>CM039531.1:1319873-1340956 GCA_022433055.1 Begonia peltatifolia | reverse complement strand
TTTTTGATGATGACAAAATATTGAATGGATTACACACTTCACGTTTATTTAAAGATGGAATCTCCCCCACAATATATGAACTATATATCTATTTCTCTTTAAATCTCCCCATTTCTCTTCCTTTTGACATATCAAAAAGATACCAATATGAATAAGCATGTTAAGATCATTCAACAAATAAACATACTTCAAGTTAAAAATAAAGATTAAACTACTAATATTCCGTGTTGACAAACATACGATTGAGTCTTAAGACAGAAGCAAAAACTATGACAATTATAAGGAAACACTCGCAAATAAGACTAATCACTTGTTGGGAGGAACACTAAGAAGTGCTGGAGGATCTTTCTCATCATACTCATCAACCCAGTAGACTTTAAGATCTTTAATATTTTGATGGATTTTGGTAAACTAGTGGCGTTGTTCAGCTTCCATCCTATCGAGACGAGTGATGATCAAGTTTTGAAATGTGCTCATGGCCGTGACAATGCTATCTATACGAGCCTCAAGGGTGTTGAGTCTTTCCTCCGTGTTGGAAGCGCTCCCTCGAGGCATGTTGAAGTGAGGTGCTCGTGGCTGAACTACATCATCATCTACATCCATGTAGGATGGTCCAACACGCGATGCACCAACCTGTTCTCCTTTAAATACCCATTCACCTTCAGCATTGAGAGTTATTCCCATTCGAGCAAAGGAAGAGGTTGTGTAGGTGTCGGTTTTCTTTAGTGGTAATGAGATCTCAGTCATTAGAATTTGTACCCTATTCTTCTCAAAGATCTTTAATAGGAGAAGGTTGTAGGGTAGAGATTTTGAAGCGTTGTTGAACACTAAGCATCCTGTTTAGAATTAAGTATCCCACATTAAATTGTTCACCTAGATAGATTTTGTAAAGGACATAGAGATCCATCCCACTAACATGATCTCAATATCCATCTCGAGGTAACAAATTATAAGTAATCATATGATGAAGGATCGTTGCTCGCACATTCAAATCTTTAGCTTTTGGCCTAGGGGGAAGAGATCGGTTTGGATCCTTGACTATCATCCTTAAGAATTCGGTACCTTCACTTGTGCCTATGAAGTCGGGATCCTTTGCTGCTTCATAGTACCTTTCACTAGCATTGTTAAATTTGCATTCTAAAATAGCATTATCGAGTGCGGGGTTATCTCGATGTGCTTTCCATACATATAACTCACAATTTTAAGAGGTCTCAGAGAATTCTCTAAATTTGCATAGAACATTCTTACTGCAGTCTCATAGTACAGGGCATCGTAGTCGAACAAGTCATACAATCCCATAATCTTTAAAGGTTTAATCAAATTTAAACTAAATATCTCCATAAATTCTACTCTTCGACACAAAATTAATGGCTTGAACTGAAAATCTTATTGATACCTATCTAAAGCCTTTGCATTTGTGAAGAGTGGAGACGGCCACTGTGACGGAGGCTCTTGCTCATTTTCTTGAGCGGAATTCTTCGATTTCTTTCGGTGAAAGACGAGTTTGCTCTGTGATGATGATGCCATTTGAGGTTTAGAAGTTTAAATATGATGATTTCTGGACGAGATGAAGTGGAATTTTGAAATTTTTTGAAGAGAATTCGTTGGAAAAACTAAAAGGGGTCGCACGGTTAGGGTTTTGGCTGACCAGTTTTATTTATAGAGCCACTTAGGTGTCGATTGATTTTAAAGGCGGTCGACACATTATTTGTAAAATAAATGAATCGCCGGACTAAGGTGTCAACCGATATTAGTATCGGTCGACACATATGTTGTTTATAGAGGAAAACAGAGAGTTTGAGGTGTCGACCGATGTTAGTAGTGGTCGACACTTGTAAATGAGATTTCAATTCTATCACTTCTCAATTCTAATCAGACCCAAACAAACACGAATATCATTAAAGATCTTCTCATTTAAGGGTTTCGTGAAAATATCGGTTAATTGATCCGAAGAACTTACAAAATCTAAAGTGATATCTCCCTTTTATATATGATCTCTTATAAAATGATATCGTATTTCAATGTATTTGGTCCTTGAGTGTTGAATAGGATTCTTGGAAATGTTAATGGCACTAGTATTATCACATCTAATTAGTATCCTATCATATAATAAGTTGTAGTCCTCTAATGTTTGCTCATTTAGAGTATCTGAACACAACAACTTCTGGCAGCGATATATTCGCTTTTGGCCGTTGAGAAAGCTACCGAATTCTGTTTCTTTGAATACCAAGGTACAAGAGATTCACCTAGAAATTGACATGTTCCACTGGTGCTTTTTCTATGTACAAGTCTTCCGGCATAATCAAAATCGGAATATCCTATTAGATTAAAAGATGTACCTTTTGGATACCATAATCCCAAATCATAGGTGCCAATTAGATATTTAAATATTATCTTAACTACATTTAAGTGAGATTCATTAGGGGATGCTTGAAACCTAGCACACAAGCAAACACTAAATAGGATATCCGGCCTACTAGCCGTTAAGTATAATAGGGATCCAACCATACCTCTATATTTCTTGATATCTACACTTATCCCATTTTCATTCTCGTCTAAATTTGCAGATGTGCTCATGGGTGTCCTAGATGGTTTGGAGGAATTCAATCCAAACTTCTTTAACAGGTCTTTGATATATTTCTCTTGATTTATAAATATACAATCGGGAGTTTGCTTTATTTGCAATCCTAAGAGAAATTTTAAATCCCCCATCGCCCTCATTTCAAATTCACTTTGCATTATAGATGCAAATTCATCACAAAGTGAAACATTCGTTGATCCAAAAATGATGTCATCCACATATACTTGTACAATGAGTAAATTATCTTCTTTTTGCATAATAAACAAGGTTGAATCGATATTACCCTTTCTAAAATTTCTTTTTAGGAGAAAATTCTTTAACCTATCATACCAAGCTCTAGGAGCTTGTTTAAGTCCATATAAAGCTTTCTTAACCTTGTATACATGATCAAGTTTATCACAGACTTCAAAACCTAAAGGTTGCTCTACATATACTTCTTCCAAGATATAACCGTTTAAAAAGTCACTTTTGACATCTATTTGGAAGAGAGTAAAGTTTTTGTAGCAAGCAAAAGCTAAGAGCATTCTAATTGATTCTAAACGGGCTACAGGGACAAAATTTTCTTCAAAATCTATTCCTTTTTCGTGGTTGTACTCCTTGGCAACCAATCTAGCTTTCTTTCTTATGATAATTCCATTTTCATCCATCTTGTTCTTGAATACCCATTTAGTTCCTATAATAGGATAGTCCTTGGGTATTGGAACAAGTTCCCATACATTGTTACTTTCGAATTGATTTAACTCTTTTTGCTTGGCTACTATCCAATTTTCATCCAATTCGGCTTGCTCAAATTTCTTTGATTCTATTTGCGAGATAAATACTACATTTGCACACAAATTCTAAGTGAACCTCTAGTTTTGACACCTAAGGAAGGATCACCTAGAATTTCATTTATGGGATGACTTTTGACATATTTCCAATCTCTAGCAAGATCATCATTTGCATCCTTAATTGAAACAATTTCTAATGAGTTTGATGGGAAATCTATGGAAGCTTCTAGTTGAATGGTTTCGACTTGCTTACCTGAAGAAGAATAGTCCATTTGCTTATCTACATCATCATCCTTTTCAACATTGATTGTGGATTGAAGGGTCTCATCAAAATTGACATTCATGGATTCTTCTACAACTAGTGTCCTTTTGTTATACACTCTATATGCTTTACTAGTTAAAGAATATCTAGGAATATTCCAATATCTGTCTTAGAATTGAATTTTCCCAAAGTTGTACTTGGTGTTGAGAATGAAACATTTACAGCCAAAGGTTCTAAAATACTTGACATTAGAAATTTTATTATTTCAAAGTTCATAGAGGGTTTTCTCAAGGATAGGTCTTATGGAGACCCGGTTTAACACATAGCAAGTTGTAGCCATGGCTTCTGCCCAAAATATTTTGGAAGAGAGTTTTCATTAAGCATAGTCCTAGCAAGCCCTTGGAGAGATATATTTTTCCTCTCAATAACTCCATCTTGTTGAGGGGTTCTAGGGGAAGAGAAATTATGTTCAATTCCTTGTTTAAGACATAAAAGATAGAGAAAGCTACACGTTCAAAGCAGGTAAAGTATTGCCAATATTCTCCTATCTTTTCTCGTTAGACTCCACGGTTGTTGGGCAATGGTTGCAAAGAGTTTTTGGCAAGTGTCGGGGATGCACAGTCACAGGGTAATACTCGGTTACAAGATATTCTTATTGTGCAGGAGTTCCCGGAGGTGTTTCGTGATGATTTACCAGGGCTGCCCCCTGACAGGGAGATTGAATTCGAGATAGATGTTTTCCCAGGTGCCGAGCCAGTATGTAAGAACCCGTACAGGTTAGCACCTACTGAAGTTAAGAAGCTGAACGCTCAGTTGGAGAAGCTGACGGATAAAGGCTTTATACGCCCTAGTTTTTCACCTTGGGGCGCGCCAGTTCTATTCGTCGAGAAGAAGTACGGATCCCTACATATGTATATTGAATATCGGGAGCTGAATAAGTTGAAGGTGAAGAATAGGTATCTATTGCCGAGGATTGGCGATTTGTTTGATCAGCTACAGAGAGCCCGAGTGTTTTCTAAAATCGACCTGAGGTCTAGTTATCATCAGTTGAATGTAAAGGGTGAGGATGTACCGAAGACGGCCTTCAGGATGAGGTACGGACATTTTGAGTTCTTGGTTATATCCCTTGAGTTCATCAATGCCCCTGCAGCGTTTATGTATCTGACGCACCGAGTGTTCAGGGAGTACCTGGACAAGTTTGTGATCGTGATTATCGACGGCATCCTGATTTACTCGCGAAGTGTGGAGTAGCACAGAGAGCACTTGAGCACCGTATTGACTATTCTGAGTCAGCATCAGCTATATGCTAAGTTCTCTAAGTGCGAGTTTTGGTTGGACATTATTAACTTCTTGGGGCACGTTATTTACTCTGATGGTATTTCAGTCGATCTGGTGAATGTACAGGCTGTAAAGGAGTGGTATCGGCCGACTAGTGGTACTGAGATACGCAGTTTTCTAGGATTGGTTGGATATTATCAAATATTCATTGAGGGGTTCTCCAAGATTTCATCTTCTTTGACCCGGCTGACCCGAAAGAATTTAAAATATGAATGGACTGACAAGTGTGAGGACAACTTTAAGACATTAAAGCAGAAATTGACTACAGCTACTATACTGACCCTACCCGTGGAAGGAGAGAAGTTCTGCATTTATTGTGACGCCCTCAGGATTGGTTTAGGGTGTGTTTTCATGCAGGGTGGAAGAGTCATTGACTATGCCTCTAGGCAGTTGAAGGCTTATGAGCAGAATTATCCCACTCACGATTTGAAACTGGCGACTGTTGTATTTGCACTCAAGATTTGAAGTCACTATCTTTATGGGAAGCAGTGCGAGATTTACTCAGACCATCAGAGCATGAGCTACATTTTCACGCAGAATGAGCTGAATTTAAGACAGAGGAGGTGGCTTGAACTGGTCAAGGATTACAACGTGTAGATCAAGTACCACCCAAGAAAGGCAAACGTGGTGGCAGACGTCTTGAGTTGGGTGACAGCTTTGACTTCTGCCATAACTTCCATATGGCCTATTGAGTTGATGACAAAGATGCAGAGTTTTGGCTTGAAGTTAGTTTTTGATCTGGCAGCCACTCTTTCGGCCCTGTCGCTGAGGCTGACTATTCTTGACAGTATTAGACAGGCCCAGGAGACTTACTCAGAGTGTAGCGAGCTGAAGGCGAGTATGGAGGCCAGGCCTAATTCTGAGTTTAGCTATTCAGAGGACGGAATTCTGAAACTTCAGGATAGGTGAAAGGTCCTGAAGGATAAGGAGCTGAGGAAGGAGATATTATCAGAGGCCTATTCATCTTCTTTCTCTGTGCATCCCAGAAGCACTAAGATATACAAGCATTTGAAGCAGCACAATTGGTAGCTTAACATGAAGTGAGCGGTGGCTGAGTATGTTGAGACCTGCATAGTCTGCCAGCAGGTGAAGGCAGAACATCAGTGACCGTCTGTGATGTTCCAACCATTGCCAATACTGAAATGGAAGTGGGAGCGAATCACTATAAATTTTGTAGTGGGACTGCCAAGGGCCATGATGCTATCTGGGTGACTGTGGATAGGTTAACGAAGTCGTCTCACTTTTTGCCTGTGAGGATGACTTATACTATGAATCAGTTTGACCAGTTATATATTCAGGAGATAGTCAGACTTCATGGGATTCCGGTGTCGATTGTTTTAGACCGAGACCCCAGATTCACGTCCAAATTTTGGAGGAGTCTGCATAAGGCCATGAGCACCAGGTTAGATTTCAGTTTGACCTTTCATCCTCAGATCGACGGGTAGTAAGAGCGGACTATACAAATTCTAGAGGATATGATCAGGGCCTGTGTGTCGGAGTTTTAGGCGGCTTGAAGTAAGTTCTTACCGTTAGTGGAATTCTCGTATAATAACAGTTACCAGTCAACCATTGGTATGACGCCGTACGAGAACCTTTACGGAAGAAAGTACAGGTTGACATTATATTATGATGAGGTTGGGGAGGCTCGATTAGTAGGTGCCGAGATTTTACAGCATACTGTCGATAAGATTTCTGTGATACGGAAGAGGATTGAAGCAGCTCAGAGTCGACAGAAGAGTTATGCAGACCAGAGGCGTCGGGAGTTGGAGTTTAGTAAGGGCGACGAGATATTTTTGAAGATCTCACCGTTCAAGGGAGTGGTGAGGTTCGGAAAGCGAGGGAAGCTCAACCCTCGGTTTGTGGGACCATTCCCGATTGTCAAGCCAATTGGGAGAATTGCGTACTAGCTTCAGTTGCCTTCGTTGATTGATGCCATACATGATGTTTTCCATGTCTTGATGCTGAGAAAGTGTATGCGCAATTCCTCTCAGGTAGTGCCACAGTAGGATATAGAGATGCAGCCGACGTTGTCCTACGAGCAGAAGTCAGTAAGGATCTTAGGGTCTGCTGTGAAGGTACTGCGCAATAAGAAGATCCCTTTGATCAATGTGTTGTGGCGCAATCATGGTGTGGAGGAAACTACTTGGGAGCGGCGTGAACACATGAAGCGCTAGTATCCCAACTTATTTGGTACGTAAATTCTGGGGCCAAATTTCTCATAAGTTGGAGGGATGTAATAACCTGGAAAATTTTAGATTTTAATCTAATTGCTGAAATTTTTAATTTAATTTTAGTTGAAGTTTCGAGAAATATTTTAACGAGGGAATTAAGTTATAAAACTCGGAATCTAGTTTTAGTGATGATTTTCAAAATTTAAAGTCAGGAATACGAGAATTTAACAAAATTATGGGTGGTTAAAACACGTGAAGGCCTTTTGGTAAATTTTTATTATTTAAATTAGATTTAAAAAAATATTATAACATAACAACCGAATGGCTTTGGGAGGAAGCCATTCGGCTGTTACTCATCGACACCCGAGAGTGAGCACCCGAGAAGGAGACCCGAGAGAGAGCTCCGAGTTTCGATCGACGGTCGATGAGCGTGAGTGCGGGAGAACCGCCGGCGACTAAGCGCTCTGTTGTGTTCTTATTCTCCTTCGACCGAGTGCAGAACGCCGCCCTTGATAAGCCTTTCCCTCTTTGCTGCACTGTTTTGTTTTGGCGACCGAGTGGAGGGTTGATGTGGGCTTTGACTTTTGAGGTTTCCGGCTAGTAATGAGATTGTCTAGAAGGTGAAATTAGCGATAATTAGGCTATGGATGGTGAGTGAGTGGGTTTGGAAGGAGGCACCGAGAATGGCTAGTGCTGCCATTCGGGTTTCTGAGGGGGGAAGGCTTTGTATCGTGCTAGATTATACTTAGTAGGCTAGAATGTGCCTGCTTGATGAAGAAATTGGTAGAATCGAGTCGAAGTTGAGATTTTCAAATTTTTTTGTATGAAAACAGCTTCTGTTTTTTGGGATTTTGGCTTAGCTTCGGTTGATTGTTTTAAATTCTATTTTTGCGAGTTAAATTAGGTTGTTAGAGGAACGTATTGCCGCTGTAATTGTTCGATTTCGATATCCAACGCAAAAGTTATGCACGTCAGAAGTTTATGTCAGATTTTGGACCGAGTTAAATTATTGGGCATTTTTTGTAAAATTGTGACCCGCAGCAATAGCATTACTGTTTTTAATGTGTAAAGTTAGTTTTGAGTGAGTTTTAGTTGAAGCAAACGAAAATGTGAAATTTAGATAAAAAGGGCAGATTCAATTTTTTGTATCTTTACCTAGCTGCGGCTTACCGTTTAAAATTCGTCTTAATATGTTAAACTAGGTTCCTAAGGGAACGTTTGGCCAGTTGAATCGTTCGATTCTGATAACGTACGCAAAAGTTATCGGCGTCCGAAGTTTAGGCTAGTTTTCGACCGAACCGAATTAGCGACTTGTTTTGGTGGAAATTTCATGGGTTTAGTTAATGAATGTTATTTTTAGCATATTTAGTAAATATTGAAGTGAATATTGATTAGTGATTGTTTATGTTTTAGGTTAAGGCATTTTTGGCGAATCTGTGTGTCGAGTGAGCTTAGCACGCTAGGTAAGTATTGCATGCATGTATTTTGCTCAGTTGAGCCTCAACCGTGGAACTTTAGGATTTATGTTGTTGATTGTGGTGTGCGTGCGTATTGTTTATCATGCATCATGTTTTAAAAAGAGAACGAAAATGGTTTTAAACATATTTTGAGTAAGTGGTGAGACGCGTGACTGTGGTACCGCGGATCCTACTAGTGTGTGGGCCAGTGCGTAACCAACAGCGGATTCCGCTCGATAAGTGGGCCGACTGTGCTATCACGCGGGGTGTATGAGTCGGCGGTGAGGATGATGGACAGTGATACGGCAGATCCTACTAGTGTGTGGGCCGGTGCAATCCCAGTCGCGGATTTTGATCGAGTAGTGGGCCGGCTGCGCTGTCGCGAAATCTGTGTGTGGCAACTGTGTTCCCGTTGCTAGGGAGGCTGGGATGGGGGCGACGTGTTAAGGTGTAGTGTGGCGCAAGGTACACCCTCACCCTGATGTGATTTCTGTGTGGTGATTCGTGTGTGTAGATTGTGGGCCTCGTTGCTGGCGAGTCCGGGACGGTTGAGACGTGTCAGGGTGTAGGGTGGCGCTAGGTTTCTCCTCACTTTGGTGCGGCTGCACTACGCGTCACAGATGTGATAACATGAGTGTGAGTGTAGAGATTGAATGTGATAGCATTGCATTGTCAGCTTTTACTTTCATATTGTACTACTTATTGAGCGTAATGATTATGTTGTGTGTTCTATGCTGTAGGTGCTGACGATATTGCTGGTGAGCCTCGAGAGCTTAGTACTGAGGCATAGGATGGTTGGCGGCGTGCGATCGAGGCACCAAACGGCGAATTTGTTAGGGCGACCCGACCCATGGAGATGGTAGGTGGTGGGTTGACTATTGTGGTTATTTTCTTTTGCTGTGTCGATATATAGTTGATTAGACGAGTTGAGTAGGTGTCAGTTGTATAGGAGTTTATTGAGTGATTGTGATTTTGGTGACGTACGCGTACACTTTACATGTAGAAGCTTGGTAATGCTATATACTGTGAATTTTCTTCATTTGTAGTTGATGGATTTTGTTGTGTTTAAACTTCGATTTTGTTATGGAGATTCTCTGGATGGTTGATAGATAACTATTTCTAGTTTTCTGATAAACTATGTGCAGGGTTTATTTTTTTTGGGATAACAAATTTTTAAGCGTTAATCTGCCGAAATTTCGAGAGAAAGATTGGGAGTCGAGAGGGTATGGAATTGGTTGTGTTGTGTACAGTGAGGTACAAGGGGAGTGTGGATGGGGCGCGGGGGTGCGGCGTGATCGTAGGTGCGTGGGACACGCGGCCCTGCAGATGCGCACGGGTCGTGTAGCGTCGGGTGAGGGCGTGCGTGCGGACGTGTTGTATGAAAGGCAAATGCGTGGGGGCACGTGGCGCTGCGAGCGTGCGCGTGACGCGACGATGTTGAGTATGTGCCCGCGGCATCGAGAGGCTGCACGCGGGGTGCCAAAGTGGGAACGTGGGCGCGCGACACCGAATTTGTGTAGTTCGAGGTGTGTGTTGGACTCCTTCCTAGGGTTTCAAGTGTTGTTGTATTATTTTTAAAACTACTTTAAATTATCTTTTTCGCTGCGTATTTTATATTGAGGATTTCGTGTTCCCTATTTGGGGCGCGAGTTGTTTTCGAATTGAGTTGAAAAATTTTTATACTTACAAATGTTCTTTTGAATACGATTTGAAAGTGAAAGTGGTATTAAAGTTAATGAGTTCGCCTCAAATCTCTGTATGTCACAGTGTGTAGACGTAGCAAGCGCACCGTTAATGTGTGGGTTCTCGGGGTGTTACAGTTATGGTATCAGAGCCACAGGGTTGACGTCGTTTAGAGGATTATCTAACACTGCCAGCCGCTGCACGGGAGCACTCCACCAACTGTAAGCATTTAGATTTAATTTTATTGTAATACTAATGTGAGTTTTGTATATTTTAAAGGTAGAAAATGTCAGGAGAGGTGAGCGGCATAGGTCGACCACGACGAGAGACACAGAGCTGTGGGAGATATGGATGATACCGTCCGGCAGCTTACCGAGTTAGTCCACCGCCAGTTTCAGCAGCTGCAGAGATTTATGAGCAGGGACGACCAGGGTGAGTGTAGTGCCCAGGGTTCGGCTGATAGAGGGGGTGATAGGCTGCATAGACTTAGACCCTCGACTTTTGACGGGTCATCTTTGGATCCTGTCAGTGCTGAGGAGTGGATACGGAACATGAAGAGGATGATGAGTTATGCAAAGGCGGAGGAGCAAGCCAAAGTGTCTAGTGCGGCATTCTATCTGGCCAAGGATGCTGGCCATTGGTGGGATACCGTACTGGCCACGAGAGACGTGGGGGCCATAACCTGGGAAGAGTTCAGGTCATTGTTTTTCGGTAAATATTTCAGCTACTCTGTCAGGACACAGAAGATGGTGGAGTTTCCACAGTTGAGGCAGTCCGGCTCTGTGGGTGAGTCTGTCCGACATATTGAGGCCTTGTCACGGTTTGCGGGGCATTTGGTAAGACTCGACGAGAATAAGGTACATCAATTTGTGCAGAGCATGAAGCCGGATATCTATATGGGCATGCGGATTGCGGGGACTCGAGGCATGCTATACGAGGAGGTGGTAGCGAAGGCGCTGGATATTGAGAAGGCTCGAGGGAAGCTACCTAATTATAGAGAGGTACCCAAGGAGCAGCCTCGGAGATCATTCAGAGAGTCACTGCCCCAGTCGAGTGGAGAGGGGGCGTCCATGCAGAAGGCCCTGTAGAGGCCTAGGGATAGTTACAGCAGTCAGGGGGGCACCAAGATGCTGCAGGGGTCGGGCCAGTTTCCAGTGTTCCCAAAGTGTCAGAGAAGTCACCCTGGCGAGTGCAGAGTGGGCCCAGTGCAGTGTTATAACTGTGGCGAGGTGGGCCACATGTCTATAGAGTGCCAAAAGCTGCGTCAGAACTGTTGCTTTAATTGCAATGAGGTGGGACACTTGGCCAACAGATGCCCAGCTGCGAGCAAGACATCAGTGAGAGTTACACCGAGGGTTTATGCCCTTTTTGAGCCAGATGATGCTGCCCAGTCATCTGTGATTGCAAGTAACATTTTTGTTTTTGGTGTGGCAGCTTATACCTTGATTGATATGGGCGCTACGCACTCGTTTGTGTCGACGAATTTTGTTGTTAAGGCAAATTTGGAGTTCAGCCCCGCCTGGTAACATTATGATGTGACCTTGCCATCAGGGAAACATTTGTATTCAGAATAGGTGGTGCGGGGCAATGTGGTGACAACGGGGAAAAAGCAGTTATATGCCAAGCTAGTCATACTCCATATAAGTGGCTATAAGGTGATGATCTTGGGAATGGACTGCCTGATCAGACATCATGCCAATACTAACTACACGACTAGAGAGGTTCATTTTCGGCTGCCGGGGGGGGAAGGGTGGGTAGAGGAAAGCTACACATTCAAAGCAACTAAAAGTGTTGCCAAGATTTCTGCTATCTTTTCTTGTTAGACTTCACGGTTGTTGGGCAAAGGTTGCCAGGGGTTTTTGGCAAGTGTCGGGTATGCACAGTCACAAGGTAATACTCGGTTACAAGATATTGTTATTGTGTAGGCGTTCCCGGAGGTGTTTCATAAAGATTTGTGTTGCGGTCTAGCCCTTGCTCGGTCACTAGATCACTCAATAGATCGGTTAGGCCCTCGGATCTCGGCCAAGCCGAGAAACCCTTGAGAAAAACAGAAAAATAAACAGCCAAATGTGCTTGGAATGAAACGAAATTTGGTGAGAGATTAGTGGAGTAAGTGAGGTGTGTGATGGTGGTGGTCGTGGTCCAAGTTGATTAGAAATGAAAAACTTATGCACACAAACCCGCAAGTTGGCCGATAAGTCAATATAATGCTTTCGGCAATCACAATATTTCCATGGAAAGATTCTCAACTTGGGGAAGAAGTTTTGGCCACTCTCTTCTTGTTTCCTTCCTTGAAAGGGAGGAGAGAAAAGTGGAACACAATCTCGAGCAACAACCTTGAGTTGCCAAGCTAGGACGATTCTCCTTATCGATTCAAGGAACCGAGCACATACCTTGAAAAGGTGGTGGAAAACTCCTTCGGTTTCCTCTAGAAAACATGTCAATACTCATTAAATTTGCCAACCAAAATACAAACACCAATGCTATGTTTATATAGGCCTAGGATGGAGGGGTTTAGGGCTGTGCTTTTGGTCTTCAAAACTTGGAGAATGTGGCTTGTAACCGGCTCCAAAGTGATGCATTGTGCGACTGAGATGGTGGCAGCCAAGATGTGATCAATGGCTTGCTAAATGCCATGTCATGGATTCATGTTTCTTCCACAAAAGGTAAATGGGACAAGAATCTCAAATGGCAGCCCAAAGGTGTGGCCAAATAGGGTAAGGTTGGCCACCATTGTGCGGCTTTCCTCCTTCGCACGCGCAGCCGAGAATGGCATGCCATGCATGCTCGGTTGGTGCTTCAAATTAAGCCGACTCCGAAACCCTTTCCATCATCTATCCTAACCATTGAATCTAGTCCTAAATGCCTAATGCATGCACATAATAATAAGTTTAACAAGAAGGCAAATGTTTACCCAATAAGTTCAAAATAAAACATTACATAGAATTTTGCTTGGGAAGACAAATGCTCTTAAGAGCATCATGATCTTCGGTGGTGGCTTCCCATGCAAGGACGTGCCTTGGTTTCTCCATGTCTTGAGTCTCTACTTCCCACTTTAAGCTTTCAATTTTCGGCTCCATTGAATCATTACCTGCACAAAAGACAAGCGTGTGAGAATGTATGTTAATTAAAGTGTGTACTTGGACTTGAGATCGTGTGACGGGCCTATGGGGCACATCATCCTCCCCAGGTGACTGTGGATTTGACCTTAAATCCAATAAGTTCGGGTCCTGGAACTGATCTTCATCGCCTTTATAGGGTGACAAGTCTTGGACGTTGAAAGTTGCGGATACTCCATATTCACCCGGTATTCGATTTTGTAGGCGTTATTATTGATCCTCTCAAGTACTTTAAATGGTCCATCCGCACGAGGCAGAAGCTTAGACTTTCTCTTATCAGGAAATCTTTCCTTTCGTAGGTGCAACCATACCAAGTCTCCTGCTCGAAAAATGACTTCTTTACAACATTTGTTCACGTGCCTAGCTACACTCTCATTTCTCTTTTCAATAGCCTTTCGCACCGTTTCGTGCAACTTCTTAATTTGTTCGGCCTTATTTGCACCTGATGGGTTGGCTAAGTCCTTAGTAGGTAAAGGGACAAGGTCCAACGGTGTAAATGAATTAAACCCATAGGCAAGCTCAAAGGGTGATTTCTGAGTAGTGGAATGAAGGCGCGGTTTTAGAAAAATTCCAAACCTGGAAGTATGATGTCATAGTTAGACAATTTCTTGACTACAACACTGCGTAAGAGGGAGCCTAGAGTCCTGTTGACCACTTTCGTTTGCCCATCAGTTTGGGGCTGAAAAGAAGTGCTGAAGCACAACTTAGTCACCAACCTTCTCCATAAAGTGGTCCAGAAGGCGCTTAAAAACTTAGTGTCTCTGTCTGACACTATTGAGTGTGGACTGCCATGCAGGTGAACAATCTCTTTGAAAAATAGGTCGGCAGTTAAAGTGGAGTCATCTGTCTTAGCACAAGGAATAAAATGTGCCATTTTGGAAAACCTATCCACGACTACCATGATCGAATCCTTAGCTCAGGCGGTCCGTGGTAGTCCTAGTACAAAGTCCATACTAAGTGCAATCCAGGGGTGAGAAGGCACGGGTAAGGGCATGTACAAGCCTTGAGGTAGAACTCTGCTTTTGGCTTTCTTGCAAACTATGCACGTCTCTACCAGGCGATGCACATCTTTCATCATGTGAGGCCAAAAAAAGTGTTCTTTGAGCATATCAAGGGTCTTCTTTTCCCCAAAATGATTGGCTAAGCCCCCACAATGAGCTTCTTTTACAAGGCATTGTCTTAAGCTTCCTTGAGGGATGCACAATTTTCTAGTTTGGACCAAATAACCATCCATGAGGCAATAATCTCCTTCAACCTTGTCTAAGCATCGGACATAATGAGGTCCAAAGTCGGGGTCAGAGGCGTAGCTATCCTTAATCCATTCAAATCCAAAAAATCTCACTCCTAACTCGGTGAAAAGGATGCGCTTCCTAGATAGGGTGTCTGCTACTACATTATTTTCTCCCTTGAGATACTTTAGGGTATATGGAAACCTCTATAGAAATTCTACCTATTTTGCATGCCTTTTGTTCAGCTTATGTTGGCTCTTAATGTGCCGTAAGGCTTGATGATCAGTGTTGATAACGAATTCTCTTGATAAGAGATAGTGCTGCCAGTGCTCTAATGCTCGTATAACTGCGTAAAACTCTTTATCATAAGTAGAATAATTGAGCACGGCTCATTTCATCTTCTCACTAAAATATGCGATGGGTCGTTAGTCTTGCATAAGTACTGCTCCTATTCTAACTCCTGACGCATCACTTTTAACTTCGAATACCTTGTTGAAGTCAGGAAGAGCAAGTACGGGGGAGTGGCATAACTTTTCCTTAATTAATTCAAAGCTCTTTTGACAGATCGGGGTCCAAGTAAACTCATTCCCTTTCTTGGTGCAGTCTGTAAGGGGTGCAGCTATTGAGCTAAAGTTTTGGATAAATCTCCTGTAAAATAAGGGTAGCCCGTAGAAACTTCGTACTTCCGATATAGAATTGGGCGTAGGCCAGTCCTTAATGGCTTTAATTTTATCCTTGTCAGCTTCCATACCATTTTTGGAGATTATAAAGCCTAAGAAATAAACTTTGTCCTGTGCGAAAGAGCACTTGCTAAGGTTCCCAAATAACTTGGCTTTCCTAAGGGTATGGAAAATGGTACTAAGGTGGTTAAGGTGTTGTGGAAGGTCCATGCTATACACTAATATGTCGTCAAAGTAGACAACAATAAACTTACCAAGGTATTCTTTGAGTACATGGTGCATGAGTCGCATAAACGTGCTTGAGGCGTTAGAAAGCCCGAAGGACATGACCATCCATTCAAATAAGCCATACTTGGTTTTAAACGCTGTCTTCCACTCATCTCTTTCCTTCATGCGTATCTGATGATAACCACTCTTAAGATCCACTTTTGAAAAGATTGAGGCTCCACTGAGCTCATCTAACATGTCCTTGAGCCTAGGGATGAGAAATCTATATTTGACTGTGATGTGGTTCACGGCTCGGCTATCGACACACATCCTTATGGTGCCGTCTTTCTTAGGAACTAATAGTGAGGGAACTGCACAGGGACTCATGGACTCTCTTATATAGCTCTTATCCAATAATTCTTGCACCTGATCTTGAAGTTTTTTGGTCTCTTCGGGGTTCATTTGATAGGCTGGTCGATTGTGTAGTGCAGCTCCGGGTTGGAGATCAATTTGGTGTTCCATGCCACGTAAGGGTGGCAAACCTTTAGGTAAATCTTCGGGAAACACGTCTTGGAACTGATGTAGTATTGTTTTAATGGGGTTAGGTATGCTCCTAGTTCCATCACTCTATCCTGGAATAGTATCAAAATCATGGGATCCCCTCTAAATACGGATGCTTCTAATTCAGCCTTAGTTATTAAGAGACTCGCTTTATTCTTTTCTTCTCTTTTAATACCTTCATCCTTAGCTATCTGCTCAGGGGTCATGGGTGCTAACTTAAAAGCTTTGCCTTCAAATTTGAGGGAATAGTAGTTAAAATGTCCATCGTGATTCACTTTTCGGTCAAATTGCCAAGGTCGACCTAAAAGCAAATGACTTGCACTCATAGGCACAACATCGTAAAGAACCGAGTCCTTATACTTGCCTAAAGCAAACTCAACTCTTACTTGTTTAGTAACTTTAACATTATCTCTATCATCTAACCATTTAAGGTTATATGGGTGGGGTTGAGCACTAGTCTCTAACCCTAACTTAGTCACTAAGTCTTTGGAGGCCACGTTCGCACAACTTCTTCCATCAATAATAAGAGAACATAACTTATCCTTGATGAGGCACTTACTATGGAAGATGTTCTCACGCTGGCAATCCTCTCCTGAACTCTTGATTATGAGAACTCGTCTTCTCACCATAAGCAAAGGGCCATCAGGGGCATGAATAACTTCTTCTACCGAATCACTTTCGTCCTCATCCTCTCCTGCTTCTTCTACTTCCTCTTCAAACTCGTGTTCATTTACGAACTCACCGGTGTCTTCCTTAATGATCATGACACGACGGTTCGGGCATTGGGAGATGAAATGACCTATGCCGTGAAACTTGTAGCACTTGAGGTCGCGTGCTCTCTATCCAGTGGGTTGTCTTTCATAGGCTTGAGCTCTGATCCTTTAGGGTTTATTGGTTTACTACTTGATTCTTTAGGAGGCCAATGTCTCTGAAAAAGCTTTTTCCAATCAGCATTGGTCACTGGTTTGTTAGCCTCAGGTGGCTTAAGGGGGGTGTATTTGGGGAGTTGGTTAATCTTAAATGATTGGGTGGCTCTCCTCTTCCTTTTGAGTTGGCGTTCAACGTTTAGGGCCATCTGGACTACCATGTCCATGGATTCTATGGGGTGCAATTCTACGGGATCAGCAATGTCATAATTCAAGCCATGGATAAACCTAGCACTGGTTTGCTCTTCGGGTTCTTCTAATTCTCCTTGAATTTTAAGAGTCTCGAACTCTGTGAGGTATTCCTACACAATTAGACTTCCTTGTCTGAAGCTATGTATTTGCATGATCAATTCTTGTTTGTAATGACTAGGGACAAATCTCTTCATCATGATAGATTTCATCTTTCTCCAAGTATCAATAGAGTTAAATCTAATCCCCGCTCTTTGCGTCCTAACATTAGACCACCAAAGTAATGCATAGCCTGTAAACTCTCCAGAAACCAACTAGATCTTGACTTTGTCAGAGTAGTTATAACAATCAAAAATACTCTCAACCTTCTCTAACCATTCTAAAAATGTCGTCCCGTCGTATGTTCCATTAAAGGGGGGTATTTGTATCTTAACGTTTCGAAGGTCATCACGGTCTCTATGTCGATCTCGTCTAAACTCATCATGATTCCTATGAATTGGTAGACGAAAGTTTTCTTCTTCATCCAAGGTCCACTCATCATCCTCATAGTAATCATAGTTAGGGTGCATATCCCTAGAATACTCAATCTCAGCTTCATCGTCTAAGCGCTCTTGGTCTCTAACTCGTCTCCTAAAATTGTCATTTCGCCTCATAGGTATAGTGTCTTGGGAGGAATCTCTACGGTGGGTAGGACGACGTCCACTCATAACTTGTTCAAACTTTAGGTTCATGTCATGAAGTTGTTTACTTAGTGTTCCAACCATTTCACTTAAACCATTTAGTTGACCTTGCATACTTGACTCTCCCTCTTGATGGGTGTGAGTTTCGTTTTGAGAAATGTCCTTGCCCCGGTTCGGTGGGTTGGATTCTTGGGCCAATTTGGATTCGGGCCAATTTGGATTCCACTTCTTGTTTTCATGTTCAAGTTTTAGAAAAAGGAAACTAAAGCATTATGAATGGTGACCTAACTAAGGTAATTGACTTAATCTCCCTTTACGTTTTCGTTTCTTTCTTTGTTTTGTTTTTTTTTTTTTTCAAACAATACTAGTAAAGCAAAACAAATACTAATGAGTAAAAAAGAAAGGAATTTATCACTTTTGGGATCATGCAATTAGATTAAATTATCAAAGATAAAACAATGCTCACTAACTCTCGGATGTGTGAAAAGTTCACTAAAATTAGGCACTAGTTTTAACCTCGGTTTGCTCCAAGAAATTTAACAATAAATGAGTAACATAAAACATCAAATTAGAATTAATATGCAGCAAAAATTTCGTGCCTTGGAACAACTTTCAGCCATGCACAAAGTGGTCCCAACTATCAACATCAAACTTGCCATTTTTGTGCACACAAAACTGTTTTTTGCAAAAGTATGTTTTCCCTTAACAAAAACAGCATCTATTTGAATTTTAAACCATAACAAACCAAAAAAGATCACATGCTTCAGCTACCTAATATGTTAACTTAAGTTTAAAAAGTTATAGGGCTCGGTCTTGTGCAGAAAAACAGGTCACAACATACCAAAATAATATGCTATTCTCGGCAATGTTAAAAACAGAAATTTTATGCTTTGTGTCTCGGTTTTTAGGCAAACTCTAAACCAAATCACATGTAACATTTGATAATCCTAACATTCCTTCTTAGCAAAGGATATAAGCAGCAATATACATAAAAATGTTCATTTAAATCAAGCTGCAAGTTTCGGATATAAGTACACACAAACCGGTCATCAAAAGAAACAACAAACTTTGGATTATGTGGTTTTCATACAAAAGCACTAAACATATTAAACCAATGAAACCATCAAGCTAGCCATACGATTTTAAAACTAAACATGCATGCTTAAGTACTTAAGAAGCTATGTGAGGTGCTGGAAGTGTTAAAACACAGCAAGAAAAAGTGTTGTTCCCGAAATAGAAAAGAAGACAACAAGTAATAAAGTAGCTAGCATTTGTTTAACCAAAAGGGGAAGGAATTTGCAGCCACGAAAATGGAGTCTAAGGGCTGATATTTCTTCATGCTTAGATGATTAACAACTCAAGAGACATGTCGGAGATGATTTTAGCTCAAAAGAAATCGGAAATAAAACAATGAAACCGCAAGCAAACAATAACCCGAATAGGTGAACAATGAAACCCGGTTTTAGACTTTAAGGCGCAGCCATCCAAATGAGTTTAGGAAACCAAACTAACTTGATTTCTAGCACTCCACAGGGCCTTCCTATGCTCTGATACCAAATGTCGCGGTCTAGCCCTTGCTCGGTCACTAGATCACTCAATAGATCGGTTAGGCCCTCAGATCTCAGCCAAGCTGAGAAACCCTTAAGAAAAACAGAAAAATGAACAGCCAAAATGTGCTTGGAATGAAAGAAAATTTAGTGAGAGATTAGTGAAGTAAGTGAGGTGTGTGATGGTGGTGGTCGTGGTCCAAGTTGATTAGAAATGAAAAACTTATGCACACAAACCCGCAAGTTGGCCGATAAGTCAATGTAATGCTTTCGGAAATCACAATCTTTCCATGGAATGATTCTCAACTTGGGGAATCAGTTTTGGCCACTCTATTCTTGTTTCCTTTCCTTGAAAGGGAGGAGAGAAAAGTGGAACACAAGCTCGAGCAACAACCTTGAGTTGCTAAGATAGGAGGCTTCTCCTAATCGGTTCAAGGAACTGAGCACAAACCTTGAAAAGGTGGTGGAAAACTCCTTCGGTTTACTCTAGAAAACATGCCGATGCTCATTAAATTTTCCAACCAAAATACAAACACCAATGCTATGTTTATATAGGCCTAGGATGGAGGGGTTTAGGGCTGTGCTTTTGGTCTTCAAAACTTGGAGAATGTGGCTTGTAACAGGCTCCAAAGTGATGCATTGTGCGGCCGAGATGGTGGCAGCAAAGATGTGATCAATGGCTTGCTGAATGTCATGTCATGGATCCATGTTTCTTCCATAAAAGGTAAATGGGACAAGAATCTCAAATGGCAGCCCAAAGGTGTGGCCAAATCGGGTAAGGTTGGCCACCATTGTGCGGCTCTCCTCCTTGGCGCGCGCGCGGCCGAGAATGGCATACCATGCATGCTCGGTTGGTGCTTCAAATTAAGCCAACTCCGAAACCCTTTCCATCATCTATCCTAACCATTCAATCTAGTACTAAATGTCTAATGCATGCACATAATAATAAGTTTAACAAGAAGACCAATGTTTGCCCAATAAGTTCAAAATAAAACATTACATAGAATTTTGCTTGGGAAGACAAATTCCCTTAAGAGCATCATGATCTTCGATGGTGGCTCCATGTCTTGAGTCTCCACTTCCCACTTTAAGCTTTCAATTTCCAGCTCCATTGAATCATTACCTGCACAAGAGACAAGCGTGTGATAATGTAAGTTATTTAAAGTGTGTGTTTGGACTTGAGATCGTGTGACAGGCCTGTGGGGCACATCAATTTGCCAGGGCTGCCCCCTGACAGGGAGATCGAATTCGAGATAAATGTTTTCCCAGGTGCGGAGCCAGTGTGCAAGAACCCGTACAGGTTAGTACCTATTGAACTTAAGGAGCTGAAGGCTTAGTTTGAGGAGCTGACGGATAAGGGTTTTATACGCCCTAGTTTTTCACCCTGGGGTGCGCCAGTTCTTTCGTAAAAAAGAAGGACGGATCCCTACGTATATTTATTGACTATTGGGACCTGAATAAGTTGACGGTAAAGAACTGGTATCCATTGCCGAGGATTGACGATTTGTTTAATCACCTACAGGGAGCCCGAGTGTTTTCTAATATCGACCTGAGTTTCGATTATCATCAGTTGAAGGTAAAGGGTGAGGATGTACTGAAGACGACCTTCAGGACGAGGTACAGACATTTTGAGTTTCTGGTTATATCCTTCGGGTTGACCAATGCCCATGCAGCGTTTATGGA
>CM039531.1:1299757-1319373 GCA_022433055.1 Begonia peltatifolia | reverse complement strand
AAATTCCAAAAATTAAAGATAAAATTCGAAATTCCCGGGTTATTACAAAGCCTTCCCAGCACGGGGCCACAGTTGCCACACACACGCGTTTCGCGACAGCCCAGCCAACTCACCCCTCGAGTAGGATCCGCGACTGGTGTTGCACCGGCCCACACATTAGTAGGATCCGCGGTACCACTGCCCATATCCTTACCGTCAACACATTCACGCCGCATGACGGGCCAGCCGGCCCACCCCTCGAGTGGAATCTGCGACTGGTGAAGCACCGGCTCGCACACTAGCGGGATTCGCGGTACCACCGCTACACGTCTCACCACATACTCAAAACATACTCAAAACTATTTTCGTTCACGTTTTTAAAATATGATGCATGTCAAACAATACGCACGCACACCACAATCAACAACATAAACCCTAAAGTTCTACAGTGTAGGCCCACTTGGGTAAAACACATGCATGCACTACTTACCTGGCGTCCTAAGCTCGCTCGACGCACAGCTTTGCCAAAACGTGTCTCAACCTAAAACACAAATAACCACTCATCAATATTTATCTCAAAATCCACCAAATAGCTAAAATAATCTTCCTTAACTACACTCATGAAATTCCAACTAAAACGGGCCATTGATTTGGTTTGGCCAAAAACCAGCACAAAGTTCGGACGCGCATAACTTTTCTGTCCGTTAACGGAATCGAACGATTCAAGTGGCTAAATGTCCCTTTGGAAACCTAGTTTAATATACTAAAACGAATTTTAAAACGGTAAGCCGCGGACAGACGAAAAATGCTAAAAACCGAATCTGCTATTTTTTTATAAAATTTCAACCTTTGTTTTTTCTTCAACCAAAACTCACTCAATTCAGCTTTACGTACCAAAAACAGACATGCCACTATCACACGTCAAAATTCCACAAAAAACGATCACTAATTTGACTTGGACCAAAATCCGATATAGACTTCCGACACGCTTAACTTTTGCGTCGGATATCGGAATCAAACGATTCCAGCGGCCACACGTTCCTCTAACAACTTATTTTTAACCCACAAAACAGAATTTAAAATGATCAACCTAAGACTAGCCAAAACAGCCAAAACAGCCAAAAACAGAATCTGTTTTTATACGAAAAATAGCCAAAAATTCATCTTCGATCCAATCTCGCAAATTCTTTCACCAAACAATCACATTTCGATCTACCAATGCACACATCAACAATTTGGAGAGTTCCTACTTAGAAAACAGCATGGCAGCCCCAACAACCTTCACGGTTTTCTCCTAAAAAATAGAGAATTTCCAATCGGTCCATTGAACCATGCACCCCTCCCTCATTTCTTCTAATTTTGTCCCATACTCCCCTGAAATGAAGAGGGCAACACGATCCCACGCTCGGCCATCAGAGCAGGGCAAAAACCAAAGGGAAACTCCCTGTTTCAGGTCGGTTTCATCGCGGGAGAGCCGAGCCACACACTGGCTCCAGCACACGCACACATTACACTCTAAAATGCTCCGACGACCGAGTCCTACTGTGAGGAATCCAAGAACAACCGAGCTTCCACGCTCGGTCGACAGAACCAAAGAAAACAGGGGAGGACTCACCTTCAGTTTCTCAGCACAGAAAGGCAAGGTAGCTCCTCTCTTCAGCTCACCGGAGTACTCTGAGCACCGACGTCTCTTCCTCAGCGGTGGATCGTCGGCAATTTCTCCTCCCCGGTCTCTCTCTCGCTCTCGCTCTCTCGGCCGCTCACAACACAGGGTGGAATGGCTTCCACCCGAACCCATTCCACCTTGTTATTATTTATTTTTTTATTTTTTTATTATAATTTAATTACAAATTACCAAAATGCCCTCACGTGTTTCAATCGTCCGTAATTTCGTTAATTTCCCGACCTCCCGATTTTAAATTCCGAACACCGTCGCAAAAGTAGGCTCCGAGTCTAAATATTTAAATTTCCCGTTGAAATATTTCTCAAAATTTCGACCGAGATTAAAGTAAAAATTTCAGAAATAAAAATTAAAAATTCGAAATTTCTGGGTTATTACACATCTAATCCTAATGTCGAAGAATGCATGCAATTATAAAACATTACAGGAAGACGAATGTTTGCCAATAAAAACATAAGACGAATGTTTGTCGAATAAAATTCAATTACAAATTAATTCCGAGGGAGAGAAATCCCTTATTCATGTGCTTCCACCTCTAGCTCCCATGGTAACAAGTGCAAGGGTTGATCCTTGTCATTTGTGCTCGGGTCCCATTCCAAATCCGCGAAGAGGCATTCGACACCTGTAATTCCTGCAAAAGAATTGAAGTTGTTAGTTAACAGGTTGGATAAAGTTCGTGCCTTGGTTTGTGATCGAGTGACGACCCTCTGGGGCACATCAAAATATCATATTCTCTGAGGGATTAATCCAATCAATAAGATTCAGACAACAACATTTGATAACCAAAGTTTATGAATGATAAAATTATCCCTCCCATAATGTGTATGCCAATGAGTGAAAGTTCTATCAATAGGTAAAACATCTAAAGAATGTACCAATTCAAATCCGCAACTTGAAAAACAGCTTTTGACATTATATCCATCAAATATAGCGAAATCATGCACAAATTTGTCAAAAATATTTTTCCAAGGAACCAAATCAATACCAATACTAAAACAATCTCCAATCCAGTCAATCCTAAGAAGCCAAGTAACCAAAGTATTTAATGGTACATACCTTGCAGGTATGGCAATCACCTTGGTTATTTCTTGTTGGGTTTGGAGAACCAAAACACTTTTAAGCACAAAATGGAGGGGTTCCTCTATAGCATGGAACACCTTATCATTTTTGTCTTCTCCTTCAATGGTTGCTGCAAAGAGCTCATCTTCTAGCTCCATTAGGTGTGTTTCCTTATTTGATACATAACATTTCAGTCATTTGATAAGTGTTTATTTTACACACTTATTTGTACTCTTTTATATTTAATTCGATAAGTTTTTCTCAAGTGTTCGAGAGATTTTGACATTTTTGGTGCATGTGTGCAGAGAAAATGAAACTTAGCAGGTTAGAGTCTCAACAAAAAGAATTGGATGCATCATGAAGCAAAATGAGAAAATTGTGAGGGAATAAAAAGGCCAAACTAGAATGACTGTCGATCGATTGGCTAACTTGGGGCAATTGATTGGCTAATGGAGAAAACACGACGATGTTGGATCAAAAGCATAATTGATCAATCAACTACTAGGAGGCGATAGATCAGCTGTCGCTGAATAAAAAAACAATAAGTTTAGGTTTTGATCTCAACTGTTGATTTTTTTAATCTCAACCGTTGATCGTGAACTCCAATACCTAATTCAAAACTAGGTTATAAAACCATCGTTAGAGGCAACTTTGAGGGGGATCGCTGGATAGTCATCTAGGGCTGAAAAAGAAGATCGTTCGGGGTAGAAAGCTGAAGAAACGGAGACCGAAACGAAGAGAGAGCTAGGGGAGACGATTCTGAATCAATAAACCTAGTTTTATTTCTCTCTCTTCTAAACTATGAATTTCATTATTATCTCTATTATTTCTCAATATTTTAGCATTAACTAATTTTTTGTCTGGGGGTACGATGTAACCGAATTATAATTGTTTAGTTTTTTCTTTAATTCAAGTTGTTGATTCTCTGTTTTTATATTGTGTTGAAATTATTATGTTTTTAATGTTTGCGATTTTCTGATCAACAATAGCATGTTAGTAAGATTATTTTGAAATGGAGAATAGATAAATAATTGTGCAATAGATAATTTATCATGAAAAAGATGTGAGACTAGAGATAGATAATGCATTTATGTGGTTTTTAATTTCTCGTTCTTATTGTATTCAATTAATTATTAGAATTAGAAACCAAGAGGTAGTAATCCGTTAATTGAATAAGTTTATTATTACTCGAGACAGATTGATAAATATATTCATGAAATTGTCATCAACACATAAGAATAGATATTAATAAATTGAATTAGGAATACTAAACAGGATTAATTAGGTCAAATCGAAAACCCTAGATTTTTCTCTTTTTAGATCTAACAACTTTATTTAATTTCAGTTTACCTAATTAAATTTTGCTGTTTTATTTTAAATCAAACTATTATCAAAATTTCGTTATTCCTTTTAATTTAGAAACAAATTAATTTAATAATTTGCAAAAATAGTCATCGTGGATTTGACTCGTACTTTTACACTTTATTGCTTTTGTGATACGTTTACTTGCGTATGATTTTTGGCAACAAATTTTTGGCCTTGTTTCCGGGAACTATTTATTTGCTATTATTAATTTAAATAATTCTAGGTTATATTTGAATTCAATTATTTAACGTGTTTATTTTTATTTTTATTTTATTTAGTGTATGTGAAAACTAGGTATTGCCAACTTAATTACAATCGATCTAGAAATTGAACGAACCTGTCGTAAGAATCGAAAGGAAACAAGTAAAGTAGCCATGGATCCTGACCAAATTGATGAAGTTGAGATACAGACATTACTCGATTATGTGATGACATATGTGGTCGGTGTCCAATCTTGATATGGCCCACAGGCCCATTACTCGTTCTCAAACCAAAGCCCAAGTTTTATCTAGCCTGTTTACTAACAAGTTTTATTCTTTTGCAGGTGAGACTCTTTTTAATGACTTGGAATGTGAGCTCATTGATCAAGATTTGTCACAGCCTTTGCACGTCATCACTTGGGAGAAAATGAACAACGAAAATGAAGCGGGAATTTGTCTCCTCGACATCCATTCTATGTAACTCGTTTTCTAATTGATTGTCGTTTTGAGCAAAACATTGGGCCTATCTTGTAATGGGTAAACAATAGCCTTAATAATGACATGCATTGCATTAGATTGTTGGTTAGGACTAAATAAATGGATGGTAGCTTTGGATATTGGTGATGACTCAAAATGTAACACTCCGAGAAACCCCGCGTTCCCGGTGCGCTACAGTGCATCTACACATTACACACATTAACACTTGACATAACTCACTCAATTTAATACTCCTTTCGTTTTCAAATCATTTTCAAAAGAACATTTGTGAGTATGAAAAATTTTCAACTCGATCTAAAAACAACTCGCGTCCCGAAGAGGAAACACGAAATCCTCAACACGAAAACTACGCAGCGGAAAAGAAAACCATTTAAGATAGTTTAAGATAAAACGGTAAGTTTCGAAATCTTAGAAAAGAATCCAACACACCCCTCGAACTACACAATCCGGTGCCCCGCACTCACGTCCCCACTTCGACACTCCGCGCACACCCTCGCGGTGCCGCACGTGCCAACTTAACGTCACTGTGTCTAGCGCACGCTCACAGTGCCGGGTGCCCCACGCACCCTGCCGCTGTACAGCACGTCCGTGCGCACGCCCTCACCTGGCGCCGCACGACCTGTGAGTACCCGCAGGGCCGCGTGCCCCTCGCACCTATGAGTACCCGCAGGGCCGCGTGCCCCTCGCACTTGCGATCACGCCGCACTCCCACACTCATCTACACTTCTCTCGCATTCACTGTACACACCTCAACCTATTCCATATCTTTTTTGACTCCCAACCCCTCTGCCAAAATTTTGGCAGAGTAACGCCTAAAAACTGGCTATCAAAAAAATTTAAAACCCTAGACTCAATTCACTAAAGAATAACAATATTTATCTATCCATCATCCAGAGAAATCACCATAACAAAATCAGAGTATGAAGACAATGAAAATCCATCAAATGCAAACGAAGAAAATTCACAGTATAGAGCAATTCCTAGCTCCTACATGTAAAATATATGCATACGTCGCCAAAATCACTCGCACTCCATATACATCTATACACTGACGCATATACAACTAATCTCATCGACTGTACATAATCACCACAAAAGAAAATACCCACAACAAACCAGACCACCACCTACTATCTCCATGGGTCGGGTCGCCCTAACAAAATCTGCCATCCAGTGCCTTGGTCGCACGCCGCCAACCATCCTATGCCTTAGGACTAGGCTCTTGAGGCTCACCAGCAAGGTCGTCAGCACCTACACCACAGAACACACAACATAAACCTAACGGTCAGTAAGTAATGTGATATGAAAGTAAAAGCTGACAATGCAATGCTATCACATGAACTCTCTACACTCACACTCATATTGTCACATCTGTGACGCGTAGTGCAGGTGCACCAGGGTAAGGAGGAACCTCACGCCACCCTACACCCTGACACGTCGTCATCGTCCCGGACTCCCCAGCAACGAGGCCCACAAGCTACACAAACGCATCACCACACGGCAACCACATCAGGGTAAGGGTGTACCTCGCGCCACACTACACCCTGACACGTCGCCCCTGTCCCAGCCTCCCCAGCACGGGGCCACAGTTGCCACACACACACGTTTCGCGACATCCCAGCCGGCCCACGCCTTGAGCTGAATCCGCGACTGGTGTTGCACCGGCCCACACACTAGTAGAATTCGCGGTACCACTGCCCATCACCCTCACCGTCAACACATTCACGCCGCATAACGACCCAGTTGGCCCACTCCTCGAGCGGAATCCACGACTGGTGAAGCACCGGCCCGTACACTAGCAGGATCCGCGGTACCACCGCCACACGTCTCACCACATACTCAAAACATGCTCAAAACCATTTTCGTCCATGTTTTTAAAATATGATGCATGACAAACAATACGCACGCACACCACAATCAATCACATAAACCCTAAAGTTCTACAATGTAGGTCTGTTTGGGCAAAACGCATGCATGCACTACTTACCTGGCGTCCTAAGCTCGGTCGACGCACGACTTCGCCAAAAGTGTCTCAACCTAAAATACAAACAACCACTCATCAATATTTATCTCAAAATCCACTAAATAGCTAAAAATAACCTTCCTTAACAATACTCATGAAATTCCAACTAAAACGGGCCATTGGTTTGGTTCGGCTGAAAACCAGCCCAAAGTTCGGACGCGCATAACTTTTGCGTCCGTTAACGGAATCGAGCGATTCACGTGGCTAAACGTCCCCTTAGGAACCTAGCCTAACATACTAAGACAAATTTTAAAACGGTAAGCCGCAGACAGGCAAAAAATGCTAAAGACCGAATCTGCCATTTTTATCAAATTTCACATTTTCACTTCTCTTCAACCAATACTCACTCGCAACTAGGCTTACGCATACGGCTATGCTACTATCACACGTCAAATTTCTATGAAGAACGCTCGCTAATTTGACTAGGACCAAAATTTGCCATAAACGTCCGACGCGCATAACTTTTGCGTCGGATTTTGGAATCGAACGATTCCAACAGCCATACGTTCCTCTAACAACCTATTTTAACCCACAAAAACAGAATTTAAAACGATCAACCCAAGCCTAGCCAAAACGGCCAAAAACAGAATCTGTTTTTATACAAAAAATAGCCAAAAATTCAACTTCGATCCAATCTCGCCAATTCCTTCACCGAACAATCACATTTCGATCTACCAATGCATACATTAACAATTGGGGGAGTTCCTAATTAGAAATAGCATGGCACCACAAAATTTCCCACGGTTTTCTTCCCAAAACTGAGGAATTCTCAATTGGTTCATTGAGCCCTGAAATCTCCCCCTTATTCCTTCTAAATTTATCACAAAATCCCTTGAAATGCAGAGGGCAAAACAACTCCACGCTCGGCCATCAAAGCAGGGCAGGACCGAATGAGCGAATTCCCTTTTTCTCATTCGGTTCTGTCAAGAGAAGGCCCAGCCAGACACACACGCTCGATAGGTCCTAAAACACCCCACAAAACGAGCTCTAATCGATGGAAATTTCAAGAAGAATTTAGCTTCCATGTTCGGTCGACAGAAACCGAAACAGGGGAGAACGCACCTTCGGTTCTTCAGTGCAGGAAGGCAAAGCAACTTCTCTCTTTAGCTCGCCGGGGTACTCTGGGCACCGGCGTCTCTCCCTCGGCGGTCGGTCGTCGGCAGCTTCCCTTCCCCGACCTCTCTTGCTCTCTCTCTCGGGTCTCGCTCTCTCGGTCGCGCGACAACACAGGGTTGAATGGCTTCCACCCGAAGCCATTCCACCTTATAACTTAGTTTATTTTATTTTTTTTATTTTATTTCAATTACAATTTACCAAAATGCCCTCACTCGTTTTTATTGTTCGCAACTTTGTTAAATTATCGTGCTCCCGACTTTGAATTCCGAAAACCATCACAAAAGTAGACTTCGAGTCTTACAACTTAAATTTTCCGTTAAAATATTTTTCCGAAACACCAATCGAAATTAAATTAAAAGTTTCAGAAAATTAAAGTTAAGCATCTGAAATTTTCCAGGTTATTGCACACCCCCCCACCTTATAAGAATTTTGTCCCCAAAATTTACGTACCGAATAAATTGGGATACTGCTGCTCCATATCATCACACCGCTCCCAAGTAGTTTCCTCCACACCATGGCTGCGCTACATCACCTTGACCAGCGGAATCTCCTTGTTGCGCAGCACTTTCACAGCTGATCTTAATATACTCACTAGCTTTTCCTCGTAGGACAGCGTCGGTTGGATCTCTATATCTTGTTGTGGCACTACCTGAGAGGGATCGCGCATACACTTCCTCAGCATCGAGACATGGAAAACATCATGAATAGCATCCATCGATGCAGGCAACTGAAGTTGGTATGCAGTTCTCCCAATCCCCTTGACAATCGGAATGGTCCCACAAACCGAGGGTTGAGCTTACCCCGCTTTTCGAACCTTACCACACCTTTGAACGGCGAGACCTTCAGAAAAACCTCGTCGCCCTCACTAAACTCCAATTCTCGACGCCTCTGATCAGCATAACTCTTCTGTCGACTCTGAGCCGCTTCAATCCTCTTCCGTATCACAGAAATTTTGTCGACAGTCTGCTGTAAGATCTCATGATCTAACAATCGGGTCTCCCTAACCTCATCCCAATATAATGGCGACCTGCACTTCCTTCCGTAGAGGTCTTCGTACGGCGCCATCCTAATGGTAGACTGGTAGCTGTTATTATACGAGAATTCCACTAACGGTAGGAACCTGCTCCAAGCCGCCTGAAACTCCAATACACAGGCCCTGAGCATATCCTCCAGAATCTGTATAGTTCGCTCTGACTGCCCATCGATCTGGGGATAAAAAGCAGTACTGAAATCTAATCTGGTGCCTATAGCCTTATGCAAACTCCTCCAAAACTTGGATGTGAACCTGGGGTCTCGGTCTGAAACAATCGACACCGGAATCCCATGAAGTATGACTATCTCTTGAATATACAACTGGGCAAACTGATCCATCGTATAAGTCATCTTCACAGGTAAAAAGTGAGACAACTTCGTTAACTTGTCCATTATCACCCAGATCGCGCCATGGCCTTGGCAGACCTCGGCAGTCCCACCACAAAATCCATGGTGATTCGCTCCCACTTCCACTCCGGTATAGGCAATGGTTGGAGCATCCCAGACGGTCGCTGATGCTCTGCCTTCACCTGTTGACAGACTACGCAGGCCTCCACATACTCAGCCACTGCTCGTTTCATGTTAGGTCACCAATAGTGCTGCTTCAAATCCCTGTACATCTTAGTGCTTCCCGGATGCACAGAGAAAGAAGATGAATGGGCCTCTGATAATAAATTCCTCCTCAGCTCCACATCCTTCAGGACGTACCACCTATCCCGAAATTTCAGAATCTCATCCTCTGAATAGCTGAACTCAGAATCAGGCAGGGCCTCCATACTCGCCTCCAGCTCGCTACACTCTGAATCAATCTCCTGAGCCTACCTGATCCTGTCCAGAATAGTCAGCCTCAACGACAAGGCCGAAAGAGTAGCTGCCAGTTCAGAAACTACCTGTAGGACAAAACTCTGCATCTCTGTCACCAACTCAATAGGCACTATCGTAGTCATAGCAGAAGTCGAAGTCGTCACCCTACTCAAGGCATTTGCCACCACGTTCGCCTTCCCTGAGTGGTACCTGATCTCCACATCGTAATCCTTGACCAGCTCGAGCCATCTTCTCTGTCTCAAATTCAGCTCCTTCTGCGTGAAAATGTACCTCAAGCTCTGATGGTCTAAGTAAATCTCGCACTGCTGGCTATAAAGATAATGGCTCCAAATCTTTAGTGCAAACACAACAGCCGCCAGCTCCAAATCGTGAGTGGGATAATTCTGCTTGTAAGCCTTCAATTACCTAGAGGCATAGGCAATGACTCTCCTACCCTGCATCAAAACACACCCGAAACCAATCCCAGAGGCATCACAATAAATGCAGAACTTCTCTCCTTCCACAGGCAGCGTCAGTATAAGAGCCGTAGTCAACCTCTGCTTCAATGTCTGGAAGCTGTCCTCACACCTGTCGGTCCATTCATACTTTGCATTCTTCCTGGTCAGCCGGGTCAAGGGGGCCGAGATCTTAGAGAACCCCTCAATGAATCTCCGATAATACTCAGCCAACCCCAGAAAACTGCGTATCTCGCTAGCACTGGTCAGCCACGGCCACTCCTTTACAGCCTGAACCTTCACCGGATCAACTGAAATACCCTCAGAGGAGATAACATGCCCCAAGAAGTGAATTCTATCCAACCAAAACTCGCACTTCGAGAACTTAGCGTACAGCTGATGCTGGCTCAAAATAGTCAATACAATCCTCAGGTGCTCCCTGTGCTCCTCCTCACTCCGCGAGTAGATCAGGATGTCGTCGATAAACACAATCACAAACTTGTCCAGGTACTCCCTGAACACTCTGTGCATCAGGTCCATGAATGCTGCCGGGGCATTGGTCAACCCGAAAGACATAACCAGGAACTCGAAGTGCCCGTACCTCATCCTGAAGGCCGTCTTCGGTACATCTTTCTCTTTCACTTTTAACTGATGATAGCCGGACCTCAGGTCAATCTTAGAAAACACTCGGGCACCTTGCAACTGATCAAACAAATCGTCAATCCTTGGCAATGGGTACCTATTCTTCACCATCAACTTATTCAGCTCCCGGTAGTCAATACACATACATAGGGATCCGTCCTTCTTCTTGACGAACAGAACTGCTGCTCCCCAAGGTCAAAAACTAGGGCGTATAAAGCTCTTATCTGTTAGTTCCTCCAACTGAGTCTTCAGCTCCTTGAGTTCAGTAGGTGCTAATCTTTAGGGGTTCTTGCACACTGGCTCGGCACCTGGGAAAACATCTATCTCAAATTCAATCTCCCTGTCAGGGGGCAACCCTAGCAAATCATCACGAAACACCTCCGGGAACTCCTGTACAACAAGAATATCCTGTATCCGAGTATCACCCTGTGACTGCGCATCCCCGACACTTGCAAAAAACCCTTGGCAACCCATGCCCAACACCCGTGGAGCCTGATGAGATAATATAGCAGAAATCCTGGCAAGACCTTTACCTGCTTTAAATGTGTAGCTCTCCCCGCCCGGGGGCAATCTCCGCATGATGTCTGAACACCCAGTCCATCCCCAAGATCACCTCATAACCGCTCATATTGAGTATAACTAGCTCGGCATATAACTGCTTCCTCCCCACTGTCACAACATTGCCCCGCCCCACCTGTTCTGAATACAAATGCTCCCCGGATGGCAAAGTCACATCATAATGTCGCTCGGCGCGACTGAACTCCAAGTTGGCCTTAACCACAAAGCCCGTCGACACAAACGAGTGCGTAGCACCCGTATCAATCAAGGTATAAGCTGCCACACCAGAAATAAAAATATTACCTGCAATCACTGATGGTTGGGCAGCATCATCTGGCTCAAAAAGGGCAAAGACCCTCGGTGTAACTCTGCCTGACGCCCTACTCGCCGCTGGGCATCTGCTGGCAAAGTGTCCCACCTCCATGCAGTTGAAGCAGCGGTTCTGACATGGCTTCTAGCACTCTCTGGACATGTGGCCCACCTCACCACAGTTATAACACCGCACTGGGCCCGTTCTGCACTCACCCGAGTGGCTCTTCTGACGCTTCGGGCACACTGGAAACTGTCCCGACCCCTGCGGCCTCTTAGTGCTCCCCTGGCTGCTGGAACTGTCACTAGGCCTCTTCAGGCCTTTCTGCACGGACGCCACCCCGCTCGCCTGTGGCAACGACTCTCTGAATGATCTCCGAGATTGCTCTCTGGGTACCTCCCGATAAAAGGGAAGCTTCGCCCGAGCCTCCTCAATGTCAAGGGCCTTCGCTACCACCTCCTCGTACGGCATGCCTCGAGTCCCCGCAATCCACATGCCCATATAAATATCCAGCTTCAGGCCCTGCACAAATTGATGTACCTTGTTCTCATTGAGGCTCACCAAATGTCCTGCAAACCGCGACAAGGCCTCGAACTGCCGTACATACTCGGCCACAGTGCCGGTCTGCTTCAATTGTGCAAACTCCACCATCTTCTGTGTCCTAACAGAATGACTGAAATACTTGCCGAAAAATACTGACCTGAACTCCTCCAAGGTTATGGCCTCCACATCTCTCGTGGCCACCACAGTATCCCACCAATGGCTCGCATCCTTGGCAAGATAGAATGCCGCACGAGAAACTCTGTCCTGCTCCTCTACCTTGGCAAAACTCATCATCCTCTCCATGCTCCGTATCCACTCCTCAGCACTGAGAGGATCCGGAGATAATCCGTCAAAAGTCGGGGGCCTAAATCTATGTAGCCTGTCACCCCCTCTGTCAGACGAACCCTGGACGCTATACTGACCCTGGTCGTCTTTGCTCATAAACCTCTCCAACTGCTGAGACTGACGGTGGACCAACTCGGTAAGCTGCCGGACGGTATCATCGATGTCGCCCACAGCTCTAGGAGGCGCCTCTCGTCGTGGCCGCCCTCTACCTCTACCTCTCCCCTCTCCTGACATTTTCTGCATTTTTAACATAAATATATAGCTCACATTAGTACTACAATAAATTCAAATCTAAACACTTACAGTTGGTGGAGTGGTCCCGTGCAACGGCTGGCGGTGTTAGGTAATCCCCTGAACGACGTCGACCCCGTGGCTCTGATACCATAACTGTAACACCCCGAGAAATCCCATGTTCCTAGTGCGCTACAGTGCATCTACACACTACATATACTAACACTTGACATAACTCATTCAATTTAATACCCCTTTCGTTTTCAAATCATTTTCAAAAGAACATTTGTGAGTATGAAAAATTTTCGACTCAATCTGAAAACAACTCGCGCCCCGAAGAGGAAACACGAAATCCTCAACACGAAAACTACGCAGCGGAAAAGAAAACCATTTAAGATAGTTTGATTTAAAACGGTAAGTTTCGAAATCTTAGAAAAGAATCCAACGCACCCCTCGAACTACATAATCCGGTGTCGTGCACTCACGTCCCCACTTCGACACTCCGCGTGTACCCTCGCGGTGCCGCACGTGCCAACTCAACGTCACTGTGTCTTGTGCACGCTCACAGCGCTGCGTGCCCTACGCACCTTGCTGCTGTACAGCACGTCCGCTCACCCGGCGCCGCACGACCCGTGAGTACCCGCAGCGCCACGTGCCCTGCGCACCTGCGATCACGCCGCACTCCCACGCTCATCTACACTTTTCTCTCATTCACTATACACACCTCAACCTATTCCATATCCTTTCGACTCCCAACCCCTCTCCCGAAATTTTGGCAGAGTAATGCCTAAAAACTGGCTATTCTAAAAATTTAAAACCTTGCAGCCAATTCACCAAAGACTAACAATATTTATCTATCCATCATCCAGAGAAATCACCATAACAAAATCAGAGTATGAAGACAACGAAAATCCATCAAATGCAAACGAAGAAAATTCACAGTATAGAGCAATTCCAAGCTCCTACATGTAAAATATATGCGTAAGTCGCCAAAATCACTCGCACTCCATATACATCTATACACTGACGCATATACAACTAATCTCATCGACTGTACATAATCACCACAAAAGAAAATACCCGCAACAAACCAGACCACCACCTACCATCTCCCCGGGTCGGGTCGCCCTAGCAAAATCCACCATCCGGTGCTTCGGTCGCACGCCGCCAACCATCCTATGCCTCAGGATTAGGCTCTCGAGGCTTACCAGCAAGGTCGTCAGCACCTACACCACATAACACAACACATAAGCCTAATGCTCAGTAAGTAATGCGATATGAAAGTAAAAGCCGACAATGCAATCCTATCACATGCAGTCTCTACACTCACACTCATGTTGTCACATCTGTGACGGATAGTGCAGCCGCACTAGGGTAAGGAGGAAACTTATGCCACCCTACACCCTGACACGTCGCCACCGTCCTGGACTCCCCAGCAACGAGGCCCATAAGCTACACACACGCATCACCACACGGCAACCACATCAGGGTAAGGGTGTACCTCGCGCCACACTACACCTTGACACGTCGCCCCCGTCCCAGCCTCCCCAGCACAGGGCCACAGTTGCCACACGCACACGTTTCGCGACAGCCCAGCCGGCCCACTCCTCGAGCGAAATCTGCGACTGGTGTTGCACCGGCCCACACATTAGTAGGATCCGCGGTACCATTGCCCATCACGCTCACTGTCAACACATTCACGCCGTATGACGGCCTAGCCGGCCCACCCCTCGAGCAGAATCCGCGACTGGTGAAGCACCGGCCCGCACAGTAGCGGGATCTGCGGTACCACCGCCACACGTCTTACCACATACTCAAAACATGCTCAAAACCATTTTCGTCCACGTTTTTAAAATATGATGCATGACAAACAATACGCACGCACACCACAATCAATCACATAAACCCTAAAGTTCTAGAGTGTAGGCCCGTTTGGGCAAAATGCATGCATGCCTACTTACCTGGCGTCCTAAGCTCGGTCGACGCACGACTTTGCCAAAAGTGTCTCAACCTAAAACACAAACAACCACTCATCAATATTTATCTCAAAATCCACTAAATAGCTAAAAATAACATTTCTTAACAACACTCATGAAATTCCAACTAAACCGACCATTGGTTTGGTTCGGCCGAAAACCAGCCCAAAGTTCGGATGCGCATACTTTTGCGTCCGTTAACGGAATCAAGCGATTCAAGTGTCTACACGTCCTCTTAGGAACCTAGCCTAACATAATAAGACGGATTATAAAACGGTAAGCCGCAAACAGGCGAAAATGCTAAAAATCGAATCTGCCATTTTTATCAAATTTCACATTTTCACTTCTGTTCAACAAATACTCACTCGCAACTAGTCTTACGCATCGAAAACGGCTATGCAACTATCACACGTCGAATTTCTATGAAGAACCCTCGCCAATTTGACTCGGACCAAAATCTGCCATAAACTTCCGACGCACATAACTTTTGCGTCGAATTTCGGAATCGAACGATTCTAGTGGCCATACGTTCCTCTAACAACCTATTTTAACCCACAAAAACAGAATTTAAAACGCTCAACCCAAGCCTAACCAAAACAGCCAAAAACGGAATCTATTTTTATACGAAAAATAGCTGAAAATTCAATTTCGATCTAATCTCGCTAATTCCTTCACCGAACAATCACATTTCGATCTACCAATGCATACATTAACAATTTGTGGAGTTCCTAATTAGAAATAGAATGACACCACAAAATTTCCCACGGTTTTCTTCCCAAAACCGAGGAATTCTCAATCGGTTCATTGAGCCCTGAAATCCCCCCCTCATTCATTCTAAATTTATCACAAAATCCCCTGAAATGTAGAGGGCAAAACAACTCCACGCTCGGCCATCAAAGCAGGGCAGGACCGAATGAGAGAATTCCCTGTTTCTCATTCGGTTCTGTCGAGAGAAGGCCGAGCCGCACACACACACTCGCTAGGTCCTAAAACACCTCACAAAACGAGCTCTAATCGACGAAAAGAAGAATTGAGCTTCCAAGTTCGGTCGACAAAAACTGAAATAGGGGAGAACTCACCTTCGGTTCTTCACCACGGGAAGGCAAAACAGCTTCTCTCTTCAGCTCGCCGGGGTACTCTGGGCACCGGCGTCTCTCCCTCGGCGGTCGGTCGTCGGCAGCTTCCCTTCCCCGACCCTATTGCTCTCTCTCTCGAGTCTCGCTCTCTCGGCCGCGTGACAACACAAGGTGGAATGTGTTCCACCCAAAGCCATTCCACCGTATAACTTATTTTATTTTATTTCAATTACAAATTACCAAAATGCCCTCACTCGTTTTTATGGTCTGCAACTTTGTTAAATTATTGTCCTCCCGACTTTGAATTCCGAAAACCATCACAAAAGTAGACTTCGAGTCTTACAACTTAAATTTCCCGTTAAAATATTTTTCTGAAACTCCAATCGAAATTAAATTAAATGTTTTGGAAAATTAAAGTTAAAAATTTGGAATTTTCCGGGTTATTACACAAAACTAGTCAAGAGTTGGGCCCAACGTCAAGGCAAGGAGTAGCCCACATGAAAGGGAATAAGGTAATCTTGACCCTTCATCTTGATGAAATCCAACTGTTAGCTTGAAGCCATCCTTAACTTGTAAACCCTAGCTATCCTAGAGTTATTTAGAGCATAGCATTGGCGTTTGTAATTTTTCACACAATCAATATATAAGTTACCTTTCTCCTAGCAATTTGCTTCAGATTACCAATTGGTATTGCACTTGGATTGTCCAAGGGAAGTGGAGCCTTCATTGTTTCCCAAGCTCGTGGTTGCTTGAGAAACCCTTATCACCGAATTCTACCTGCTCCATTCTCTTGTTTGGATCCGTAGAAGGAGGAGAAAACCATTCATCAACTCGGTCAAGGAGATCATCTAATGGGGCCACTTGAAGTTTCCGCCTTTCCTTTTTTTTACGTCACCACTCGATTTTGCCTAAGGTATCTGGGGGTTTATTACCTCATAAAAAAGGTAGTATTCGTCCTCAATAACTTCTCTTTCCTTCGCTCTTCGTTCCTTAAATACACACATCGTTTGGTTCATACTTCTTGCTCTTCATATACTAATCCTTTTCTTTTCAGGTTGCTTCGTGCATCAAATTTGCGAGTTGTAAACCTGCGATTATAGGTCACAATTTTGAGATCAAGTTGAGAACCATTCGTATGATTCAACAGTTGCAATTTAGTGGCTTGCCATCTGATTAACCAAATGATCATATTGCCAACTTTGTGGAGATATGTGACACTTTTAAATTTCATAATGTTTCAGATGATACTGTTAGATTAAAACAGTTCCCATTTTCATCAAGTGACCATGGAAAAAATTGTTTAAATTCGTTGGCAGCTAATTCCATAACATGTGTTGAATTATGCAACAAATTTTTATCTAAATTCTTCCATTTTGAAAAGACTGCTAAGTACCATAATGAAATTGTGAATTTCACTCAATTCCACAGCGAGATGTTATACGAATCTTGGGCCTATTTTAAGGAATTATTATGAAAATGCCTTCAACATGGTTTGCCATGTTGGATGCAAATCTAAATATTCTTCATCAGTTTATCAGCTTCTACGATGACTTTGGTCAATGTAGTCGCCAGTAGTTCACTCCTCCAAAAGACCGAAGTAGAAGCATTTATTCTATTAGAGGAGTTAGCACTGAATAGCGACCAATATTCAGTTGAGCTACAGATTCTGAAAAAGAAATCGAACACTTCTGAGATGGATGCTGTAACACCCCGAGAACCCACACGTTCCCGGTGCGCTACAGTGCATCTACACACACACACTAACACTTAACATAATTCACTCAATTTAATACCCTTTTGTTTCCAATTTACTCTCCCTTTTTTTTGACTCGATTCGAAAACAACTCGCGTCTCCCCTTCGACACCTCACGCACACACTCACGGTGCCGCACATACCCCTCATCGTTGCTGTGTTTCGCGCACGCTCACAGCGCCGCGTGCCACACGCACCCTGCCGCTGTACAGCACGTCCGCGCGCACACCCTCACCCGGTATCGCACGACCCGTGGGTACCCAACAGGGCCGCATGCCCCGCGCACCTGCGATCACGCCGCACATCCACACTCATCTAAACTCCTCTATCATTCATCATACACACACCTTGACCTATTTCGTATCCTCTCGAATCTCAATCCCTCTCCCGAAATTTCGGCAAAGTACCGCCTAAAAACTGGCTACCCCAAAATTTAACCCTGCACACAATTCACCAGAATCCAACAATATTTACCTATCCATCATCCAGAGAAATCATCCAACCCAAATCAGAGTAATAAGACGATGAAAATCCATCAAATACAACTGAAGAAAGTCTCCAGTATAGAGAAATAACATACTCTAACATGGAAAATATCCGCGTACGTCACCAAAATCACACGCACTCCATATACACCTATACACTGACGCATATACAACAATCAATCTCATCCTCCGTACATAATCACCGCAAAAGAAAGAAAACCCATAACCGACCAGGCCACCACCTACCATATCCACGGGTCGGGTCGCCCTAATAAAAGTCCGCCATCCGGTGCCGCAGTCGCACGCCACCAACCATCCTACGCCTCAGGACTAGGCACTCGAGGCTCACGAGCGGTATCGTCAGCACCTACACCATAGAACACACAACATAAGCCTAACGCTCAGTAAGTAATGCAATATGAAAGTAAAAGCCGACAATGCAATCCTATCACATGCAGTCTCTACACTCACACTCATGTTGTCACATCTGTGACGCGTAGTGCAGCCGCACCAGGGTAAGGAGGAACCTCACGCCACCCTACACCCTAACACGTCGCCACCGTCCCGGACTCCCCAGCAACGAGGCCCACAAGCTACACCCACGCATCACCACACGGCAACCACATCAGGGTAAGGGTGTACCTTGCGCCACTCTACACCCTGACACGTTGCCCCCGTCCCAGCCTCCCCAGCACGGGGCCACAGTTGCCACACACACACGTTTCGCGACAGCCCAGCTGACCCACCCCTCGAGTAGGATCCGCGACTGGTGTTGCACCGGCCCACACACTAGTAGGATCCGCGGTACCACTGCCCATATCCTCACCGTCAACACATTCACGCCGCATGACGGCCCAGCCGGCCCACCCCTCGAGTAGGATCCGCGACTGGTGAAGCACCGGCCCGCACACTAGCGGGATCCGCGGTACCACCGCCACACGTCTCACCTCATATATCAAAGCATGCTAAAAATCATTTTCGTTCCCGTTTTAAAAAAGAAATATGATGCATGTCACACAATACGCACACACACCGCAATCAATCACATAAACACTAAAGTTCTACAGTGTAGGCCCACTTGGGCAAAACACATGCATGCACTACTTACCTGGCGTCCTAAGCTCCCTCGATACACAGCTTCGCCAACAGAAAGCCTCAACCTAAAACACAACCAATTTCTCATCAGTATTTCTCCCAACATTTACCAATTAGCTAAAAATAACCTTATCTAACTACACTCATTAAATTCCAACTAAAACGGTCCATTGATTTGGTTTGGCCGAATACCAGCTCAACGTTCGGATGCGCATAACGTTTGCGTCCGTCAATGGAATCAAACGATTCAAGTGGCTAACGTTCCCTTAGGAACCTAGTTTAACATCCTAAAATGGATTTTAAATAGGTAGGCCGCAGATAGGCAAAAAAACGCCAATAACCAAATCTGCCATTTTTATTAAAATTTCACATTTTCACTTCCCTTCAACC
>CM039531.1:1260920-1299257 GCA_022433055.1 Begonia peltatifolia | reverse complement strand
GTGAGAATAGTGAAAACAAGTCTCGAAGGAATTTATTCGCCATTCAACGTAGACGAAGAATCGACTTGGAAAACCTGATCTGCTTCCCAACTCAACGTGAGGATCATTGTCAGGGGATTCGTATGCAACTTATGGCCCACATTGCTGGTTGAGCTGAGATGTTTGGTGATGTAACACCCGAAAAATTTTCCAGACAAATTAAATTTCTCGCGCAAACCTAAGAGAAATTTTAAGAAAAGTTTCTGAATCAGAAAACGAAATGAGGATAAAATTGACGGAAATTCAGAGAATTAAAAACGTAAGAGCATTAAGGTAATTTATGAAAATAATAATAATAATAATAATAATAACAAAATTTAATAACAGAAGAGTGGCTTCCCATGGAAGCCACTCTACTGTTCTTCGGACAACGCCTGAGAGCGAAGATCGAAGACGAACTCTGCCCTCCGACAACGGTTCCTCCTCCAGTGACGGTTTCACATCAATTTTTCGATCTTCTCCTCGCTTGTGACTGAGCCTTCCTTTGGTTTCTCCTCGCTTGTGTTCGATTTCTGTTGATTTTGTGATAGAATTTGAGAGGTTTAGGTATGAATTTGTGAATGTTTAAGCCTTCGACAGTGAATAGTCAAATTGAGAGGAAACCAAGAGGATTTGAGCTGTGATTTCAGGTTCCTAAATTGGAAGCCTCTAATTCTATTAGTTTATGCTCAGATAGAATTTTACGACTTTAAAGGAAGAATAGAGTTGATAAATGTGTTATTTTCTAGGTTCTTCAATTCCCCGGTTTAGCTATCGATCTACAAACGAGTTGCTAAAGACACTAGGTAAGTAGTATACGTAGGTGTTTTTGTCTTTATTCCTACATCACAGTTCGTTAGGTTGAATGCATGTTTATTTTATGTTTTAATAGATTATGCATCATGGTTTTAAAGTACGAGAACGAAACAAAAATGCGTTTCTATGCTTTTACGAAATGAAACAGTAGGATGTGAAATGTGAAGAACGAACGAAAAGGTACGTAAGAAGATAATGAAGGTGGGTCACTACTTCCCCCGCTTTACGTGTGTGGCCCTGTCCCGCGATGTTTGTCACTTTTCTAGATCGAGGTTGGCGTTGTCCCGTGAAGTGGACCGCGAGGTGTGTCACCTTAATCTAGCACGTAAAGAAGAACCCAGTAGTAAGATAAAGAATATGTAAGAAAGAAACAGAAGCAAAAGTACAGATGAAACTGTAGACCATTGGATATGTATTGTTTTCAGTGTTTATGTTTTATATGCACTCTTTACTTAGCATTAGGCTAATAGGTGAGTTTTGTGATGTAGGTGACAAGACGATAGTTGGTGAGTATTCAGAGTATGCCCAGGAGTAGGAGGTAGTTGGAGAAGTGCGTCCATTGGACGATTCAGCTAGCTGTTAGGGCGTTTTGACCATGTGTGTATGTATGAATTTTGAGTTATTTTGAGTCATTTTGATGTAGGAATGGATTTCAAACTTTTAGTAGTCATTTTGATGTATATAGTAGATTTTAGAATTGAGTAGGAAGTATAGGTTCTGGTTTTTAAACATTGAGTCGAAACTTTGTTCGTTTTATTTAATGGAAAATTTTCAGTTAAGGCTACTGGTGTAAAGTGTCGACCTGTATGCATAGGTGTCAACCGAACTAGGTTAATGTCGACTGCGAGGGTCGACCTACGGAGACAGAACCAAACTAAGTGTCGACCTGTGTGTGGAGGTGTCGACCGGTTAGTGTAAAAATGATAAAAGTGTTGACCACAAGGTTCGACCGGGGAAAACAGAGAGGATTAGGGTGTCGACCTATGAAAGCAGGTGTCAACCTGTTAGTGAAGTGAACATAGAAGTGTCGACCGCAAAGTTCGACCAATGGAAACAGAGATAATATAATGTGTTGACCGGTGTAACCAGGCGTCGGCCTGTGAAAACAAAGGCAAATGAGGTGCCGACCTGTGTATATAGGTGTCGACCTCTGTGTGCAGAACGGCTCAAGTGTCGACAAAAGATTTTGGAGGTCGACCGAAAATCACTTTTATTGTTTAAAACTTGAAATTTCGTTTAAATTGATTTTGGTTAGAGTCTTCTGTTGTGATGCTTTTAAACGTTTTCAAGGTCTCTATGTGATACGATCGAAGTCGAAACTCCGTGCAACCATACGATCTCTTGTACATATAGTTCGGCAAATTGATCTATAGAATACGTCATCTTCACTGGCAGAAAATGGGCTGACTTGGTTAATCGATCCACAATCACCCATATGCCATCATAGCCTTTTGTTGTCCGAGGTAATCTAACAACAAAATCCATCGATATCTACTCTCACTTCCACTCTGGGACAGCAAATGGTTGTAACTTTCCCGCTGGCCTCTGATGTTCCATCTTAATCTGTTGACAAATTAAACACGCCTCCACATACTTCGCCACAATATTCTTCATATCGAGCCACCAATAATGTTGCTTAAGATCTCTGTCATCCGAGATCTCTGTACATCTTGGTACTCCCTAGGTGCAAAGAGAATCTCGAAGAGTGGGCTTTAGCCAATATTTCTCATTGTAGTTCTTCATTATTCGGAACGAACCACCTGTTTCGAAACTTAAGAATTCTGTCATCCGAATAACTAAACTCTGACCTGTTGTTGGAATCCATGCTTGACTTGATCTCTTCGCATTCAGCATTGTCATTCTGGGCCTGCTTAATCTTATCCAGAATCGTAGGCTGTAAGGGCATAACGATAACATGGCTGAGACACTCGCCACTACTTCCAAGTTGAACTTCTGAAATTCTGCATCCAAGGTCAGTGGCCTAACTAAATTCATCGCCGAAGTGAATGTCGTCACCCGTCTCAATGCATCGGCCACTACGTTTGCCTTGCCGGGGTGGTATTTAATCTCAACTTCGTAGTCCTTCACGAATTCCAACCACCACCACTGCCTCATATTCAACTCCTTCTGATAAAAGATATACTTCAAACTCTTGTGATTCGAATATATTGCACACGGTTGTCCGTACAGATAATGTCTCCAAATTTTAAGTGCGAAGATTACCGCGGCTAACTCTAGGTCATGTGTCGGATAATTCTGCTCGTAATTTTTCAGCTGCCTAAAGGCGTAAGCTATCACCTTCCTTTACTGCATTAGCACGCATCTGAGGCCCACCTTTGAAGCATCACAATAAATACTAAATCTTCCGTCCTCGGCAGGGAGCGTCAAAATCGGAGCAGTAGTCAGTCTATGCTTCAATGTCTGGAAACTGTATTCGCAATCCTCGGACCACAGATATTTCACACTTTTCCTCGTCAAACGGGTTAGAGGCGCTGCTATCTTTGAAAATCCTTCAATGAACCTCCTGTAACAACTCGCTAGCCCAAGGAAACTCCGTATCTCTGTGACATTCTTCAGCTGTGGCCACTCTTTAACTGCCTGGATTTTTACTGGATCAACTGATATGCCATCGCTCGAGATGACATGTCGAAAAAACGGAATCCTATCCAGCCAAAATTTGCACTTTGAAAACTTCGCATAAAGTTGGTGTCATTTCAGAGTTTCCAACACCAATCTCAAGTGCTCCTTATGCTCCTCGCTCCGAAAGTACACCAAAATATCATCGATAAACACTATGACGAATTTATCAAAATAATCATGGAACACTCTATTCATCAGGTCCATAAAGGCGGCAGGAGCATTCGTCAGTCCAAATGACATCACTAGAAACTCATAATGTCCATACCGTGTTTGAAAAGCTGTATTCGGAATGTCTTCCAACCTGACCTTCAACTAATAATAACCCGATCTTAGGTCAATCCTTGAAAACACGCGTGCACCTTGTAGTTAATCAAATAAATCGTCTATCATTGGCATGGGATACTTATTCTTAATCGTCAGCTTGTTTAACTCCCTGTAGTTGATGCACATTCGTAACGACCCGTCTTTTTTCTTAACAAAAAGGATCGGCGCGCCCTACGGTGACAAGCTAGGGTGTATAAATCCTTTCTCCACCAATTCTTCTAATTGCTTCTTCAACTCCTTCATCTTTGTTGGCGACAGTCTGTAGGGATTCTTTGATGCCGGCTCAGCTGCTGGATGCACATCTATAACAAACTCTACTTCCCGATCCGAAGGCAAGCTAGGTAAATCCTCTAGAAAAACTTCAGGGAAACTTTGAACAATTAAAACATCCTACGGCCTCGAATCCCTGGGAATTTGCATATCTATAATATTGGTGAGAAAACCATAATACTCACCAATCAAAACTTGACGAGCATTAATAGGCGCCATCACAGATATTCTTCTGGCATTCTTCATGGCCTGAAAGATGTGTTCCTCACCACTTGGGGGCTGAAATCTCACTGTACCCAACCTGCAGTCGATCATAGCATAGTGTTTGAATAGCCAATCCATTCCCAATATTGCGTCGTACCCTGTTATATCCATAATGATGAAATCAGCTAATAAATTTTTGCTTCCCATAGATACCACACTATCTCGTACAACCTGATTCGAGTGCATTCTCCCACCAGAAGGTAGCATCACTTCGTAGCTACAATTCATCGATATAGGCTATACATCTAACTTGACCGCAAATGTGGTCGCAATAAATTAATGTGTAGCACCAGAGTCAATCAAGGTGTAAGCAGGTACAAAATTTACTAGTATGGTACCTGACACCATGACTAGCTGATCCTCATCGCCTAAACCAATCATCGCAAATACCCTCGGTGTTGTGCACGCAGGACCTCTCTTCAAGGCTGGGCAATCTCTGCTAATGTGGGTCACCTCGTTGCAATTGAAACACCGGACAACCCTGGGCTTCGAGCAGTCTCTGGCCAAATGTTCAGTTTCATTACAGTTGTAGCACCTTCCGGAGTTCCATCTGCACTACCCCGGATGAGACTTCGTACATTTAGGGCACTAGGGATACTATACCGGTACTTGAGACCTCTTGCTAATTCCCTGGCTACTAGAACCCTCGCTAAATCTTTTAGTGCCTCTCTGTTGTGGTGGCTGGAAGACACTTCTGCTCTGCTGTGGGGCAACTTCCTTGAAAGACCTCCTGGAAGCCTCTCTCTGACTAATACACTTCATCTCGGCTTACTCAACCTCTAATGCCTTGCCCACCACCTCAGAGTAAGGCACGTTCCGTATGCCCGCTATCTTCACTACTTTATATATTTTCGGCTTCAACCCTTGTACAAACGGAAATACCTTATCTTCGTTCCGGCTTACCAAATTGTTGGCAAATCGGGACAAAGACTCGAATCGCCGGTTGTATTCCGTCACTAAAGTAGTTTGGTTTAACTGCAAGAACTTCATTCTCTTTGTTGCCCGAACCGTACGGTTAAAATACTTGTCATAGAAGGCTTCTTTGAACTTCTCCCAAGCCATATATTGAGTATCGACGGTAGCCTCTATAAACTCCCACCAGAATCAGGCATCCTTTACTAAGTGAAATGTGTCCAGCACAACCTTATCCTCCTCTTCCACCTTCTCATATTTAAACATGCTCTCTACTGCCCGGATCCATTTCTCGGCAGCCAATGAGTCTGATACTTGTCCCTCGAAAGTCAGTGGCCGCAATCTCCGAAATCTGTAACCCGACTGGTCTTGAGTAGAGCTAGGGCCTGCACCTCCATGTACTTCCCGATTCAGCAACATCCCTAACTGCTGAGACTGTCGATCTACTAACTCTGTCAACCGTCGAATCGTCATCGAATCACTCTCACTGCTCGGTTCTGTTGTCTCTCTCGACACTCTCGAACGTTCTAGTTGCTTAAACATTTCTTACTATCCTTCCTGCACAATAATTACTTTCATAAGTATATACTAAATAACAATAAAATTAAACACTTACAGTTTTCGAAACACGTCGTGCGGCGATCGCGCTGTTGAGTAATCATTTGAACGTTTTGATCAAATGGCTCTGATACTATATTTGTAACAACTCGGATAATCCACCCCGATATCCAGTCTGCTACCTACTACTACTCGTTACCATCACTCACATCCTCTAATCTAATTCATTAAAAATTTTATGATTTGTTTTTCAACTTAAAACGACACTTTTAAAATCGACTGAAAACCTCGCAGCGGAAGACTTTTTGGGGAAAATCATTTTAAAATGAAATTTAGGATTTTAAAAACACAAAACCCATTCTCAGTCGACCCCTTCTTATCCCAGTCGACCCTTCATTCATCTCTGCCGGCGTTGGTCGACCCTCGCGGTCAACCCCTATTACTCACTTCTCGGACCGGTCGACACCTTCCTTTGGCGATCGACCTATCCGCGTCGGTCGATCCTCGAGGTCGACATTTCTGATTGCTTTACATTACCGGTCGACACTTTGTTGCTCTCTGTCTGAGTAAGTTGACCCACACAGTTGACATATGCGGGATTTGGTCGACTTTGTTACGTGCAGGTCGACACCCCGCACTCGTCCATACACTGAGCGGTCGACACCTACAGTCATAGGTCGACACCTCGATGCTCTCTGCCCACGCAGGTCGACCTGTGCGGTCAACACCTGCCGGGTTTGGTCGACCACTAAGCCTATTGGTTGACACTTAGCCCACAGAAAATTGACAGAAATCAACTAAAACGGTCACGGTTTTAACTAAACGTTCAAAAACCAAATATCTGCTTGTCCACTCAATTTACAAACCTACTACACACACTAAAATATTCAATACCCATTTCAAATCTTCAATTGTACATCAAAACGATTCAATTTGACTCAAAACACCTCACCACTCATACCTACGTTCGCCCTGGTCAAAAAGCCCCAACAGCCGACCACATCGTCCCACGAACTTCCTTCCCCAACTACCTCATAGTTCTAGGCATGCTTGGGATACTCACTCGCTTCTGCGTCATCACCTACATCACAGAACTCAACTATTAGCCTAATACTAAGTAACTAATGCATAAAAACAAAACACTGTAAACAAACGCATCCTACATATGCAATTTCTACAGTTTCCTCTCTATTTTTGTTTTCATCTCCTTCTTACATCCTCTTTATCTTTTTATTACTGACTTCTTCTTTACGTGCTAGGTCGAGATGACACACCTCGCAATCTAGCTCACTGGACAAGGTCACCACGTAAAGCGGAGGAAGAATGATAGAACTCGCGGTTCACCTCACTAGATAAGACCACTCAACCTCACCTTTATTATCTTCTTACGTATCTTCTTATTTCATTCGTTTCCTTATATCCTATTGTTTCACTTCGTAAAACATGAAAATTCAATTTCGCGTAATTTAAAACCATGATGCATATCTCAAAGCATAACATAAAATAAACATGCAATGCATCCTACTGAACTGTGATGAAGGTCCGAAAGCAAAACTTCTACTACATTACTTACCTGGCGTCCTTAGCAACCCGCACTTTGTAACTTCGTACGCTAACTAGGAGAACCTATAAAACCATGCATCTATTAGCTCTACATTCATTTAAATCGTAAAATTATAAGGAAATAACAACGTAGCCTCCAATCTAAACCAGAAATTCTAACTAAATTCCAAAATCCTACACAAATTCCTACCAACTTCGAAATTGCATAACTTAACCAATACTCTTCCGGTTTGGACGATTCAAAATGTTATGGTGTCCTCATGGCGTCTAGTTTCTAACTGTCTCATCTATTTTCTAATTTAACACCTATAGCTTGGCCGGACGTGGCTGAGCAGAAACCGTTCCAAAATTCTAGCACTCGGCTATCCAAACACTCAATCTTTTCCATAAAACTCTGTAATCCACTGCTACTCCTAGCTTTAACACTAACACACGAATAAAATCAACTCTAACTCCAAATTCTTGTATCTTCCCCCCTAGGTTTTTACCAAACCACACAACTCCTTTTCTAACTGCGTTTTTAACACTCAAAACAAATAAAATACTAACTATTTACTAAGAAATAACTAAAACTTACTGATGATATGAAGAAATAGAGGAAAACCAAAGAGTATCGTCGCTGGAAGGAAGAATTGCCTTGTTCTCGCGGGTGGGGAGAAAGAACCGAAACAAGGGGGAAAGAAATTCGTTCCTCCCCTCTGTTTTGTTTTGTATTTTTTTTATAAATAATAATAATAATAATCTTAATTACTATTTCACCCTCAATCCCTAACCGTTTAATAAATCTACTAAATGTTCTGTGTTCGGATAAAATCTTAAAATTTCTCATTAACTATCAATCCCAAAATAATCTTTTACTTAGGAGTAGAAATTCTCCGCTCACAATTCCGACCAAAACTCTGCCGATTCCAATTACGTAAATTCGAAATTAGCTTAAACGGAAAAATTTGGATGTTATAGATTTGCCACCTATTTTACTAAATCATGTCAATTCTCAATTTTTCTTGAACAATTGTCAGAATCGGTCAAACTTTTTATTTGAATTGTAAGCTCGTTTTGCATCTTTGAACTATCCAGTCACCACTTACATCTATCTTCACACTCAGTCGTCAGTCACTGAAGGTTACCTTTGGTGAATTTGATCCCATAACTATTTGTCATAGCATATTTGATTATTTCTTCTCTAATTTTCTTTAAAAAATTATATTTTTTACCCAAATAAAATTTTGTTGAGATTTCTTTATTTAGTGGTATGCTTTCCACCTTATCATCCTATGAGCCGATCGGTGTCGAAGCTCATCGTCTAGGATTTTTGAAGTTGAATGTATCTCTATTTCTTCATTACCTTCTTAGTGATCGAATGGTTGAAAATCATTGTTCATAGGCGTGGATTGCAAATATCAATCCATATTGACATTACAAGTTGTCGTCTCATCTAAATAAACTGATTTACTTGAATCGGAATCCATCAATGTCACTAATACAGAGAAAATTTGCCAAAGCAAGAAAATGGTGTACATGTTTTAGAGTTTTCGAGAGTCGATGGTGAAGAATAAACGGACATCTCCTTTTATAATTTTAGAGATTGACTCACTGTTCTCATTGAATAATGGAGAGAATGAGAGGTCATTCCTTTTAGATCAACCTATCGTTTTAGTGTAAAATGTAGAACGGAAGGTGAACAAGGGGCCGTCAGGGGTTCATTTAATAATTTTACATAGTTTAAGATTTCATTTATTAAGATTATTAATTTAAGAGTTAATTTAAAAAAAACTAATACTTTAAGGGTTCAAATAGTTTTACCTTTAATTTTATTTCTAACATTTAATTAAATTATTTTTTGTTCTAGCTTTGATGAAATAAAGACATTTTATATATTCATTTTTGTAACACCCCGAGAAAATCCCGCGTTCTCGGTGCGCTACAGTGCATCTACACACTACACACACACACTAACACTTGACATAACTAACTCAATTCAATACCCCTTTCGTTTTCAAATCATTTTCAAAATAACATTTGTGAGTATGAAAATTTTTCGAATCGATTCGAAAAAAATAACCCGCGTCCCGAAGAGGAAACACGAAGTCCTCAACATAAAACTACGCAGCGGAAAAGAAAATCATTTAAAACAATTTGAGATAAAACTTTAAGACTTGAAATCCTAGGAAGAATCCCACGCACCCCACGAACTACCCAGTCCGGTCCCAAGTACTCACGTCCCCACTCCGACACCCCGCGTACACCCTCGCGGTGCCGCACTTGCCAACCCAACGTCACTGTATCACGCGCACGCTCACAGCGCCGCGTGCTCCACGCACCCTGCCTCTGTATAGCACGTCCGCGCGCACGCCCTCACCTGGCGCCGCATGACCCGTGTGCACCCGCAGGGCCGCATGTCCCGCGCACCTGCGATCACGCCGCACTTCCACGCTCATCTACCGTTTTCTAGCATTTACTGTTCACACCTCAACCTATTTCGTATCTCCTCGACTCCCAACCTCTCTCCCGAAATTTCGGCAGAGTAACGGCTAAAAATTGACTATCCCAAAATTTAAACCCTGCCCACAATTCACCATAATCCAACAATGTTTATCTATCCATCATCCAGAGAAATCACCATAACCAAATCAGAGTAAGAAGACAACAAGAACCCATCAAATACAAATGAAGAAAATCCCCCAAAACACTACAACCCCTCCATACAATCTCAAAAGATCAATGTCTATACAACCCCGCTATCTACACAAATACCCAACATGAAATGATAAATATACTATCACCTACCACCACCACGGGTCGGGTTGCCCTAACAAAAATCCGCCATCCGGTGCTTCGGGTGCACGCCGCCAACCATCCTACGCCTCTGGACTAGGCTCTCGAGGCTCACCAGCAGTCTCGTCAGCACCTACACCACATAACACACAACATAAGCCTAACGCTTAGTAAGTAATGCGATATGAAAGTAAAAGCCGACAATGCAATCCTATCACATGCAGTCTCTACACTCACACTCATGTTGTCACATCTGTGACGCGTAGTGCAGCCGCACCAGGGTAATGAGAAACCTCACGCCACCCTACACCCTGACACGTCGCCACCGTCCCAGACTCCCTAGCAACGAGGCCCACAAGCTACACACACGTATCACCACACGACAACCACATCAGGGTAAGGGTGTACCTCGCGCCACTCTACACCCTGACACGTCGCCCCCGTCCCAGCCTCCCCAGCACGGGGCCACAGTTGCCACACACACGTTTCGCGACAGCCCAGCCGGCCCACCCGTTGAGTAGGATCCGCGACCAAACACTAGTAGGATCCGCGGTACCACTGCCGATATCCTCACCGTCAACATATTCCAGCCGCATGACGGCCCAGCCGGCCTACCCCTCGAGTAGGATCCGCGACTGGTGAAGCACCGGCCCGCACATTAGCGGGATTCGCGGTACCACCGCCACACGTCTCACCTCATACATCAAAACATGTTAAAAATTATTTTTGTTCCCGTTTTTAAAAATATGATGCATGTCAAACAATACGCACGCACGCCACAAACAATCACATAAACCCTAAAGTTCTACAGTATAGGCCCACTTGGGCAAAACACATGCATGCACTACTTACCTGGCGTCCCAAGCTCGCTCGACGCACAGCTTCGCCAAAAGAAAGCCTCCACCTAAAACACAACCAATTTCTCATCAGCATTTATCTCAACATTCACCAATTAGATAAAAATAACCTTCTCTACTACACTCATGAAATTCCAACTAAAACGGTTCATTGGTTTGGTTTGGCCGAAAACTAGCCCAACGTTCGGATGCGCATAACTTTTGCGTCGGATATCGGAATCGAACGATTCCAGCGGCCATACGTCCCTCTAACAACCTAGTTTATCCCACAAAAACAAAATTTAAAACGATCAACCGAACATAGGCCGAAATGGCCAAAGACAGAAGCTGTTTTTTTGTGAAAAATAGCCAAAAATTCAATTTCGATCCAATCTCGCCAATTCCTTCACCGAACAATCACATTTCGATCTACCAATGCATACATTAACAATTTGGGGAGTTCCTAATTGGAAAACAGCATGGCAGTACCAAAAACCTTCACGGTTTTCTTCCCAAAACCAAGAAATCCTCAATCAGTTCATTGAGCAGAAATCCTCAATCGGTTCATTGAGCCCTGAACTCCTCCCTCATTCCTTCTAAATTTATCTTATAATCCCCTGAAATGTAGAGGTCGAAACAACCCCACGCTCGGCCATCAGAGCAGGGTAAAACCGAAGGAAAACTCCCTGTTCCCGGTCGCTTTCGTCACGGGAAAGCCGAGCCACACACTGGCTCCAGAACACACACACACTCGGTTCTAAAATGCCCCAACAACCAAGCTCTAACAGACGGGAGTTCAAGAACAACCGAACTTCCACGCTCGATCGACAGAACCGAAAAAAAAACAGGGGAGAACTCACCTTCGGTTTCTCTGCGTAGGAAGGCAAAACAGCTCTTCACTCCAGCTCGTCGGCACCCCTTTCGCACAGCCATCGTTCGTCGGCAGCACACTCCCTCTTCGATCGACTGGTTCTCTCTCGGGTGCTCTCTCCTCTCGGCCGCGCGACAACACGGTGGAATGGCTTCCACCCGAAGCCATTCCACCATATAACATAATTTAGTTTATTTTATTTTTTTAACTTTTAATTTAATTACAAAATTACCAAAATGCCCCCACGTATTTTAATCGTCCGTAAATTCGTAAATTTCTTAACCTCCGACTTTAAATTCTGAAAACCATCACAAAAGTAGGCTTCGAGCCTTATAATTTAAATCTTTCCAGTTGAAATATTTCTTAAAACTCTGACCAGGATTAACTAAAAAATCCAAAAATTAAAAATTAAAAATCAAAATTTTTGGGTTATTACATGCCCCCCCACCTTATAAGAATTTTGTTTCCAAAATTTACGTACTGAATAAGCCGGGATACTGCCGCTCCATGTCATCACGCCGCTCCTAAGTAGTCTCCTCTACACCATGGTTGCGCCACATCACCTTGACCAGAGGAATCTCCTTGTTGCGCAGCACCTTGACAGCTGATTCTAAGATCCTCACTGGCTTTTCCTCGTACGACAGCGTCGGCTGGATCTCTATATTCTGTTGTGGCACTACTTGAGAGGGATCGCGCATACACTTCCTCAGCATCGAGACATGAAAAACATCATGGACGGCATCCATCGACGCAGGCACTGAAGCTGATATGCAGTTCTCCCAATCCGCTTGACAATCGGGAATGGTCCCACAAATCGAGGGTTGAGCTTCCTACGCTTTCCGAACCTTACCACTCCCTTAAACGGCGAGACCTTCAGAAAAACCTCATCGCCCTCATTAAACTCCAACTCTCGGCGTCTCTGATCAGCATAACTCTTTTGTCGACTCTGGGCCGCTTCAATTCTCTTCTGTATCACAGAAATCTTGTCGACAGTCTGCTGCAAAATCTCAGGGCCTATCAATCGGGCCTCCCCAACCTCATCCCAATATAATGGCGACCTGCACTTCCTCCTATAGAGGGCCTCGTATGGTGCCATACCAATGGTAGACTGAAAACTGTTATTATACGAGAACTCCACTAGCGGTAAAAACTTGCTCTAAGTCGCCTGAAACTCCAACACACAAGCCCTGAGCATATCCTCCAGAATCTGTATAGTCTGCTCCGACTGCCCATCGGTCTGAGGATGAAAGGCCGTACTGAAATCCAATCTGGTGCCCATAACCTTATGCAGACTCCTCCAAAACTTAGACGTGAACCTGGGGTCTCGGTCTGAAACAATCGACACCGGAATCCCATGGAGTCTGACTATCTCCTGAACATACAACTGGGCAAACTGATCCATCGTATAAGTCATCCTCACAGGCAAAAAGTGAGACGACTTCGTCAACCTGTCCACAATCACCCAAATCGCGTCATGGCCCTTGGCAGTCCTTGTAGTCCCACCACAAAATCCATGGTGATTCGCTCCCACTTCCACTCTGGTATAGGCAATGGTTGGAGCATTCCGGACGGTCGCTGATGCTCCGCCTTCACTTGCTGGCAGACTACGCAGGCCTCAACATACTTGGCCACTGGTCGTTTCATGTTAGGCCACCAATAGTGCTGCTTCAAATCTCTGTACACCTTAGTGCTTCCCGGATGCACAGAGAAAGAAGATGAATGAGCCTCTGATAATATATCCCTCCTCAGCTCCTCATCCTTCGGGACGTACCACCTATCCCGAAACTTCAGAATCCCATCCTCTGAATAACTGAACTCAGAATCAGGCCTGGCCTTGATACTCGCCTTCAGCTCGCTACACTCCGGATCAGCCTCCTGAGTCTGCCTGATCTTGTCCAAAATGGTCGGCCTCAACGACAAGGCAGAAAGGGTGGCTGCCAGATCATAAACTACCTGCAGACCAAAACTCTGCATCTCTGTCACTAACTCAACAGGTTATACCGTCATCATGGCAGAAGTCGAGACTGTCACCCTACTCAAGGCGTCTGCCACCATATTCTCCTTCCCCGGGTGGTACTTGATCTCCACATCGTAGTCCTTGACCAGCTCGAGCCATCTTCTCTGTCTCAAATTCAGCTCCTTCTGCGTGAAAATGTACCTCAAGCTCTGATGGTCCGAGTAAATCTCGCACTGCTGCCCATACAGATAATGCCTCCAAATCTTGAGTGCAAATACAACCGCCGCCAGTTCCAAGTCGTGAGTGGGATAATTCTGGTCGTAAGCCTTCAACTGTCTAGAAGCATAGGCAATGACTCTCCCACTCTGCATCAAAACACACCCCAAACCGATCCTGGAGGCATCGCAATAAATGCAGAACTTCTCTCCTTCCACGGGCAGCGTCAGTACAAGACCCATAGTCAACCTCTGCTTCAATGTCTGGAAGCTATCCTCACACCTGTCAGTCCATTCATACTTTGCATTCTTGCTGGTCAGCCGGGTCAAAGGGGCCGAGATCTTAGAGAACCCCTCAATGAATCTCTGATAATATCCAGCCAACCCCAGAAAACTGCGTATCTCGCTAGCACTAGTCAGCCTCGGCCACTTCTTTACAATCTGAACCTTCCCCGGATCAACTGAAATACCCTCAGAGGAGATCACATGCCCTAAGAAGTGAATCCTATCCAACCAAAACTCGCACTTTGAGAACTTAGCATATAGCTGATGCTGGCTCAAAATAGTTAGTACAATCCTCAGGTGCTCCCTGTGCTCCTCCTCACTCTGCGAGTAGATCAGAATGTCGTCTATAAACACGATCACAAACTTGTCCAGGTACTCCCTGAACACCTGGTGCATCAGATCCATGAATGCTGCAGGGGCATTGGTCAGCCCAAAAGACATAACCAGGAACTCGAAATGCCCGTACCTCGTCCTGAAGGCCGTCTTTGGTACATCTTTCTCCTTCACCTTTAACTGATGATAGCCGGACCTCAGGTCGATCTTAGAAAACACTCGGGCACCCTGCAGCTGATCAAACAAATCGTCAATCCTTGGCATTGGATACCTGTTCTTCACCGTCAACTTATTCAGCTCCCGGTAATCAATACACATACGTAGAGATCCGTCATTCTTTTTGACGAATAGAACTGGCACTCCCCAGGGTGAAAAACTGGGACGTATAAATCCCTTATCTGTCAGTTCCTCCAACTGAGCCTTCAGCTCCTTAAGCCCAGTAGGAGCTAATCCGTAGGGGTTCTTGCATATCAGCTCGGCACCTGAGAAAACATCTATCTCGAATTCAATCTCCCTATCAGGGGGCAACCCCGGCAGTTCATCACGGAACACCTCTGGGAACTCCTGCACAATAAGAATATCCTGTATCCGAGCATCGCTCGGTGACTGCGCATCCCCAACACTTGCCAAAAATCCCATATGGAGAATGACTAGCTCGGCATATAACTGCTTGCTCCCCACTGTCACAACATTGCCCCGCACCACCTGTTCTGAATACAAATGTTCCCTGGATGGCAAGGTGATATCATAATGTCGCTCGGCTGGACTGAACTCCAAGTTGGCCTTCACCACAAAGCCCGTCGACACAAAAGAGTGCGTAGCGCCCGTATCAATCAAAGTATAAGCCGCCACACCAGAAACAAAAATGTTACCTGCTATCACTGATGGTTGGGCAGCATCATCTGGCTCAAACAGGGAAAAGAATCTTGGTGTAACCCTGGCTGACGACCTGCTCGCCACTGGGCATCTGCTAGCAAAGTGTCCCACCTCATTACAGTTGAAACAGCGGTTCTGACGCGGCTTCTGACACTCTCTGGACATGTGGCCCACCTCGCCACAGTTGTAACACCTCACTGGGCCCAGCCTGCACTCGCCCGGGTGACTCCTTTCATATTTCGGGCACACTGGAAACTGCCCCGACCCCTGCGGCCTCTTAGCGCTCCCCTGGCTGCTAGAACTGTCACTAGGCCTCTTCAGGCCTCTCTGCACGAACACCTCCCCGCTGGCCTGTGGCAGCGACTCTCTGAATGATCTGCGAGGCTGCTCTCTGGGTACCTCCCGATAACTAGGAAGCTTCGCTCGAGCCTCCTCAATGTCAAGGGCCTTCGCCATCACCTCCTCGTACGGCATGCCCCGGGTCCCCGCAATCTGCATGCCCATATAAATATCCGGCTTCAGGCTCTGCACGAACTGATGTACCTTATTCTCATCGAGGCTCACCAAATGTCCTGCAAACCTCGACAAGGCCTCGAATTGCCGCACATACTCAGCCACAGTGTCGGTCTGCTTCAACTGTGCAAACTCCACCATCTTCTGCGACCTGACTGAATGATTGAAATACTTGCCGAAAAACACCGACCTGAACTCCTCCCAGGTCATGGCCCCCACATCTCTCGTGGCCACCACAGTATCCCATCAATGGCTCGCGTCCTTGGCAAGATAGAACGACGCACTAGAAACTCTGTCCTGCTCCTCTACCTTGGCAAAACTCATCATCCTCTCCATACTCTGTATCCACTCCTCAGCACTGAGAGGATCCGGAGATGATCCGTCAAAGGTCGGAGTTCTAAGTCTGTGCAATCTGTCATCCCCTCTGTCGGACGAACCCTGGGCGCTAGACTGACCCTGATCGTCCCTGCTCATAAACCTCTCCAACTGTTGAGACTGACGGTGGACCAACTCGGTAAGCTGCCGGACGGTATCATCCATGTCGCCAACAGCTCTAGGAGGCACCTCTCGTCGTGGTCGCCCTCTACCTCTACCTCTCGCCTCTCCTGACATTTTCTAACTTTAACAAAAGTATAAAGCTCACATTAGTAGTACAATAAATTCAAATCTAAACACTTACAGTTGGTGGAGTGCTCCTGTGCAGCGGCTGGCGGTGTTAGGTAATCCTCTGAACGACGTCGACCCCGTGGCTCTGATACCATAACTGTAACACCCTGCGTTCTCGGTGCGCTACAGTATATCTACACACTACACACACACACTAACACTTTACATAACTAACTCAATTCAATACCCCTTTTGTTTTCAAATCATTTTCAAAAGAACATTTGTGAGTATGAAAATTTTTCAACTCGATTCGAAAAAAACAACTCGCGTCCCGAAGAGGAAACACGAAGTCCTCAACATAAAACTACGCAGCGGAAAAGAAAACCATTTAAAACAATTTGAGATAAAACGGTAAGACTTGAAATCCTAAGAAGAATCCCACGCACCCCACGAACTACCCAGTCCGGTCCCAAGTATTCACGTCCCCACTCCGACACCCCGCGTACACCCTTACGGTGCCGCACGTGCCAACCCAACGTCACTGTATCTCGCGCACGCTCACAGCGCCGCGTGCCCCACGCACCTTGCCTCTGTACAGCACGTCCGCGCGCAAGCCTTCACCTGGCGCTGTATGACCCGTGTGCACCCGCAGGGCCGCGTGCCCCGCGCACCTGCGATCACGCCCCACTTCCACGCTCATCTACCTTTTTCTAGCATTTACTATTCACACCTCAACCTATTTCGTATCTCCTCGACTCCCAACCTCTCTCCCGAAATTTCGGCAGAGTAACGGCTAAAAACTGACTATCCCAAAATTTAAACCCTGCCCACAATTCACCATAATCCAACAATGTTTATCTATCCATCATCCAGAGAAATCATCATAACCAAATCAGAGTAAGAAGACAACAAGAACCCATCAAATACAAATGAAGAAAGTCCCCCAAAACACTACAACCCCTCCATACAATCTCAAAAGATCAATGTCTATACAACCCCGCTATCTACACAAATACCCAACATGAAATGATAAATCTACTATCACCTACCACCACCACGGGTCGGGTCGCCCTAACAAAAATCCGCCATCCGGTGCCTCGGGTGCACGCCGCCAACCATCTTACGCCTCTGGACTAGGCTCTCGAGGCTCACCAGCAGTATCGTCATCACCTACACCACAGAACACACAACATAAGCCTAACGCTCAGTAAGTAATGCGATATGAAAGTAAAAGCCGACAATGCAATCCTATCACATGCAGTCTCTACACTCACACTCATGTTGTCACATCTGTGACGCGTAGTGCAGCCGCACCAGGGTAAGGAGGAACCTCACGCCACCCTACACCCTGACACGTCGCCACCGTCCTAGACTCCCTAGCAACGAGGCCCACAAGCTACACACACGCATCACCACACGGCAACCACATCAGGGTAAGGGTGTACCTCGCGCCACTCTACACCCTGACACGTCACCCCCGTCCCAGCCTCCCCAGCACGGGGCCACAGTTGCCACACACACGTTTAGCGACAACCCAGCCGGCCCACCCCTCGAGTAGGATCCGCGACTGGTGTTGAACCGACCCACACACTAGTAGGATCCGCAGTACCACTGCCCATATCCTCACCGTCAACACATTCACGCCGCATGACGGCCCACCCCTCGAGTAGGATCCACGATTGGTGAAGCACCGGCCCGCACACTAGCAGGATCCGCGGTACCACCACCACACGTCTCACCTCATACATCAAAACATGCTAAAAATCATTTTCGTTCCCGTTTTTAAAAATATGATGCATGACAAACAATACGCACGCACACCACAATCAATCACATAAACCCTAAAGTTCTACAGTGTAGGCCCACTTGGGCAAAACACATGCATGCACTACTTACCTGGCGTCCTACGCTCGCTCGATGCACAGCTTCGCCAAAAGAAAGCCTCAACGTAAAACACAACCAAACCCTCATCAGTACCTATCTCAAAATTCGCCAAATAGCTAAAAATAACCTTCCTTAACTACACTCATGAAATTCTAACTAAAACGGTCCATTGGTTTGGTTTGGTCGAAAACCAGGCCAAAGTTCGGACGCGCATAACGTTTGCGTCCGTCAACGGAATCGAACGATTCAAGTGGCTAAACGCCCCCTTAAGAACCTAGTTTAACATAGTAAGACGGATTTTAAAACGGTAAGCCGCAGACAGGCGAAGAACTCCAAAAACCGAATCTGCCACCTTTATTAAAATTCACATTTTCACTTCTCTTCAACCAAAACTCACTCTCAACTAGTTATATGCATCAAAATGGTTATGCTACTCTCACATGTCGAATTTCCACGAAAAACGGTCACTAATTTGACTTAAACCAAAATCCGACATAAACTTCCGACGCGCATAACTTTTGCGTCGGATATCGGAATCGAACGATTCTAGTGGCCATACGTCCCTCTAACAGCCTTATTTATCCCACCAAAACAGAATTTAAAACAATTAGCCGAAACTAGGCCAAAATAGTTAAAAACCGAATCTATTTTTACACAAAATAAATAAATTTCCGTCATCCACCCGATTTCTACAAGTCTCTTCACTAAACATCCACATTCCAACCAACTAAGCATAAACAGAGCAAAACCTGTGATTTCAGACTCGACCTGAACCCCACAGTCAACAAAACTTTTGGAATTTTTCTCTCAACCCGAGCACTCGGTCAAGCCAACCATTTAACACGGTTGAGGCCCCCTTCCAGACTCCCTGGTTACATGCTCGGACCTCGGGAGTCTGGCTCAGAGCATGCCGACCATAATTGGTCGCAAAAACCGAAGATAAACAGGGGAAGGTTACCTGTTTCTCGGTCAAATTTCCGGCCCAGAAAATTGAGTCGCCAGCTGACCACAGTTAAGCTATGAGAAATTAATATGATTAATTTATCATTACAAGGGAATATTTGATATTCCATAATTACTAATTCAAAATAATGAGTGGGAGCGTGAAGTTAGGCGTAACATCTCATGGTGTCCACTGTTGACACAACACCATGAGATCTAAGTGGGGCTCCGAGATTACTTTGATTTTCATTCTACCTAAACAGAGTGTTCACTTAGGTCAATACCAAGGTTGGTCTCCTAGAGATATGATATATGAAATGTATTTTATAGTTGTCCGACTCTAAGGTGGCGACTATAAGTTAAGTTTCATAAATCCAAAATAGTGGGTTACTTTCATGAAAATATAACTAAACGTGTGGTTATATTTTGACCAAAATTTTCGATAAGTTAATAAATTTCAAAAATATGAGATATTTTGAGCAAATTTATTAATCGATAATATTTTACCGTAAGGTGATTTATTATATTATCGAGACTATAGTAGCATTTATATATTTTTGTGAGTAAACATGTTCATGCATCATACTAGCATAGCCATAACATTTTGAATTTTATAACATAAAATTGATTATAATTTTATTTATTGATTGTAGCATCATGTCTCAATTAATGATAAATTTGCTTGCGACTGAAAAGCTTGACGGCGATAATTTTGTGAAGTGGAAAAAGAATATGAATCTCATTCTCATGCATGACAACTTGAAATTTGCATTGTTGAAGGAATGTCCTCCTACTCCTGCGCCTAATGCTCAACGGGCCCTGAAAGATGCTTATGATAGTTGGACTAAAACAAATATCGAAAACCGTTGTTATTTGCTAGCAACCATGTCTGATATTCTTAGTGCAAAATTTGAGAATTGTGAGACTGCTTATGAGATAATGGAGTCTCTTCAAAGCATGTTTGGCAAACCATCTGACCAAGCTCGTCATGAAGCGATAAAAAGAGTTATGAACTCTAAGATGAAAGCAAAAGTCCCCGTACGTCAACATGTTCTGATGATGATAAGCACTATTCATGAAGCTGAAATTAATGTAGTTCATGTTGATGAGGCAACCCAGGTTGGCATGATCTTAGCAAGTCTAAGCCTAAAATTTCTCCAGTTCAAAAGCAATTATTTATGAATAAATTAAGTTATGATTTAATTCAGTTGCTGAACGAGGTGACCACTTATGAGTCTATTTCTGTGGATAAGAAGGATGAAGCAAATGTTGTGCAACCTTCTTCATCCGATTCTTCTCTTAAGAACATAAAGAAATTCAAGAAACAAGCTAAAGGTCAGGGAGGTCAACCAAAAGAAGTTCAGAATTTCAAGAAAAAGAACAAGTCAAATAAGAAAGGCTCTGTAACGACCCTTTTTCCTAGTAAGATATTGTCCGCTTTGGGGATTGGGTCGTAGCCCAATATCCTCCCCTCACGGATTTGTTTGACGAGGACTTCCCAGTCGGTCATTGAACCTGGTACTGCTTTCACCAGAGCACTTTTAACTTCGGAGTTCTTATGGGATCCGTCGTCAATTGTGCTCCAAAACACGTCTTACTATCTTGGGAGGATTTCCTTATATATGTTTCATTTCCATATACCTCCCCCAAGCGATATGGGACTGTGACGACCTCCTCTCTACGACTTGGGATTTGCCTACACTCGAGGCGTTACGTCACGCCGTCCCTCGAGGTTTGTCTCGCAGTCATCCTCATACGTACACATCCAGGTTATCACAGGCTCAGACCCTCTAAAGCCCAAAGGAAAATGTTTTCATTTTGGGGTAGATAGTCATTGGAAGAGAAACTGCAAACAGTATCTCGAGGAGCTTAAAAAGAAAAAAGATAAATTTGATTTACTAATTACTGAATCTTGTTTGGTTGAAAGTGATTTATCACCTTAGATAATTGATTCAGGAACAACTAATCATGTTTGTTGTTCTTTGCAGATGCTAAACTCCTACAAGAGACTAGTTGATGGTGAGTTCACACTCAGAGTTGGCAACGGGGCTGTCGTTTTGGCTTCAGCAGTGGGAGAAGCCAAAATTTATTTTGAGAACAATAAACATACATTTATTTTATTCCGGGGTTTACTAGAAACCTCATTTCTGTTTCTCGAATAATTGAACAATTATATAATATTTCTTTTAATGATAATGCAGTTATTATTTCTCGAAATGGTTTAAACATTTGTTCAGGCTCAATGGAAAATAGATTTTATATGATAAGACTCATTATAAATTCATCACTGTTGAATACTGAAATGTTCAAAGTTGAATTACCTAAATCCAATAAGCAAAAGATTTCTCATACTGATGATACATCTATAGCACCTTAGACTTGGTCATATTAACCTTGATAAAATTAACAGACTTGTTAAGAATGGTCATTTGAAAGATCTAACTGTTGGATCTTTACCTGTTTGTGAATCTTATTTAGAAGGTAAAATGACCAAGAGATCTTTTATTGGAAATGGCAAAAGAGCTCAAGAAACACTTGAGTTAATACATTCAGATGTATGTGGCCCAATATCTATACGGGCCAGAGGTGGTAATGAGTACTATGTGATATCATAGATGATTACTCAAGATATGGATATACTTACCTAATTCAGCTTAAATCTGAAACTTTTAGAAAGTTTCAAGAATTTAAAGATGAAGTTGAGAATCAATTAGGTAAGACTATCAAGTGTCTTCGATCAGATCGAGGTCGTGAGTACCTTGACAATGAATTCAAGGATTATCTGTTAGAACATGAAATAGTATCCCAACTAACAGCACCACACACGCCTCAGCAAAATGGTGTTACTGAACGAAGAAATCGTACATTGCTCAATATGGTAAGATCCATCATGAGCTATTCTTCTCTTCCAAAATCATTTTGGGGATATGTTTTACAAACAGCAACCTACATACTTAATGTAGTTCCATCTAAGTATATATCTAAAACACCCTTAGAGCTGTGGAGTCGTCACAAACCTAGTTTGAGACACTTTCACATATGTGGATGTCCAACACATGTGTTAGTAGGTAAGACTGGGAAGTTGGAACCTAAAACTGAGGTTTGCATGTTTGTTGGATATGCAAAAGGCACGAGATGAGGTTTGTTTTATAGTCCTCAAGATAATAAGGTATTTGTATCGACAAATGCCACATTTCTAGATCATGACTATGTAACAAATTACAAACCTCAAAGTAACATTGTCTTAAAAGAGATTCTATCTGTCCAGGTTAGACCTTCTACAACAACAGTTGTTGATCCATAAGATACAGAAAATACCACTCAATCTAGTCAACCCATCATAATACATTGTCGTAGTGAAAGGGTAGTACGACTACCATCACGATATCAACATGATGGTGAAGCACAAATTGCTATCACTGATGACGGGAAGGATGATCCATTGACATATAGATGTGCAATGGAAAACTATGACAAAGAAGCATGGCTTGAAGCTATGAAACTTGAAATAGAATCTATATATTCCAACTCTGTCTAAGATCTTGTAGATTTACCTAAAGGGGTAAACCTCATTGGGTGTAAATGGATCTACAAGAAGAAACTTGGAGTAGACGGAAATATAGAGACATTAAAAGCTAGACTGGTGGCTAAGGGTTATACCCAAAAAGAAGAGATTGACTATGAAGAAACCTTCTCACCAGTAGCAATGCTTAAGTCGATTCGTATTCTGCTTTCCATAGCTGCTCATTATGATTATGAGATTTGGCAGATGGACATTAAGACGACTTTTTTTTAATGACCATCTTGAGTAGACTATCTATATGGAGCAATCAAAGTGGGTTTTATAGCACAAGATGCAAAACAAAAAGTTTGCAAATTGCATAAGTCTATTTATAGACTCAAGCAAGCATCCATGTCATGGTATATGAGATTTGATGATGTGATCAAATCTTATGGATTTTTTCAATGTCTTGATGAGTCTTGTGTAAACAAGTTCTTTAAGGAGAAGCAAGTGGTTTTTTTGATTCTTTATGTCGATGACATTTTACTTATTGGGAATAATGTAGGATTATTATCTGATATAAAAGCTTGGTTGACTAAGCAATTCCAAATGAAAGATTTGGGAGAAGCAAACTATATTCTTGGAATTCGTCTATTTAGAGATCGCAAGAATAAGATGTTAGCCTTGTCTCAGGCATTGTATATTGACAAGACACTTGTCAGATATTCAATGCAGAACTCTCAAAAGGGTAATTTACCTTCTCGTCATGGAGTTACTCTTTCTAAGAAGTAGTGTCCTGACACACCTCAAAAGGAAAAAGATATGAGACGTTATCCATATGCTTCAGCAGTTGGTAGCTTGATGTATGCTATGTTATGCACAAGACCTGACATTTGCTATGCAGTAGGGATAGTTAGCCGTTTTCAGTCTAATCTAGGATTAGATCACTGGATAGCAGTCAAGCACATTCTCAAGTATCTTAGGAGAACGAGAAATTATATGCTGGTATATTCTGGTAGGGATATGATTCCTAAAGGATATACTGATTCTGATTTTCAAACTGATATAGATGATCGAAAGTCGATATCTGGATCAGTATTTACTCTTTGTAGTGGAGCTATCGTTTGGAGAAGTGGCAAACAAGGAGAAGTTTCTGACTCGACCATGGAAGCTAAATACATAGCTGCTTTAGAAGCAGCTAAAGAAGCTGTATGACTACGCAAGTTCTTTAGTGATCTAGAAGTTATTCCAGATATGAATAAATCACTCACACTTTATTGTGATAATAGTGGTACAGTGGCGAATTTTAAAGAACCTAGAAGCCACAAAAAGTCAAAGCATATAGAAAGGAAATATAATTTAATAAGAAAGATAGTGCAACGTGGAGATGTTGCCGTTTTGAATATTCCAACTACTGAAAATATTGCTGATCCCTTCACAAAGACGTTGTGTGCAAAAAATTTTAATAAACATCTTGAAAGATTAGGGATTAGAGATATGTCTCATTTGCTTTAGAACAAGTGGGAGATTGTTGGGAATATTGTGTCCAACAAGCAAATGTTATGAACATTTTTTGTTATAATTAATAAATAACTTTTATGATTAATTATTATGTTTGTATTATTTGATATGCTTTATAAATTTAAAGAAAAATTCTTGATTATTTGCGCAATTTTAAATTTACATATATATTGATATATGTGAGATTAAATTTAAAAAGAAATAATCACATTAGTCATGACTTATATTTGAAGTATATGATCTTCAAATTAATTATGTCATAAATACAGTTCACTTCGTTGAGAACGTATAGTCATATCCCGACTATATATGTAGTTACATAAAGTGATTATATTTTATATAATATGATTATATAGAACTGGATCAAATGAAATTATATCGTTCTTATAATATCCGTTAAATAAAGAACAATTAATTTTATCATAATGATGGTAATATATGTATGATCTTAATTAATTGTATTTAGTAGACTCCTATTTCATTTTAATTTATTTTTTGATTTACTCAGTAAAGTTCTATATGACTTACATTACATAAACCTTGTATTTTGAGAATAAATTAAATGAGTAGCTGGGAATGCTAACATTGATATAATGAAATATATAATACAAGATTCCCTTGTTTGTTAGTTCAGGGATTGAATAATTAGCGCGCAATTCATAAATGTTATGAATTAATTATCTAATTAAGAATTAATGGTAGTCAAAGATAAGGATGTAATATGACAAGTTAACGGATCTTATACCTACCTAGATTACAAATCTTAATGGAGGATTAATACATATGTAATGACTATATCAATAGACATTACTTTTATTAAATATACTCTATAGTTCTAAGAGTGCAACTGTAGTTATTTAGTGAAATTACTATAGAGTTAATAATTGTGTTATTTAATATAAAGAGTTTATATTAATTAACAAATATTGTTGGAGCTGAGGACTACAGGTCCATCGGTCCCTCTGTCATCTTATATCACTATTTAATTTATATATTATAAGAATAAATATATAAATGATTAATTATGATTAATCATTTTTTAAATACTCAAATGAATATATTATGATTCAAAATATATAAATAGTTTTAATATTTTGAATTCAAAATAAAATATTTTATTAGATGAAATTGTTTTAAAGGGATTTGAATTAAATTTGAACAATCTCATCGGATGAAATGATCTCCAAATTTAAATTGAAGTTGATTATTCAACAAACTATCAAATCAGATTTTTGAAATTGAATATAAGTATATCTGAAAAATTTGATCAGATTATATTTGATCTACGATTGATTTATAGTTTGTTGATTATTTAAAAGTAGATCTAAATAATCTCATAAGATGAGATTATCTTAAAAATTGTTTTCAAAAAATATATTCTAAAAACTGTTTTTAGATTATACGATTAATCTATAAATTGGTTTATTAAATAAATCAACTGTTAATCAAATTACATTTTATTAGATAAGATTTATTTTTTAAAAATTAGTTTTTATTTGAATAAATTTGAAAATTTATTTGATAGTATATTTATAAAATTGTCAAATGTGATTGAACAGTAGAAAACTGAAAGGGAAGACAAAGGAATCCATTTGAGAGAAAATGTGTAACATTTTCTGTATTCGATTTTAGGAAAACGTTTTCTAAAATCGAATAGAGACGTCTCATGTATTGAGAATATGTCTCTGTGTTATTCTTGTAAGCTGTACGTCCAGAAAATTTAAGTGTAAAGATATTTAGAGAAGACTCGACGATTTCAAAGTGTTCGGGAAAAATATTTGATACTGAGTTAAGGCTGTTAAGATCAGACTGTAGTACCTAACTAAAAGCGTTTCTACGTGAGGTATTTTCCTTTATTTTTTCAGAATATAAATTTAATAGTTTTTCGCAATGTAAATTGTTTACATTTTGAAAAATACATATTTTTTATAAATATTTTTATTTTAGACTGACGATTAAAATTTATAATTTTTGTGATTTTAAAATAATTTTAAAATCACGTAGATAACACATGTTACTATTATTATGAATAACAGTGAAGTATCGTGGTTGAAGTGTCACAAAAATCAAACACTTTTACGTTGGTTGTATTCAACATTGTAAGAAAACTGTGCAGTCTCCGTGAAAAACACGTCAAGTAGTAATGAATTATGAAAACATATTTCCTTGAAAATGATAAACTAACAGATTAGTTGTTTTGGTCATCTTAACCGAGCTTTATCTGTGGCTACGTGCAAAGGGATTAGGCTTTTCTTGCTGACAAGGCCTTCGTTTAAGAAACAATTTGCTTGAGGTTGTCAATGGAAATGCATGAAGAACATGAAACGCCACAATGGTGCAATCTGGAATATAAGGAGTTTTAGAATCATAATTTGAAAGTCACGACTCTTGCGATTCCCCTCTCTTATTATTTCTGTTTAGAGTTGCAGGATAGAGCATAGTAATATGACAGTTGCAAAAGTGTTGAAGTTAGAACTGAAAGAGGAGTTTAATTTAGGGAAAGCAGTGTGCAACCATGGATTCTTCATGATGGCCCCAAACCATTGGATTCCATCCACTGCAACTCTCAGACGTCCCCTTCGTCTTGCAGACTCTTCCAAATCCATTTTGGTCTCCATCTCCCACTCACCGGATGATCTTCACTCTCTCCTCGTTCAACTCCATACTACCAGAAAAATCTCTCCCGCGGATCATTCTGCCATACTGGTGATTACTTGTCTCCATCTTTCTCTCTTTCCTTTCTATTTCTCTCTCGCTCTACGTACTTTTCTCTCTTTCTCTCTGATCTGAATTATGATATCATATATTTTGACTGTGGGGAACAAGTTCGTAGAATGCTTAGACTCGCAGAATCGGAGGAGAACAACATTAGAGAGTTCCAGAAAATGAATACCAAAGCAAAGGAGAATGGGTTGGGTCGAATTTTCAGGTCTCCAACAGTCTTCGAAGATGCTGTCAAGTGCCTCATTCTCTGTAACACTTCGTAAGAAATGAATATTTAGATGCTTAGTAAAAATGTATTGATTTGTGATATTGGGATTTGTCGATAGAAGAAAAGTTTTTGATTTTAGAGTCACAACTAGGTGGTCGAGTAGCCTACGTATGGCGGAGGAGCTGTGTAAGCTTCAAGGAGAATTAGAGGGCAAAAATACCAAAAAGAAAGGCAGGAAGCGGAAGAGAGCAACAAACATAGTTGGAGATGATTTTGAAATGGGCAACTTCCCCAACTCAAAGGAAATGGCGAGGATGGAGGTAGGATGGTTGGAGGAACACTCCATCGGGTACAGAGGGAAGTACATTGTTAAGCTGGCAAAGGAGGTGGAAAGGGGGAGACTGAATTTGGAGAAAATGGAGGAAGAAGCTTCATTGTCGCATTCGCCACTCCACGGCAGGCTGAGCTGCATGAAAGGGTTTGGGCATTTTGCAAGGGCCACTCTGCTGATGTGTATGGGGCATTACCAGCAAGTTCCAGTCGACACCGAAACCCTCCGGCATTTGAAACAAGTAAGCGTGTTGTTATTAATTATTGTAAATTCAATTCCACTAAATTTGGAGCAAAAAAAAGGTGCACGGGAGGGAGTTGGAGAAGAAGAAGCCGGGTGTCATTAGCAGGGAGGTGGAAAGCATTTACAGCAACTATGCACCCTTCCAATGTCTGGCTTATTGGTAAGTAAAGATCAAACATCATTGTATTAAATATATTGATGATTAAAAGGGCGGTTTGGATTATTGACAGGGTAGAGGTGCTTGAGTTTTACGAGACAAAGTTCGGGAGGCTAAGCGAACTTTCCAAAGACAAGTACTACCAGATTAGTGGAAGCACAAGTAGTACCGGATGATTATTGTTTGTAAAACCTAAAACGAAAATCATTCATGGTGATTATGATGCAAAATAAAGAACAAGGTTGAGTTCTTTTATGGTTTAAATAATTCTAAATATAATCTTAAAATAGTAAAACCCTAATTTTATATTTAGGTTTGTTGATAATACTATAAAATAAAATACATGGAAGATGAAGCTTGGGAATCGGAAGAGCCACCTTCGAAACCACTCCTGTCCTTTCCCGGTTTATATATTTGTCTATTCTCCTCTCATTTCTCTCCTCCAACTTGAAGCAACTGACGAGATTTATCTCCTACTAATTTTGCGGTGAGTACTTGTTCCCTCTCCTCAATCTTTTCTCATCTACGCTTACAAATTACAAGTTAAGATTCCTTTCTGTTTCATCATACAACTTTACTGCCGAACAATATTAGTTTATAGATAATAATAAACAAATTATTAAATGTAAAGTTGAATACTAGTTTATAGATAAACATAATTTCCATTATTAATCTTATTTTTCTATGTTTAGATACGCATGTCATTTAAATGATTTATATTAGTACATTCCATTCTTTATTATTTGACTAATCTTATTAACGTATCCTTTCACTGATATAATTTCACTGACTATATCAGTAGCTTTTCCCATGGATGAGTCAAATTATGCAAAAATAGCCACGTACGAAGATGATTTTGATAAAGATGATAAAGATTTTGATCCTCATCCGACGCGCAGAATTGGTTCGAGCAAATTAAAACGTTCTCTGGAGTCTAAAAAAGATTCAAGCATGCCCGACAAGACTTCAAAACGACGGGTTGATGCAAGAACATCTAATATGATGGAGGAGAAGAGAAGACGCAATAGGGTTTGGAGCGAGAACGATGAGCTCACGCTGCTGAATGGATTTAGAGAGTATAAATCCCTATATCCGAACAAAGAAATATCTTTTCACAACTACATAAAACACCGACTCTGTTTTGAGTCCTCGGAGAGCCAGTTGAGTGACAAATTAAAGAGATTGAAGAAAAAGTACAAGGAAACTAGAGTTGATAAGGACTTGAATGGCTCTCATCAACAGAGATTGTTCGAGGCATCTGTCAAGATTTGGGGGGCAAACAACAATTCAACAGTGGGCGGAGAAGGTGAACATTTTTATTCTTCTCTTTTAGATAATTACATGGCCGATAAAGGACTGGATTCTGCTTCATTGGACGATGCTACGCTGGACAATTTTGTGGAAGAATGGAAACAAGTAATGCTTGCAGAGACCTATCATGGTGTATTGAAAGCTGAATTTGAGAGAAAAGTATGTGGGTGCAAGCGCCATGTCTACAAAGCTTACTTTAAAATCCCTGCTACACCTGGACGCTTTTGATTTGGTTTGTGCTATCTGTTTTCAAAGCTGAAACAAGTCTGTTTCTTCGAGTCTATATTTATTTGTAAACAGTTAATGCGAATCAGTCGAGCAGAAGCTGTAATTACTGGGAAAATGGGCGGTTGGCCTCATTTTTGTTACTTATCACTGGGATGCAAATAGAGATGGCAAAAGACGGTTTGTGTCCAACCGCGATTAGCAAGCCAAGCCTTGCTCGATTCCATAAGAGTAGGAGGGGACCAACTGAGCCCTCCTTTTAGGCTTGAAAATAAGTCGGCTCATTATCTCGATAGCGCACCCGCCAACCGTCCCATGACCCAACCATTCTCTTTCCTCTTTTTCTCCGTCTAAATCTAAATCTGGAAAAAAAGAAGTTTAAAAAGTGGGTCAATTTGAACCCACTAATCAAAACCAACCCATGTAAAATGGGCATAAGACGTTTGGTTTTTACCACAACTTTCTCCAATGTCCTCTCCTATAGATGCACTTGTTGCAATCAGTATTCCTTTCCTTTCCCATGTCTAATGAGAACACCCCAACTTTTTTTTATTCTTTTTTCTTTAATGATAAAAATATTTTCTTACTATTAATATATTGTAATAAACTATACACAAGTATTATACTTACCTTGAAAATTTTAAAATGCTAACTTTTATTGGTTTAATTATTATTATTGTGTATAGCATTTTTAAATATATATTTTAAAATTATTATAATGATAAATAATTATTATAATTTTAATAGGTAAATAAGCAAAACATATATATTTTATATTGATGTAAGTTGAAAAAAATAAGAGCCTTATATATGCCTGAATTGTTAGGCGCAACTCATTTGACTTGACTGACTTAATCTTGGCTAATTGTTCGGCTTGAGTTTTTTTTTTAGGCTAGCTCGATAAGGAAAATATTTTTGGCTTGATCAACTTGTTTGTCATTTTTAGATGCACATGTGATGTGCCAAAAAAATGAGAGAACTTCGAAGCACAAGAAAATTGAACTTGTGATGTTTTGTTAGAAACAAACAACAACTTTAAACACCAATAACTTGAACTGTTCTTAGATTTTGGAACTGAAATTTTGATAGCTTTTGGCCCTGGATGTTAGGAATGTGCCATCAAAATATCACAGTGTAAGTCGATGTGGAACGAAAGTTATGATTAAAATGCTGGAGGCCACCAGAGCTTAGATTACTGCTCTGGCCGAGAACAATGCGTCAACTTCGGAGAGACATAACTCTCTCATGTGAAACTGAATGAATACAATTCTTGTAACTTGTTAATGCTATATGTGTAGGGATGTTTGTGTCCAAAACTGAGAGGGTGAATCGATGGGAATGAGAAAATATGGATGAAGTAGTGCTCGTTGGTCGGAAGGTGATAAAGAGACACCTTCTCGGGTTTTTGCCTCTCCTTGAGGAAGAACTATTCAACTTGTTGTGAAGTGAGCTTTGTACACCCTTGCTGAATGTTTTACCTTCAGGAAAGATGTAGAGAATAAGATAATAAAATAGATTCCACTACACCTATAAAGGTAGAAGCCAAAAACACACATACAGTTGGATGTAACCACCGAGGAGATGTGGTTGCTTGATGCTTGGAAGCTTTAAGGTTTGGATGAAGATGACTTTAATTTTTCAAATGTTCAACTAATAAGCACCCGAGAAATAAGGCTTCAAATGTAACGCCCAGAATTTTAGTTAAATAATTTTATGATTTTTGGAGCAGTAAACGACAGAGTTCTAGTAGGACTTAAGTGTGGAAAATTTAGGTGATTAGGTAAAAGATTATTTTGAGACTAATGGACAAGAGAAATTTGTAGGATTTTGATCTGATACGAACCGAATAATCGTTTAACTAAAAGATTAAATGTTGAGAGCGAAAAGATAATTAGAATTATTATTATTATTATAAAAGAACAAAAGAAGAGAAGGATCAATGCCCCTCAGCAGTTCACCTTTCCCTTCCCCCGCGTGAAACCCTTTGCTCCTCTCGGCAATTTCTCCCTTCCAGCGACAACACTAAGCCTATGCTCTCCGTTTCTTTGCCAATCTTCAACTTTATGGTAAGTTTTATTTAGTTCTTAGCATATAGTAAGTCATTTAGTTGTTTTGAGCGGTAAAAGTGAAGTTAGAGATAGTATTAGATAGTTTGGTAAAACCCTAGGAGGCAGATACAAAATTTTGAGGTTGTAGTCAATGTTACTCGTTCATTGGTGTTTAAGCATGAGATAAGTTTAGATTATAAATTTTATGACAAAGATTGGGCGTTGCATAGTCGAAAAAAAAAAACTAAGGTTATGAAATGGTTTCTATTCGGCCATATTCGACTAACTTGTGGACATTGAATTAGGAAATGAATGGGACCGTTAGGAACTAGACGTCCTAAGGAATCCGTAGCATTTTGAATCCTCAAAATCAGATAAGAATTGAGATAGTTATGAATTTCCGAACATTGGTCGGAAATAGAGCCAGAATTCGGGTTTAGTTACATTAGTTGTTAAATTGTTGTTTCTCTTTAGAGTTTTACTAGATGGAAGGAAAGTAAAATTAATGAATGTGTGATTTTATAAGTTCTCCAGTTTCCTGCTTTAGCATACGAATACGAATAAGTTGCTAAAAACGTCAGGTAAGTAGTGTACGTAGGTGCTTTTGCCTTCGAGCCTACATCACAGTTCGGTAGGTTGCATGCACGTTTATTTTATGTTATATTTTAGTTGATTATGCATCATGGTTTTAAAGTACGAGAACGAAATAAAAATGAATTTACATGTTTTTACAAAATGAAACAGTAGGATGTGATGTGACGAACAAAATGAAAAGATACGTAAGAAGATTATGAATGCGAGGTTGAGTGGTCTCGTCCCGTGAGGTGGACCTCGAGGTGTATCACTTCTTCTTCCGCTTTACGTGGTGGCCTTATCCGGTGAGGTGAACCACGAGATGTGTCACTTTACTAGATTGAGGTTAACTTTTCCCTTGAAGTGGACCGCAAGGTGTGTCACCTTGATCTAGCATGCAAAGAAGAATCCAGTAGTAAGATAAAGAATGTGTAAGAAAGAGACGGAAATAAAAGTAGAGATGAAACTGTAGAAACTGCATATGTTAAGATATATTTTGTTTTCAGTGTTTATGTTTTTATGCATTATTTACTAAGCAATGGGCTAATAGATAAGTTCTGCGATGTAGGTGACGAGGTAATAGCTGGTGAGTATTCAGAGCGTGCCCAGGACTAGAAGACAGTTGCAGGAGTGCGCTCGTGGACTATTCGGTGAGCTGTAAGGGCATTTTTACCATGGTGGACATGTGTATGGATTTTGGGTTAGTTGGAATTGTTCTTAGTCGTTTTGAAGTGTAAATAGATTTCAAATGTTTAGTAGTCGTTGTGATGTATATAATGATTTTGAGTTGATTGAAAAATTCACGTTTTTGCTATTTTTTGCGTTGAGTCGCAATTTCTGTGAAGGAAGTTTTGACCTATAGGCTTAGTGGTCGACCAAGCCTAGCAAGTGTCGACCTGTGTACTGGAGGTGTCGACCGAACTAGATGAATGTCGACCGCGAGGGTCGATGATGTACCCTAGAGGGCCATCACTCGATCACAAACCAAGGCACGAGGTTTATCAAACCTGTTCACTAACAAGTTCAATTCTTTTGCAGGAATTACTGGTTTCGAATGCCTCTTTGCGGATTTAGAATGAGACCAGAGCATAAAGGACAAAGATTAACCCTTGCACTTGCTATTGTGGGAGATAAAGGTGGAAGCACACGAAGAAGAGATTTGTCTCCCTCGGAATTAATTTGTAATTAAATTTTATTTGGCAAACATTCGCCCTTACGTTTTTGTTGGCAAACATTTGCCTTCCTATAATGTTTTATAGTTGCATGCATCCTAGGCATTAAGATTAGATGTATTTAAGTTAGATGGTGGTTAGAAGCAACAGGTTGGCCAGAGTTTAGCAGCACATTGATGCAACAAATGGGCCAAAGCTTGAAGAGTGCTCTGGTGTGCAAGTGGACCAAGAATGACCATCCATGTGGCCCATTTTGAAGTCTAAGCCCATTCTAACCTTCAGCCATCTTAAGTCTATAAATACATAGCTATTGGTGTTTGTAAAGGTTATTGAATCTATGAGAATAACTCTTTTTGTGTTTAGCCAAAGTAGCATGAAGCTTGGTAAACGGTAAGACTCGGTTCGGTCAAGAACTGAAAAGGAGTGCATCTCCTTCGAGCTTTCAAGCTCGACGTTGCTTGAATAGTTGTTGTTCCACTCTTCTTTCCTCTCTTTCCAGAGAAAGATACATGAAGAGAGTGGCCAGTAACCGGTTCCATTTGCTGCCGTCTTGCTTCGGAAGATTGTTATGCCGAGAGCCTAAAAGGTTGCTCATCAGATAGCATTCGGTTTTTCTGGTCCTTTTGTTTTCTGTTTCGTTTGTGGGTAAAACACGACTCATTCGAGGGTGGAATCGTGTCATGTGGTATCAAAGCCATGGATATGTAACATCTGCAAATCTTATCAATTTAATTCTATATATATATATATATATATATATATATATATACGTACAGTTTAGTCAAATTATTATTAAATATTATGAGAACTTATAGGAAGAAAAATGAAATGCAAGCGGGTGTTGGCATTGGAAAGAAAGAAGAAGTGAGAGGAAGAATAAGAGAAAAAAAAAAAAAGAAAGAGAATGAAATGGAAGAAGGAAATCACGTGAAAAAGAAAGTGAAAAAGTCAAAAACCTGTTGTTTGGCAATAGAAAGAAGAAGACTTCTCTGAAAAAGAAATCCTTCCCGTTGGAGGAGAGAGAAATGAGGTGAAGGATAATTTTGGGAATGGGAGAAAGGTTAGGTTCTTAACACTTATCCTTTAAGTATTTAGTATGGGAAAGAAAACCCTCATTTGGAGCTTCTTCTCTACGCCAAGTCTCCCCATTTTCAGCATCTCCCTTCTATACTAAAAGTCAGTTTCTTCATCTAAACTCAAAGGTCAGTAGAGTTTTGCTTGAGTTTTGTGGTGATCTGATAAACCATAGATGAAGCACGAAAACAGGTTTCCTCTTCCTTCATTTTTGGTTTGTTTGATGATTAATGGAATGATAATGTTTATTGTGAAATGTTTTAAGCTATTTGAATTGGATGTTTTAGAAGATTATTTGGAGACGTTCTTTCAATTTGATGAAGTTTTGAAATGTGTTAAATTTGAAGCATAGGTTGTTAGTGGAAATGAGTTTTGGTATTGATGATAATCGATGTAATTGTATAGGTTTGCAAGTTAAAAAGGAAGCTGAGCAAATTGTCAGAACCGAACTCGAGACACAAGGTAGGTGATGTTTACATGCGTTTTGGCCAATTGGCATACACCACAAAGAGTTAGGAGGTTGATGGATAAATAAAGAACTTGGAGACTTTAGTTTCGAGAGTTTTGGTTGGGTAGAAATTTTAGCTTGTGAGTTTATTATGCTGATCAAAGGCGTCGGGAGTTAGGTTGTAATAACGTCGTAGAGCTCTGAGAGAGCTTCGAATCGGTATCTTACGGGCGAAAATCTGACGTTTGTAGCAAAAGTTATGATCGCTTTAAGTTCAATGGGTCAAACCCACCAAAACAACTAGCAAACTAGGCATAGAATTTTACCAAGGTATTAACATATTCTGATAAACATGTTTTTCCTTTAGTGTTTATATCATGCATTAACTCAGTTATCATTAAACCACACAGTAAGGATATAATAATATAATCACAGATTAGGCAAGTAAACAAAGTATTCTGCCAAAGTATTCTGCAAGGTGTTAGCAAGCATGGAATGAGGCAGCAGACAACATAATCAGCACAAAAACAGTATTAAATCACCAGGTACAGAGTAACAAAAGAATGGTTGTTCTGAATAAGGTAATAACACTAGCTACTACATAGCACACCCATATGCATAATAACATAAATGTACAATACCAGTGGTCCAGCAATAGACACCTACCCTCTAACAGCAGCTAGGCGGTAGGGTGTTCTGTCCACACCTGCACCTACCCTTAAATAGCAGCTAAGCTGTAGGGTGTTCTGTTCTCACCTGCACCTACCCTCAAATAGCAGCCAATCAGTTGAGTAAGACTTGTGTAGAAAACACAATACGATTTATAAATTTTGAACATACGAATATGAACAGACGATTATGAACATACGATTATGAGCATACGAATATGAACAGATCAACACATAAGTTTCCGGCTTTAAAGAATAAATGGTTTCGAGTTTCGAGTTTTTAAATTTTGTCCAGTAATAACATATCTACGATAGTGTTCAAGGTTATCCTTATATGTTAAACACAAAATTAATAGAACCGGTTTCTGCCTTTTTCAAAACCAACGAACTAGAGAAGAAATGAAAAGTTTGCAGCAAACGAAATGTGCAAGAAGATTAATCCATGCATTTGCAGACATTTAGGGGAAGCCATCCATGGCTCTAATACCACATGACACGATTCCACCTCGAATGAATCGTGTTTTACCAACAAACGAAACAGAAAAACAAAATATAAGCAGAAAATCGAATGATGTCCGTTGAGCAACCTTTTAAGCTCTCGGCATAACGATCTTCCGAAGGAAGACGGCAGCAAACGGGACCGGTTTCTGGCCACTCTCTTTGTGTATCCTTCTCTGGAAAAGAGAGGGAAGATGAGTGGAACGATGGCTATCCAAGCAACCTCGGGCTTGAAAGCTCAAGGAGATGAACTCCTTCTCGGTTCTTGATCGAACCGAGCCTTACCGTTCACTAGGCTTCAACTACTTCGGCTGAACACAAAAGGGCTATTTCTCATATAGTCAACAACCTTTACACACACCAATAGCCATGTATTTATAGACCTAGGGTGGCTGAAGGTTAGAATGGACTTGGGCTTCGAAATTGGCCACATGGTTGGCCATTCTTAGTCCACTTGCACACCAAATCACTCTTCAAACTTTGGCCCACTTGTTGCATCAGTGGGCTGCTAAACTCCGGCCCAATTGTTGCTTCTAATCACCATCTAACTTAATATACATCTTGTAACACCCCGAGAAACTCCGCGTTCCCAGTGTGCTACAGTACATCTACACACTACACACACTAACACTTGACATAAATCACTCAATTTAATACTCCTTTCGTTTTCAAATCATTTTCAAAAGAACATTTGTGAGTATGAAAAATCTTTGACTCGATTCGAAAACAACTCACTTCTCGAAGAGGGAACACGAAATCCTCAACATAAAAACTACGCAACGGAAAAGAAAACCATTTAAACCATTGATAAAACGGTAAGACTTGAAATACTGGGAAAGAATCCAACGCACCCCTCGAACTACACAACCTGGTATCGCGCACTCGCGTCCCCACTTCGACACCCCGCGAGCACCCTCGCGGTGCCGCACGTACCATCTCTACGTCACTGTGTCTCGCGCACGCTCACAGCGCCGCGTGCCCCACGCACCCTGCCGCTGTACAGCACGTTCGCGCGCACGCCCTCACCCGGCTTCGCACGACCCGTGAGTACCCGCAGGGCCGCGTGCCCCGCGGACCTGCGATCACGCCACACTTCTACGCTCATCTATACTTTTCTAGCATTCACTATACACACCTCAACCTATTTCATATCCTCTCGACTCCCAACCTCTCTCCTGAAATTTCGGAAGAGTAACGGCTAAAAACTGACTATCTTAAAATTTAAAACCCTGCACAAAGTTCACCAAAACTAGCAGTATCTATCTATCCATCATCCAGAGAAATCACCATAACAAAATCAGAGTATGAAGACAACGAAAATCCATCAAATTCAACTGAAGAAAGTTCACAATATAGAGCAATACTATACTCTAACATGTAAAATATATGCGTACGTTGCCAAAATCACACGCACTCCATATACACCTATACACTGATGCATATACAACTCATCTCATCGACTGTACATAATCACCCCAAAAGAAAGAAAAACCCCCAAACCAACCAGGTCACGACCTACCATCTCCACGGGTCGGGTCCCCTAACAAAAATCCGCCATCCGGTGCTGCGGTCGCACGCCGCCAACCATCCTACGTCTCTGGACTAGGCACTCGAGGCTCACCAGCAGTATCGTCAGCACCTACACCACAGAACACACAACATAAGTCTGACGCTCAGTAAGTAATGCGATATGAAAGTAAAAGCCGACAATGCAATCCTATCACAGGCAGTCTCTACACTCACACTCATGTTGTCACATCTGTGACGCGTAGTGCAGGTGCACCAGGGTAAGGAGGAACCTCACGCCACCCTACACCCTGACACGTCGCCACCGTCCCGGACTCCCCTGCAACGAGGCCCACAAGCTACACACACGCATCACCACACGGCAACCACATTAGGGTAAGGGTGTACTTCGCGCCACTCTACACCCTGACACGTCGCCCCAGTCCAAGCCTGTAACACCCCGAGAACCCACACGTCCCCGGTGCGCTACAGTGCATCTACCCACTACACACACACACAAACACTTAACATAATTCACTCAATTTAATACCTTTTTGTTTCCAATTTACTCCCCCCCCTTTTTTTTTTTTTTGACTCGATTCGAAAACAACTCGCGTCTCCCTTTCGACACCTCACGCACACTCTCACGGTGCCGCACATACCACTCAAC
>CM039531.1:1081837-1260420 GCA_022433055.1 Begonia peltatifolia | reverse complement strand
GAAGGATATAACCAGGAACTCAAAATGTTCGTACCTCGTCCTAAAGGTCGTCTTCAGTACATCCTCACCCTTTACCTCCAACTGATGATAACCGAAACTCAGGTCGATATTAGAAAACACCCGGGCTCCCTGTAGCTGATTAAACAAATCGTCAATCCTCGGCAATGGATACCTGTTCTTTACCGTCAACTTATTCAGCTCCCGATAGTCAGTAAACAAACGTAGGGATCCGTCCTTCTTTTTTACGAATAGAACTGACGCACTCCAGGGTGAAAAACTAGGGTGGTATAAAGCCTTTATCAGTCAGCTCCTCCAACTAAGCCTTCCGCTCCTTAAGTTCAATAAGTGCTAACCTGTACGGGTTCTTGCACACTGGCTCGGCACCTGGGAAAACATTTATCTCGAATTCGATCTCCCTGTCAGGGGGCAGCCCTGGCAAATTGATGTGCCCCATAGGCCCGTTACATGATCTCAAGTCCAAACACACACTTTAATTAACTTACATTCTCACACGCTTGTCTCTTGTGCAGGTAATGATTCAATGGAGCCGGAAATTGAAAGCTTAAAGTGGGAAGTGGAGACTCAAGACATGGAGCAACCAAGGAACGTCCTTGCTCTTAAGGGAATTTGTCTTCCAGAGCAAAATTCTATGTAATGTTTTATTTTGAACTTATTGGGCAAACATTGGTCTTCTTGTTAAACTTATTATTATGTGTATGCATTAGGCATTTAGTACTAGATTGAATGGTTAGGATAGATGATGGAAAGGGTTTTGGAGTTAGCTTAATTTGAAGCACCAACCGAGCATGCATGGTATGCCATTCTCGGTCGCGCGCGAGCCAACTAGGAGAGCCGCACAATGGTGGCCAACCTTACCCGATTTGGCCACACCTTTAGGCTGCCATTTGAGATTCTTGTCCCATTCACCTTTTGTGGAAGAAACATGGATCCATGACATGGCATTCAGCAAGCCATTGATCACATCTTTGCTGCCACCATCTCGGCTGCACAATGCATCACTTTGGAGCCCGTTACAAGCCACATTCTCCAAGTTTTGAAGACAAAAAGCACAGCCATAAACCCCTCCATCCTAGGCCTATATAAACATATCATTGGTGTTTGTATCTTGGTTGGAAAATTTAATGAGCATCGGCATGTTTTCTAGAGGAAACCGAAGGAGTTTTCCACCACCTTTTCAAGGTTTGTGCTCGGTTCGTTGAACCGATTAGGAGAAGCCTCCTATCTTAGCAACTCAAGGTTGTTGCTCGAGCTTGTGTTCCACTTTTCTCTCCTCCCTTTCTAGGAAAGGAAACAAGAATAGAGTGGACAAAACCGATTCCCCAAGTTGAGAATCTTTGCATGGAAAGATTGTGATTTCCGAAAGCATTACATTGACTTATCGGCCAACTTGCGGGTTTGTGTGCATAAGTTTTTCATTTCTAATCAACTTGGACCACAACCACCACCATCACACACCTCACTCACTCCACTAATCTCTCACCAAATTTTGTTTCATTCAAGCACATTTTGGCTGTTCATTTTTCTATTTTTCTCAAGGGTTTCTCAGCTTGGCTGAGATCCGAGGGCCTAACCGATCTATTGAATGATCTAGTGACCAAGCAAGGGCTAGACCGCAACATTTGGTATCAGAGCATAGGAAGGCCTGTGGAGTGCTAGAAATCAAGTTAGTTTGGTTTCCCAAATTCATTTGGATGGCTGCGCCTTAAAGTCTAAAACCGGGTTTCATTGCTCACCTATTCGGGTTATTGTTTGCTTGCGGTTTCATTGTTTTATTTCCGATTTCTTTTGAGCTAAAATCATCTCCAGCATGTTTCTTGAGTTGTTAATCATCTAAGCATGAAGAAATATCAGCCCTTAGACTCCATTTTTTGTTGCTGCAAATTCCTTCTCCTTTTGGTTAAACAAATGCTAGCTACTTTAGTACTTGTTGTCTTCTTTTCTATTTCGGGAACAACACTTTTTCTTGCTGTGTTTTAACACTTCCAGCACCTCACATGGCTTGTTAAGTACTTAAGCATGCATGTTTAGTTTTAAAATCGTATGGCTAGCTTGATGGTTTCATCGGTTTAATATGTTTAGTGCTTTTGTTTGAAAACCACATAATCCAAAGTTTGTTGTTTCTTTTGATGACCGGTTTGTGTGTACTTATATCCAAAACTTGCAGCTTGATTTAAATGAACATTTTTATGTATATTGCTGCTTATATCCTCTGCTAAGAAGGAATGTTAGGCTTGTCAAATGTTACATGTGATTTGGTTTAGACTTTGCCTAAAAATCGAGACACAAAGCATAAAATTTTTGTTTTTAACATTGCCGAATAGCATATTATTTTGGGTTGTTGTGACCTATTTTTCTGCACACGACCGAGCCTCTAACTTTTTAAACTTAAGTTAACATATTAGGTAGCTGAAGCATGTGATCGTTTTCGGTTTGTTATGGTTTAAAATTCAAATAGATGCTGTTTTTGTTAAGGGAAAACATACTTTTGCAAAAAAACAGTTTGTGTGCACAAAAATGGCAAGTTTGATGTTGATAGTTGGGACCACTTTGTGCATGGCTGAAAGATGTTCGAAGGCACGAAATTTTTGTTGCATATTAATTCTAATTTGATGTTTTATGTAGCTCATTTATTGTTAAATTTCTTGGAGCAAACCCAGGTTAAAACTAGTGCCTAATTTTAGTGAACTTTTCACACATCCGAGAGTTAGTGAGCATTGTTTTATCTTTGATAATTTAATCTAATTGCATGATCCCAAAAGTGATAAATTCTTTTCTTTTTTACTCATTAGTATTTGTTTTGCTTTACTAGTATTGTTTAAAAAACAAAACAAAACAAAACAAAGAAAGAAACGAAAACTTAAAGGGAGATTAAGTCAATTACCTTAGTTAGGGCACCATTCATAATGCTTTAAGACTTAAAGTTTAAATGTGATTAAAAGTTTCCTTTTTCTAAAACTTGAACATGAAAACAAGAAGTGGAATCCAAATTGGCCCGAATCCAAATTGGCCCAAGAATCCAACCCACCGAACCAGGGCAAGAACATTTCCCAAAACGAAATTCACACCCATCAAGAGGGAGAGTCAAGTATGCAAGGTCAGCTAAATGTTTTAAGTAGAATGGTTGGAACACTAAGTAAACAACTTCATGACATGAACCTAAAGTTTGAACAAGTTATGAGTGGACGTCGTCCTACCCACCGTAGAGATTCCTCCCAAAACACTATACCTAGGAGACGAAATGACAATTTTAGGAGACGAGTTAGAGACCAAGAGCCCTTAGACGATGAAGCTGAGATTGAGTATTCTAGGGATATGCACCCTAAGTATGATTACGATGAAGAAGAAAACTTTCGTCTACCAATTCATAGGAATCATGATGAGTTTAGACGAGACCGACATAGAGACCGTGATGACCTTCGAAACGTTAAGATACAAATGGAACATACGACGGGACGACATTTTTATAATGGTTAGAGAAGGTTGAGAGTATTTTTGATTGTTATAACTACTCCAACAAAGTCAAGATCTAGTTGGTTTCTAGAGAGTTTACAGGTTATGCATTACTTTGATGGTCTAATATTAGGACGCAAAGAGCGCGGATTAGATTTAACTCTATTGATACTTGGAGAAAGATGAAATCTATCATGATGAAGAGATTTGTCCCTAGTCATTACAAACAAGAATTGATCATGCAAATACATAGCTTAAAAAAAGGAAGTCTAATTGTTGAGGAGTACCTCACAGAGTTCGAGACTCTTAAAATTCGAGGAGAATTAGAAGAACCCGAAGAGCAAACCATAGCTAGGTTTATCCATGGCTTGAATTATGACATTACTGATGCCGTAGAATTGCACCCCATAGAATCCATGGACATGGTAGTCCAGATGGCCCTAAAAGTCGAACGCCAACTCAAAAGGAAGAGGAAAGCCACCCAATCATTTAAGATTAACCAATTAACCAAATACACTCCTAAGCCACCTGAGGCTAACAAACCAGTGACCAAGGCTGATTGGAAAAAGCCTTTTCAGAGACATTGGCCTCCCAAAGAATCAAGTAGTAAACCAATAAACCCTAAAGGATCAGAGATCAAGCCTATGAAAGACAACCCCACTGGATAGAGAGCACGCGACCTCAAGTGCTACAAGTATCACGGCATAGGTCATTTCATCGTCCAATGCCCGAACCGTCGTGTCATGATCATTAAGGAAGACACCGGTGAGTTCGTAAGTGGAGACGAGTTTGAAGAGGAAGTAGAAGAAGTAGGAGAAGATGAGGATGAAAGTGATTCGGTAGAAGAAGTTATTCATGCCCCTGATGGCCCTTTGCTTATGGTGAGAAGACGAGTTCTCATAATCAAGAGTTCAGGAGAGGATTGCCAGCGTGAGAACATCTTCCATAATAAGTGCCTCATCAAGAATAAGTTGTGTTCTCTTATTATTGATGGAAGAAGTTGTGCGAACGTGGCCTCCAAAGACTTAGTGACTAAGTTAGGGTTAGAAACTAGTGCTCACCCCCACCCATATAAGCTTAAATGGTTAGATGATAGAGATAATGTTAAAGTTACTAAACAAGTAAGAGTTGAGTTTGCTTTAGGCAAGTATAAGGACTCGGTTCTTTGCGATATTGTGCCTATGAATGCAAGTCATTTGTTTTTAGGTTGACTTTGGCAATTTGACCGAAAAGTGAACCACGATGGACATTTCAACTACTATTCCCTCAAATTTGAAGGCAAAGCTTTTAAGTTAGCACCCATGACCCCTGAGCAGATAGCTAAGGATGAAGCTATTAAAAGAGAAGAAAGAATAAAGCGAGTCTCTTCATGACTAAGGCTGAATTAGAAGCATCCGTACTTAGAAGGGATCCCATGATTTTGATACTATTCCAGGATAGAGTGATGGAACTAGGGGACATACCTAACCCCGTTAAAACAATACTACATCAGTTCCAAGACGTGTTTCCCGAAGATTTACCTAAAGGTTTGCCACCCTTACGTGGCATAGAACACCAAATTGATCTCCAACCCGGAGCTGCACTACCTAATCGACCAGCCTATCGAATGAACCCCGAAGAGACCAAAAAATTGCCAGATCAGGTGCAAGAATTATTGGATAAGGGCTACATAAGAGAGTCCATGAGTCCCTGTGCAGTTCCCTCACTATTAGTTCCTAAGAAAGACGGCACCATAAGGATGTGTGTCGATAGCTGAGTCGTGAACCACATCACAGTCAAATATAGATTTCTCATCCCTAGGCTTGAGGACATGTTAGATGAGCTCAGTGGAGCCTCAATCTTTTCAAAAGTGGATCTTAAGAGTGGTTATCATCAGATACGCATGAAGGAAAGAGATGAGTGGAAGACAGCGTTTAAAACCAAGTATGGCTTATTTGAATGGATGGTCATGCCCTTCGGGCTTTCTAACGCCTCAAGCATGTTTATGCGACTCATGCACCATGTACTCAAAGAATACCTTGGTAAGTTCATTGTTGTCTACTTTGACGACATATTAGTGTATAGCATGGACCTTCCACAACACCTTAACCACCTTAGTACCATTTTCCATACCCTTAGGAAAGCCAAGTTATTTGGGAACCTTAGCAAGTGCTCCTTCGCACAGGAAAAAGTTTATTTCTTAGGCTTTATAATCTCCAAAAATGGTATGGAAGCTGACGAGAATAAAATTAAAGCCATTAAGGACTGGCCTACGCCCAATTCTATATCGGAAGTACGAAGTTTCCACGGGCTACCCTTATTTTACAGGAGATTTATCCAAAACTTTAGCTCAATAGCTGCACCCCTTACAGACTGCACCAAGAAAGGGAAAGAGTTTACTTGGACCCCAATCTGTCAAAAGAGCTTTGAGTTAATTAAGGAAAAGTTATGTCACTCCCCCGTACTTGCTCTTCCTGACTTCAACAAGGTATTCGAAGTTAAAAGTGACGCGTCAGGAGTTGGAATAGGAGCAGTACTTATGCAAGACCAACGACCCATCGCATATTTCAGTGAGAAGATGAAAGGAGCCATGCTCAATTATTCTACTTATGATAAAGAGTTTTACGCAGTTATACGAGCATTAGAGCACTGGCAGCACTATCTCTTATCGAGAGAATTCGTTATCAACACTGATCATCAAGCCTTACGGCACATTAAGAGCCAACATAAGCTGAACAAAAGGCATGCAAAATAGGTAGAATTTCTATAGAGGTTTCCATATACCCTAAAGTATCTCAAGGGAGAAAATAATGTAGTAGCAAACACCCTATCTAGGAAGCGCATCTTTTTCACCGAGTTAGGAGTGAGATTTTTTGGATTTGAATAGATTAAGGATAGCTACGCCTCTGACCCTGACTTTGGACCTCATTATGCCCGATGCCTAGACAAGGTTGAAGGAGATTATTGCCTCATGGATGGTTATTTGGTCCAAATGGGAAAATTGTGCATCCCTCAAGGAAGCTTAAGATGATGCCTTGTAAAAGAATCTCATTGTCGGGGCTTAGCCAATCATTTTAGGGAAAAGAAGACCCTTGATATGCTTAAAGAACACTTTTTCTTGCCTCACATGATGAAAAATGTGCATCGCCTGGTAGAGACGTGCATAGTTTGCAAGAAAGCCAAAAGCAGAGTTCTACCTCAAGGCTTGTACATGCCCTTACCTGTGCCTTCTCACCCCTGGATTGCAGTCAGTATGGACTTTGTACTAGGACTACCACAGACCGCCCGAGCTAAGGATTCGATCATGGTAGTTGTGGATAGGTTTTCCAAAATGGCACATTTTATTCATTGTGCTAAGACAGATGACTCCACTTTAACTGCCGACCTATTTTTCAAAGAGATTGTTCACCTGCATGGCATTCCACACTCAATAGTGTCAGACAGAGACACTAAGTTTTTAAGCGCCTTCTGGACCACTTTATGGAGAAGGTTGGTAACTAAGTTGTGCTTCAGCACTTCTTTTCATCCCCAAACTGATGGGCAAACGGAAGTGGTCAACAGGACTCTAGGCTCCTTCTTATGCAGTGTTGTAGTCAAGAAATTGTCTAACTGGGACATCATACTTCCAGGTTTGGAATTTTTCTAAGACCGCACCCTTCATTCCACTACTCAAAAATCACCCTTTGAGGTTGCCTATGGGTTTAATTCATTTACACTGTTGGACCTTGTCCCTTTACCTAGTAAAGACTTAGCCAACCCATCAGGTGCAAATAAGGCCGAACAAATTAAGAAGTTGCACGAAACGGTGCGAAAGGCTATTGAAAAGAGAAATGAGAGTGTACCTAAGCACGTGAACAAAGGTTGTAAAGAAGTCATTTTTTGAGCAGGAGACTTGGTATGGTTGCACCTACGAAAGGAAAGATTTCATGATAAGAGAAAGTCTAAGCTTTTGCCTCTTGCGGATTGACCATTTAAAGTACTTGAAAGGATCAATAATAACGCCTAAAAAATCGAATTACCGGGTGAATATGGAGTATCCGCAACTTTCAATGTCCAAGACTTGTCACCCTATAAAGGCGACGAAGATCAGTTCCAGGACCCGAACTTATTGGATTTGAGGTCAAATCCACAGTCACCTGGGGAGGATGATGTGCCTCATAGGCTCGTCACACGATCTCAAGTCCAAGTACAAACTTTAATTAACATACATTCTCACACGCTTGTCTTTTGTGCAGGTAATGATTCAATGGAGCCGGAAATTGAAAGCTTAAAGTGGGAAGTGGAGACTCAAGACATGGAGCAACCAAGGCACATCCTTGTAGCGGAAGCCACCACCGAAGATCATGATTCTCTTAAGGGAATTTGTCTGCCCGAACAAAATTCTATGTAATGTTTTATTTTAAACTTATTGGGCAAACATTGTCCTTCTTGTTAAACTTATTATTATGTGCATGCACTAGGCATTTAGGACTAGATTCAATGGTTAGGATAGATGATGGAAAGGGTTTCAGAGTTGGATTAATTTGAAGCACCAACCGAGCATGCATGGCATGGCATTCTCAGCAGCGCGCACGCGAAGGAGGAGAGCCGCACAATGGTGGCCAACCTTACCCGATTTGGCCACACCTTTGGGCTGCCATTTGAGATGCTTGTCCCCTTTACCTTTTGTGGAAGAAACATGGATCCATGACATGGCATTCAGCAAGCCATTGATCACATCTTGGCTGCCACCATGTCAGCCGCACAATGCATCACTTTGGAGCCCGTTACAAGCCACATTCTCCAAGTTTTGAAGACCAAAAGCACAGCCCTAAACCCCTCCATCCTAGGCCTATATAAACATAGCATTGGTGTTTTTATTTTGGTTGGAAAATTTAATGAGCATTGGCATGTTTTCTAGAGGAAACCGAAGGAGTTTTCCACCACCTTTTCAAGGTATGTGCTCAGTTCCTTGAACCGATTAGGAGAATCCTCCTAGCTTGGCAACTCAAGGTTGTTGCTCGAGATTGTGTTCCACTTTTCTCTCCCCTCTTTCAAGGGAAGGAAACAAGAAGAGAGTGGCCAAAACTGGTTCCCCAAGTTGAGAATCTTTCCATGGAAAGATTGTGATTGCCGAAAGCATTATATTGACTTATCGGCCAACTTGCGGGTTTGTGTGCATAATTTTTTCATTTCTAATCAACTTGGACCACAACCACCACCATCACACACCTGACTTACTCCACTAATCTCTCACCAAATTTTGTGTCATTCCAAGCACATTTGGCTGTTCATTTTTCTGTTTTTCTCAAGCATTTCTCGACTTGGCCGAGATCTGAGGGCCTAACCGATCTATTGAGTGATCTAATGACCGAGCAAGGGCTAGACCGCAACACATCATAATGTTCCCCTGATGGCAATCAAGGTATAAGCTGCCACACTAGAAACAAAAATGTTACCTACAATCACTGATGGCTGGGCAGCATCATCTGGGTCAAAAAGGGCAAAAACCCTCTGTGTAACTCTCACTTACGTCTTGCTCGCAGCTGAGCATCTGTTGGCCAAGTGTCCCACCTCATTGCAATTAAAGTAACAGTTCTGACGCGGGTTCTGGCACTCTATAGACAGTGGCCCACCTCGCCACAGTTATAACACCGCACTGGGCCCACTCTGCACTCGCCAGGGTGACTTTTCTAACACTTTGGGTACACTGGAAACTGGCCCGACCCCTGCAGCATCTTGGTGCCCCCTGGCTGCTGTAACTATCACTAGGCCTCTTCAGGCTCTTCTGCATGGACGCCCCCTCTCCACTCGACTGGGGTAGTGACTCTCTGAATGATCTCCGAGACTGCTCCTTGCGTACCTCTCTATAACTAGGTAGCTTCCATCGAGCCTTCTCAATATCCAACGCCTTCGCTACCACCTCCTCGTATGGCATGCCTCGAGTCCCTGCAATCCGCATGCCCATGTAGATATCGAGCTTCATGCTCTGTACAAATTGATGTACCTTATTCTCGTTGAGTCTCACCAAATGCCCCGCAAACCGTGACAAGGCCTCAATATGTCGGACAAACTCACCCACAGAGCCGGACTGCCTCAACTTTGCAAACTCCACCATCTTCCGTGTCCTGACAGAGTGGCTGAAATATTTACCGAAAAACAATGACCTAAACTCCTCCCAGGTCATGGCCCTTACATCTCTCGTGGCCAGTACGGTATCCCACCAATGGCCAGCATCCTTGGCCAGATAGAATGCTGCACTAGACACTTTGTCCTGCTCCTGCACCTTTGCATAACCCATCATCCTCTTCATGTTCCGTATCCACTCCTCAGCATTGACAGGATCCAAAGATGACCCGTCAAAAGTCGAGGGTCTAAGTCTATGCAACCTATCACCCCCTCTGTCAGCCGAACCCTGGGCACTACACTCACCCGGGTCGTCCCTGCTCATAAATCTCTGCAGCTGCTGAAACTGGAGGTGGACTAACTCGGTAAGCTGCCGGACGGTATCATCTATATCACCCACAGCTCTATGTGTCTCTCGTCGTGGTCGACCTACGCCGCTCACCTCTCCTGACATTTTCTACCTTTAAAATATACAAAACTCACATTAGTATTACAATAAAATTAAATCTAAATACTTACAGTTGGTGGAGTGCTCCCGTGCAGCGGCTGGCAGTGTTAGATAATCCTCTGAACGACGTCGACCCCGTGGCTCTGATACCATAACTGTAACACCCCGAGAACCCACACGTTAACGGTGCGCTTACTACGTCTACACACTGTGACATACAGAGATTCGACGCGAACTCATTCACTTTAATACCACTTTCACTTTCAAATCATATTCAAAAGAACATTTATGAGTATAAAAATTTTTCGACTCGATTCGAAAACAACGCGCGCCCCGAATAGGGAACACGAAATCCTCAATATAAAATACGCAGCGGAAAAGATAATTTAAAATAGTTTTAAAAATAATACAACAACACTTGAAACCCTAGGAGGGAGTCCAACACACACCTCGAACTACACAAATTCGGTGCCGAGTGCCCACGTTCCCACTTCGGCACCCCGCGCGCAGCCTCTTGGTGCCGCGCGCACATACTCAACATTACCGCGTCACGCGCACGCTCGCAGCGCCACGTGCCCCCACGCATTCGCCCTTTGTACAACGCGTCCACACGCACGCCCTCACCCGACACTGCACGACCCGTGCGCACCTGCAGGGTTGCGTGTCCCACGCACCTACGATCACGCCGCACCCCCGCGCCAATCCACACTCCCCTTGTACCTCACTGTACACAACACGACCAATTCCATACCATCTCGACTCTCAATCTTTCTCTCGAAATTTCGGCAGATTAACGCCTAAAAATTTGTTATCCCAGAAAAAATAAACCTTGCACACAGTTTATCAGAAGACTAGAAATAGCTATCTATCAACCATCCAGAGAATCTCCATAAAAAAATCGAACTTTAAACACAACAAAATCCATCAACTACAAATGAAGAAAATTCACAGTATATAGCATTACCAAGCTTCTACATGTAAAGTGTACGCGTACGTCACCAAAATCACAATCACTCCATAAACTCCTATACAACGGACACCTATGTAACTCGTCTGATCAACTATATATCGACACAGCAAAAGAAAATAACCACAATAGTCAAGCCACAACCTACCATCTCCACGGGTCGGTTCGCCCTAACAAATTCATCGTTTGGTGCCTCGGTCGCACGCCGCCAACCGTCCTATGCCTCAGTACTAAGCTCTCGAGGCTCACCAGCAATATCGTCAACACCTACAGCATAGAACACACAACATAATCATAACGCTCAATAAGTAGTACAATATGAAAGTAAAAGTTGACAATGCAATGCTATCACATGCAATCTCTACACTCACACTCATGTTATCACATCTGTGATGTGTAGTGCAGCCGCACCAAAGTGAGGAGAAACCTAGCGCCACCTTACACCCTGACACTGCGCAACCGTCCCGGACTCGCCAGCAACGAGGCCAACAATCTACACACAGGAATCACCACACAGAAATCACATCAGGGTGAGAGTGTACCTTGCGCCACACTACACCCTGACACGTCGCCCCCGTCCCAGCCTCCCCAGCAACGGGAACAAAGTTGCCACACACAGATTTCGCAACAGTGCAGCCGGCCCTCTACTGAAGCAAAATCCGCAACTGGGGTTGCACCAGCCCACACACTAGTAGGATCCGTGGTACCACTGTCCATCATCCTCACCGCCGACTCATACACCCCGCGTGATAGCACAGCTGGCCCACTCATCAAGCGGAATCTACTGTTGGTTACGCACCGGCCCACACACTAGTAGGATCCGCGGTGCCACCGTCACGCGTCTCACCACTTACTCAAAATATGTTTAAAATCATTTTCATTCTCTTTTTAAAACATGATGCATGACAAACAATACGCACGCATACCACAATCAACAACATAAATCCTAAAGTTCCACGGTTGAGGCTCAACTGGGCAAAACACATGCATGCAATACTTACCTGGCCTGCTAAGCTCACTGGACACACATATTCGCCAAAAATGCCTTATCCTAAAACATAAACAATCACTAATCAATATTCACTTCAATATTTACTAAATATGCTAAAAATAACATTTCTTAACTAAACCCATGAAATTTCCACCAAAACGAGTCGCTAATTCGGTTCGGTCGAAAACTAGCCTAAACTTTGGACGCCAATAACTTTTGCGTACGTTATCAGAATCGAACGATTCAAGTGGCCAAACGTTCCCTTAGGAACCTAGTTTAACATATTAAGACGGATTTTAAAACGCTAAGCTGCAGCTAGGTGAAAAATACCAAAAATTGAATCTGCCATTTTTATCTAAATTTTACATTTTCGTTTGCTTCAACTAAAACTCACTCAAAACTAGCTTTACACATTAAAAACAGTAATGCTATTGCTGCAGGTCACAATTTTACAAAAAATGCCCAATAATTTAACTCGGTCCAAAATCCGAAATAAACTTTCGACACGCATTACTTTTGCGTCGGATATCAAAATCGAACAATTACAGCGGTAATACGTTCCTCTAACAACCTAATTTAATCCGCAAAAATAGAATTTAAAACGATCAACCGAAGCTAAGCCAAAATCCCAAAAAACAGATGCTGTTTTTGTACAAAAAAATTTGAAAATCTCAACTTCGACTCGATTCTACCAATTTCTTCATCAACCAGGCACATTCTAGCCTACTAAGTATAATCTAGCACGATACAAAGCCTTCCCCCCTCAGAAACCCAAATGGCAGCACTAGCCATTCTCGGTGCCTCGTTCCAAACCCACTCACTCACCATCCATAGCCTAATTATCGCTAATTCCACCTTCTAGACAATCTCATTACTAGCCAAAAACCTCAAAAGTCAAAGCCCACATCAACCCTCCACTCGGTCGCCAAAACAAAACAGTGCAGCAAAGAGGGAAAGGCTTATCAAGGGCGTCGTTCTGCACTCAGTCGAAGGAGAATAAGAACACAACAGAGCGCTTAGTCGCCGGTGGTTCTCCCACACTCATGCTCATTGGCTGTCGGTCGAAACTCGGAGCTCTCTCTCGGGTCTCCTTCTCGGGTGCTCACTCTCGGGTGTCGATGAGTAACAGCCGAATGGCTTCCTCCCAAAGCCATTCGATTGTTATGTTATAATATTTTTTTTAATTTAATTTAAATAATAAAAATTTACCAAAATGCCTTCACGTGCTTTAACCGCCCGTAATTTTGTTAAATTCTCGTATTCTCGACTTTAAATTTCGAAAACCATCACTAAAACTAGATTCCGAGTTTTCTGACTTAATTCCCCCATTAAAATATTTCTCGAAACTTCAACCAAAATTAAATTAAAAATTTCAGCAATTAGATTAAAATCTGAAATTTTCCAGGTTATTACATCCCCCCAACTTATGAGAAATTTGGCCCCAAAATTTACGTACCGAATAAGTTGGGATACTAGCGCTCCATGTGTTCACGCCGCTCCCAAGTAGTTTCCTCCACACCATGATTGCGCCACAACACATTGATCAAAGGGATCTTCTTGTTAGGCAATACCTTCACAGCAGACCCTAAGGTCCTTACTGATTTCTGCTCATAGGACAACGTCGGCTGCATCTCTATATCCTACTGTGGCACTACCTGAGAGAGATTGCGCATACACTTTCTCAGCATCAAGACATGGAAAACATCACGTATGGCATCAATCAACGAAGGCAACTGAAGCTAGTACGCAATTCTCCCAATCGGCTTGACAATCGGGAATGGTCCCACAAACCGAGGGTTGAGCTTCCCTCGCTTTCCGAACCTCACCACTCCCTTGAACGGTGAGATCTTCATAAATATCTTGTTGCCCTCACTAAACTCCAACTCCCGATGCCTCTGGTCTGCATAACTCTTCTGTCGACTCTGAGCTGCTTCAATCCTCTTCCGTATCACAGAAATCTTGTCGACAGTATGCTGTAAAATCTCGGGACCTACTAATCGAGCCTCCCCAACCTCATCATAATACAATGTCAACCTGTACTTTCTTCTGTAAAGGTCCTCGTACGGCGCCATACCAATGGTTGACTGGTAACTGTTATTATACGAGAATTCCACTAACGGTAAAAACTTACTTCAAGCCGCCTGAAACTCCAACACACAGGCCCTGATCATATCCTCCAGAATATGTATAGTCCGCTCTTACTACCCATCGGTCTGAGGATGAAAGGCCGTACTGAAATCTAACCTGGTGCTCATGGCCTTATGCAGACTCCTCCAAAATTTGGACGTGAATCTGGGGTCTCGGTCTAAAACAATCGACACCGGAATCCCATGAAGTCTGACTATCTCCTGAATATATAACTTGTCAAACTGATTCATGGTATAAGTCATCCTCACAGGCAAAAAGTGAGACGACTTCGTTAACCTGTCCACAATCACCCATATAGCATCATGGCCCTTGGCAGTCCCACTACAAAATTTATAGTGATTCGCTCCCACTTCCATTTCGGTATTGGCAATGGTTGGAACATCACAGACGGTCACTGATGTTCCGCCTTCACCTGCTGGCAGACTATGCAGGTCTCAACATACTCAGCCACTGCTCGCTTCATGTTAGGCTACCAATAGTGCTGCTTCAAATCCCTGTACATCTTAGTGCTTCTGAGATGCACAGAGAAAGAAGATGAATAGGCCTCTGATAATATCTCCTTCCTCAACTCCTTATCCTTCGGGACGTTCCACCTATCCCGAAATTTCAGAATCCCGTCCTCTGAATAGCTAAACTCAGAATTAGGTCTGGCCTCCATACTCGCCTTCAGCTCGTTACACTCTGAGTAAGTCTCCTGGGCCTGCCTAATACTGTCAAGAATAGTCAGCCTCAGCGACGGGGCCGAAAGAGTGGCTGCAAGATCAAAAACTAACTTCAGGCCAAAACTCTGCATCTCTGTCATCAACTCAATAGGCCCTATGGAAGTTATGGCAGAAGTCGAAGCTGTCACCCGACTCAAGGCGTCTGCCACCACGTTTGCCTTTCTCGGGTGGTACTTGATTTACACGTTGTAATCCTTGACCAGTTCGAGCCACCTCCTCTGTCTTAAATTCAGCTCATTCTACGTGAAAATGTAGCTCATGCTCTGATGGTCTGAGTAAATCTCACACTGCTTCCCATAAAGGTAGTGACTCCAAATCTTGAGTGCAAATACAACAGCCGCCAATTTCAAATCATGAGTGGGATAATTCTGCTCGTAAGCCTTCAACTGCCTAGAGGCATAGTCAATGACTCTTCCACCCTGCATGAAAACACACCCTAAACCAATCCTGAAGGCGTCACAATAAATGCAGAACTTCTCTCCTTCCATGGGTAGGGTCAGTATAGTAGTTGTAGTCAATTTCTACTTCAATGTCTGAAAGTTTCCTCACACTTGTCAGTCCATTCATATTTTAAATTCTTTCGGGTCAGCCGGGTCAAAGGAGATGAAATCTTTGAGAACCCCTCAATGAATATTCGATAATATCCAGCCAATTCTAGAAAACTGCGTATCTCAGTAGCATTGGTCGGCGGCTACCACTCTTTTACAGCCTGTACATTCACCAGATCGACTGAAATACCATCAGAGTAAACAACGTGCCCCAAGAAGTTAATATTGTCCAACCAAAACTCGCACTTAGAGAACTTAGCATATAGTTGATGCTGACTCAGAATAGTCAATACGGTGCTCAAGTGCTCTCTGTGCTACTCCACACTCCGCGAGTAAATCAGGATGCCGTCGATAAACACGATCACAAACATGTCCACGTACTCCCTGAACACTCGGTGCATCAGATCCATAAATGTTGCAGGGGCATTGATGAACTCAAAGGATATAACCAGGAACTCAAAATGTCCGTACCTCATCCTGAAGGCCGTCTTCGGTACATCCTCACCCTTTACATTCAACTGATGATAACTAAACCTCAGGTCGATTTTAGAAAACATCCGGGCTCCCTATAGCTGATCAAACAAATCGTCAATCCTCGGCAATAGATACCTGTTCTTCACCGCCAACTTATTCAGCTCCCGATAGTCAATATACATACGTGGGGATCCGTACTTCTTCTTGATGAATAGAACTAGCGCGCCCCAAGGTGAAAAACTAGGGCGTATAAAGCCTTTATCCGTCAGCTTCTCCAACTGAGCCTTCAGCTTCTTAACTTCAGTAGGTGCTAACCTGTACGGGTTCTTACATACTGACTCGGCACCTGAGAAAACATCTATCTCGAATTCAATCTTCGTGTTAGGGGGCAGCCCTGGCAAATCATCACGAAACACCTCCGGGAACTACTGCACAATAAGGATATCTTGTAACCGAGTATTACTCTGTGACTGTGCATCCCCGACACTTGCCAAAAACTCTTTGCAACTGTTGCCCAACAACCGTGGAGTCTGACGAGAAAAGATAGGAGAAATCTTGGCAATACCTTTACCTGCTTTGAACGTGTAGCTTTCCCTATCTTTTATGTCTTAAACAAGGAATTGAACATAATTTCTCTTCCCCTAGAACCCCTCAACAAGATGGAGTTATTGAGAGGAAAAATATATCTCTCCAAGGACTTGCTAGGACTATGCTTAATGAAAAGTCTCTTCCAAAATATTTTGAGTAGAAGCCATGACTACGACTTGCTATGTGTTAAACCGGGTCTCCATAAGACCTATCCTTGAGAAAACCCTCCATGAACTTTGAAATAATAAAATTTCTAATGTCAAGTATTTTAGAACCTTTGGCTGTAAATGCTTCATTCTCAACACCAAGTACAACTTTGGGAAAATTCGATTCTAAGACAGATATTGGAATATTCCCTGGATATTCTTTAACTAATAAAGCATATAAAGTGTATAAGAAAAGGACACTAGTTGTAGAAGAATCCATGAATGTCAATTTTGATGAGACCCTTCAATCCACAATCAATATTGAAAAGGATAATGATGTAGATAAGCAAATGGACTATTCTTCTTCAGGTAAGCAAGTCGAAACCATTCAAGCAGAAGCCTCCATAGATTTCCCATCAAACTCATTAGAAATTGTTTCAATTAAGGATGCAAATGATGATCTTGCTAGAGATTGGAAATATGTCAAAAGTCATCCCATAAATGAAGTTCTAGGTGATCCTTCCTTAGGTGTCAAAACTAGAGGTTCACTTAGAATTTGTGTGCAAATGTAGTATTTATCTCGCAAATAGAATCAAAGAAATTTGAGCAAGCCGAATTGCATGAAAATTGGATAGTAGCCAAGCAAAAAGAGTTAAATCAATGCGAAAGGAACAATGTATGGGAACTTGTTCCAATACCCAAGGACTATCCTATTATAGGAACTAAATGGGTATTCAAGAACAAGATGGATGAAAATGGGATTATCATAAGAAAGAAAGCTAGATTGGTTGCCAAGGGGTACAACCACAAAAAAGAAATAGATTTTGAAGAAACTTTTGCCCCTGTAGCCCGTTTAGAATCAATTAGAATGCTCTTAGCTTTTGCTTGCTACAAAAGCTTTACTCTCTTCCAAATAGATGTCAAAAGTGACTTTTTAAACGGTTATATCTTGGAAGAAGTATATGTAGAGCAACCTTTAGGTTTTGAAGTCTGTGAAAAACTTGATCATGTATACAAGCTTAAGAAAGCTTTATATGGACTTAAACAAGCTCCTAGAGCTTGGTATGATAGGTTAAAGAATTTTCTCTTAAAAAGAAATTTTAAAAAGGGTAATACCGATTCAACCTTGTTTATTATGCAAAAAGAAGATGATTTACTCATTGGACAAGTATATGTGGATGACATCATTTTTGGATCAACGAATGTTTCACTTTGTTATGAATTTGTATCTATAATGCAAAGTGAATTTGAAATTAGCGCGATGGGGGATTTAAAATTTCTCTTAGGATTACAAATAAAGCAAACTCCCGATGGTATATTTATAAATCAAGAGAAATATATCAAAGACCTGTTAAAGAAGTTTGGATTGAATTCCTCCAAACCATCTAGGACACCCATAAGCACATCTGCAAATTTAGACGAGAATGAAAATGGGATAAGTGTAGATATGAAGAAATATAGAGTAAGGTTGGATCCCTATTATACTTAACGGCTAGTAGGCCGGATATCTTATTTAGTGTTTGCTTGTGTGCTAGGTTTCAAGCATCCCCTAATGAATCTCACTTAAATGCAATTAAGATAATATTCAAATATCTAATTGGCACCTATGATTTGGGATTATGGTATCCAAAGGGTACATCTTTTAATCTAATAGGATATTCCGATTTTGATTATGCCGGAAGACTTGTATATAGAAAAAGCACCAGTGGAACATGTCAATTTCTAGGTGAATCTCTTGTACCTTGGTATTCAAAGAAACAGAATTCGGTAGCTCTCTCAACAGCCAAAAGCGAATATATCGCCGCCGGAAGTTGTTGTGTTCAAATACTTTGAATAAAGCAAACATTAGAGGACTACAACTTATTCTATGATAGGATACTAATGAGATGTGATAATACTAGTGCCATTATCATTTCCAAGAATCCTATTCAACACTCAAGAACCAAACACATTGAAATACGATATCATTTTATAAGAGATCATATATAAAAGGGAGATATCACTTTAGATTTTGTAAGTTCTTCGGATCAATTAGCCGATATTTTCACGAAACCCTTAGATGAGAAGACCTTTAATGATATTCGTGTTTGTTTGGGTCTGATTAGAATTGAGAAGTGATAGAATTGAATCTCATTTACAAGTGTCGACCACTACTAACATCTGTCGACACCTCAAACTCTCTGTTTTCCTCTATAAATAGCATATGTGTCGACCGATACTAATACCGGTTGACACCTTAGTCTGACGATTCATTTATTTTACAAATAATGTGTCGACCGCCTTTAAAATCAGTCGACACCTAAGTGGCTCTATAAATAAAACTGGTCGGCCAAAACCCTAACCGTGCGACCCCTTCTAGTTTTTCCAGCGAATTCTCTTCAAAAAATTTCAAAATTCCACTTCATCTCGTCCAAAAATCATCATATTTAAACCTCTAAGCCTCAAATGTCATCATCATCACAGAGCAAACTCGTCTTTCACCGAAAGAAATCAAAGAATTCCGCTCAAGAAAATGAGCAAGAGCCTCCGTCACAGTGGCCGTCTCCACTCTTCACAAATGCAAAGGCTTTAGATAGGTATCAACAAGATTTTCAGTTCAAGCCATTAATTTTGTGTCGAAGAGTAGAATTTATGGAGATATTTAGTTTAAATTTGATTAAACCTTTGAAGATTATGGGATTGTATGACTTGTTCGACTACGATGCCCTATACTATGAGACTGCAGTAAGAATGTTCTATGCAAATTTAGAGAATTCTCTGAGACCTCTTAAAATTGTGAGTTATATGTATGGAAAGCACATCGAGATAACCCCGCACTCGATAAATGCTATTTCAGAATGCAAATTTAACAATGCTAGTGAAAGGTACTATGAAGCAGCAAAGGATCCTGACTTCATAGGCACAAGTGAAGGTACCAAATTCTTAAGGATGATAGTCAAGGATCCAAACCGATCTCTTCCCCCCAAGCCAAAAGTTAAAGATTTGAATATGCGAGCAACGATCCTTCATCATATGATTACTTATAATTTGTTACCTCGAGATGGATATCGAGATCATGTTAGTGGGATGGATCTCTATGTCCTTTACAAAATCTATCTAGGTGAACAATTTAATGTGGGATACTTAATTCTGAACAGGATGCTTCAAGTGTTCAACAACGCTTCAAAATCTCTACCCTACAACCTTCTCCTATTAAAGATCTTTGAGAAGAATAGGGTACAAATTCCAATGACCGAGATCCCATTACCACTAAAGAAAACCGACACCTACACAACCTCTTCCCTTGGTCGAATGGGAATAAGCCTCAATGCTGAAGGTGAATGGGTATTTAAAGGAGAACAGGTTGGTGCATCTCATGTTGGACCATCCTACATGGATGTAGATGATGATATAGTCCAGCCACGAGCACCTCACTTCAACATGCCTCGAGGGAGCGCTTCCAACACGAAGGAAAGACTCAACACCCTTGAGGCTCGTATAGATAGCATTGTCACAGCCATGAGCACATTTCAAAACTTGATCATCACTCGTCTCGATAGGATGGAAGCTGAACAACGCCACTAGTTCACCAAAATCCATCAAAATATTAAAGATCTTAAAGTCTACTAGGATGATGAGTATGATGAGAAAGATCCTCCAGCACATCTTAGTGTTCCTCCCAACAAGTGATTAGTCTTATTTGCGAGTGTTTCCTTATAATTTTCATAGTTTTTGCTTCTGTCTTAAGACTCAATCGTATGTTTGTAAACACGGAATATTAGTAGTTTAATCTTTATTTTTAACTTGAAGTATGTTTATTTGTTGAATGATCTTAACATGCTTATTCATATTGGTATCTTTTTATATGTCAAAAGGGGGGGAAATGGGGAGATTTAAAGAGAAATAGATATATAGTTCATACTGTGGGGGAGATTCTATCTTTAAATAAACGTGAAGTGTGTAATCCATTCAATATTTTGTCATCATCAAAAAGGGGGAGATTGTTAACTTAAAATATGTTTAAGATTAATAAGTTTTTAATAAAGTTTTAATAAAATATATTTAAGGTTAACATAGTTGATGAATGTTTAAAATTAATTGTTATTTTTATTAATTGAAAATGCCTTTGAAAAAGGGTATTTCGTACTAATAAACTATTGTCAAGTTGGTGTCAGTATAAACAAAAAAATATAGTTTCAAAGTGTCGACTGGACCTTGAAGGTATTGACCAATATATCCAGAATCAATTAAATTGTCCACCAGAGGGATCGACCGATGGAAACAGAACCATTTAAAGTGTCGACCAGACCTTGAAGGTGTCGACTGATCTATCCAGAATCAATTAAAGTGTCGACCAAAGGGATCGACCGATGAAAACAGAACCATTTAAAGTGTCGACCGGACTTTGAAGTGTTGGCCGATATATCCAGAAGCAATTGATGTGTTGACCACAAAGAACGACCGATGCAATATAGAGACAAAGCAAGTGTCGACCGCTATATCAATGTGTCGACCGATGAATTCATAAAAGAACAAAGGGTTGACCAACACTATTTACAATGTCTATCAACAAACACCAACGATCACAAAGTGTCGACCGAAACGCAAAGACATCAACTGAAACGGCTTGCAACGGTCTTCTATCTATGCACAACGGTAACAAGGTGTCAAATAGTTTAAAATAGGTCGGCCGATCGTAGGCAGAAGTCAGAAAGATTAAAAATTGAAGAATGAAGATTTTACAAAAAAAACAACAATCAAGCAACCAACGAAAAATTCTCTCAACTTCAAAGAGCTTCAATTTCTCAATCCTTCATACACCTCTCAAACCAAAAAAACTTGAGATTACATTATTGAGAGAGTACATTTTGAGTTTCAACTCAACCTTGTATTAGAACGTTGTAAAAGGGCAAATCGCAAAGAAAAAGGTGTAAAGGCAGTTGATTGACGCTCGTGAAGTTCAATCAAAGATTTTCTCATAAGATAAGGAAAAAATCTTCAAGGGGAGTGCTTGAATCGCGGACGTAGGCAAAGTTGGCCGAACTGCGTAAACAATTTCGATGTCGTTTCCTTTTTCCCTTAACTCTTTATTTGCTGTTGATTACATTGTTGCTATCAAATTATACTAACAATCATTAAGTCAATACAACTAAGTGCGAACTTATTAATTTGTTAGTGATCACAATTACTAAGTTTTATAAAAAGAAATAAACCTAATTCACCCCCCCCCCCCCCCCCCCTCTCTCTCTCTCTCTCTCTCTCTTAGGTAAAAACGATCCAACAAAATGTTGTGGCCGATGCGCTTTCTATGAAGTATGTCCTCTCAATGGAGCCAAGTACAAAATTTTTTAGGTTTCAATGGATCAAGAACCATTATGATGGAGACTTGAATTTCGGCCATTGGTATGAGAAATGCTAGGAGAAGGCCGAAGGAGTATATCAAATAATGGATGGTTACCTATTCAAGGCAGGAAAATTTTGCATGCTAAGTGGTGGTATTAAAGAGTACTTAATCAAGGAAGCTCTTATAGGAGTTTTTGCTAGTCATTTCGAAGAAAAAAAGACCTTGGACATGGTCAAGGAATACTTTTACTGACCGCACTTGCTTTGAGATGTGCATCGAGTGTTAGAGAAGTGCATTGTTTACAAGAAAGCCAAAAGTAAGGTGATTCCTCAAGGACTTTACTTGCCGTTACCCGTGCAAAGCCACATTCAAGTGAAAGTTAGTATGGATTTCGTCTTGGCATTGCCATGCACAGTCCGAGCCAATTAATCAATCATGGTGGTTGTAGACCATTCAAAGATGGTGCATTTTATACCTTGCTCCAAGATGGATGACTCCATCCATGTAACCAAGTTATTTTTCAAGGAAACGGTTCGCTTGCATGTGGTTCCCAAGTCTATAGTTTCAGATAGAGACACTAAGTCCCAAGTTATTTTTGGAAGATACTATGGAAGAAGCTTGGTATGAAGTTGCTTTTCAGCACATCTTTCCACTCTCAAACGGATGGCCAGACAAAGGTTGTAAATAAAACCTTGAGTTCTCTGTTGAGGAGCATAGTGAGAAAAAGACCTACCGTTTGGAATGTTCAACTTCTATATATTGAGTTTGTTTATAATAGGAGCGTACATTACTCTACTCAATGACCCTATTCGTGGTAGTGTACGTCTTTAACACACTTACACCATTTGATATGCTATGACCTATGTCAACTTGTCTTTCAATCACAAGCACTAGTTCAATCTCAGATGGTCAACTGATTATCACCGAAAGATCCCCAGATTCCAATAAATAAAAACAATATAAATTCAACTATAAAAATCACAAAAATTTAGGACGATCTTATTTGGTGAGTGAATGAGAATCTCAAAAAATTTTAGACATTAAATTACAGTGAAGGAGAATATATGAACGGAACAATCAGACTTGCACAATTTGTCTGAAAATAACAATAAACGGCCGCACAAGGATGAACTTTGGGATGCTGTAACTTTGGCTGTAAAACTCTAATTGAAGTGAAATTTTAACACATTTTTACCTTGGTGTGGACAAAATACCCACAAAATTTCAGGACCTAAAACTTTGTTGTTGAAAAGTAATGGCCGAAATACAGACGGTTGTCAGAGCTCATTTTACAGCTCTGATCGAGAACAAAATACCAACTTCGGGAATGCATAACTCTCTCATCCAAAAACAAAATGATGCGATTCTTTTGCAAATGAAAGCTAGGGATATGAGGTTGATTGTTTGTAAAATTGAGCATATTAATCCTTGGGATGGAGAAGATATGGATGGAATACGTATGTAGGTTTGAAAACGTGATAAGTTTGTACCTTTCAAGTTTTGGCTATTCTTTTGAACAAAGCCCTCCAACAATCAAAATATGAGAGTTCTTGCAACCTTACGAGGATGACTACATTCAATTAAGATGGTAGAAAAGGGTGCAACAATAAAAGCTTTCCACAAAACTCACTAGGTGTAAAAAAATCTTCACCAAAGACACTTGGATATGACTCACCACGACGATGGGGTTTGAGTTCGAAGAGAGACTCATTTTTTGAAGAATAATCTTTATAATTCTATCTAATCAAAGTTGGGGTTCAACGGGTGTTAAATACCTCATCCCTTCAGCAAATTACAATTAGGGTTTATTAAACTAAAAGGAAAAAAAAAGGCCTTAGAAGACCCATCGCGTGCGCCACCACTTCAACACAAACAAAGGTCTCACGCTAGCCCATTCTTCCTCATAAAGTGTTCACCTATGCATAAAATAAAAACATATAATAAACTAAAATTTAGAAGGAAATAAAAGAGTGGTTTTTGGATTGGACCTTGGACTCGAATTTTTTGTGAGAAAAAGCCTCGATGTAATTGGTTTGTTTGACTAAGCAAACGAAGTCCAAATACCACGATCCAACTTATTCTAAAAACCTTGAAATGTCAACTACATTTTGTCATGAAGTACACTCATTGTAATAAAGTTGGCAAGACTATCGAATATGCTCATTACTACTCGGAGGTCATTTCACGGCAACAAGAAGTCCAATAATCCTTGTACATATGTTTGATACTCATTTAAAATTCATCTTCCATCTATGCTTCACAAAGATCATGTCCACTAAGCATTGTCTGTTGAGTTATGAAGCCTAATTCGTGTTTAGGGGTATTTTGGTCATATTTACTTTTTTATTATGTAACATTAATTCATCCATTATATAAAGACGTATTTAGGCTATCAGAGACTTAGAGAGTGCGTGGCAAAAAACTGTTGTAACTCGTTCCTTTGTTTCTAATAAAATCTATACAGCGGCCTGTGGGCGTATCTCTCACAACGAGAGTGAACCACTATAAATCTATGTGTCTTTTTTATTTTCGCTTTTAGATCGTTGCTTACAGGTGGATTAGGACGTTTCATCCTAAAAAATGGTATCAGAGCTTTAAGCTGAAACTGTTTTGAAAATCAGGGTTTGATTTACTTGAAGGTTTCGAACGAATTAGGTTTATAATTTTTGGTGTGAGAAATTACAATTTTTGAAAAGAAGAAAAGAAAAGGAAAAGCAAAAAAAATCAAAAGGGAGATTGAAAGTTTTTGTTCTGCCGTAGAAAATAACACAAAAGGACAAAAAAAGTGGGTTTTCTTTTCTCTGCTGAGTGCTGGCGTGTCTTCCAAAAGGTGAGAATCACTGTAGCTTTTCTTTCTTAAGCAAAACACGAATAACAACAGAGACTTTTGTTGTGTTCTTCCCGCCGCGAAGAAAACTGAGGAGCAGCAGCAAAGAACAGAGAACGCAGCTCGCTGCAGTTCTGCAAACTGAAGCCCTAGCCACAAATTTGCAAAGAATTGAGAGCAGTGGGTTCAAGAGACAAAACCCAACGCGAAGCAGAAGAAGGAACTTGATCTGCACTGTGCCGGCCATTCCGAAAGGCGCCGTCGCTCGTGTCATGCGTGAAGAAGAAAATAACGACGCCCACACACCGACCGCCGCTGCCATCCAACAAGAAACAAAGAGCCAGTCACCTTCGATTTTCTGTCTCTAAGCTGGCCGAGCTCGGTTCACTGTTCTGACTGCAATCCAAATCCTCTATCTCCATTCAATCAACAGATCATTTTTTGGGATTGAATTTTGGTTTAAATTAAGTTTTAAAATTTCAGAAACTTGAGTATTTGAATTGAGTTTTTCTTGGGGAATTAAAACTCTGAAATAATTTGTGCGGATTTACTGTTATTGCGAAGATTGATTATTGGGATTGAATAATTAACTTGGAAATATCTGTTTTAGACACTGTTTTTTATAACGATGACAGGCGACGATAGTACAGCACACGGTATTGGAACATTCGATGGGATAGATTCTGCGTTTTGGAGAATGCAAATTGAGGATTATTTGTACGAAAAAAAAACTTCATCTTCCCTTGATTGCAAAACCAGAGAAGATGGAAGACAGTGAATGGAATCTCCTTGACAGACAAGTTTTGGAAGTCGTTCGATTGACGGTAGCCAAAAGTGTTGCTCACAACGTAGCGAAGGAGAAGACCACCGCAAATCTGATGAAGGCTCTCTGTGATATGTACGAGAAACCCTCCGCGAATAATAAGGTATTTCTTATAAATAAACTTTTTAATTTGAAGATAATTGATAGTACTTCTGTTACAGCGCATTTGAATGAATTTAATAATATTGTGAATCAATTCCTATATGTGGATATTGATTTTGGAAATGAGGTTCGTGCCCTAATTTTGTTGGCGTCTCTAGCAAATAGTTGGGAACCTATGAGGGCAGCAGTTAATAATTCAGTTGGAAGCGCAAAATTGGTATTCACCAATGTGAGGGATCGTATTCTTGCCGAGGAAGTTTGTAAGATTTATTCTGGTGAAACATCAAAAGGTTCAACTTTGAATGTTGAAAACAGAGGTAAAAATAATGATAGAAACTTCAACTGGGGTAGGGGCAGATCCAAGTCAAATAACAGAATGAGTCAGTCTAAATCTCGGCAAACACTTAAGTACTGGAATTGTGGCAAGCAGGGTCACATAAAAAAGGATTGCAGAGCACTGAAGAAGAACGGAAATGACAAAGGTGATGGAGTAAATGCGGTAACAGAAAACATCACTGACGCATTACTTCTTTCGGTCGACAGCCTGATAGACTCGTGGGTCTTGGACTCGGAAGCATCGTTTCACACACCGCACACAAGCAATTAATGAAGAATTATGAAACTGAAAATTATGGGAAGGTCTACCTTGCAGATGGTGAGCCATTAGATATTATGGGCATCGGTGACATCAAACTGAAGATGGAAAATGAGTTTGTTTGAAAGATTAGTAAAGTGAGACACGTGCCAGTGTTGATGCGAAATCTGATTTCAGTTGGACAGCTTGATGATGAAGGTCATAATGTGAGTTTCGGAACCAGTACTTGGAAGGTAACTAAATGAGCGATGGTTGTCGCTCGAGGTCACAAAACAAGTACCTTATATATGACATCTACATGCAGAGACACAGTTGCTATTGTTGATGGCTCACAGAGTTGTGGCATTGCAGATTGGGCCACATGAGTGAGAAAGTAATGAAGTTTCTTGTCAAGAATGGTCAGATTCTGGAGTTGAAGTCTGTCGAGCATCAGTTATGTGAAACCTGCATTTTTTGGGAAACAGAAATGTGTCAGTTTTCTAAAGGTTAGAAAGGAGGTGAAGAAGGAAAGACGAGAATTGATACACACCGACATGTGGGGATACACACCGACATGTGGGGACCCGCACCCGTTTCTTCTCTTGGTGGATCATCCTACTACGTGACATTCATAGATGATTCAACAAAAAAGATATGGGTTTACTTCATGAAAAAAAAAGTCTGATGTATTTAGTATTTTCAGAAAGTGGAAGGCCTTGGTTGAGAAAGAAACAAATCTGAAAGTGAAGTGTTTGAGGTCCGACAACGGAAGCGAGTATATCGATGCAAATTTCAAAGAGTTTTGTGATGTTAATGGGATTAAGATGGAAAAGACTATTCATCAAATACCTCAAGAAAATGGAGTTGTTGAAAGGATGAACAGAACGCTGAATGAACGTGCAAGGAGCATGAGATTGCACGATGGGCTGCCTAAATATTTTTGGGTAAATGCAGTCAACACAGCAGCCTACTTGATCTACAGAGGACCCTCCGTACCTCTAGATTTCAAACTTCTAGAAAAAGTCTTGAGTGGTAAAAAGGTAAACTTTTCTTTTCTGAAAGTGTTTGGTTGCTTATCATATATACATATTAATGATTCTGATAGAAGCAAGCTTGATCCGAAATCTAAGAAATGTTTTCTTATTGGTTATGGTGATGCTGAGTTTTGTTATCGTTTCTGGGATAATCAAAATCAGAAGATTATTTGCAGCAGGAACGTCATCTTTAACGAACAGGTCCTTTATAAAGATGTTGTTGGTAAAACTTCTGATAGTGGGGATTCTGCATTGAAAGAGCCTACTATAGTCAACTTGAAAGATTTTTCAGCTAATAATACTCCGACAGTTGAATAAAATTGGTGTGTTGTTGAAGAAGAAGTTGATGAAAATGTGGCTATAGAGGTAAATCCACAAATGCCAATTGCAGAACTAAGAATATCATCCAGAATCAACAAATCAGTCCACAGATGGTCTCCGTCTCTTAATTACATCCTGCTGACCGATAGAGGCAAACCAGAATGTTATCAAAAAGCAGTACAGTCTAATGATTCAATTAAGTGGGAGGCTGCCATGAAAGATGAGATGACTTGTTGAAGTGAAATAAAACTTAACAATTGGTTGAGTTGCCGAAGAGTAAGAAAGCACTGCACAACAAGTGGGTTTACTAGATTAAAGAAAAACATGATAGGAGCAAGCGGTACAAGGCTAGATTGATTGTCAAAGGTTTCCAATAGAAGGAAGGTATTGACTATACCGAGATTTTCTCACCAGTGGTGAAGTTGATAACGATCAGAACTGTCCTGAGTTTGGTTGTAAAAGAAGACCTTCATCTTCAGTAGATGGATGTGAAAACTGTTTTTCTTCACTGCGATTTAGATGAAGAGATCTATATGCAACAACCACAAAGTTTCGAGGTGAAAGAGAAAGAGTAGCTTGTGTGTAAGCTTCAGAATAACTTGTATGGCTTGAAACAGGCTCCAATACAATGGTACAGAAAGTTTGATAGTTTCATGAAGAGTAACAATTTTGTGAGATGTGAAACCGATCACTGCTGCTACATAAAAAGGTTTGATAATTCCTACATTATTCTACTCATTTACGTTGATGATATGTTGATTGCAGGAGCAAGCTTGCATGAGATTGACATGCTGAAGAAAAAATTATCTGAAGAGTTTTCATTGAAGGATTTTGGTGCTGCAACACAAATCTTTGGGATGAGGATCTTCAAGAATAAGGAGGTTCTCAAACTCTCACAAGAAGAGTACGTGAAAAATGTTCTTAGCAGGTTCAAGATGCATGATGCTAAGCCAGTCACTACACCTTTGGCCAGTCATTTCAGACTATCCAAAGATCAGTTGCCCTCGACTGATGAAGAGAAGGACTACATGGGTACTATTCCATATGCCTCTGCTGTTAGTAGTCTTATGTATGTGATGGTTTGCACATGACCAGACATTGCACATGCAGTGGGAGTTGTCAGCAGGTTTATAAGTAATTCAGGAAGAAAACATTGGGAAGCCGTAAAATGGATTTTGTGATATTTGAAGGGAAGTTCAGATTTCGCTTTATGTTTTTGAAAGTCAAACTTGGGTCTAGATTGATACATTGATGCTGATAATTGTGGTGATATTGACAGCAGTAAAAGCAGAACTGGGTATGTCTACACCTTGGGTGGCACTGCAATCAGTTGGGTCTCAAGGTTTCAGGATGTAGTTACTCTTTCTAGTTGTGAAGCTGAGTATATTGCAGTGATAGAAGCCTTGAAAGAGATGATGTGGTTGCCTTTCTTACGTGAATTAAGCTAAAACTACGATGAGAGTATATTACATTCTGACAGCCAAAGTGCCATCCATTTGGCAAAGAACCCAATTTATCATGGTAAGACAAAGCATATACAGGTGCGTTATCACTTCATTAGACCCAGCTTAGAAGATGGAGTGTTGGCGCTTGAGAAGATACCAGGGAGTCAGAATCCAGCTAATATGTTGATGAAAGCTGTGACGAATGATAAACTGAAGTTGTGTGTAACTTCAGTCGGAATTTTTTGATGAGATATGAGAATGAAGCCGCTACAGATGGAGAGATGATGAGATTAGTCTCCAAGTGGGAGATTGTTGAGCTATGGAGCCTAATTCGTGTTTATGGGTATTTTAGTCATATTTACCCTGTTATTATGTAACCCTAATTCGTCTATTATATAAAGACGTATTTAGGCTATCAGAGAGTTAGAGAGTGTGAGGCAAAAAACTATTGTAACTCGTTCCTTTGTTCTTAGTGAAATCTGTACAGCGGCCAGTAGATGTAGCTCTCACAACTAGAGTGAACCACTATAAATCTCTATATCTTTTTTCTTTTCGCTTTTCGATAGTTCATTACAGGTGAATTAGGGCGTCTAATCCTAACATTGTCTACATGATTTCATGTCTTTAATAGTTTCATCATGTGATCCTCCTACGAAATAGAATCTTGAAAATGTGTTAGAACTAATCCTTCAATATTTGAGAAGTAGTTGATCCGTTGCACATCACCATTGGACCTTGTACCATTGCCAATGAAAGACTTTGCAAACCCTATGGGAGTGAACAAAGCCGAGCATAAAGAGCATGCATGAAATGATAAGAAAAACCATTCAAAGGAAGAACAAAATCTATGCCGAGCATGCCAACTGAGGGAGAAAGGAGATTATTTTCAAAGAGGGGGACTTAGTTTGGCTTTACTTAAGGAAAGAAAGGTTTCCTAAACAACAAAAATCCAAACTTCTCCCAAGATTCGATGGACCATTGAAGGTTGTGGAAAGACTCGACAATAATGCATACAAGCTCGAGTTTCCTGGTGAATATAGAGTCTTGGCTACTTTCAACATACAAGACTTATCCTCATACCTTGGCGAAGAGGAAGAGGAGGAAAAGAATCACCAACCGGATTTGAGGTCAAATCCTCAATCATCCGGGGAGGATGATGTGCTAAGAGAAGCAATCACCCGATTTCGAGCCAAAGCCTTGGCTAATTTGTGTGCTTGGTTTGTAGGTACCACTTTTGAACGACAACTAGAGCTCGAACTTAGCACGCAAGACAAGGAGAAACCATTTCGTTTAATCTCTTAGGAGCATCCTTCCGACACATCAAGCATGAAAGAAAGTATTGAAAACGGAATTTGTCTTCTTTGAATCATTATTGTAATTTGTTGTTGTTTCTTTTATCTATAGACTTTAGTGTGTGTTTGCATGCTTTGTAACAATGAAATCATATGACCAGCAAAGGGAGGGTTGAGGGCTGTGTTTGAATAAGGGAATGACCACTTAGAAAGGGACATTTAGAGAAAGAAAGTGGTTGCCAAATTTGGCAAGACACAAGGTGTCCTCAGCTTGGTGAAGTGGCTGAGTACACCCATCGTGGTTGTCTTCTTCGTGCTGCTTTTATAACCTTTATAGCTGCCATTAGCAGAAACTTTGAATAGAAAAAAAAAACCGAAGACTCTTCATCAAAATTGAAGTTCTTTGAGCATCAAAACAACTTCATCTCACGGTGAGTCATATCCGTGGATTGTTATTCTTCTTGGCTTCCATTTTGTGAGTGGTGAAAATCAATCTTACTGCCCCTTTCTTTGTCTTTCTCTTGAGGGTAGAATCTTCAACAATGGTGCATTAACTCATTCCCCAAGCTCGTTGGAGGGTCTCCCTTAAAAGGAGACCAAATATCCAATGTAACACCCGAGATTCTTCTAGGCGTTTGACTTAGGCGCATAAAAATCCCCTACCGCCTGCACCTCCCCTCAAACAGCAGCTAAGCTGTAGGGTGTGCTCAGTTTTCACATGCACCTCCCCTCAAACAGCAGCCAATCAATTAAATAGAGGTTGTGTAGAAAACACAAATACGAATACTAACAGCTAACAGATCAAACATAAGTTCTGAGTTTTAAAGAATAAATGGTTTCGCGTTTCTGGGTTTACCACTTAAAACATAAGTTTCAGCTTTTAAATTTTGTCCAGTAATAACATATCAAAGGTAGTGTTCAAGCTTAAACAGATCCTTATATGTTAGACACAATAATAACATAACCGGTTTCAGCTTTTTTACAAAACCAACGAACTAGAGAAGAAATGAAAATTTTTGCAGCAAATAAAATGTGTAACAAAGATCAATTCACTCGTTTGCTGACATTCAGGGAAAGCTATCCATAGCTCTGATACCACATGACACGATTCCACCCTCGAATGAGTCATGTTTTACCCACAAAAGAAAAAGAAAACAAAAGGAGAAGAAAATCGAATGCTGTCCGATAAGTAACCTTTTAGGCTCTCGGCATAACATTTTTCTGAAGGAAGATGGCAACAAACGAAATTGGTTACTGGCCACTCTGTTCCTGCATCCTTCTCCAGAAAGAGAGGGAAAAAGAATGGAACAATAGCTATTCAAGCAACCTCGGGCTTGAAAGCTCGAAGGAGATGCACTCCTTCTCGGTTTTTGACCGAACCGAGTCTTACATTCACCAAGCTTCAGGCTACTTAAGCTGAACACAAAATGAGCTATTCTCATAGATTCAACAACTTTTACAAACACTAATAGCCATGTATTTATAGACCTAGGGTGGCTGAAAGTTAGAATGGGCTTAGGCTTCGAAATGGGCCACATGGTTGGCCATTCTTTGTCCACTTGCACACCAGAGCACTTTTAAAGCGTTGGCCCATTTGTTGCATCAATGTGCATCTAAACTCCAGCCTAATTGTTGCTTTTAACTACCATCTAACTTAACATACATCTAATCCTAATGTCTAAGGATGCATGCAACTATAAAACATTAGAGGAAGTCAAATGTTTGCCAACAAAAACATAAAGGCGAATGTTTGTCAAATAAAATTCAATTACAAATTAATTCTTACAAAGACAAATCCCTTCTTCATGTGCTTCCACCTTTAGTTCCCACGATAGCAAGTGCAAGTGTAACACCACGTATTTTTTGTCGTATCGATTTTCGAGTTGTTGGGGTGATAAGCGGCGAGATTCGGGTTAGAATGGAGAGCGAAAAATTTGTAAAGTTAAGTGGGAGATTATTTCGATACTAATGGTGGGGAGAAAATTTAAGCAATCTAACCATAAACGGATTGAATAGCCATTTGATTAAAAGATTAAAGTGTGAGCATAAAATAGTAATTAGATTATTATTATTATTTTATATATATATAACTAACAAAAGAGAGGAATTCGTAGAAAACCCTCTCCCCCTTTTCTGTTGCTCTCCCACCCGCCCACCCACCCACCCCAACCACGTAATTTCCTTCGGTTCTCTCCTTCTCGCGACGTTCAACTGGTGATCGTCCTTAGTTTTCTCCTCCATTTCAACGGTTCAAAGTAAGTTTAAGTAGTTTATGGTTTAATTTTGGTTTAGTGTTGGAGTTTGAGGAGAAATTGGTGGATAGAGATTTAGGGTTTTAGGGTTAGAGTGTTTGTTGGGTTTACTATTAATTGTTGTGGGTTATTGAGGATAAATGCGATAGATGGGTGAGGAAGTGAGCGAATTTAAGCAAGAAACCGAGAATGTAAAAATTTTAAGCCTTAGAACGGAACTATTTTTGAATTTTGGCCTAGCTACGGACATTCATTTTAGAAACGCTTTTTGATGTGTTAAACTAGGTTATGATTGTAGCGTTTGCCTATTGGAACCGAATAATTCTGATGACGGACGCAAAAGTTATGTACATAGGAAGTTTAAGCTGATTTTGAGCCGAGTTGAGTTAGTGGGCGATTTTTGGCGAGTTCGTGAAGTGTTGTGCTAGTATGGTGATTTGATAGGAAAACGGTTTTGTTAGGAAAACGGTTTTGTTGTAGGTTGAGCAAGTTTCTGGTGAAACGAGCACCACAAGAAGATAGGACGCCAGGTAAGTAATGTAAATAGTGTGTGCATGCGAATTGCCCTTACGAGTCTACACCATGGGACGGTAGGGATGTATTGCGTGTTTTGCCTGTTTGTGTTTAGTCATACATCATGTTTTGAAAAGCGTAATGAAAATGAATTTGAACATGGTTTTATGTGCGAATGTGAAGTGCGATGTGTGGTGGTGAGTACGATGTGTGTGTGGGCAGCTTTGGTCCCGTTGCTGTAGAAACCGGGATGGTGATGACGTGCTAGGGGGTAATGTGGCGAGAGCGTACAGCCTCACCCTAAGATGGCTGCTGCGTTGTGTGTGTGGTGGTGGGCAACTATGACCTCGTTGCTAGAGAAACCGGTACGATGGCGACGTACCAGGGGGTGGTGTGGCTAGTGCGTGCTGCCTCACCCTAGAATGGTTGTGGTGTGTGGAGTGACACATGGGTACGATTTGAAGCCCTCGTTGCTGGAGGAACCGGGACGATGGCGACGCTCCAGGGTGTGAGGTGGCGAGAGAGAGTTCAGCCTCATCATCGTACGGCTGTATCACGCAGCACCGATTGTGACAACATGAGCGAAAATGTAGAGACTGCATATGATAGGATTGCATTGTCGGTTTTACGTTTCATATCGCACTACTTCCTGAGCGTTAGACTTATGTTGTGTGTTCCATGGTGTAGGTGCAGAGATTTCAGCGGGTGAGTTGCAAGAGCCCACGAAGGATGAGTAAGCGGTTAGCGGCATGCTACCGTGTACCGACAGGTGGAGTTTGTCACGGCGACTCGACCCGTGGAGTGAAGCCTGGAGCTAGGTTCTAAGAATTGTGTTTTGAGGGGTCTATGTCGAGTGTCTAGATTTTGAGGCATAGATGGGTGTGAATGTTAATAGTCGGGATTGTGTATAGGTGCATTTTTAAACTATTTGGAAGAGTTTGATTGAATAATTCATGTTTCGAATCGGTAGTTTTAATTGTGTAAGTTTTTGTGTCCGTTTTCTTTCGAACTTGTGTTATTTTTATATACTGCTAGTGCAAAGTGTTGATCGAAATTCATAGGTGTCGACTACTCAGTGTAAAATGGAATGCGAGTGTCGACTGCGGGGTTCGACCGATACGGGCAGAGAGTAATAAAGTGTCGACTGGCGACTGTGGGTGTCGACCGGTTAGTGTAAAATCAGTGAGAGTGTCGACCGCGAGATTCGACCCGTGTGGGCAGAGAGGATGGAGGTGTCGACATGTAAAAGCAAGTGTCGACCGCTCTCTGAGATGAGCGTAGAAGTGTCGACCAATGTTCTTAGTGTCGACCGACGAGAAAATCCAAGAGAAACGTGGTGTCGTCCGGCGTTTGCCGATGTTGACCAATGAAAAACCTGAGACAACCCGAGTGTCAACCGGTTTCTTTATTTTTATGTTTTAAAAAGTGAAGTTTATTTAAACTCATTTTAATTGAGTTTCCAATACGGCATTTTAAATATTGTTTTCAAGGATGTCATTTTGAGTCGAGAAACCAAAAGTTTTAAATTTTGTAAGAAATTTATTGAGGAAACAAGTAATTGTACGGTTAGCGACCTGGGTCTGGTGACGACTTGGGGGGCGTTACAGATGTGGTGTCGGAACAGTGAACGAACCAGAAACGGGTAGGTTTTTGGGGCGTTACAGCAAGGGTTGATCTTTGTCCTTTATGCTCGGGTCTCATTCCAAGTCCGCGAATAGGCATTCGAAACCAGTAATCCCTGCAAAAGAATCGAACTTGTTAGTGAACAGGTTTGATAAAGCTCGTGCATTGGTTTATGATCGAGTGATGGCCCTCTGGGGCATATCATCGAACCTCGGGTCGACATACATCTAGTTTGGTCGACACCTGCAGTACACAGGTCGACACTTGCTAAGCTTGGTCGACCACTAAGCCTGTAGGTCGACACTTCCTTCACAGAAATTTGAGACTCAACGCAAAAAATAGCAAAAACGTAAATTTTTAATCAACTCAAAATCATTATATACATCAAAAAGAATACTAAAAATTTGAAATCCATTTACACTTTAAAACGACTCAAAACAATTCCAACTAACCCAAAATCCATACACATGTCCACCATGATCAAAACGCCCTAACATCTGGCCGAATAGTCAATGAGCGCACTTTTCCAACTGCCTTCTAGTTCTAGGCACGCTCTAAATACTCCCCAGCTATTGCCTCGTCACCTACATCACAGAACTTATCTATTAGCCTATTGCTTAGTAAGTAATGCATAAAAACATAAACACTGAAAACAAAACATATTCTAACATATGCAGTTTCTACCGTTTCGTCTCTACTTTCATTTCCGTCTCTTTCTTACACATTCTTTATCTTACTACTGGGTTCTTCTTTATGTGCTAGATCAAGGTGACACACCTTGCGGTTCACCTCACGAGACAAGCCAACCTCAATCTAGTAAAGTGACACATCTCGGGGTCCAGCTCACGGGACAAGGCCACAACATAAATCATATGAAGAAGTGATACACCTCACGGTCTACCTCACGGGACAAGACTACTCAATCCCGCCTTCATTATCGTCTTATGTATCTTTTCATTTCGTTCGTCACATCACATCCTATTGTTTCATTTTGTAAAAACATGAAAATTCATTTTCGTTTCGTTCTCGTACTTTAAAACCATGATGCATAATCAACTAAAATACAACATAAAATAAACATGCATGCAACCTACCGAACTGTAATATAGGCCCGAAAGCAAAAGCACCTACGCACACTACTTACCTAACGTTTTTAGCAATTCGTTCGTATTTCGTATGCTAAAGCAGGAAACTGGAGAACTTATATAATCACACATTCATTAGTTTTACTTTCCTTCCATCTCGTAAAACTCTAAAAGAGAAACAACAATTTAACAACTAATGTAACTAAACCCGAATTCTGGCTCTATTTCCGACCAATGTTCAGAAATTCATAACTATCTCAATTCTTATCTGATTTTGAGGATTCAAAATGCTACGGATTCCTTAGAATGTCTAGTTCACAACGGTATCATTCATTTCCTAATTCAATGTCCACAAGTTGGTCGAATATGGCCGAACAGAAACCATTCCGTAACCTGAGTTTTTTTTTTTTTCCGACTATGCAACGGCCAATCTTTGCCATAAAACTTATAATATAAACTTACCTCATGCTTAAACACCAATGAACGAGTAACATTAACTACAACCTCAAAATTTTGTATCTCCCTCCTAGGGTTTTATCAAATTATCCAATACTCTCTCTAACTTCACTTTTACCGATCAAAACAAATAATGGACTAACTATCTGCTAAGAACTAAATAAAATACCGTAAATTTGAAGATTAGCAAAGAAACGGAGAGGATCGGCTGAGTGTCGTCGTTGGAAGGGAGAAATCGTTGAGAGAAGTAGAGGGTTTCACGCGGAGAAAGGGAAAGGTGAACTTCTCTTCTTTTTTTCTTTTATAATAATAATAATAATTCTAATTATCTTTTCACCCTCAATATTTAATATTTTAGTTAAACTGTTATTTGGTACGTATCTGGTCGAAATCCTACAAATTTCTCTTATCCATTAGTGTCAAAATAATCTTTTACCTAATTACCTAAATTTTCCACTCCTAATTTCAACTAGAACTTTGTCATTTACTTCTCCAAAAATCAGAAAATTGTTTAACGGAAATTGTGGGCGTTACATTTTAAGCCTCATTTCTTGGGTGCCTCGTTAGTGGAACATTTGAAAAATTAAAGTCATCTTCATCCAAACCTTGAAGCTTCCAAGCATCAAGCAATTGCATCTCCTCGATGGTTACATCTGTATGTGTGTTTTCGGCTTCTACCTTTCTGGGTGTAGTGCAATCTATTTTATTGTCTTATTCTCTACATCTTTCCTGAAGGTAGAACATTCAGCAATGGTGTACAAAGCTCACTTCACAGCAGGTTGAATAGCTCTTCCTCAAGGAAAGGCAAAGAGCCAAGAAGGTGTCTCTTTATCACCTTCCGACCAACAAACACTACTTCATCCATATTTTCTTATTCCCATCGATTCACCCTCTCCGTTTTCGACACAAACATCCCTACACATATAGCATTAACAAGTTACAAGAATTGTATTCATTCCGTTTCACATGAGAGAGTTATGTCTCTCCGAAGTTGACGCATTGTTCTCGGCCAGAGCAGTAATCTGAGCTCTGGTGGCCTTCAGCATTTTAATCATAACTTTCGTTCCATATCGACATAGACCGTGATATTTTGATGGCACATTCCTAACATCCAGGGCCAGAAGCTGTCAAAATGTCAGTTCCAAAATCTAAGAACAGTTCAAGTTATTAGTGTTTAAAGTTGTTGTTTGTTTCTAGCAAAACATCATAAGTTCAATTTTCTTATGCTTCGAAGTTCACTCATTTTTTTGGCACATCACATGTACATCTAAAAATGACAAACAAGTTGATCGAGCCAAAAATATTTTCCTTATCAAGCTAGCCTAAAAAAAAAACTCAAGCCGAGCAACTAGCTAAGATTAAGTCAGTCAAGTCAAATGAGTTGCGCCTAACAATTCAAGCATATATAAGGCTCTTATTTTTTTCAACTTACATCAATATAAAATATATATGTTTTGCATATTTACCTATTAAAATTATAATAATTATTTATCATTATAATAATTTTAAAATATATATTTAAAAATGCTATACACAATAATAATAATTAAACCAATAAAAGTTAGCATTTTAAAATTTTCAAGGTAAGTATAATACTTGTGTATAGTTTATTACAATATATTAATAGTAAGAAAATATTTTTATCATTAAAGAAAAAAGAATAAAAAAAAGTTGGGGTGTTCTCATTAGACATGGGAAAGGAAAGGAATACTGATTGCAACAAGTGCATCTATAGGAGAGGACATTGGAGAAAGTTGTGGTAAAAACCAAACGTCTTATGCCCATTTTACATGGGTTGGTTTTGATTAGTGGGTTCAAATTGACCCACTTTTTAAACTTCTTTTTTTCCAGATTTAGATTTAGACAGAGAAAAAGAGGAAAGAGAATGGTTGGGTCATGGGACGGTTGGCGGGTGCGCTATCGAGATAATGAGCCGACTTATTTTCAAGCCTAAAAGGAGGGCTCAGTTGGTCCCCTCCTACTCTTATGGAATCGAGCAAGGCTTGGCTTGCTAATCGCGGTTGGACAGAAACCGTCTTTTGCCATCTCTATTTGCATCCCAGTGATAAGTAACAAAAATGAGGCCAACCGCTCATTTTCCCAGTAATTACAGCTTCTGCTCGACTGATTCGCATTAACTGTTTACAAATAAATATAGACTCGAAGAAACAGACTTGTTTCAGCTTTGAAAACAGATAGCACAAACCAAATCAAAAGCGTCCAGGTGTAGCAGGGATTTTAAAGTAAGCTTTGTAGACATGGCGCTTGCACCCACATACTTTTCTCTCAAATTCAGCTTTCAATACACCATGATAGGTCTCTGCAAGCATTACTTGTTTCCATTCTTCCACAAAATTGTCCAGCGTAGCATCGTCCAATGAAGCAGAATCCAGTCCTTTATCGGCCATGTAATTATCTAAAAGAGAAGAATAAAAATGTTCACCTTCTCCGCCCACTGTTGAATTGTTGTTTGCCCCCCAAATCTTGACAGATGCCTCGAACAATCTCTGTTGATGAGAGCCATTCAAGTCCTTATCAACTCTAGTTTCCTTGTACTTTTTCTTCAATCTCTTTAATTTGTCACTCAACTGGCTCTCCGAGGACTCAAAACAGAGTCGGTGTTTTATGTAGTTGTGAAAAGATATTTCTTTGTTCGGATATAGGGATTTATACTCTCTAAATCCATTCAGCAGCGTGAGCTCATCGTTCTCGCTCCAAACCCTATTGCGTCTTCTCTTCTCCTCCATCATATTAGATGTTCTTGCATCAACCCGTCGTTTTGAAGTCTTGTCGGGCATGCTTGAATCTTTTTTAGACTCCAGAGAACGTTTTAATTTGCTCGAACCAATTCTGCGCGTCGGATGAGGATCAAAATCTTTATCATCTTTATCAAAATCATCTTCGTACGTGGCTATTTTTGCATAATTTGACTCATCCATGGGAAAAGCTACTGATATAGTCAGTGAAATTATATCAGTGAAAGGATACGTTAATAAGATTAGTCAAATAATAAAGAATGGAATGTACTAATATAAATCATTTAAATGACATGCGTATCTAAACATAGAAAAATAAGATTAATAATGGAAATTATGTTTATCTATAAACTAGTATTCAACTTTACATTTAATAATTTGTTTATTATTATCTATAAACTAATATTGTTCGGCAGTAAAGTTGTATGATGAAACAGAAAGGAATCTTAACTTGTAATTTGTAAGCGTAGATGAGAAAAGATTGAGGAGAGGGAACAAGTACTCACCGCAAAATTAGTAGGAGATAAATCTCGTCAGTTGCTTCAAGTTGGAGGAGAGAAATGAGAGGAGAATAGACAAATATATAAACCGGGAAAGGACAGGAGTGGTTTCGAAGGTGGCTCTTCCGATTCCCAAGCTTCATCTTCCATGTATTTTATTTTATAGTATTATCAACAAACCTAAATATAAAATTAGGGTTTTACTATTTTAAGATTATATTTAGAATTATTTAAACCATAAAAGAACTCAACCTTGTTCTTTATTTTGCATCATAATCACCATGAATGATTTTCGTTTTAGGTTTTACAAACAATAATCATCCGGTACTACTTGTGCTTCCACTAATCTGGTAGTACTTGTCTTTGGAAAGTTCGCTTAGCCTCCCGAACTTTGTCTCGTAAAACTCAAGCACCTCTACCCTGTCAATAATCCAAACCGCCCTTTTAATCATCAATATATTTAATACAATGATGTTTGATCTTTACTTACCAATAAGCCAGACATTGGAAGGGTGCATAGTTGCTGTAAATGCTTTCCACCTCCCTGCTAATGACACCCGGCTTCTTCTTCTCCAACTCCCTCCCGTGCACCTTTTTTTTGCTCCAAATTTAGTGGAATTGAATTTACAATAATTAATAACAACACGCTTACTTGTTTCAAATGCCGGAGGGTTTCGGTGTCGACTGGAACTTGCTGGTAATGCCCCATACACATCAGCAGAGTGGCCCTTGCAAAATGCCCAAACCCTTTCATGCAGCTCAGCCTGCCGTGGAGTGGCGAATGCGACAATGAAGCTTCTTCCTCCATTTTCTCCAAATTCAGTCTCCCCCTTTCCACCTCCTTTGCCAGCTTAACAATGTACTTCCCTCTGTACCCGATGGAGTGTTCCTCCAACCATCCTACCTCCATCCTCGCCATTTCCTTTGAGTTGGGGAAGTTGCCCATTTCAAAATCATCTCCAACTATGTTTGTTGCTCTCTTCCGCTTCCTGCCTTTCTTTTTGGTATTTTTGCCCTCTAATTCTCCTTGAAGCTTACACAGCTCCTCCGCCATACGTAGGCTACTCGACCACCTAGTTGTGACTCTAAAATCAAAAACTTTTCTTCTATCGACAAATCCCAATATCACAAATCAATACATTTTTACTAAGCATCTAAATATTCATTTCTTACGAAGTGTTACAGAGAATGAGGCACTTGACAGCATCTTCGAAGACTGTTGGAGACCTGAAAATTCGACCCAACCCATTCTCCTTTGCTTTGGTATTCATTTTCTGGAACTCTCTAATGTTGTTCTCCTCCGATTCTGCGATTCTAAGCATTCTACGAACTTGCTCCTGCACCACCCACAGTTAAAATATATGATATCATAATTCAGATCAGAGAGAAAGAGAGAAAAGTACGTAGAGCGAGAGAGAAATAGAAAGGAAAGAGAGAAAGATGGAGAAAAGTAATCACCAGTATGGCAGAATGATCCGCGGGAGAGATTTTTCTGGTAGTATGGAGTTGAACGAGGAGAGAGTGAAGATCATCCGGTGAGTGAGAGATGGAGACCAAAATGGATTTGGAAGAGTCTGCAAGACGAAGGGGACGTCTGAGAGTTGCAGTGGATGGAATCCAATGGTTTGGGGCCATCATGAAGAATCCATGGTTGCACACTGCTTTCCCTAAATTAAACTCCTCTTTCAGTTCTAACTTCAACACTTTTGCAACTGTCATATTACTATGCTCTATCCTGCAACTCTAAACAGAAATAATAAGAGAGGGGAATCGCAAGAGTCGTGACTTTCAAATTATGATTCTAAAACTCCTTATATTCCAGATTGCACCATTGTGGCGATTCATGTTCTTCATGCATTTCCATTGACAACCTCAAGCAAATTGTTTCTTAAACGAAGGCCTTGTCAGCAAGAAAAGCCTAATCCCTTTGCACGTAGCCACAGATAAAGCTCGGTTAAGATGACCAAAACAAGTAATCTGTTAGTTTATCATTTTCAAGGAAATATGTTTTCATAATTCATTACTACTTGACGTGTTTTTCACGGAGACTACACAGTTTTCTAACAATGTTGAATACAACCAACATAAAAGTGCATTTACTTCGGCCTCTTCATCTTCAAAGGGATCTGACTCTTCCTGTAGCGTTTAGTTTCTTCAGGAAAAGTGTTTCAATTTAAAGATTACGAGTGCACGACACTTGTTACTAAGTTCTGGTCATGGAACTTCTGATTACAAGTTGGATTTTTGTATGGTTTTCGTGCAAATTTTGGATACAGATTTGAACTCTGGATTCGCCGAACTGCAGGACCAAGTTCGGCACGCCTGGTTGTAAAATCACAGACAGCGAGTCTTCACGCTGCTGTCGCGTTTGCGCAGCGACCAGTTGAGCCGTTGTCCGGACTATAATTTGGATCGCGATTCAGAGCCTGGAGGGTTGCGGTCCGACTGTTTTTGCCGCGGTCCAACACCTCTTGAGTCGTGGTTTAGGGCTATTTTGTCCCCATTTCATATGTTATTTACCCAATTAAATATGGTTTATTTCAAAGACAAAATTAAAAATTTAATGTATGAAATTTTAATCCAAAATTTGCAATTTTATATTTAGTTAGGTACAAATTTATTAAATTAAATTTTGTACTCTTGGATATAGGAATTAGATTAATTGGGTTTGGTTAGTGGTAGACCTACTTTGAGTAGGAATTTATTTTGAGTTTAATTGTGCAATAATATTTAAAATTAATATTTTAGATTATTTTATAAAATAACCTTTACATTTCACAACATTATATTATTTAAATTTTTTATGCACACTTTTATATTTCGACATGAATAGAGTAATATGATAGTTAATTTTGTTGTGTTTCTGGGTACAAAACCTTAAATCTGATCCAATTATTTTTTTGTGACTTTAATGATTACTGAATATTATTATTATTATATTATGTGACGATGATGCAGTATACTCAAAGACTTCACTCTCAAGATGATTTTTATACGGTACTGAATATATTATTGTAATTTCGTACCAAATATTAGTGGATTATATTGACAGGTACTCTTCTTGTGCATCTTCTAAAATGAATATATAAAATGTCTTTATTTTATCAAAGCTTGAACAAAAAATAATTTAATTAACGTTAGAAATAAAATTAAAGGTAAAACTATTTTAATTCTTAAAGTATTAATTTTTTTAAATTAACTCTTAAACTAATAACTTTAAGAAATTAAATATTAAATTATGTAAAATTAACAAATTAACTCCTGACGGCCCTTCGTTCACCTTTCGTTCTACATTTTACACTACAACGAGAGGTTGATCTAAAATGAATGACCCCTCATTCTCTCCATTATTCAATGAAAGCGGTGAGTCGACCTCTAAAATTATAAAAGGAGACGTCCGTCTATTCTTCACCACTGACTCTCGAAAACTCTAAAACATGTACACCATTTTCTTGTTCTGGCAAATTTTCTCTGTATTAGCGACATTGATGGATTCCGATTCAAGTATATCAGTTTATTTAGACGAGACGACAACCTGTGATGTCAATATGGACTGATATTTGCAATCCACGCCCATGTACAATGATTTTCGATCATTCGATCGCTAAGAAGGTAATGAAGAAATAGAAGTGCATTCAACTTCAAAAATCCTAAACGATCAGCTTTGAACACCGATCGGCTCATAAGATGATGAGGTGGAAAGCATACCGTTAAGTAAAGAAATTTCAATGGAATTTTATTTGGGTAAAAAATATAATTCTGTAAGAAAAATTAGAGAAAAAAAATAGTCAAATATGCTATGACAAATAGTTATGGGATCAAATTCACCAAAAGTAACTTTCAGTGACTGACGACTGAGTGTGAAGATAGATGTGAGTGGTGACTGCATAGTTCAAAAATGCAAAACGAACTTACAATTCAAATAAAGAGTTTGACCAATTCTGACCGTTATTCAAGAAAAATTGAGAATTGACATGATTTAGTAAAATAGGTGGCAAATCATTATTTGGATAGGTTCAAAAGTCAACCTACATAGGAAATCTCATCCATTATTGAGACAGTGATGAAGAATTTGACTGTCAACATTGCACCCAGTCTTATTAGAAGAGCAAGAAGCATAACTCGAACACTTAATGAATAGAAGAGCGACAAATAATATAAGCTACTATAGTCTTATGCAGCATAAATACATAGATCAAATCTGGGTAGCACATTAAAAACACATGCTTATTTGATGGGCTCTGCCAATAATAATGAAGTGTCATTGGTATTCCAAACAATGTATATGTGCATGGCTGCTTTCAAGGCAGGTTTACTACAATCTGGTAAACTCATTATCTGTTTAGATGGTTGTCATCTAAAGGGCTCGTGTCCCGCCCAATTACTTACAGTCATTAGTATTAATAGCAACGATTGAATATATCACATTGATGTTGCCAACTTCAAATCAGAGTGTATGGACTCATGGACGTAGTTTTTGAAAATATTGAAACGAGACCTAAACACTGGATCGGGATACGAATGTACAATTATTTTAGATTGACAAAAGGTCTAATACATTTCTTATTGTCATTTCAAATATTGGGGCATTGTGGTAGTTTTATTGTTTTATGTTGACTCTGTTTTTTTTTCAAATATCAGGAGTTGTTGTCTGCTGTGAAAAATGAATTAGAACACGCCGAACATCGATACTGCCTCCGACATATGTACGCAAACTTCAAAACCCAATTTCATGGCAGATTATACAGAGACACGATGTGAAATGCGGTCAGGGCAACCACAAGTTTTAATTTTGAGATAGAAATGAGGAAGTTACATCACATTAACCTGACTGTCCACGCATATCTTTGAGACATAGAGCCTAGATATTGAACTAGTCATGCGTTTTCTTTGATTCCCAAGTGCAAAATAGGATTGAATAATCTATGCGATGAAGTTCTATTGTCTGCCAGGGACAAACCGATCCTGACCATATTCGAGATGATCAGAAAATGCTTAATGACTCATAAAGTGAAAAAATATGAAAAGTTGGCCTCCTCAACAGACGTTTTGTGTCCGCATTTAAGGAAGAAGATTGGGAAGCTAAAAGGTGAAACTCAAAATTGGAGTCTTATCTTTACGGGACTACAATTATTTGAGGTCAGCAATGGTAACGTAAAATACGCTGTCGACATGAATGTCGGTGTGTGCAATTATAACAGGTGGGAGCTTACAGGAATCCTCAATGTTCATTCCATTCCTTGCATGCATTTCCTGATAGTAGCACTGGAAAATTACTTGCATCTATACTATCACTAGAAAAGTTATTTACAGATATACTCACACTTTATTCAACCTCTTAGCGGATAACAAAGGTGGCCGCCTGTACCTAGGCGGAAGGAAATCCAACGACCTAGAAGAAAACACTAACTAGGTAGGCCAAAAAAGGCAAAAGTGCGAGATGTCGATGAACCGTCAAGTTCGACAATTAGTAGGAGGATATCGCAACCCCGGGAGCCGCCTCTGGGTTCCTGGGCAGCCGACAAGGCTAACCTACTCCTTTACCCATTTTACCACCAATCTTATTTGAAAACATTTGACATTATTCAACGGAAATTAAATTTAAAATATTTAAAAATGAAACGATAAAATGGTCGCGCGAAAAACGAGCGTGAAAGTGAATACTAAATTTTTTTTTGAAAAGAAACCATTGCCGCCGGCCCTGGCGTCGACCATTGAGGTCGCATGCGCACCGGGCCGTGCGTACACTCACCGGGCCGTGCGCATCGGGTCGCGTGCCCCCTCCTCAACACCCCGCGCCCACTGCATGCCCTCGTCGCGCATAGACACCATGCGTCCTTCTCGCTGCCTGACGCTACGCGCGCCACCCTTGACGCCGAACGCTCCGCGCACGCCACACACAACGCTGCAACTCACTTGACGCCACAACGTTTTGTCAAAATTACGGCAGAATAACGCCTATAAATGTCAACCCCAAATCTGAAAATCAAATTAAAAAACAACACAGTATCTCTCAACAAAATCCATCAATATAATCCCCGACCAAAATCCAAACGTATTAATCAATGTTCTAATCCATATCACCAAATAAAACCGAGTTTTAAAGAAAGCAAATCCATCAAATTATTGACATCAGAACTCCACTATACAACAAAGAATTTATACATGAAATCCATTAAGAAAGATCGTTCTAAAAATACAAAAGACCCTCAAAAGCAGCCTCTCATAACCCTTACCATACCATACCACCATCCATGGGTCGAGTCGCCCTAACACAGTTCACCAAGTTGATGCTCTGGTCGTGCACTGCCAACTGCTTGCTACTCATGGCTAGGCTCCTGGTACTCACCGTACTGCTCGACCACACCTACACCACAGAACACAAAGTAAGCTTAATGCTTAGCAAGTAATGCGTAATGAAACGTAAAAACTATGAATGCAATCCTATCACATGCAATCTCTACACACACACTCTCTCTCATGTTGCTGTTTCCTATGATCGTTTCGTACATCCTCAAACTGAGTTGGGAAGCGGATCAACTTTCCCAAGTCAACTCTCTGTTTGCATCGAAGGGCGAATCACTTCCTTCGAGGCCTGTCATGCAAACTGTCGTCAGATCAGTTGGCCCTTGCGCCACACTGCCACTGACACGTTGCCTGTAGCCCCGAGTTATCTGAACTTGGTTCGCTGATCTGAACCACTGACTCGTACTGACCTAAGTTCTCTGCGAACTTGACACTCGACTACGTACTCGCACAAAAAAAAAAATTTGAAATTCGAGAAATGTTTAAAATTTATTCATCGCCTTAAAGACGTCATCGTTTAAAACATTTGGACCTTTGCATTTTCTCACTCGTTTGTTTCAGCTGCATCGTATTGTTCGTAAATTCCAAGATTTAGTTTCAGATTCAGTTTAGATTTATTTGCACATTAATGATATAATGGACTGACGAGAAGAACAAAATAAAAATGGATGAGAAAATTTAAAAATAGACTCAGTTTTGAGTGTCATTGGCTTAAATTTCATAAATATCATCAAATTCAATGAAATATGAAAGAACATAAATAGTATATAGTTTTTACTCGGGTATTATTTTGCATCCATGTTTTTAATCATTTCAATTAGTATTCATGAAGTAAGTAAATATTAACAATATCCCTCTCCATTTAAATATAAGAGTAAAAATCAATTTGAAGCTCAAGGAATAACATTAATTTGAAACACTCCCAAACTAAAAATTTTAACAACTAAAATCTTAAACTATCTAAAATGTAACAAATTAAACCCTGACGGGTAGCCGATCACCACTTTTCTGAATTTACACCGAGGCCGATCCTCCTCGTCAAGTTATGTTTAGTGCTTACATGGCACTGAACATATTGAGTCGGGGGGTCCCCCCCCCCCGGCCGTTCCTTGCACCCTAATTTTAAGGGTGCTCGAGAATGGGGGTCCCCGTCCCAGAACAACCTCTCGTTTCCTGTCTCTCCATTTTAAAAGATAGTCGGGAACAGGTGATTATCACCCCGAAATGGCCCTTCATTTACTGCTTCCCCAATTTTAGGGGCTACTCTAAAACAGGGGTCACCGCCCTGGATAAGGCCCCTATTTTCAAGGGTAATGTTTAACAACGGGGGGTCACTTTAGAGCGGGGACACCTAGTTGTGTGTTCTAATTTTTGCAGGGTGAGAAAGGGGGGTCGTCACTTGATCCAGGAAAGTGACAGCCCATTCTTATCCCTAATTTTTGAAATTCGGGAAAAGTAAAAATAGATAGTCGATTTCTTATATAGTGTTAGAGATTAGCCTCCTGTTCTTGAGAACAAGCCTTCATTCTCAAGAAAAATACTTAAGAACAGGGGGTTGTTCCGGGGCGAGGACCCTCCATTCTCACTTTGCCCAAAAGGTAGGGCTAACAACGAGGGGCTAATCCAGAGCGATGACCCCTCATTCCAAAGAAGCCCTTAAAATTAGAGAGGCAAGAAACGTAGGGTTGTTCCAAGACCAGGACCCTCGTTTTGTGCCACCCTCTACAATGGGGAGGTAGGAAACAACGGACCATTCTAGGGCATCAACCCCTCGTTCTCAAACATCCCTAAAATTGGGATGCAAGGAACGGAGGACTATTCTGTGGCAATGACTCCCACTCTCGAATAATGTGAGGTGCATGTTGAATGGAGGGTCTCCACCCCCTAATATCGATCTCCGACTCAATATGTATAGTGTCACGTAAGTAGTAAACAGAACGGGGGTGATTGGCCCCCCGTTCTCGGCGTAAATTCATAACGGCAAGTAATTGGCCACCATCCAGAATTGATTCATTATATTTTGAATAGGTTAAGTTTTTAGTTGTTAAAATTTTTAGTTTATAAGATATTTTAAATTAATCTTGTAATTTTAGAGTTCAAATCAGTTTTTCTGCTAAATATAAATTATAATTTAAACATCTTTCATATCACTTAAAGTTGAAGACATAACTTTGCTTTTCAATAGTTTTGGTTTGTTTTTAATATTATAATAAATCCATGTCCCGAAGAATTACGCAACAAGGATGGTATTGGAAATATGCATATAAAATAAAGAATTTTGAGAATCGGCAGAGACATGCAATCACTCCTCGAGGGTTTGGAGCTTGGAGAGGAATCAAACCTGACAATCAGAGATATGGTAATTATGAGGTTGGTTCTACCCATTTTATTTCCCCGTTCAAAAGATTAGTAGAGAATGCCGATAGTCTTTTTTTTTTTTCTTGTTCTTTGTATGTAATTATAAATGGTCTTTGATCGTCTGCCTGTATTCTGTTTTCCCATTTCAAAAGCAGTGGCATTTTGGATGGATGAGCAAAATTATGCTGGCGGAGGATGATTCATAATAAAGATTTCGGCAAAGCAAATATGTCCGGCAATATTTCAAAACGACGGAAAAAGGTGGTCGATGCAAGAACGTCTAACACGGTCGAAGAAAAGAAATCAGGCAAAAGGATATGGAGCGAGAGCGATGAGCTTCTACTCCTGAAAGGGTTTGGAGAGTACAACTTACTGCATCCTAATAACGAAACGTCTTTTCATAGCTATGTAAAAGACGCAATTTCTTTTGGCTTCTCGGTGGATCAGTTGACCCACAAGTTATGGAAGCTGAAGAACAAGTACGAGGACACCGAGTCTAGAAGAACGCAAGATGCTAATAATTCATCTTTCATCGACTCTCATCAACAAAAACTGTTTGAGGCATCTTCTAAGATTTGGGGAAGAAACAGTAATTGGATCAGGAGTGGAGCTACGTACTTTTATCATTCCCTTTTGAGTAATTATATGGCTGATAAAGGGTTGGATTTTGCTGCCTTGGACGGAGCTACTTGGAGCATTTTTGTGGAAGAATGGAATAATCTAATGCTTGCACGAACATATTATTTGACATTGAATGCTAAATTTGATAAGAAGGTCTGTAAATGCAGGCACTATGTTTATAAGGATTTCATCAACAGCTCTCCCCACTAGAAGACTTGGATTTTCTGAGTAGCTCTCGTTTGACTCTTTGTTTTGCCTATTCTCGCTGTTTTGTTTTATGATAATTGGTGGATTCTGTGCCCAAGGATGTTGTATTTGGGTTTCTATCTTGACTATTGTTTAGTTGTTGGTTCGAGCTTTAGCATCGGTTGTCTTGTCGTTGATCACTGGCTCAAAGTCTCTATTTGTTTGGTTTTGCTTCCAAGAAGATATGGAAGCTAATTCTTTCCTTTCTTGGTCTCGATAAAGTGACTGAGAATAGAAAAAAGACTAGTTTTTGAATTCTGAGTTTATATGAAGCACTGTCCTGACCATTGTGTTGCTGTCAAGCTGGCAAAAGATCTTTTTTGTTTTTTTAGCGCTGTTTCAAATCGAACAACTTGGGATGATTTGAAGGTCTTTCCTATCTTCTGCATGAAGAGCTTTAGTGGTCTGATCTCTTTCCCTTTTAGTTGTCCTTCATTTTAATGGGTTTAGGCAGAGGATAAACGCAGATTGCTCCCTCCTCCGCTCTTCCTTTAACCCATTAAAATAGATTGATGTCACTTTCCCTCTTTGCAAATCTTTTTTAGTGCAAAAACATAATAAAGATGAATAAATAAAACAACCAAATGGTCTCCCAATAGAAATATTGAAGCACCAAGAAGGATATTTGATCCATTAGAATAGCTTTTTTTGTTGCTAAAAAACTGAAGGATAAAAATATTGTCATGCGCTTCATTTTCTGGAAATCAGTTTGAGAAACAAGATTGGGAGCTTGTATTCAAATATTTTACATTTATTACCTACACATGAGTCCTCTGCGTCTATATTGCTTTCTCCTCTTATTATTTTGTTTTCTAGTTGATCGGATCAAATTCATGCAAGAAAAACTATTTATTTGATATGCACTTGTTAAAATTATCTAATAATTGTGGTACTAAGATGTCAATTGAAGTCTCCCTAAAAACCTTTGTCCACTCTGTGGTTGATGGTTGCTGTAATTGAATTAGAGTATTTGTATGTCTAATACTTAAAATCTGGTCTTGATTCTTCACATAATTTTATTTAGTTGGTGTTTTATGGGTTTAGAAAACCAAACGAAACATAAAAAATATGACACCCAAAACTATTATTAACTGCTTGGAAAGACATCGACTTGATTTACTTTCTATGCAACACAATTATTGTCTAAATCTTCCACCCAAGAACCCTAAATCTTATCTTTTTGGATAGTCTAGAGTTGGTTTTTTACAGTCTATGACTCTTGTTTCAATTTCTGATTGAATATGATTAGAAAATCTTTGATATGTTTCTTATTTGTATATAGATATTTTGTACGAGTCATGCTCTCCTGGCATGAATGTGAGTTTATTTGTTATAGCATCCTCTTCATGCTATCAAGGCTTCACTGTCAAGGTTTGGTCTCTAATGCTTTTGATTCCCCTTGTTCCAAATTTTCATATAGCCAACTTATTGCAATCAAGAAAAATCCTAGAAGATGGACATGCAAGGATGCCCATGTAATGTTTTTACCTGCAAATGTGTTAATATGTTATTTTCACGATTTTTTTGCGGCAACGCCCTGGAGATAATTATCACTACGAAAAGAATTGTAGAAATGGGAGGTCTCCAAAGAAGACAATGGGGTGGTTCCACCACGATACAGTGTAAAATCTTTAAACTTGTATTTCACGTGGGAAAAATCATTTTTTTCTCAAGAATATCTTTGTCATTTGATTCACCGAGCGTATCTTATTTTATTTTCTTTTGTTGTATTTTTTTATATTTCTAATTTTTTTTATCTACTATGAATTTTCTTGTCATACCTTCAATAAATTTCTAAGGATTTTCTTCTTTATTTTCATAATTATGATAAAATAAATATAAATACAATATTATATTTATTTTATATATTTTGATTTTGAGTAATGGATACATGCTTAAAAGTCAATTAAACTTTGAAATAAAATATATTAATATCTTTTGTCGTGATGAATTTTTGTTTTTATCGAATTTTATTTTTTTACTGCGTACTTATCTATTAAGTAATTTAAATAATACGACAATAAAATAATTTTATACAACTTATTACTTACTTTAATTGTTATCATGATTTTATATTTATCTTAAAATATATGGTTAAAATTAATTTGAATTTCAAATTATGAAGTTAATTTGAAACATTCACTAAACTAAAAATCCTAATAATAAAACCTTAAACTATTGAAAATGTAACAAATCAAATCCTAGCGGGCGCCGATCACCCCCAGTTCTGAATTTACACCGATCACTCATCCGAAACAATCTCCCGTTTTTAAATATTACGCTTGATAACGGGGCCTCGATCCAGGACGGTAACTCTCCTTCTCAAAATTAAAGCACTGAATAAGGGGTTCTCGCCCCGAAATTACCCTCCGTTTTTAAATATTATGCTTGAGAATAGGGCCTCGATCCTTACGGTGACCCTTCATTCTCAAATTAACGCACAAAATTGGGAGTCTCCGCTCCAAAATAACCTCCTATTTTTAAACATTACACTTGAGAACGGGGCCTCGATCTCGGGCAGTGACTCACTGTTTGAAAAATTACGGCACATAATGGGGGCTCCCCATTCCAAAACGACTCATTGTTCTTAAACATTACGCTTGAGAATAGACCTTAATCTGAGGCGAGGACTCCTCGTTGCCAACCACGCTCTAATATCACTAAGATTTATTTAGGTTTAAAAAAAGCCTTCATGGACTTGAAGAAGTACAAGAAACACAATATTGAATCACTATGACTTCTTCCTCTATTTCTCCAGCGATTTCAACTTTAACTTCAACTTTAGTCATGGAAAAGCAAACTACATCAGTATTTCTAAAGCAGTAGCCTTCATAGATAATCATAGATATTTTGCTAAATATTAAAACTTTTTTTTCTGAAACCCTTTTTCAAATGAGATTATTTAGTGATCACAAGAATTAACCCCAAGTGAAGAGAAATATCAGTATGACTATCATCGTCTAGAAGAGAGTTGGTCGAGTCGTAATCTTTGGTTGTCTATTCTGACAAACGGTCCTACGGTTCCGACCTGCGAATCTTGTGCTTCGTCTGCAAAACATATGAATAATTCGAGGAACGTTTTGACTGCTTTTGTCCAAATTAAAATACAGAAGAAAACAGTCTGAGATGAAAGATTTGAAACAAGAGATTAAGACTTTGTTCGTATATTGTTGTTTAAGCTGTAAGTAGTAGTAGATTACGAGTTTTTATGGAGAAGATTGAGTTTTTGGATAATCGAAAAGCTGCAAATAAGAGTAGATTACGAGTTTTTATGTAGAAAATTGAGCGTTTGGATAATCGAAAAGCTCGGGTTGGGAACGGTTTCCATTCGGCAACATTTAGCCAAGCTGTAGATAAGAAATGTGAAATAGATGAAGCCGATAGAAACTATACATCCTAAGGAGTGTGAAGCTGCTAGAATAGAGCAATTCCGATAACCCACACAAAAGTTATGCTCGTTGAAAAGTAGGTTGATTTTGGCTGAGTCGAGATAGTGGGCCGTTTTAGTCGAGCGTTGATGGATTGAATTAGTAGTCGTAATTTTAATACGTGGGATGAGTTGTGAGATGGAATTGAATGTGATATGGTTATGTGGCAGGTTGCGCCCGAGCAAGTGATAGGAACGAGCTCCACGGGAAGTTAGGACGCTAGGTAAATAGTGCATGCATGTGTTTTGCCCAGGTGGGCACACACCGAAGAACATTAGGATTGTGCTGGTTGATTGTGATGTGCGTGCGTATTGTTTGACATGCATCATGTTTTAAAAAGGGGTACGAAAATGATTTTGATAATGTTTTTGTGTAAGTAGTAGTGAGACGCGTGGCAGTGGTATTGCAGATCCTGCTTGGGGAGTGGGCCGGTGCATAACCAACCACGAATTTTGCTCAGGGAGTGGGGCGGCTGGGCCATCACGCGACATATATGTGTTGACGGTGAGGATGATGTACAGTGGCACCGCGGATCCCACTCGGAGAGTGGGCCGGTGCATCACCAGTCGCGGATCCCACGGGTTGGACCGACTAGGCTGTCCCGAAATGATAGACGGTGGCACCACGAATCCTTCTCAGGGAGTGGGCCGGTGCATTACCAGTCACGGATCCCACGGGGTGGGCCGGCTGGGCTATCGTGAAACGTGTGTGTGTGGTTTGTAGGCCTCGTTGCTAGAGAGTCCAGGACGGTGGCGACGCGTAAAGTTGTAGCATGGCGTGAGGTTCACCCTCACCCTAGCATGGCTACACTACGTGTTGCAAAATTGTGACAACATGAGCGTGAACGTAGAGACTGCATGTAATAGGATTGCATTGTCAGTTTTACTTTCATATCGCACTACTTACTGAGCGTTAGACTTATGTTGTGTGCTCTGTGGTGTTGGTGGATGTGATAGGATTGAACTGGGAAGCTTCGCCCAAGCCTCTTCAATATCGAAGGTCTTCGCTACCACCTCCTCGTAAGGCATGTCTCGAGTCCCCGCAATCCGTATGCCCATATAAATATCTGGCTTCAGGCCCTACACAAATTGGTGTACCTTATTCTCGTCGAGACTCACCAAATACCCCGCAAACCGCGACAAGTCCTCGAACTGTCAAACATACTTAGCCATGGTGCTTGTCTGCCTCAATTGTGCAAACTCCACCATCTTCCGTGTCCTGGTAGAATGGCTGAAGTACTTATCAAAGAACATTGTCTTGAATTCTTCTCAGCTCATGACCCCCACGTCCCTCGTAGCCACCACCGTATCCCACCAATGGCTAGCATCCTTGGCTAGATAAAATGTCACACTAGACACCTTGTTCTGCTCCTCCACTTTAGCATAACCCATCATCCTTTCCATACTCCGTATCCACTCCTCAGCATTGAGAGGATCCGGAGATGACCCATCAAAAGTCGGGGGTATAAGTCTGTGCAGTCTATCACCCCCTCTGTCTGGCGAACCCTGGGCACTAAACTGGCCCTGGTCGTCTCTGCTCATAAATATCCCCAGCTGCTGAGACTGGCAGTGAACTAACTCGGTAAGCTGTCGAACGGTGTCATCCATGTCGCCCACAGCTCTATGCGTCCCCCGTCATGGCCGACCTCTTCCTCTAGCCTCTCCAGACATTTTCTACATTTAAAATATACAAAACCCACATTAGTCTTAACAATAAAATTAAATCTAAACACTTATAGTTGGTGGAGCGCTGTCGTGCAGCGGCTGGCGGTGTTAGGTAATCCTCTGAACGATGTCGACCTCGTGACTCTGATACAATAAACTGTCACACCCCGAGGACCCACACAGTTCCCAATACGCTCACTACTATGGTGTAGGTACAGATATTGTCGTTTGTGAGCCTCGAGAGCCTAGTCTTGAGGCATAGGACAGTTGGCGGCGTGCGACCGAGGCATCGGACGGCGGACTGTTAGGGTGACCCGACCCGTGGAGGTGGTGAGTTTTGGTTGGGGTATACGGGGTTTTGTTTTCTTGATTTATTTTTGGGGTGATTCGATTTACATGATATATAGTGTATAAAGGTGGATCTATCCTTTTGTTGGGATAGTTTTGAGGGCACGTGTATATGTTATATGTGTGAGCATTGTGTTGTTATGTACTATAGATTTTCTTCATCGATGGTTGTTAAATTTATTTTCTTCCACTCTGTTTTTCCTTTGGTGATTTTCTGGATAAAATTGCATGGATACTTTTAGAATTTTCTGGTGAACTGTGTGTAGGGTTAGAGTTTTCGGGATAGCCAGTTTTTAAGCGTTACTCTGCCAAATTTTTGGGAGAAAAGTCGGGGAGTCGAAAGGGTACAAAATAGGTTAGAGTGCGCACGGTGAGGCCCGAAGGGAGTGGTGGTGTGCGCGAAAGCATGGCGTGACCGCAGGCGCGCAGGGTATGCGACCCTGCGAGTACGCGCGGGTCGCGCAGTGTCGGGCGAGGACGTGCGCGCGGAGGCAGGATGCATGAGGCACGTGGCGCTGTGGGCGTGCGCGTGACGCAGCAGCGTCGAGTTGGTGCGTGCGGCACAGGGAGGGCGTGCACGTGGCACCGAAGTGGAGATGTGTGCATGCGGGGCCCGTGGAGTCGAGTGGGGGCGCGCGTGGGGCTGCTGCGCTGTGTCAGGCGCGTGCACGGGGCGCGTGGCGCTGCTGCTGCTGTGGTGTGCATGGGGTGCAGTGGACGCACAACGCTGAACCCGAGAGGCATGCGGGGCGTGTGTCGGACTCTTTCCCAGAATTTCAAATGTTGTCGTTTTATTTTAAAACTCCTCTAAATTGTCATTTTCCACTATGTATTTTATACTGAGTATTTACGTGTTCACTCTTCAGGACGCAAGTCGTTTTCAAATCGAGTCAAAAAATTTTATACTCGTAAATGTTCTTTTGAATATGATTTGAAAATGAAAGTGGTATTAAATTGAGTGAATTCAAGTCGAGCTTTTGAAAGTCATAGTGTATAATAGTAGTGAGAGTACCGGAATCGTGTGGGTTCTCGGAGTGTGACACTCTCTCCTCTCGGTTTGCAGCCGACGCAGATTTCGTGAAAAAATTTCAAAACTAAACAGGTTTCTTGAAAACAACTTCAATGCTTAATCAACATTCATCAATCCTTACAAGCATTCAGAACAACCTTGAATGCAAGGAAATATAATTGAGTGTTCTGGAAAAGTTGAAAAAAAATTAAAGGAGAAAGAGTCGTTGGAAAGGGAAAATAGCCGTTGGCATCAGTGTCGCTGTCAAGTCCCTGTTGCGCGTGCGCTACTAATGCGAGGCGCTGTGGTGCCTCCTTCGTGCACGCCGAGTGGTGTCATAGCACGCGCGTCGCTGGTTGGCCTTGGCTCCTCTTTGCTCGCACTCCCAAGCTATTGCGCGTGATGGTCCCACTCCTGCGCACTATGTTAGGCACTGGCTTCGTTCTCCCGTGCCACACTCGACGCTGCGCGACTCTCACGCACTTCCTGCTGGGCACCATCTTTGGCCACAAGCCTCCTTTGCATGCCATCCCTTGGCCATAGCCTTCCCTTGCTCGCCAAATTATTGTTGCACATCATTTGGGTGCTAAGAGTCCTTCTCGTGCGTGTCATGTCTTGCCAAGCCTTCGTTTCTTAAGTGCATACCAATTGCTTGATGAAATGTCACTTCCAAGTTTTTGCTCCAAGACTTTATCAAAGCATTCCAATGATCCTTTCGTGCAATAATAACAAATATCTTAGCCAAAAAACCCAATTGGAGACTTACCTTTATCCGAGCTTGAGTATTTGGACTCCGGGCACATCAAGTTGTTATTTTGATAATCATCCCAATTCAGGTATCCTATCGTCGGAATCTGGTTTGAGGAGGAATCAGCCCCCCTTACAATGACATTCTACCCGTTGAAAGATTTGGGAGAAGCGAGCTATATTCTTGAGATTCGTCTATTTAGAGATAGCAAGAATAAGTTGTTAGTCTTGTCTCAGACATTGTATATTGACAAGATACTTATCAAATATTCAATATAAAACTCTAAGAATGGTAATTTACCTTCTCATCATAGAGTTACTCTTTCTAAGAAGCAGTGTCCTGACACGCCTCAAAAGGAAGAGGATATGAGATACTATCCATATACATCAGTAGTTGGTAGCTTGATGTATGTTATGTTATGCACAAGACATGACATTTTCTGTGCAATAGGGATAGTTAGTCGTTTTCAGTCCAATCTAGGATTACATCACTCGATAGCAGTCAAGCACATTCTCAGATATCTTATGAGAATGAGAAATTAAATGCTTGTATATTCTAGTAGAGATTTGATTCCTACGAGGTATACTGATTCTACTTTTCAAACTGATATAGATGATCAAAAGTCAATATTTGGATCAGTATTTACTCTTTATGGCGGAGCCATCGTTTGGAGAAGTACCAAACAAATAGGTGTTTCTGACTCAACTATGGAAGCCGAGTACATAGCGATTTGCTAAACAAGCTGTATGGCTCCACAAGTTCTTTAGTGATCTAGAAGTTATTCCATATATGAGTAAACCACTTACACTTTATTATGATAATAATAGTGCAGTGGCGATTTTTAAAGAACCTAGAAGCCACAAAAGGTTAAAACATATACAAAGAAAATATCATTTAATAAGAGATCGTGCAACGTGGAGACGTCGCCATTTTGAAGATTCCAACAATCGAGAATCTTGCTGATCCCTTCACAAAGATGTTGCCTGCAAAGCGTTTTGATAAACATTTTGAAAGATTAGGGATTAGAGATATGTTTCATTTGCTTTAGAGCAAGTGAGAGATTGTTGGGAATAATGTTCCCAACAAGCAAATGTTATAAACATTTTTTGCTGTAATTAATAAATAATTTTTATGTTTGCATTATTCGATATATTTTATAAATTTAAAGAAAATTCTTGATTATTTGTGCAATTTTAAATTTATATATATCATAATATATGCGGGATTAAATTTAAAAAGAAACAATAATATTAGTCCGTGACTTATATTTGAAGTGTAAGATTTTTAAATAATAAAGTTATAAATACAGTTTAATCCGTTGAGAATATATAGTAATATCCCGACTATATATGTAGTGACATAAAATGATTGTATTTTATATAATATGATTATATAGAACTGAATCAGATGAAATTATAATGTTCTTATAATATTTGTTAAATGAACAACAATTAATTTTATCATAATAATGGTTATATATATATGATCTTAATGTATTATATTTAGTATAGTTCTATTTCATTTTAATTTATTCTTTGATTTACTCGATAAAGTTTTGTATGAGTTACGTTACATAAACCTTATATTTTAGGAATAAATTAAATGAGTAACTAGAAATCCTAACATTGATATAATGAAATCCATAATACAAGATTCTCTTGTTTTATTAGTTCAAAGATTGAATATTTGTGCGCAATTCATAAATATTATAAATTAATTATTCAATTAAAAACTAATGGTAGTCAAGGATAAAGATGTAATATGAGAGGTTAACGAATTTTATACGTAGCTCTATTACGAATCTTAATGAAGGATTAATACATATGTAATGACTATATCAATAGATATTATTTTAAATAAATATATTATGTAATTCTAATAATACAGCTCTAGATATTTAGTGAAATTACTATAAAGTTAATGATTATGTTAATTAATATAAAGAGTTTATATTAATTTTCTTTATATTGATTAACAAAAATTATTAGAAGGTAGGACTATAGGTCCATCAGTCTCTATAAATGATTAATTATGATTAATCATTTATAAACACTAAAATGATTTGAAATATATTAAATTCAAAATTAGATTATTTTAAGAGATTTAGATTATATTTGAAAATTTTGATATTTGATTAGGTAAAAATTATTTTAAGAATGAATTCTTTAAATTTGATTTAGAAGGTGGATCTGAAAATCTGATCAGATGATATTTGATCAGATGAGATTTAGTTTAGATCTGAAAATTTGATCAGATTCGATTTGATTAGGTAAGTTTTTTTTTTTGGTAGATCTGGAAAAATTGATCTGATGAGATTTAGTTAATTTTTTTAATTATTTTTAATAAATCTATAAATAAAAGAAAAAAATGATTTTTCTAAAAAGCTTTCAAAATAAGATCTAATCTCTTTAAGAGAAAATGTGTGATCTTTCCATATTCGATTTTAAAAGAACGTTTTCTAAGATCGAAGAGAGACGTCTCATGTGTTGAGAAAATGTCTATCAACAAATATTAGAATGTGTTTTTCTTGTAAGCTGTACGGTCACATGTTGGAAAATTTAAGTAAAAAGATCTTCAGAAAAGAGTCGACGATTTCAAAATTTTCAAAAAATACATGTTATTGAGTTAAGGTTGTTAAAATCATATGGAAGTAACTGAGTAAAACTGTTTCTCAAAAAGTTATTTTTTTTATTATTCTTCTATAATATAAATATAATATTTTTTATTAATGTAAATTGTTTATATTTTTAAAAAATACATATTTGTCAAAATATTTTCTTTTAGACTAACAATTCAATTTGTAGTTATTTGTGATTTTAAAATTAAGAAGGTAACGCATGTCATTATTATTACAAATAAGAACGAATTCTGTCATGCGTAGGGACCACAAAATACCTACAGGATTTGCTAATCCATTGTTAAGTTTTCTGCTACCTCATTAAATATTTCAAATTTAGTGTCGAATGACTTCGTCTGGTTTTTGGGTCGAGCCATTACTCGCCTTTGTGGCGTGACACTCTTTGTAAGTGATGTTTTTTTTTCACGTAAGAAATTCAAAGAACAAAAGGTAAATCAAAATACATTTGTTTATATCGGATGATTGTAGAAATTGAAGATTAAACCCGATGACCACATACACGACACTCGTGCTCATATCAACACAATATATATATATATATAATATCATGATTCTTTAGAAAATTTGATCTTCACAAACCCTTCAACAGAGACAAACACAGAAGAGCACTTGAAAAAAAAATATAAGAACAATTAACGAAAAAACAAATCTCTTTCTTTCAAACATAAAAAATGAAGAAACCATTTAGGGAAAATAGCTAAAAGAATTAAATAAAATGATAAATTTACCACAATTCAGAAGCTACTTGGGTTCCGAGTTTACTTGACCATAGCCTAAAAAGGAAAGAGGCAAAGATGGAAGAGACATAATTTAGAATAATCAGTTCACTTCAGACCTTTGAAATACTGATTTAAGACTGAAATGGAGTAAAGTTCTCTAATTGATTTTCAGTTTTCATTTGTCATAATCCGATCCAGCTGAAACTATATTGTGCTAAGTGTTTATCTAGTTTTTTTTTTTTTTTTTTTTTATTTTGAAAAATTACAAAGATCAAATAATTCAACAGATCCAGCAATAATGTCATCGTAATGCAAAAGAGAGTAAGTAAAAAAAAAACAGTTTGTGTAATAATATAAAAATCATCATGATATTGTTATATAGTAATTCCAAAGACAATGAAGACTAAAATAAAGTACTAGGAGGTTTTACAACAAAAACATCTCAATAAGAGTAATAAAATCAATTTCAAAAGCCAAGTTCCACGAACCATCTGAGGCCATAAAAAACAGTCAACTATACTATAGTAGATAATAAATTATTGTAAATCATTAATGAAAAAGTGATTAGTCCCAAGCCCGGATATTGGTCTTACATGCGTACGAGGTAGAAAACAATCATTACAAAGATTGTGGCGTATAAACAACAACATTTCATGTTCGTGTAAGGTATAAACACATAATCGCAAATTGGTATGTGTACAAAAAAAAACATATCCTCAAACGGGTCAAACAACACAAGTACTCATAATCGATAAGTACATAATAACAAAATGTTATTTTCTTGGTCAAATGTGGTAACTAAATATTTTATGATCACCCTTTCTTTCTCACTAGATAGTCCCCACCAACAATATTACACAGTTAAATAATATAAGGCAATGGATTAAACAAATACAAACATAAGTTAAAAATGAAAGGCTCTTCCAAAATTGGCCATGGATTTTCTCCTTGCTAGCTGCTGGATTGAATGGTTGTGCTTTAGAATTGATAGTTGAATCTATCCTGTTGGTTTTCGTGGTCCCTACGCATGGCGAAATTCACTATTATTCATAATAATAGTGACATGCGTTATCCACGTGATTTTAAAACTATTTTAAAATCACAAAAATCGTGAATTTTGATCGTTAGTCTAAAAAAAAATATTTTGATAAATATGTATTTTTCAAAATGTAAACAATTTACATTGAGAAAAATTGTTAGATTTAGATTCTGTAATAATAAAGAAAAATATCTCTTGTAGAAACGCTTTTACTCAGGTACTCCCGTCTGATCTTAACAGCTTTAACTCAGGATCAAGTGTTTTTCCCGAACACTTTGAAACCGTCGAGTCTTCTCTGAAAATCTTTACACTTCAATTTCCTGACGTGTGGGCGTGCAACTTATAAGAATAACACACTCTTATATTTGTGGAGAGACGTGTTCTCAACACATGAGACGTCTCTCTTTAATTTTAGAAAACATTTTTCTAAAATCGAATACGGGAAAGGTCACACTTTTTTCTCAAAGGGATTAGATCTCTCTTTTCTCTTTTCTGTCTTCCCTTTTGTTTTCTACTGTCCAATCTCATTAGACAATTTTATAGATCTATTATAAAATAAATTTTCAGATTTATTTTAATAAAAACTAATTTTTTTAAAAAATAAATCTTATCTAATCAAATCTAATTTGATTAGCAGTTGATTTATCTAATAAACTAATTTATCGATTAATCGTATAATCTAAAAATAGTTTTTAGAATATATTTTTGAAAACAATTTTCAAGATAATCTCATCTTATGAGATTATTCAGATCTACTTTTAAATAATCATCAAACTATAAATTAATCGTATATCAAATATAATCTGATCAGATTTTTAAGATCTACTTATATTCAAATTTCAAAAATCTGATTTGATAGTTTGTTGAATAATCAACTTCAATTTAAATTTGAAGATCAAATCTCATCCGATGAGATTCTTCAAATTTAATTTAAATCTCTTTAAAACAATCTCATCTAATGAGATATTTTATTTTGAATTCAAAATATAAAAACTATTATATATTTTGAATCATAATATATTCATTTGAGTGTTTATAAATGATTAATCATAATTAATCATTTATATATTTATTCTTATAACATAGAAATTAAATAGTGATATAAGATAACAGAGGGACCGATTGACCTATAGTCCTAAGCTCCAATAATATTTGTTAATTAATATAAACTCTTTATATTAAATAACACAATTATTAACTCTAGAGTAATTCCACTAAATACCTAGAGTTGCACTATTAGAACTATAGAGTATATTTACTCAAAGTAATGTCCATTGATATAGTCATTACATATGTATTAATCTTCCATTAAGATTCGTAATAGAGCTAGGTATAAGATCCGTTAACCTCTCATATTACATCTTTATCCTTGACTACCATTAGTTCTTAATTGAATAATTAATTCATAACATTTATGAATTGCGCGCTAATTATTCAATTTCTGAACTAACAAACAAGAGAATCTTGTATTATGGATTTCATTATATCAATGTTAGCATTCTCAGCTACTCATTTAATTTATTCCAAAAATACAAGGTTTATGTAATGTAACTCATACGAAACTTTACCGAGTAAATCAAAGAATAAATTGAAATGAAATAGGAGTCTACTAAATACAATGAATTAAGATCATACATATATGACCATCATTATGATAAAATTAATTGTTCTTTATTTAACGGATATTATAAGAACAATATAATTTCATCTGGTCCAGTCCTATATAATCATATTATATAAAATACAAGCACTTTATGTCACTACATATATAATCGGGATATGACTATACGTTCTCAACGAAGTGAACTGTATTTATGATTTTATTAATTTGAAGATTCTATACTTCAAATATAAGTCATGGACTAATGTGATTATTTCTTTTTAAATTTAATCCCACATATATCAATATATATGTAAATTTAAAATTGCACAAATAATCAAGGATTTTTCTTTGAATTTATAAAGCATATCAAATAATGCAAACATAAAAATTAATCATAAAAGTTATTCATTAATTACAGCAAAAAAATGTTCATAACATTTGCTTGTTAGGCACAATATTTCCAACATATCCTCCATGGTTTTGGATGTTTGGACTTTTCCTCGTACGTCAAGCTCTCCCCTCCTCTAAGTAACCACACAGACCATGCCTTAAACTTTCTTCGTTGGTTGACATTTGCCTTGGATTTCATGCAATTACTACAATGATCTGATTGCTTGTTTCCACTTTGTATGTTGAGTTGAAATTCTTCTCCATGTAAGCTAATACAGAGACACCTACAAAATTAGCAAAAACATCAGAAAACTAATTGGCTCCAAATTTTGTGAGGGGATTCCATCACACATCAAATGACGTCTCGACGCGGAGAAATACAAGAAACATAGATGATTTTCGACTCAAAACTCCTTGAATGAAGGCCACCAATCAAAAAGAACGTTGATTGAGGAAAGAATAATTTTGAAACAATAGAAAATTAAAGGAAAACCTGAACTGAAACTACGAAAAGAAAATTCTTCCGAAATAGAGAAAATTGGATCCTTACTCTTAGATTCCACTTTAAGAAAGATAGACAAAACATCTAATAATTACCACAATCTAGCTCACCACGCTCGAATGATAAGATAATTCAAAAAGACTAGGCCATGACATTTTTCTCCTTTAGGTTCTAATAGAAAATTTATCCTCTTCAGTGAAGCACAATTGGAAAATTTCGGAACTTAGATCTAATTTTTTGAAATTTTTAATTAAATCTCGGTTGGAATTTCAAGGAATATTTTAATGGATAAATTAATTTATAAAACTTGGAATCTAAATTTAGTGACGGTTTTCAAAATTTTTAAAGTCGGGAGGACGCGAACTTAACAAAGTTACAAACAGTTATGTACATGAGGGCGTTTCAGTAATTTGTTTTGTTAATTTAAAAATAAATAAATAAATAAACAACTAAATGACTTTGGAGAGAAGCCATTCGGCTGTCGTTCGTGAGGGAGCCCGAGAGAACAAGAGAGAGCGAGAGACCTAGCCCGAGCTACCGAGCACCGACGACAAGCGTTGAGAAGCGCGCACCGGTGTGCCAGACCGTTCCGACGAAACAAAGGCTCAGATGTGGTTTGATTTTCCCGAGCGCAAAACCGAAGGTTTGTCCTGTTTTGGTTTTCCTGTTTTGGCTGAGCATAGCGCGCGGCTTCCTTCTATTTTCTGTGGACTTGGCTGAAATATTTGAGTAATTAGGAGTGTGAATGTATGTGTTTAGTGGATGTACAGTAAATGTCCAGTGCGAGGGAGAAAAACTAAGGGAGAAGTTGAGCCAAAGTTTGGGTTGGTGCTTGAATTTTTGCTTTCTGGTTAGATTATACTTGAATGAGTGAAATGTGACCGATTGAGTGATGAAATTAGTAAGATTGAATTAAAGTTGAAATTCTGAGCACTTTGGTGTGGAAACAGGTTCTGTTTTTGGGGGTTTCGTCCTAGTTTTAGTTAATTGTTTTACATTCTGTTTTGGTATGTTAAACAAGGTTCCTAAGGGAACGTTTACTCTCTTAAATCGCTCGATTCCGATAACAGAGGCAAAAGTTATGAATGTCCGAATTTTAGGCTGGTTTTCGGCCGAACGACCCGTTATAGTTGGAATTTTATGAATTTAGTTGAAAGATGTGATTTTTAGCATATTTAGTGAATTTGATGCGTTGATTGATGTGTGATTGTTTATGTATAGGTTGAACCAAATTTTTGGTGAAAATGTGCACCGGGGAAAAGATTAGAATGCCAGGTAAGTAGTGCATGTATGCGTTTTGCCCAAGTGGGCCTACACTGTGGAACATTAGGACTTATAATGTTTGATTGTGATGTGCGTGCGTATTGTTTGACATGCATCATGTTTTAAAAATGGAACGAAAATGATTTTTGAGCATACTTTGAGTAAGCAGTGAGACGTGTGGCGGTTGTACCGCGGATCTTGCAAGTGTATGGGCTGGTGCGTAACCAACCGCAGATTTCGCTCGAGGAGTAGCCCGATTGGACTGTCACACGGCGTGTATGTGTTGACGGTGAGGATGATGGAAAGTGGCACTGCGGATCCTGCTCGAGGAGTGGGCCGGTGCAACACCAATCGCGGATCCTGCTCGAGGAGTGGGATGGCTGGGCTGTCACGAAATGTGTGTGTGTGGCAACTGTGGCCCCGTTGCTGGGGATGCCGGTACGGAGGAGACACGTCTGGGTGTAGTATGGCACGAGGTTCACCCTCACCCTAACGTGGTTGTTGTGTGGTGATGCGTGTGTGTAGTTTGTGAGCATCGTTGCTGGAGAATCCGGGATGGTGGCGACGTGTCAGGGTCTAGGGTGGCGCTAGCTTCATTCTCACCCTGGTGCGGCTGCATTACGCATCACAAATGTGACCACATGAGTGTGAGTGTAGAGACTGCATGTGATAGGATTGTATTGTCAGTTTTTACTTTTATATCGCATTACTTACTGATCGTTAGGCTTATAATGTATGTTCTATGGTGTATGATGTGCCCCAGAGGGCCATCACTCGATCACAAACCAAGGCACGAGTTTTATCAAAACTGTTCACTAACAAGTTTAATTCTTTTGCAGGAATTACAGGTGTCGAATGCCTCTTTGCGGATTTGGAATGAGACCCGAGCACAAAGGACAAAGATCAACCCTTGCACTTGCTATCGTGGGAGCTAAAGGTGGAAGCACATGAAGAAGGGATTTGTCTCCCTCAAAATTAATTTGTAATTGAATTTTATTCGGCAAACATTCGTCCTTATATTTTTGTTGGCAAACATTCGTCTTCCTGTAATGTTTTATAGTTACATGCATCCCTAGGCATTAGAATTATATGTATGTTAAGTTAGACGGTGGTTAGAAGCAACAATTGGGCCAGAGTTTAGTAGCTCATTGATGCAACAAATGGGTCAAAGCTTGAAGAGTGATCTGGTGTGCAAGTGGACCAAGAATGGCCAACCATGTGGCCCATTTCGAAGCCCAAGCCCATTCTAACATTCAGCCACCCTAAGTCTATAAATACATGGCTATTCGTGTGTGTAAAGGTTGTTGAATCTATGAGAATAGTCTCTTTTGTGTTCAGCCGAAGTAGCTTGAAGATTAGTGAACGGTAAGGCTCGGTTTAGTCAAGAACTAAGAAGGAGTGCATCTCCTTGAGCTTTCAAGCCCGAGATTGCTAGAATAGCCGTATTCCACTCGTCTTCCCTCTCTTTTCCAGAGAAGGATACACGAAGAGAGTGGCCAGAAACCTGGTTCCGTTTGCTGCCGTCTTTCTTGGAAAGATCGTTATGCCGAGAGCCTAAAAGGGTTGCTCATCGGACAACATTCGATTTTCTGCTCATTTTTATTTTTCCGTTTCGTTTGTGGGTGAAACACAACTCATTCGAGGTGGAATCGTGTCAGTGTAGGTGTAAACATTGTTGCTGATGAGCCCCGAGAGCATAATCCTGAGGCGTAGGATGGTTGGTGGTATCCGACTGAAGCATCGGACGGCGGATTGTTACGGCGACCCGACCCGTGGAGATGGTAAGTGGTGGTGAGATTTGCTCGGGTTGTTTGCTTTGTGTCGAGATATTTATGTGGTCGGATGAGTTCGTATAGGCGTCGGTTATACAGAATTGTATAGAGTGTTTGGGATGTTTTGGAGACGCGTGTGTACTTTTATATGTTGGAGTATGTCATTGCTCTATACTGTGCACTTTCTTCATTTGTAGTTGAAAAATTTCGTTGTCTTTTAACTTTGATTTTGTTATAGGAATCTCTGGATAGCTTGATGGATAGATACTCTTAGAAATTTTCTGGTGTAACTATGTACAAGGTTAAAGTTTTTGAGATAGCCAGTTTTTAGGTGTTACTCTATCGAAATTTTGAGAGAAAGGTCGGGGCACGGAATAGGCCGGGGTATGCACGGTGAGGCGCGAAGGAAGTGGCGATGTGCGCGGGAGCGTGGCGTGACTGCATATGCGGGGGCATGCGGCCCTGTGAGTGCGCGTGGGTCGTGCGGCATCGGCTGAGAGGGTGTGTTCGGACGTGCTGCGCAGAGGCAGAGTGTGTGGGGCACACGGTGCTGTGGGTGTGCGCGTGACGCGACGGTGTCGAGTTGGCATGCGCGGAGCCAGAAGGGTGCGCGCGGGGCGCCGAAGCAGAGACATGGGCGCATGGCTCGCAAGCCGAGTGGGCGCGCGCAGGGCGCGTGGGGCTAGGTCAAGGGCGCGCGCAAGCGGTGCACGGCGCTGGACCATGGGCGAGTAGTGCCAAGCCCTGGCGCGCAGCACTGAGTCAGGTAGCGCGAGGCGTGTGTTGGACTCCTTCCTAGAATTTTAAGTATTGTCATATTATTTTTAAAACTCTTTTAGATTGTCATTTCTGCTACGTATTTTATATTGAGGATTTTGTGTTCCCTCTTCGGGGCGCGAGTCGTTTTCGAATCGAGTCAAAAAATTTTTTATACTTATAAATGTTCTTTTGAAAATGAAAGTTGTATTAAGTTAAGTGATCGCATCGAGTCTTTGTATGTCATAGTATCTAGACGTAATGAGCGCACCGAGAATGTGTAGGTTCTCGCGGTGTTACAAATTGCTTGTTTCCACTTTGTATGTTGAGTTGAAATTCTTCTTCATGTAAGTTAATAAAGAGAGACCTATAAAATTAGCAAAATCATTAGAAAACTAAATGGCTCCAAATTTTGTGAGGGGATTCCATCACACATCAAACAACGTCCTGACGTGAAGAAATACAAGAAAAATAGATGATTTTCGACTCAAAACTCCATGAATGAAGGCCACCAATCAAAAATAACGTTGATTGGGGAAAGAATAATTTGGAAACAATAGAAAATTAAAGGAAAACCTGAACTGAAACTATGAAAAGAAAATTCCTCCGAAATAGAGAAAATTGGATCCTTAGTCTTAGATTCCACTTAAAGAAAGATAGATGAAACATCTAATAACTACCACAATCTAGCTCACCACACTCGACTGATAAGATAATTCAAAAGGATTAGGCCATGACATTTTTCTCCTTTACGTTCTAATAGAAAATTTATCCTCTTCCATGAAGCACAATTGTGAAGGCTTCTCGTTGCTTCCATTTAGTTATTATCATATAAGAGAAGTAAATGACAAATTTTAAGAACGAAATCACCGTTTTACCACTAAAATTCCATGTGGAAGGAGCGTCCTTGAGTTGCATATAGTTAGAACTAATCCCTCCACTAATCATGATAAAAGGGTCGTTATATTAATTTAATCAAGCATGATTAGTTTTAATACTAATCCACAATTAATTAGGATAAGAAGCATGATTAGTTTTAATACTAATCCACAATTAATTAGGATAAGTATCCTTGATTATTATAATTAATAATTATTCTAATAGGTAAGGATTAATCTAACCATACTACATGTCGCCGCTGTATTGGTGATTACCTTTTATGATAGCAATTCATATAACCTCAATGATACGTGTTCCTCAATTCCAATCCGACACCCAATTCCAATCTTCATAAGCTGGAATTATATTTGAACTTATTCTATTACAGGTACCCGACTTTGTACTTGCATATATCTTTTTTCTTGACTTATTCAATTGGCTTGATTCCACAATCATTTTTAGCTTAAGATGTCTATTTCGTTGTGTCAACTTGGTCTAGAATTATTCATGTAGCAATTTCAACTACCCAATCTCAAAACTAATCATTAACACATAAGACCTCTATACTTGTATACTTCTCAAAAGTAATATTTTCATTTTTAATGTCTCTCAAGAATATTTGTCACGACCCAGAAGGGAGCCTGACATAAACATCAGGTTAAATAATCTACCTCACAAGAAAAGATCGCGATAACACTGACAGGAACTTATAGGGAGAAGAGAAAATGTCGCAAATTTTTACAGTACTCTTACAATCTCTTGGCTTTAAGATCATTCTTTATATCTCGAAAATGTTTCAATCACTCAAACATAATTTTCTAGGTTTTCATTCCTTTAAACAAATCATATTCAAATAACTCAATTAAATGGATTAATCATCATTTAATTGCATGCATATATAATTATTAATGCCAATGACATCATCACCATCATCATCGTCGTCATCATCATCATCGTCATCATCATCATCATCTTCTTCTTCTTCTTCTTCTTCTTCTTAATGTGATTTACATGTCTAGTTTCATCTCAAATTATTACACATGCATGATGATTAAAATATGGATCGATCCACCATGACTTAATTTGATTAACAACATTAAGGCAATTGCTTTTTTCTTTTTGGTTTGCGAATGTTGATGAATCAAAATTGGAGTTCATGACTTTATCACAACCTCACTTTCTATAGATGACTTTGACACAATTCTTATAGTTTTTGCTTCTCTAAATATATAACATTCATTGATGCACCAAAGTATTGTTGTGCAGAAATTACGGATCAACTATTGTTCAATAATGTTATCAAGTTTTGGGAGTGCTCAGAGTATTATTGCGATAGAAATACAAGATCCACATGAGCCTTTTGGGTTGAACAATTCAATTTACTCATATCTAATCTAAATATCTATTCGAGCTACCACCCTGAAACTTATAGCAAACAAAAAGCTACAAACGTTTATTTAAAGAGTACTTAAGACATTTTATACAATCCATCCAAAAGAATTGACCAAGTTCACTCAAGCTAGCACAAATCTACTTAAATTGCAGTGTTTCTCAACGCGACTGGGACCCTTTGAAATAATCTGCAGAACAACTGACAGTGCCGCACAACTTTGCTTTTGAGGAAAAAAGGGATGATTTCCTTGTCTATAACAAAACCAATCAAAGTCATCAAAAATATTTGTATGGCATCTTATAAAGTCTTGCTTAGATAGTCGCTCAAATCAGCAACTTGAAACCATAACATCTAGATGACAAAGACAAGATTAGAAACAATATCATCTTCATCGACCACACATCTTCATCAAAAACTAGATCAAGAAGTGGGATAGATTTTTGAAGATCAAAGCATCAAGCGGAGCTGCCATATACGCACCTTGTAGCTTGTCAGGTGAAAGAAATCAACAGCTCAAGTGAGGGAGGATGTTATGGTCTGAGGTTGTCCAATATATGTTCATACCACCACCTTCAACATGCAATTAGGATAGATTAATTTCTATTTTTGTAACTCAAATGTAATTTTGTTTTCTTTTTATTTTGGAAAAATGACTTCACCTTTATAGTATGTTCAACGTCAGCACAATGGAGACTGGTCAGATTGTTATTTACTGAAGGACCATGATTACACGTTAACTTTTTAACCAAATTATTGTAACTGATGCTAATTGATGGCCATTCAAAGAAAAAGCAAGTCCGAATCATTAGCCTGTAATTATGCTCCCATAGGGAAAGCAAGGAGAGGTTAAGGCATGCACGAGGCAACGAAGACTAAGGCAAGAGGGAGGCAAGATATGGTCAATGTTAGGGCTGCAAGGCCAAGGTGTGGCCTAGGTCCGGTAAAGGCAATGCCCATGTAATTCAAGTGAAGCCCAAACCAAGGAAATTAAAGATTTACTATTACTTATTAAATGTTGGCAAGTGTCTCTAAATTTTTATGGATTAGTACGAGGATAACAACGTTTAAGTGTCATCATACTTGTGATTGGCTTGTTAACATCATGCATGACTGACGTGGAAAGCTTCATGAGTAGATTACTCCGAAACTACATCCTTAATTATGTACAAGAAAAGTTCTAAAGATGGCAAATTCTAAAACAGTGTAGCTATCTGGGTGTGATGGTGGGTACAGTCCCACTCACTAGATCGCTGCTGGAGACATCCGTTGACACGTAAAAGCTTCTCACCAATGAAGATGACGAAGATGGCAGACTAGATGCCTTTCTAGTGTCGGTAACGGGAGATTCTGATGCTCTAAAATCAGGCTCCGGCGCTGTCCCACATATGCTTTCGAGCACTCGAACAACCTCCGGCATTGAAGGCCGTCCATCTGATTCGTCTTGACAGCACTTGAGGGCCAGTGACACAAATCTCTCCACAACCTCGGATGGGTAAGACCCCATTCGACCGTCAACGACTGAGAAGATTTTTCCACTTCGGTACATTCTTTTCACCTGCAATGGAGTTTGAAGACATTTTCTCAAATTTAAACATATTTGCTCTTTGCGCAAGGAAGATCAAGTCACAAAGACAAACCTCTCGAACAATGTTTTTGCCGTGCGAGATTGGGTGCATTCCAGTCAAGAGTTCTAAAAGCACCACACCAAGACTATAAACATCACTTTTGTCTGTCAGTTTCTGAGTTAAGAAATACTCCGGATCAAGATAACCCTGCACATTATTCAAAGTCAATTTTTAGTTTCTGAGTTAAGAAATATTCCGGATCAAGATAGCCCTGCACATCATTCAAAGTCAATTCTTTCTTCTACTAATGTGATAGCACTAGCGGAAAAAACGACAAAATCATACCGGCGTTCCCTTCACTACCGTCGATACAGGAGCAGGTGCAGACCCTTCAATATCAGGCATCGGGGCAAGTCGAGAAAGTCCAAAATCAGCAACTTTCGCTGTAAACTTGGAATCCAATAATATATTGCTAGCCTTGACGTCTCGGTGAAATATTGGAGGGTCAGCTTCGGTGTGCAGATAAAGGATTCCCTTGGCCGATGCCAAGGCTATTCTCAATCGCATAGGGAAACTCAAAGGCTCCTTGCTGTTGACTGCCATATCTCATGCATGAACAATTTAATAAGTCCTTACTCAAAAAGAAAAAAATCAAATTGAAAAGGAGAACATACCAGAAAGGTGATCTCTTAGAGTGCCATTCGACATAAATTCATACACCAACATCTGCGAGAATCTTTTTCATTTTTATTTTCTTTCCTAAAAGATTGGAAAAATCTTGAAAAGTATGATAAAATTACCTGTTCGCCTTCTTCATCACAATATCCGATCAAAGACACAAGGTTCCGGTGATGAAGCCGAGATAATAATTGAATTTCTGTCAAGAACTCCTTCTCGCCCTGCAACGACCCTTCTTGTGCCCGTTTTATCGCGACGACGGAGCCTTCCTCCAGAATTCCTCTATATACCTTTCCGTAACCTCCTTGCCCAACCAGAGCAGAGCTGTCAAAATTATTTGTGGCCAAAGCCATTTCTCCATAATTGAATTTCTTCACACCGTCAATTTTAACGGACAACGTAGATGCTGCATGTGAAAATACAGATCTCTCATCGCATCAGGCTGCTAATTATCTGAAGTCAAACCCTCTCCGTATTCATTTTCTTTTCTCTATGCACTTTTTATAGTTTTATTCTTCTGCAAGGACTAAAATGAACCCAAAATCTTTGGCAGACATATCATCTTAATACCCAGAAAATCAATTTCATACCATCATGGTAATATCCTATATAAGATTATCATCAAATATTTTCAGGAACAAATAATTATTAATTTCCATAAATAATATCCTACTGCCATTGACTCTGACTGCACAAACAAGGAATCCCGGCATTTTAGAATTAGAAATTTGATACTTACAGGGACGTCTTCTGGCAAATATTTGGCGTTTCCTCATATAAGCTCTAACTATGAGAAGAGAAACAATTGCAGATAATATTACTGCACCTGCGATTGCACCCACTATAATGCCAGCTAGCTCACCTTTGCTCATATTGGACGAAGTTATGATTAAAACTGCGACCATTAAGAGAAGTATAAGATAGGAAACTTTAAATAACAGTTCTTATACCAATAAAAAACAAACACAATCTGAGTAAGAGATTAGTGAAATATGGGAAATAACTAATTGGAAATAAGTAATCCAAAAATCAAACAGATCCATGCAAAACTTTTTAAGGGTGACTTTCAAACAAACCATCCTTGTAAATGTCTGAGAGAGTGAAACTGGTCACTTCATACGGCCCGAATGTAGCATTATCAGGGATTTTCCAAGCTGCAAACATGTACATGATCCGTCGAATCTCAGTCCGGCTGAACTGAAAAGAATTGTTGTTATCATTAGCTGGAAAAATCTTTAAAGACATTCCTAATCGAGGCCCTTCTTCCCACCAAAATGAAGAAACTAAAAGCTGTTCAAGATTTAAGGCCAATCCGGAGGTCAGATAATGCTTGAAATTTCTTTGGTAGGGAATAAAATCTGAGAATCCTGGGCTTTTCAAACGATATCCAACAATGAGAGGAGCAGCACAAGTACATCTTGATGGGCATAATGTCGAAGAACATTCATAAGAAGGAGGACAAATTGAATTCAGACAGTTACCAGTCAAGGCATTGCTTCCATTACTACTTATACCATTCTCTGAGAGACAAAACTCAGATAAGCTGAGGTCTGAGCAAGCAGGATTCCCCTGGAGCCTGAAAAGTAGAAGAAATGGTAAATGAAATTTTGATCCATGACAACTAATTTAACCAAATTAGTACCAAATAAATCAATATGCAGTTTTAACTTCTGATCGTTAAGAAATTCAAATATATATTCTGCAAATATATTCATGTCTGTGCAGCAATAGAAGCCTTCAACAACGTTTTGAGTAGGTATGTCAATTCTTAAGAAGTAACACGTCAAATGCAGTCATATGATTATGGATAAAAAATATGAAACAATAAACAAACCAGACAGTGACATTTGGTGGGAGATGGATACTGCCTGAAATATTTGAAAGCTGATTGTTTTGGAGATTCCTACAAAATCATGGATCCATAAAAAAAATTGTTATCTTAAATCAGAGTACTTGATCTTTTATGCATACATGTAATCAACAAAACAAAAAATATCTTGTCAGCGAACAATGCCATAAATTTCAACAAGTGATTTAACTATTTTTCAACTCACACAAAAACGTTATCAAAATTATTTGAAGGCCTGCTCTGCCAAATGCCAGATGGGATAGAGCCAGTCAACATATTATTTTCCATTGACCTGCAATGTGGATTAACTCAAAGCAAGTGTCATAATTGCTTTTGATGTATGAAAATTGTCCCTTGATGATCAGAAACAATGGAGAAAAGTGTACTTACAATTTCTGAAGAAGAGGAAGACCCGAGAGATTGGTCGGAATAGGTCCAGTTAGATCGTTGTTGGATAATATGCTGCATATTTTAACACTTTTGTCATTATGATGGGATACATGTAAATGAGATTATTATCTCATCATGAATGTAAGACATAAGATGTTTGATATTTAAAGAATATTACAGCATATATTTTGAAATCATTATTTATTAGACTCTTGTCTTTTAATTTTGATATTTAGCTTTTTTGTTGAATCCATTTCCTCTGCCTCTCTACAAGCTTTTTGTTTTTTTTTTAATTTAATATTAGACTCTTGTCTTTTAATTTTGATATTTAGCTTTTTTGTTGAATCCATTTCCTCCGCCTCTTTACAAGTTTTTTTTTTTTTTTTTTAAAGAGAAGAAGAAACCTTCTTAAAAAAATGCAAAGAGAAATACTTAGTTTATAGCAACTTTCTTCCGATTACTCTATAAGCTTTTTATTTTCATTACTTAACCACAATAATGAGTCATTTATCATATAAAATTCAAACAATTTCAGCTATAAAAGGTGATAATGATTTTTCAACATTCAAACAAATTTAACTTGAAAACTTATGAATAACTCACATTGTCGTGATATTTTGAGAAAGCTTATTTTGGGGAATGGAACCATTCAACTTATTTAAGCTGAGATCACTGAAAATAGAAAGCAAAATAAGAGAATGTTATAAGTTGATTTCTGGATGGAATGTGAACTTTTTATCATAAAAATAATGAAAACTATAATTGTCAAAACTGCAAAAGAATATAAAAAGGACACAAATATATTCTTACATATAACTAAGTTCTGGTATTCTGCTTAGATCAGGAATTGGTCCTTGCAAGCTACAATTTCTGAGGCTCCTAATAGAAGAAACCAATTCAACTACAATTTTCAGCAAGGCCACTTTAAACAAGTAGAGAAGAACTAAAAAGATTTCATCCTTTTGCCCTTTTAAACATGTTTGCAAAACCAATAGATAGGCATCACCTAACAAATCCTTGTTAAGCTTAAGTGCATAATCTTCACCTCAAAAACATAAGATCAGAAAATTAACTCACAGCTTCAGCAACGTAGTCATGTTACCATAAGAATCTGGAATGGTACTCCCACCAAAATTGTTGTTATCGAGTTGACTACACGTGAAAAGGAAAAATGGAGATGTTAGCACAACATTTTAAATTTTTAAAAAAAAATCCGTTAAAATAACAAATTTTCAGTAAAACTGTAGCCCAAAAATCTTGATTGTCTTCCAGAAACAACAAAATTAAAGATCTGATTTTATTGACTTACATCAATTTTGTCCAACAGAAATAAAGAATGTTCAGTCTGAAGTTGAATTTGAACATATTTTTTCCAAGAAGCAAAATCATGCAGTAGAGAATCAAACTGATGCCGCTGAAGCTGATAGGGAAGGAAATTTGGAAAGACATGGTAGGAGGAGGAATTTGGCCCTTGGGTGCTGATGTGGCAGAGTTTGAAGTTAGTGGGAGTGGTCTATCCGCCAGTGGTAGGCTAAGGACAATAACTGATTAAGGGAATATAAGGGAGTATCTCTCAGAGGAGATTACTAATAATACCGTCACTATAATCCATATCGCCATTATTATTAATAAGAAAACCTTCAGCCTTATTATCTAGAAACTTGTTTTAAATGAAAAAAACACAGAAGTTTGTCGCTAGGAATTTGATCAAATAGGTTTTAGCACTTCCGTTTGAATCTATTGCCAAAATACTCCTAGAACGGGAAAGGCTAAGTGGAGCACCAAAAGGTTTTTTATGAAATGAGAAATGAAAACGAGCAAGCAATTCTTTCTTTTGCTAAGTATCACAAGGAAACTACTCCAATTTGTTCTATGACTATATTCTAATTATCGAAAAATTCCTAGAATTATAAGAGGGATGAGACTTGTAATTGTTTTCACTTACAAGGATATAATGACTGACTAAGAAGCTAGCCTAGAAAAATTAGGTTGAGAAATTTTGTGTTCCATATGGTAATCTTTATAATATGCGATTTATATATAAATGTCTCCGGTTGTTTTTTGTTAAAAAAAAACCGAAGGTTTCTAATATGATATAACTCTTTCTCTATTAGTTGATGCTTCAAGGATTTTCACCTAAAAAGAAAGTTATTTTTTTGCAATAATTAGTTTCAGAATTAAAGTAAGGAAAATATTATTTTTGTATTACATAATACGACTTTGCTTGTAGTAGGAGGGTGCTGAGTCTGTGGGAGTGATTTCGAGGTTTGTGGTAGTAGGGTTAGAAGGACGCTTTCCTTACTGGCAAGAGTCTGTAACAGGGGGTTTGACCATGCATCATTGGTGCAAGAGCATGGTTAAATCAATTACTATAGGTGATCAGAGGGAGGAGATGGATGAAGGACTTAATTATAATGAAAGTTGAGCAGTGAGAATGACCGGCAGCTTTCAGTGTTGTGCAGCCAGGTATCTGTCCAACCAAAGATTGAAGAAACATTTTGGTTATTGCTAGAATTGATGGCAGTGGTTAGGGAACCAGCAGACATTGTAGAAGGGTACTAGCTCACCATCGACGAACAAAAAGGGGAAGGATGTAGCCTCAGCAGGCCTTACCCTAGCCTTGAGGGCTTTGACCACCAGCAGGAGAAAACCAGAATGGCGATTCCTCAATTTTTGGCAGAAACAAGGAAAGCCAGTTTGGACCTTTTGCTCAACAGAACAATTGAAGAGCTGAGGAAGCATAGCAGCTGCCCTTTGAACAGAAATACAGAGGAAAGGTCAACACCACTGACAGGAGAGCTGCAGAGACCAGCTAGTTTTACTGGAGGTTGGGTTGAGGAACCCATCGAGGGTGGAGATGGCTATTTTCATGGTGAGGGATGGGTTGTGAAGAAGGTGGAGCATTATATCTATGCTAATTTCAACAATTCTCATTCTTTACGTGTCTTCCTAAAAGCTTCGCATGTAGTAGATATTTAGTCCATCACTTTGAATATTAGAATTTTTCAACTTAAATAGATTCAATTTTAACCAATTTATAGTTGATAGTCAAGATCGTATATATTAGAATTATTATTTTTAATAAGAAACGAAATATATTGAAAGAAGATAAATACAAGAGAAGAAAATGAAAGAACCCTTCTAAAAATAACACTTAATTAATCTAATGCAATTTCTCATCAATTATAGAGAATTAAACCAAAACGATATAACCCTTGCAACTTAAAAGAATAGGTCTACTTAGAAATAGTGAAGTTAATATTGTCTCAAATATCAGTAATGGACTCTTATGTAGATTAGAGTTCTAGCTCTTCTAGAGTGATATCTCCTCAATGGCTTAGGCCAAGGCCCATCATGACAACAAGGTTTACACAATAGGAGTTGATTGGAGTTGTTTGAAATGGATCATTGAAGAGGAACCTAAATGTGCGTTGGACCAAAAGTTTACAATTGGTAAAAGATTTTGGAGAAAAGGGAGAGGGTACAATGAGGGATCTATGGCTTTTCAGCATGATCTTTCCTTGCTTTCAATAGCTGGAGTGAATGGGCACCACATTGTCAAGCTATTCAAAGGGATTGAGTGAGAAAAGCAACTGTTTGGTGGAATCTAGAGCTGGAAAATCGGAAACGAATTGAAGTTATAGACACATGCATGCCTGAATTTGTTGTCAAGGTAGCGCGTTGGTACCGAATCAATCAAAATTCTTCTTGCAAGGGGTAAAGCTCTCCCTAAATGGGGTGTAATTTCTAGTGGGACTATAAGTAGGAATTACCGTCATTGGTGCTAGTAGCAAAAAAGGAATCAATGCCCACTTAAATTTTTATTTGACCAACGTGTGACAATCCCTGAACAACAAAAAATAGTTAGCAGAGCTGATTGGGTAGCAGGAAGATACGGTGGGTGATGCACTCTCTCGTCGAGGGGGATAGACGGATTCTGAAACAGTGAAGTTAATCTGTTTTCTACCAACTTGTGTCCAATCGATCATATCTTCTTTTACTTCTTCTTTAATTTTTCCCTGAATGTTTTAAGTTTGTTCCTCACTCAGGCATTGCTGAGCTTTCTAAAATCACGTCAAAAAGCGTTCATTTGCATTATTTTCACCGCGTTCAAAATTTCCCTCCTAATCTATGAAGCCAATGTTCTTTCCTTGTGTGCGCTAGTTGTTTCCATAAAGAGATTTGTAACCATTGGCGCACAATCAAGTCTTTTGGTAATGAAGTAATTCTAGTGGTGGTGGACCGACTCACCAAGTTCCCTTATTTTATCTCCCTAAAGCACTCAATTACAGCAAAGAGCGAGGGTGAAATTTTCTGCTGAAAGATGGCTAACTTCAAGGCTTGTGGTGGTATTAGGGTCAGTAGGAGGCCTTGCTGTTAGGGAGGAGAGCTGGTAACAGGGAGTTTAACCATGCATCACTAACTGAGCCACTAAACAAGACCAATCTCAATCGCCCGTTTGCACATTGTCAATATCTCCCTAGATCTCATAATTGCCATGGTTCCTACAGTTTAAGAACTTTCTTTTGGGCTGTAAGCTTTGGAAACACACTGTTTTAAGAAATATCACACACATATGGACGATTAGAGAAGGAAAAGGTACATCAATCTGAAGAAATAAATATGAAAATTAACCCAACAGGAATGAATTTATCAACTTTCAAGTTGCAAAATGACAACCCACATGTTAGGTAGAACACAATAGAAAAAATTATATTTCACACTTGCTTAAAGGTTAGAACCAATTAAACTATCCATAATGATATTGAAATCATACAGTATTTTCAGGCTTGGCATTGTAGAGAGTTCAGGGGGAAGACGCCCAGATAAGTTATTATTGTCAAGAAGGCTGCAGAGACATAAAATGTGTTACTGAACAAGTGATTATACTTGATACAAGATTTGAATGTGAAGTAAGAACATGGTTGAAGATTGTTAGAAACATCTTCAGCCATAGTGTCATTAACTAAATTCAACGTATAGCAAACTCAAAACTCACAAATGAACAAGTCTTGGCAACGTGGACAGCTCACGTGGGATTTCTCCACTAATTGAATTGTTGTTCATGTGACTGAGATGCAGGCAACAAATCAAAAAACAAAAAAAAAGGAAGACAAATAAGTAAATACATACTTACATGGATTTTTGTTTAAATTGGTGAAAAAAAAGAAAAGAAAACATTTACAAGTGCCGTGTTGCAATCAAGTTAGCAAATGATTTAGGTATTGGTCCGGATATGTGGTTCTCGTCGATCTGTATTCTATTTAGATTTGTAAGATAACCCAGCTCCTCAGGCATCGAACCCGATAGTTGGTTGCGATTAAGAAGCCTGGACAAATGATGAAATGTGCATATTAGGATAGATTGAACATATTGATTGTTTCATGAATTGGAGATACTAACTATGATCTGGAAAGAAAAATATAAATTTTTAATGGTAATTCCAAGATACTACACATAGCAATGCCTCAACTATCCAATAAAGAAGGTCAAGCAAAACTTACAAAAGCTCCAAAGATGATATGTTCCCAATCTCTTTAGGAATGTTTCCAGTAATAGTGTTCCACATAAAGTCCCTTTTCGCAGAAAGAAATATCATGGAAGAGTAATCACATTCCATCACATAGTGGACAGCTCATATTGATAAAAAGTACATTGAAAAATAAAGATATTAATATTAGTCATACATTATTTTCAAATGAGACAATCGACCAATCTCTGGTGATATATATCCTGACAAATTCATGCCAAATAGTTGCCTACAACGAGAAGGATGGCAAGAAAAATGTAAGACTTCATGTAGCATTGAAAATAAGAAGGAAGACTGCATACTGCGAGTATTAAGTTCTTTTTTTATCAAACTGAGTTTCATACATCATAGAAGTCGCAATAGTAGTGATCGACGAGTAATAAGTGAAATATATCTTTGACGAAAATTTGAACAGCGATGCTTTTGAACATATTGCAGACATAAGAACTAAGAACGATTTGAATTAATACAAATCTGAAACATGTAGATAGCCATCAAGCAATGTTGTATTGTAGCACGTAATCCCAGTCCAGTTGGATATACATGGATCTCCTATATTCCAGTTGCTGAGATTGTTATTGATATCAATCAGAGCTTCTTTAATATCGAGCAATGCTTGCGCTGCATATCCACCCAACACAGAATAAAAGTTAAGACCTTTTTCTGATATTTTTCCCAACGAGGAACGCTCGCTCAGGTCTAAAGCGAGATACAGACTGAGACATGTCCAAACATGCAATGAGCAGGAATAATAGCTGAAGAAACAAAACCAAGCAGATAAGTAATAGGATAGAAATGACCTTCAGAAGGATGGGTAATGGGGCTTTGCGCTCCAGCAAAGAGAGGATAGCAAGACAACAAAAGAAGCAAAATGGGTCCATACACCCTGTTCATTGGAAGATACATCTCAAGAGTCGAGGGTGTATGATTGCCTAATCGAACAACAAGAGAATTCACTGGAGCAAGAGGGTTTATCTTCCGACGGGCGATGAGGAATCGGAGAAAGGGATTCCCGGTTGCAGAAAAGAAGATGAATGAAATCAAATCTTTGGTTGAAGAAAGAGATAATGACGATGATGACGACGGCAGGCATATTTTTCAATTGGCTTAGGTTTTACTAGTCTAAAAGTTGGTGAAGAAAAAAGAATAATAAAAGCAAGGAAGGAAGAAGATAGCTGGAGAGGTGGGTTCTGTTTACTGTCTTCTGCGCAAACGCTGAGCTACGGAGAAGACAGGGCCGGAACCCAGGTTGCTAGTTGACTCCTGGCTCCCCAAAGATTTCCTGTTGTGCTTATCCTAATGGCATCAGGCCATGTTCACACTCACACCTGCGCTTTAGATTTGACCATCATTTCGCAGATACCTCCGTCTGACATCGCCGCAATATGTGGGCACCCACGTGATGTTATCAAAGCAACTGTGCTCATTTTCAGCGCAACAAAATGAGCGTAGGATTTTGTCCGTGTCTCTGTCTTCTCCGTCTTCCTATTCCGAGGGATGATTGGGAAGTTTTTGCGGTCCTCCAATTACAAAGGATTCACATCATTTAAAAAATAAAAAAATTTTATTTTTATTTTTTTACATAATAAATAAAATATAGAAAAAAAATTAAAATTGTATAGTATTTTATCTTCTTATGAAGAAGTTTCTCTATAAATAGAAAGTTTCTAAAGAAAAAAAAATTATCCGAAAAGAAGTGAAATCTTCTATCTAATAAAGAACAAGAAAATCACTTCTGAAAAGAAGGAGATAAATAGTAAGGATTATTTTTTGTGAGAGAGAAATATAGGTATGTTGCTTTTGTATACATTAAGAGATGTCACTAATGAGCATTCAGTAAGAATCGGTCTAGAAAGATCAACTTTTGCGTGGGGAGATGCTAGAGAATCCAGTGATCAAATAGCTGATGATGTTGACCAAAGAAAAGTACAAGTTTCTACTGAATCAGTTGCAGAACCAAGGAGATCAACAAGAGATCGTCAACCATTGAGAAGATACTCTGTGAACGAGTATGTGATGATCACTGATGGCGATAAAGCTGAGTGTTATGAGGAAGCTATGGAGTATCAACAAAAGAAGAACTGGTTAGATGCGATGCAAGATGAGATGACATCATTGCATGAAAATCATACTTATGAGTTAGTTCAGCTTCCAAAAGGGCGAAAGACACTCAAGAACAAATGGGTATACAAACTCAAAGAAGAAAATTCACTACCAAAATATAAGGCATGACTAGTCGTAAAAGGCTTTGATCAGAAGACGGGCGTTGACTTTGAGGAAATATTTTCACTTATCGTGAAAAATGTCATCCATACGAGTGGTACTTGGATCAGGCTCAAGTCTTAATCTGCAGATCGAGCAACTCGATGTAAAGACAACATTCTTGCATATTGAATTAGAAGAAGAGATTTACATGGAACAATCAGACGAGTTCGTTGTCAAGGGAAAGGAACACTTTGTATGTACATTGAAGAAGAGTCTGTATGGATTAAAGCAAGCCTCACGACAATGGTATAGGAAGTTCGACTCTTTTATGGTAAATCAAGGATACAGGAAAACTTCTTCAGACCATTGTGTGTTCGTGAAAAGGTTCACGAACAGTACATTCATAATTCTCCTACTTTATGTCGATGACATGCTGATTGTGGGTCCAGACAGAGAAAAGATTATTAAGTTAAAGAATGAGCTTAACAGATCTTTTGCTATGAAAGACTTAAGACCGGCAAAATAGATACTTGGAACGAGTATCACTCGCGATAGAAAGAGCAGAAAGCTATGGCTATCGCAAGAGAAATATATCAAGAAAGTTCTCAGTCGATTCAACATGTATAAAGCGAAACTAGTCAATACTCGACTTGCTAAACAGTTTAAACTTACTTCCGAACAAAGTACTTCCACTAAAGAAGGAAAAACAAAAATGCAGAGAATTTCATATGCCTCAGCAGTTGTCAACTTGATGGATGCTATGGTTTGTACGAGACCTGACATTTCCCATTCTGTTAAAGTAGTCAACTAGTTTCTAACAAATCCAGGTAGAGAGCATTGGAATGCAATGAAGTGGATTCTTAGGTATCTTAAAGGTATTTCTGAATTCAGTTTGTGTTTTGAAAGTGAAAAGCGTTCGTTGGTAGGCTATAATGATGCAGACATGGCTGTAGACATTGACTCCCGAAAATCAACATCAGGGTATTTGGTTACATTTGGAGGGGGAGCAGTTTCATGGTAATCTAAGTGGCAAAAATCAGTGACATTGTTTACAATAGAAGCTGAGTTTATCGCAGCTACAGAAGCTGGTAAAAAAGTTTTGTGGATGCAAAAAATTCTGACAGAATTGGGTCATAAACAAGATAAGTATATCTTGTATTGTGACAGTCAAAATGTTATTCATTTAAGGAAGAATCCGAGCTTTCATTTGAAGTCACATAGATATCAAGTATCATTGGATACGAGATGTGTTGGACAACAAACAAGTGTATCTTGAGAAGATCCACACGGACGATAATGATTCTGACATGATGACAAAGATCTTGTAGAAGAATAAACACGAATTCTGTATAGGCTCAGCAGGATTAGAGATACATCATCATAAGTCAGGAGAGGGAGTTTGTGGGCTTCCTCCTTAATGATGAGGGACCCAAATCATTTAATAAATAAGAAAATTTTAATTTTATTTCTGCACGTCGTAAATGAAATGCAGAAGAAAAATTGAAACTTTCTTTTGCGTGATGTGTGATGTTTTGTCCTCTTATGAAGAAGTTTCTCTATAAATAGAGAGTTACTGAGGAAAGGAAAATTATTCGAAGAGAAGTAAAATCTTCTATCAAAGAGAGAACAAAAAAATCACTTCTCAGAAGAGGGAGAGAAATAGTGAGAATTATTTTTGGAGGGAAAAAAAAAAGTGAGAGAAAAATAGGTGTGATGCTTTTGTGTACATTGATAGTTCTAAGAATAGTGATTTCTCTTAGTGAATATTTTCAATATTATTCGATATTTAGAAAAATATTGTAAATCCTATTTTTTATAGTGAGATTTTTCTAGATTTGGTCCCCGTGGTTTTTTTCACGTAAAATTCTCGATATTCATTTTTGGCTATTATTTATCTTACTTGTTGGCCGTTAAAATCTTACAGCGTGAAAAATATTCTTAGTAATTTTCGGATCGCATCTGCTATCATTTCTCGTACTACGTGCGGTGGTATTATTGTCATCGTTGCCGTCGGATTTCGTCGGTATTTTTCCCAACAGCTTTCACCATGCACTCAATGCCAAAAAGAAATTAGTTTTCACAGATGTTGCCGTTTTATGTCCTTTTAACAGTTCGTCGAGATGCTTAAATCTTGGGTCTTGAACTGGATCAAATCTCGTCAGAAAATCCAGGATTTGAATTGATGCCCTTTCATTGAGTCCTCCTAAGTTGGATTGATTTATCCTAAAGATTTCGATATTTTAGTCACTCTCAGATTTCAAGAGTGATACCATTTGTTGAACAAGTCACTCATGCCATTTACTTTGGGATTAAATGATTCGTTTTCTGAAATTTGAAACTTTACCATGAATTGGCCAAGTATTTGATTGGTTATTCAAGCTGAAAACGATTGAAAACACTTGCAGAAGCCTCTCAGATTTGATAATTTTTACTTGGTTATGAATTCAAAGCTTTCATAGTATTTAATTATTCAAGACGGGATATTTGGGATTATGTTAGTGATTGATTGCCAAACAATTATTAAAATATATATGTTTGAAGGTTGACAAATTGGAGGGAATTCTTGGACCAAACTTGAAGCTTCTCCTAATAAAGCTTGAGGTATAATTTCTGTGTAATATACCGAAGGTTGTTTGAATACATAATTTTTAAAACCGTCACTTTCAGTTGTTTTCATTATTGTTTGGGTTACACTAGGGGAAGTTCATTACCTAATTGGTTTGGTTGCTGCAACTTGCTTTTTAATTGGAATTCTAACCATCACTTTCCACCACGTCAAATCAAAAGTCAACCCTTTTCATTTTGAGATTAAGTTTGGGGTGTTCATGCTCCAAATCCATTTAATTTTGTGAAATATAACCGAACCAAATCAGTTAAGAGCAGTTTCAAAATTTTAAAACCAAAACTGGATCTTCTTAGTTCACAAACCAAACCAAAACCAAGTCAGTTTTAGATTTGATTCGGTTTCAGAACACAATATTACATGTAAACAAACACAAACGAAATGGGCCCACTCGGCCACTTGGGTTGTACAGAGTGAATATTACAAAATATAGTCCATAGATATTACAAGTTCATGGCCAAAAACCAAATTAAAACAAACAATATAAGATAAGAACTATCAAAATAAAAAAGGGTCTTAAAGCTTCAAAATGCCCCAAGAAGAGGCCCATCACAACAATGTGGCCGAGACCTTCACAACATGGCCACCTCTTGGGCCATTCCATTGATCTCCCAAATTAGAATGTGTAGGGACTTGTCTTTGTCACTTAATGTTGGAACCTCTTCTAAGTTTTCATAGAAGTGATTATTTGCAAAATAAAGACAACTAAAAATGTTAGATATGTGTTTGGCCTTTACCCTTGTGAGTGGTCCTTATGGCACCTGACATGATTAATTAGATAAATGATTCTTAAATATAAACTAAGAGTTTAATTAAATCTTTCAAATTATTCACACTAAAAATTTTCATTTAGGCTTAACTTAATTCCAAAATTTTTTTATTAGAAATAATTAAATATTCAATGAGACATGATTAATTAATCAAATACTTTAATTCCTTCACACTAAAAATGGTCAATTTAGCGATAATTTGGATAGTATATGAAAAATTTTAACAAAGAAATTTACTTACAAATCTTTAAGATGAAAACAAATAAAATTCAATTAATTATAAAATTACATATATTTATAAAAATAAAATATTTAACAATAATACAGTTCGATTAAGTTATTTTTGTTTTACATATGTCAAAATTCATAACCAAATCAAATTTTACCGATATTTAAAATTTAGAACTGAATGTCAGTTTGATTTGTCAGTTTCAGGTTGGTTTGACCGCCGTGCGATCGATATAGAAGGTTTTGAGCATGCGTTAGAGCGAGTTCCGACACTAGGATCTTGTTCGTGACACTTCAATCTCCAAGTTTTATATAAGTCATTTTTCAACTTCTTTTTTTAGTTTTAAAGTTAGGTTTTTGTCCAAACTTGAATCTTTTGGTTATTTCTATGTTGTTTGGGTAGATTTGAGTTCTATGCAGGATATTAGATTAGAGGTGAAAATCAATGAGGGAGGCTAGATTCCATGCTCCTCGTACACTAGACATTGATGCAGCGGTAGACAACAAGTGTTGACTGATGATGATGACATAGTTGAGAAATGGTCGACACCTCGGCAAGTGTCGACCCTGACAGACCATAAGGTGCAAGTGTCGACTGATCAGTCAACACTTGCCATATCTAAAAGGGTAAAGGATTAACCGTTTGCTCAAGATGTCGACTCCTGCCAACTTGAGAGCAACAAAGGTCAACCCTTTATGTAACACCCCAAGCACCCATCCGTTTCCGGTGCGCTACAGTACGTCTACTTATACACACTATGACACACTGAAAACTTGACACAACTCACTCAATTTAATACCACTTTCGTTTTCAAATCATCTTTAAAAGAACACTTGTGAGTATGAAAAATTTTCGACTCGATTCGAAAACAACTCGCGCCCCGAATAGGGAACACGAAATCCTTAATATAAAAACACGCAGCGGAAAAGAAAACAATTTAAAATAGTTTTTAAAATAAACCGACAAGACTCGAAATCCTAGGATGGAGTCCAACACACCCCTTGAACTACACAAATTCAGTGTCGTCCATTCACTTCCCCACTTCGACGCTCTGCGCGCGCTAACTCAACATCACCCCGTCACACGCACACTCACAGCGCCGCGTGCCCCACGCACCCTGCCTCCGTACCACACGTCCGCACGCAAGCCCTCACCCGATGCCGCACGACTCGTGAGCACTCGTAAGGCTGCGTGCCGCGCAACTGCGACCACGCCGCACTTCCGCTCCACTCCACACTTCTCTAACACTCACTGTACACATCCCGACCTATTCCATATCCTCTCGACTCCCAACCTCTCTCCCGAAATTTTGGCAGAGTAACGCCTAAAAATTGGCTATCCCAAAATTTAAATACTACACACAGCTCACCATAAACTAAAAATATTTATCTATCAACCATCCAAAGAATTTCCATAAAAAAATAATCAAAGTTTAAAGACAACAAAAATCTATCAACTATAAATGAGGAAAGTCTACAATATAGAGCAATACCAAGCTCCTACATGTAAAGCAAACACGTACGTCACCGAAACCACACGCACTCCATAAACCCTCATACAACCGACGCCTATACAACTCGTCTAATCAACTGTACATCGACACAGCAAAATAAAATACCCCCAATAGCCAAGCCACCACCTACCGTCTCCACGGGTCGGGTCGCCCTAACAAAATCCGCCGTCCGGTGCCTCGGTCGCACGCCGCCAACCGTCCTATGCCTCAGAACTAGGCTCTTGAAGCTCACCAGCAAAATCGTCAGCACCTACACCATAGAATACACATTATAAGCCTAACGCTCAGTAAGTAGTACAATATGAAAGTAAAAGCCGTCAATGCAATCTTATCACATGAAGTCTCTACACTCACACTCATGTTGTCACATCAGTTATGCGTAGTGTAGCCGTACCAGGGTAATAAGGAACCCAACGCCACCCTACACCCTGACACGTCGCCACCGTCCCGGACTCCCCAGCAACGAGGCCCACAAGCTACACACACACATCACCACACAGCAACCACATTAGGGTGAGGGTGTACCTCGCGCCACACTACACCCTGACACGTCGCCCCCGTCCCAGCCTCCCTAGCAACCGGGCCACAGTTGCCACACACACGTTTCACGACAGCCCAGCCGGCCCACTCCTCGAGCGAAATCCGCGACTGGTGAAGCACCGGCCCGCACACTAGCAGGATCCGCGGTACCACCGCCACGCGTCTCACCACTTACTCAAAATATACTCAAAACCATTTTCGTTCCTTTTTTTTTTTAAAAAAATGATGCATGTCAAACAATACCCACACACTCCACAATCAATCACATAAATCCTAAAGTTCTACGATGTAGGCCCACTCAGGAAAAATGCATGCATGCACTACTTACCTGGCGTCCTAAGCTCACTCGACGCACAACTTCACCAAAAAAATGCCTCAACCTAAAACACAAACAATCACTTATCAATCTTCGCTTCAAAATTCACCAAATAAGCTAAAATAATATCCCTTAACTAAACCCATGAAATTCCAACCAAAACGAGCGGCTAATTCGGTTCGGCCGAAAACAAGCCTAAAGTTCAGACACGCATAACTTTTGCGTCCGTTAGCGGAATCGAGTGATTCAAGAGGCTAAACGTTCCCTTAGAAACCTAGTTTAACATGCTCAGACGGATTTTAAAACGGTAAGCCGCAGCTAGGTGGAAAAATCCTGAAACCGAATTTGCCGTTTTTATCTAATTTCACATTTTTGTTTACTTCAACCAAAACTCACTCAAAATTGCCTTTACGCATTAAAACAGCCATGTTACTATCACACATCACAATTCTACGAAAAACACTCACTAATTTGACTTGGACCAAAATCCGACATAAACTTCCGACGTGCATGACTTTTGCGTCGGATATCAGAATCGAACAATTTCAGTGGCCATACGTTCCTCTAACAACCTAGTTTAACCCTTAAAAACAGAATTGGAAACGATCAACCAAAGCCAGGCCAAAATGGCCAAAAACAGAACTGCCCCAAGATAAAACAATGATCGATTTTGATTTCAAATTTTAATTTCCCAATTTCTACACACAACTATCTATATTTCGCTCATATACTTCGGCCAAGGTCACTGAAAATGCAAGGAGGCCGAACACTAAGCTCGACCAAAACAGGAAACTGACAGGGCTCACCTTCAGTTTCCTTAAACTCACGGCATCTCCTTCCTACTACACTTCAACCTTGTGGCCAATTCAATCAAAATGACAGCAGATCGAGCACTAAGCTCGGGCAAAACTGAAAAAAAATGGGAAGGGCAGCAAGAGGAGAAAAACTTACCGCGGTATCGTTGTGCACTCGGTCGAAGGGAGAACAAGACAGCCGAGCACCTAGTCGCCGGCAGTTTCTCCCACGCTCATGTTCGTCGGCCGAAGATCGGAGCTCATAAATTTTCTCATTCTCTCGGTTGGGCTTCACCTCTCGGGCGTCGATGAGCAGCAACAGCCGAATGGCTTCCTCCCGAAGCCATTCGGCTGTCATATTGTTTTATTAATATTATTTTTAAATTTAATTAATTAAATTACCAAAACACTCTCACGTGTTTTTATCGTTCGTAACTTCGTTAAATTCTCGCCCTCCCGACTTTAAATTTTTTTCAATTCTATTAGTCGAGCGCTAACGCGCAACGGCTTTCGCGCAGCCTCCCCAAAAGGTAATTTAAATGTGGCGGATTTCGCATATCAGATCATGTCTCCATATACATCAATCTTCTGGATTCGGTCGAATCCAAATCATTTTTTTTGAGTTCTATTTCTTTCAGGGGGCAATATGAATGTTCTTTTATGTTCTATCAACACACTCAAAGGGTTATACGATATATCTGGTGTCGAGACCCCTAGTTCTAGCTATCGATGAAAGTAGTGAACAAGTGTAAGCTTCGTTGCCCGACAGTATGGAGTACTGACCACACCATTTCGATGTGTTTCGATTTTTTTAGGTTTGATGCTTTTGAATTCATTGTATTAATTCCACTTTCTACTAGGACAAGTAACCCAAAAAATGCAAATTCATGGTTTTTTTGTTATTAGGATAGGTGAATTTATATGGATCCATCCCCCGGACATGAGAATTTTTGAAAACCATCACAAAACTAGACTCCGAGTTTTATAATTTAATTTAGCCGTTAAAATATTTCTCGAAACTCCAACCGAGATTAAATTAAAAATTTCAAAAATTAGATTTAAAAATCTGAAATTTTCTGTGTTATTACACTTTACTTAAAGTGTTAACCCTTTTCATGAGGTGCCGACCGCTAGGGTCGGAGGTCGAACCTTGGTGGAAACTCAAGAAGATGAGGTGTTGACCGCTAGCAGTCAACCTATGCTTGTTTCGATCAACCCCTTTTGGGTTCCAGGCGCCTGTAGTCTTTAATTAAGTTCGCTACCATTTAATGTGGTCAATTGGTTGGGTTCCTAAGGTTGATGTAGGATCCACCTATTATTCGTATTTGTATATTAAGTAGGGTTTTCATGTCGTGCCTTGTTAGTTAGGGTTCAAATCTTGATTTATTTTCCTTTGATATCTCTCGTATTCTGATTTGGATTTGATGTTGAGTTTATTAAAGGTTCCAATAATGGCCATGTTCTCAATGCCTTGTTTACAGTGCCTTATCCCGCTAGTGTGTTCGAATTGTCAGTAAGGTTATGATCATCATTGAGATAGGGAGTTCTGTACTATTCTGTATTTGCATTCCATGACATATGAAAATCTACGAAAACCTTTACGAACCCTAGTCGCCAGAACATTATTTTTTACGTATGTTTTGCATGTTTACTTTATATGTGGTTGGTATTTCATTTAATGTGTTACACGTATGTGCTTGATGGGCTAATTTCTATTTGATTTGATTGGCCCACCTTGATATCGGTCTCTAGTTATTTTAGATTGCATCTAATCAAGCAACCAAAGCAACCTGAGTAAGATTGTACACACTTTCTGCTACAGGAAAGTTGTTTATATTACGAAAATTGATAATAGGGCGGTAATGACGCGTTACTTAGATTTCAAATCCTTAAACCTGATCACGGTATGTGTCACACCCCGACAGCAACACCCCGAAAACCTATTAATTGTGGCGTCCCGAAATCCACTGGTTTTCGATTAGCTCTGACACTATAACTGTAGCATCCCACGACCACCCTAGACTCGCAATGACGTGATCCTCTCTCTCTCTCTACTTAACCTAACGACACTCTTATCCTTTAATCATATTCAAAAGAACATTTATAAGTATAAAAATTTTCAACTCGCTTCGAAAATAACTCACGCCCGAAAAGAAAACGTTCCAAAAGGAAATGTACGAAACCCCGATATAAATAAGCAGGGAAAAATGTTTACGTACCTTGGGTTTTTAAAAAAAATGAAATAAAAGAGTTTAAGACGGTAAAACTCAAAAAGGAAATGGGAGTGCCTGACGCGCTTTGTGCGCCATGCGCTAACAGCGCACGCCCCAGGAGCCGCATGCCCTCACTCGGCGCCGCCCGTCCCAGGTGCCACACGCCGGCGCGCGCACTCTAACTTAGCACTACACGTCCGTGCGCCCATCCTGTACTAACGCTGCGCATTGCGCACATGCCCTCACCCAGTGCCGCGTGTGTACCCTCAGCGTCGTGCCCTCCAGGACACGCCCTGACTCTGTGCTGCACGCCCTGCCCGCGCCCTTCGCGCTGCGCTCTCCGATAGACACCCACCTGACGCTGTGCGCCCCATGTGCACGCTAGACCACTCGGCACTACACGATCTCGTGCACGCCACCTCTGACGTTATAACACACTCTTCTGAAATTTTGGCAAAGTAACGCTTAAAAATGGCTATACCAATAAAACGAACTGAACCTGCGTACAGTTCACCAAACCATTTCCATAATCCATCAATCAAAACCATCTAGAAATCACCAAGGAAAAATTAGAATGTAAAGAGAATGAATCTAGCAACTGATAACGAAGAAAATCCACAGTATAAAGCAATGCAATGCTCATATATATAATATATACGCACTACACAATCACTCACTGGCTTCTCATCGTAAGTTAGCGTTGGCTGGATCTCTATATCCTGCAGTGGTACCACCTGAGAAGGATCACGCACGCATTTTCTCAACATAGAGACATGGAAAACATCGTGTATAGTGTCCATCGAAGAGGGCAACTGAATCTTGTAGGCGGTTCTCCCAATCCTACTGACAATCGAAAATGGTCCCACGTACCGAGGCCTGATCTTCCTTATCTTCCCATGTAACACCCTGTATTTTCGCGGTACCGATTTTCGGGTTGTCAGTATGATAAACGGCGGGATTAGGGTAGGAATGGAGAGTGGAAAATTTTTGAGGTTAGGTGGGGAATTATTTCGAGGATAATGGTGAGGAGAAAATTTTAAGAATCTTACCAGAGGTGGTTTGGATGGCCGTTGGATTAAAAGATTAAAGTGTAAGGGTGAAATAGTAATTAGTTATTATTATTATTTTATTCTTTTTTTTATTTAAATGTTAATAGAGAGGGGGAGGGATTCGCAGAAACCCTCTCCCCTTCTCTGTTGTCTCCCCCCCCACCTCCGCACGACCTTTCGGCTTCTCTCCTTCCCGCGATCGTTCAGCCGACGATTTCTTGTGGTTTTCTCCTCCATTTCAACGGTTCAAGGTAAGTTTAAGTAGTTTATAGTTCAATGTTGGTTTAGTGTTGGAGTTGAGGAGAAATTTAATGGATAGAGATTTGGGGTTTTAGGATTAGAGTGTTTATTGGGTGCAATATTAATTGTTGTGGGTTATTGTGGATAAATGTGATGGATAGGTGAGGAAGTGAGCGAATTTGAGCGAGGAACCGATAATGTAGGATTTTAAGCGCTAATATGAAACTGGCTGTGAATTTTTGGCCTAGCTATGGGCCCTTGTTTTAGAAACCCTTTTGGTGGGGTAAACTAGGTTACAATTGAAACATTTGGCCGCTGGAATCGTGTGATTCTAATAACCGACGCAAGAGTTTTGCGCCTCGGAACTTAGGTTGATTATGAAGCCGAATAGGTTAGTGAGCGATTTTGGTGAGTTTGCGAAGTGTTGAGCTAGTGTGGTGATTTTAGTGCACAAGTAGAATAGTGGGATGAATTTTGACGAAAAAATCGATTTTGTTGTAGGTTGAGCAATTTTCGGGTGAAACGAGCACCACAGAAATCTAGGACGCCAGGTAAGTAGTGTATGCATGTGTTTTGCCCAGGTGGGGCTACACTAAGGAATGTTAAGTTTGTGTCGGATGATTGTGATGTGCGTGTGTATTGTTTGACATGCATCATATTTTTTTAATTGGAAACAAAAATGAATTTGAGCATGATTTTATGCGCGAGTGTGAAGCGCGAGGTGTGGTGGTCATAACGATGTGTGTGTGGCAGCTAGGCCCCATTGCTCGAGAAATCGGGACTGTGGCGACATGCCAGGGTGTGGTGTGGCGAGTGCGTCCAACCTCACCTTGGGATGGCTGCTGCGATGTGCGTATGGTGGTGTGCAACTATGGCCTCGTTGCGGGAGGAACTGGGACGATGGCGACGTGCCAGGGGGTGGTATGGCGAGTGCGTCCAGCCTCACCCTGGAATGGTTGCGGTGCATAAAGTGACGCGTGGGTACGGATTGAGGGCCTCGTTGTTGGAGAAACCGGGACGATGACGACGTGTCAGGGTGTGAGGTGGCGAGAGAGTCCAGCCTCACCATGGTGCGGCCGTACCATGGGGCACTAGTTGTGACAACATGAGCGAGAATGTAGAAAATGCATGTGATAGGATTGCATTGTTGTTTTACGATTCATATTGCACTGCTTACTGAGCGTTAAGCTTATGTTGTGTGTTCCTTAATGTAGGTGCAGAGTTTCCAGAAGGTGAATTGTTAGAGCCTAGATAGGATGAGTAGGCGGTTGGTGGCGTTCTACCGTGTGCCGGCAGGTGGAGCTTGTCAGGGCGGCCCAACACGTGGAGTGATGTCGGGAGGTAGATTTTTGGGAGTAGTGTTTTTGGTGAGGTCTATGTCGTGTGTATAGGTTTTGAGGCATAGATGGATGCGGGTGTTGATGGTCGGGATTCATGTATAGGTACATGTTGAACTATTTGAAAGAGTTTAAATGAATGATTCAGGTTTTCAACCGGTAGTTTTAATTTGGGAAAGTTTTTGTGACCGTTTCTTTTGGAGCTGGTGTTATTATTTAGGCTGCTGGTGTGAAATGTCGACTTAAGTCCATAGGTGTCGACCGGTCAGTGTAAATTGGAAGGTGAGTGTCAACCGCCGGGTTTGACCTGTGCGGGCGGAGGGAAATGAAGTGTCGATCGGTGACCGTGGGTGTTGACCGGTTAGCGTAAAATCAGTAAGAGTGTCGACCGCAGGGGTCGATCTGTGCGGGCAAAGAAGGTCGAAGTGTCGACCTGTGAAAGCAGGTGTCGACCACTCTCTGAGTTGAACGTAGAAGTGTCGACCAGCGATTCTTAGTGTCGACCGATGAGAAGACCCGAGCGAAATGGGTGTCGACTGATGTTTGTCATTGTCGATCGATGGGAAAGTCGAGATGACCCAGGTGTCGACCGGCGTTTGTAGGTGTCGACCGGTCTCTTTATTTTTATGTCTTAAAAGTTAAAGTTTATTTAAAACGATTTTAAATGAGTTTTTTTCCACTGCGAAATTCTTAAATAGCTTTCAAAGAGTACTGATTTAACTCGAGGAATATAAGTTTTAAATTTTATAAGAATTTTGTCGGGATGAAAAGCGAGTGTACGGTTGGCGACCCAGATCCAGGGACGACTCAGGGGCGTTAAAGATGTGGTGTCGGAGCGGTAAACGTACCGAAAACGGGTAGGTTTTTGGGGGCGTTACATCCCAAACCTGACCACTCCATTGAACGGGGAGATCTTCAGAAATATCTCATTGCCCTTGCTGAACTCCAACTCTCGCTGCCTCTGATCTGCATAGCTCTTCTGCCGACTCTGAGCTGCCTCAATCATCTTCCTTATAACAACGATTTTGTCAACAATTTTCTGCAACATCACGGGGCCTATAAGTCTTGCCTCTCCAACCTCATTCCAATACAAAGGCGATCTGCCCTTCCGCCCATATAAAGCCTCGTACAGGGCCATACCGATGGTAGACTGGTAACTGTTATTATGCGAGAACTCAACCAAAGGCAAGAATCTGCCCAAGCCGTCTGAAACTCCAACACATAGGCTCTGAGCATATCCTCCAAGATCTGTATAGTCCGCTCTGATTGCCCATCAGTTTGAGGGTGAAAGGTCGTAGAGAAATCCAACCTGGTACCCATGACCTTATGTAGACTCTTCTAAAATTTGGACGTAAACCTGAGGTCTCGGTCTGACACTATTGACACCGGGATCCCATGCAGCTTGACTATCTCCTAAATAGACATTTGGGCAAACTGATCCATAGAATAAACCATCCTCACAGACAAAAAGTAAGACGACTTCGTTAACCTGTCAACTATCACCCAGATTGCATCATGGCCCTTAGCGGTCTTTGGCAAACCCTAGCACAAAATCCATAGTAATACGCTCTCATTTCTACTCTGGTATAGGCAATGGCTGAAGCGTACCTGACGGTTTTTGATGCTCCACCTTTACCTGTAACACCCGAGGTTTCAGTATATTGTATATTGTATATTGTTCTTAAGGCATTTTGTATATGTACTTTGTCAATGCAGTGTATACTTTGGATATAGAATTGATTAAGTAAAAGAGAAAAAGAAAAATAAACGAGTAAAAAGAAGAGATGAAAAGAGGGGAAAATGTTAGAAATAAGAAATATGGTCAATTTTGATAAAATTAAAGGTTATGTGTGAATTAAGTAAATAAGATAAAGTTAAACTTTATTAAATAAAGTTTATAAAAACCAAAATTTCCTTTTCATCTTCCACGGTTTGCTCCAGCTGCCATTTCTCCTTTCTTAAAGCTCTTCTTCAGCCAAGACAACTTTCATTTCAAAGGATTAAGGTGTCGACCTGTACAACAGGTGTCGACTGGTGCAAACAGAAGCAAACGAGATGCCGACCTATATATATAGGTGTCAAACCTTGTGTGTGCAGAATGGGTCAAGTGTTGACCGAAGATTTCAGAGGTCGACCAGGAGCCCTTGTATTGTTTTAAAACATGAAATGTTTTACTATTAGTTAATAGTTTAGATAAGCGAACTGGGTTCGGATAACTCGGGACACTACATCGTAAGTGTGATGTGTTAATGGTTTTAATGCACTTGTGTTAGGTTCCAAAACTTTGAAGAAGAGTGATCAGGATTGGTCGACTGCTATAGACCGAGGTAAGTTTATATTGTATGCTTCAAGCTCTAAGTTGATAAATAGGTGCAGTTGGAGGAACGAGCTCTTGGGGTGTGTTCGCAGCAATCAGGCGATCTTTTGACCCGTGGGTGATGTATCCTAACTTTTGATGTAGTCTCTAGAAGTGTTTAGATTGAGTGTGCAGTTAAGATTTTATGTTTTGAAATTTCTTGAACTGACTGGGTGTATATTTGATTGAATGGAAGAGCTTAAGTTTTAGAGCCTCCCATGCATTTATTCTTTTGCTTCCGCTATCTATTTTGGGTTTTGAATGATTTGGAAAGTTTGATTGTGTCTTTCTTGAGGAAAGAAAATAGGAAAAAGGAAATTAGGAAGGTTAAGTCTTAAGTCAAGCCCAGTGATGACGTACGGGTCGTCACAATTTGTGGTATCAGACCCACTAGGTTTTAAAATTGGTCTTTTAGACTGCCTGACTGCGCAGACTACCTCATGGGAATGCTCCAACAACTGTAAGTGTTTAAGTTAAGTTAAGTTATAGTGTTAAGTATATGTTTGTGTGTATATTGTCTAGGAGTGCTAACATGTCAAGATATCAAAGGAGGGATAGACGAAGGCCGGTAGACGAAAAGGGTGATTCAGACACCATGAGATAGTTAACTGAACTGGTGAACCAGCAATCCCAACAACTGAAGAGGTTTATGAATAGGGACGACAATTCCCACTCCAGTGCTTTTAGTGATCTTAGTGGAAAGTGTTTCAGATGACTCTGATCGCCGACCTTCGATGGACAGTCTACGGATCCAATACATGCTGAAGATTGGGTCTAGTCAATCGAGAATATGTTTGACTATGCTGAGGTGGAAGAAAGTAAGAAGGTGTCATGCACAGTATTCCATCTCACAAAGGATGCACATTACTAGTGGGATACGGTTAAGACCACGACGAATGTCAGGGAAATGTCATGGGAGCGATTTAAGGAACTGTTCTATGAAAAGTATTTCAACCGAAACGTCCGTACAAACAAGGTGGTCGAGCTCGCCCAATTGCGCCATCATGGATCCGTGACGGAGTACATAAGGAAGTTTGAATCGCTATTCTGTTACGCCAGCCACTTGTGTAGCTACCCAGAAACTCACGCGGTTCTTGGTACGCTCACTACTACCACTCACACAAATACGCTAGGTAAAATTCGTATAAAAATTTAAAACATTCATTCCTCGACTTAAAACGATATTTTTGAAAATGTTTAAAATCATCGCAGCAAAAGACTTTGATAAAAATCAGTTTAAATAAAGTTTCAAGTTTTCTAAAACATAAAAATCAATTTCGGTCGACCCCTGTAAGCACCGATCGACACTTCATTTGTCTCTGTTTTCATCGGTCGACACCTCTCTGCTCCTCATGCTAACCAATCGACACTTGACTGCACCGGTCGACACTTCATTACTCCCTGTACGCGTCGGTCGATTCTTGAGGTCGACACTCCCGTCTATTTTACACTACCAGTCGACACTTGCATGCACCGGTCGACACTTCATTCCTCTTTGTCCACGTCGGTCGATCATCGAGGTCGACACTCCCGTCTATTTTTCACTACCGGTCGACACTTGCATGCACTAGTCGACACTTCATTCCTCTTTGTTCTAGTAGGTCGACCCAAGCGGTCGACACCTACAGAGTTTGGTCGACCCCCTTATATGCAGGACAACACTCTGTACTCATTTTTACACTAAGCGGTCAACCCTTTCTTACACATGTCGACACCTTGATCGACTCTGCCTTTATAGGTTGCCTATTACGGTCAACACTGGCCAAGTTCGGTCGACACCTCCTCCACCGAATTTTGCCTAAAAACCTTGAACTTTCTATAAATAACCAAAATTCGACTCAACGTCAAAAATAGCAAAAACGTGTACTCCCCAATCCATCCAAAACTAATATATACTTTAAAACGACTACAATTGTTTAAAATTCATTTACACTTCGAGTCAATTCAAAACAACTTCGACTAAACTCGAAATAACTAAACTCTCTTGCATGCCCCCGCCCTGGTCAAAACGCCCCAACAATCGGCTGGACTGTCCACAAGCGCACTCCTCCAACGGCCTTCTAGTCCTGGGCACGCTCTGAGTACTCACCAGCTATCGCTTCATCACCTACATCACAGAACTCATCTATTAGCCTACTGCTAAGTAAGTAATGCATATAAAAACATAAACACTGTAAACACACATATCCTAACATATGCAGTTTCTACAGTTTCGTCTTTACTTTCGTTTTCGTCTCTTTCTTACTTCTTCTTTATCTTCTTACTACTAGGTTCTTCTTTACGTGCTAGATCAAGGTGACACACTTCGCGGTCCACCTCACGGGACAAGGCCTACCTCGATCTAGTAAAATGATACACCTCGTGGTCCACCTCTTGGGACAAGGCCACCACGTAAAGCGGGAGAAGAAGTGATACACCTCGCGGTCCACCTCTTGGGACAAGACCATTCAACCTCTCCTTTATTATCTTCTTACGTATCTTCATTTCGTTCATCACATCACATCCTACTTTTTCAATTCGTAAAAACATAGAAATTCATTTTCGTTTCGTTCTTGTACTTTAAAACCATGATGCATAATCACTAAAGCATAACATAAAATAAAGGTACAGGCATCCTACTGAACTGTGATGTAGGCCCGAAGGCAAAACACCTAATGGATTACTTACCTGGCGTCCATAGCAACTCATTCGTAACTTCGTACGCTAACTGGAAAACCTATAAAACCACTAATCAATTAATTCCACTTCGTCTAACTTATAAAATTCTAACACGGAAGTCATAAACCCTTACTAAACTGCCACTTCTAGCTAAACCCGAAATCCTACACAATTTCTGACCAAATTCAGAAATGCATAATTTATCCAATACTCGTCTGATTTGGACGATTTGAAATGCTATGGACTCTTGAGGATGTCTAATTCCTAACGGTCTAATTCAATTCTAATCAAACACTTACAGCTTGACTGAATGTGGTCAAATGGAAATCGTTTCGTAACGAGAGTATTCGACTATCCAAACGCCCAATCTTTTCTATAAAAACCCATAATATACTCCCACTTCTAGCTTAAACACCAATACACGAATAAAATCAACTACAAACCTCAAAATCTCGTATCTCCTTCATAGGTTTCACTAAAACTACCAAATACTCCTTCTAACTTCACTTTTACCGCTTCAAACAACTAAAAGACTAACTCTCTACTAAGAACTAACTAAAACTTACCGTATATTTGAAGATTGATGAAGGAAGCAGCTGATCGACATCGCTGGAAGGAAGAAATTGCTGAAGAGGAGGTTATTCTTTCATAGAAAAGGGAAAAAGCAGAGGGGAAAACTTCATGATCTTCCCTTTCACCCTTTTTATTATTAATAATAATAATCGTAATTACTAAATCACCCTCAACCTTTAACCATTTAATTAATCTATTATTCGGTTCGTCTTCGGTTGGATCATTAAAATTTTCTCTTCTCCATTAACCTCAAAATAATCTTATACTTAATGGTAGAAATTCTTTGATCTCAATTCCGACTAAAATTTTGTCGATTACAATCACATAAATCAAAAAATTAATTTAGCGAGAAAATTCTAGGTTTTACATTCCATCCTCCTTAAAAAAATTTTGTCCCCAAAATTTGCTACCTGAACAACTCTGGATATCGGCTCATCATGTCCTACTGCCACTCCCAGGTTGATTCTTCCACGTTATGGTTGCGCTATAATACCTTCACCAGTGGAATCTCCTTGTTAAGTAGAATTTTCATTGCATAATCTAGAATCTCGACTGACTTCTCCTCATACCTCAAAGTAGGTTGAATCTGTATATCTTGCTGCTTAACGACGTGAGAAGGATCTCGCATACACTTTTTCATCATGGACACGTGGAACACATTGTGAATTCCGTCCATCGAGGTTGGTAGTTGCAGCTGGTAAATTGCCTTCCCTATTCTTTTTGTAATAGGAAATGGCCCAATGTATCTAGGATTTAACTTGTCCCTTTTCTGAATCTTACAAATCTTTTGAATGGTGAGATCTTCAGAAACACTTCATCATTTACTTCAAATTCTAGCTCTCTCCTCTGACAATCTGCATAACTCTTCTGTTGACTCTGAGTTGTTAAGATCCGTTGTCTAATAAATGCAACATTTTCTGCAGTTTGTTGCAGAATGTCAAGACCAATTAACCGTACTTCGCCGACTTCGTCCCAATATAACGGAGATCTGTACTTCCTCCCGTACAAAGCCTCATATAGAGCCATACCTATTGTAACCTGAAAGCTGTTATTATAAGAAAACTCCACCAATAGTAGGTATTTGCTCAATGAACCTTGGAACTCCAGTACACAAGCTCGAAGCATATCCTCCAGCGTCTGAATAGTTCTCTCGGATTGACCGTCTGTCTGAGGATGAAAGCCGTACTGAAATTAAGCAGCGTACCCATAGCTTTGTGCAGACTCTTCCAGAATTTTGATGTAAATCTAGGGTCTCTATCTGATACAATCGAAGTAAGAACTCGTGTAAATGTACGATCCCTTAAATATACAGTTCGGCGAACTGGTCCATAGAATATGTCATCTTTACTGGCAGAAAATAAGATGACTTGGTTAACCGATCCACAATCACCCATATGCCATCGTAACCTTTTGTTGTTTGAGGCAATCTGACGATAAAGTCCATCGATATCTGCTCCCATTTCTACTCAGGAATCGGCAATGGTTGAAGCTTTCCTGCTGCCTCTGATGTTCAGCCTTAATCTGCTGGCAAATCAAACACATCTCTACGTACTTTGCCACAGTCCTCTTCATATTAGGCGACCAGTAATGTTGTTTAAGGTCCATGTACATCTTGCTATTTCTTGGATGCACAGAAAACTTAGAAGAATGGGCTTCCGAAAGAATCTCCCTACGAAGTTCCTCAACATTCGGCACATATCACCTATTTCGAAACTTGAGGATTCCGTTGTCCGAATAACTGAACTCCGATCTGTCATTAGAAGCCATGCTTGATCTAACTTCATTGCATTCAACGTCGTCCTCCTGGGCTTGCTTAATCTTTTCCAAATTAGTGGGCTGTAGAGACATAGCTGACAACATGGCTCACACTGTAACGATCCATTTTTCCAGTAAAATATTGTCTGCTATGGGGATTTGAGTTGTAGCCCAATATCCTCCTCTCACGAATTTGTTTGGCGATGACTTGCCAGTCGACCACCCAACTCGATACTGCTCTTGCCGGAGCACTCTTAACTTCAGAGTTCTTATGGGATTAATTGCCAATTGTGCTCCAAAACGCGTCTTACTATCTTGGGAGGATTTCCTTATATATGTTTAATTTCCATATACCCCCCCAAGTGATGTGGGATTGTGACGACCCCATTTTTACGACCTGGGATTTGCCTAGACTTGAGGCGTTACGTCACACCATCCTTCGAGATTCGCCCCACAGTCGTCCTCATACGTACACATTCGGGTTATCACAATCACCCCCTCGGGGCCCAACGTACTCGTTGGCCACATATCCGGTTGGGTACAAGCTCTGGTACCATTTGTAACGCCCCAGAAACCTACTCGTTTCCAGTTCATTCCCTGCTCCGACACCACACCGGTAACACCCCCGAGTTGTCCCTGGACTCGGGTCGCCAACCGGACACTTACTTGTTTCGTCGATAACTTTCTTACAAAATTTAAAACTTTTAGTTCCTTGATTCAAAACGACATCCTTGAAAACAATATTTAAAAAAATGCCATAGCGGAAACTTAATTAAAATCAGTTAAAGTAAACTTCACTTTTTAAAACATAAAAATATATAAACCGGTCGACACCTGTAGACGTCGGTTGACACCTTAATTCTTTGCCCGCACAGGTCGAACTCGACGGTCGACACTCCCACTGAATCGCCCCCAACCGGTCGACACCCATAGTCACCGGTCGACACTTCATTCCTCTCTGCCTGCACAGATCAAACCCCACGGTCGACCCTCTCATTGAACTTACACTAACCAGTCGACACCTACAGTCGCCGGTCGACACCTCATTGCCCTCTGCCCGCACAGGTCGAACCCTGCGGTCGACCCTGTCACTGACTTTACACTAACCGGTCGACACCCACAGTCTTCGGTCGACACCTCATTGCTCTCTGCCTGCGCAGGTCGAACCCCGTGGTTGACACTCACATTCCATTTTACACTGACTGGTCGACACCTATGCAGTTTGGTCGACACTTTGCACCAGCAGTATATAAAATTAACACCAGTTCGAAGGAAAACGGACATGAAAACTTCCACGATTAAAACCACCGATTCGAAACCCGAATTATTCAATCAAACTCTTTCAAATAGTTTAAAAATGCGCCTATACATCAATCCCGACTATTAACATTTACACCCATTTATGCCTCAAAATCTATACACTCGACATAGACCTCTCAAAACACAACTCCCAGAACCCGGCATCACTCCACGGGTTGGGCCGCCGTGACAAACTCTACCTGCCGGCACACGGTAGCACGCCGCCAACTGCCTACTCATCCTGTCTAGGCTCTTGCAACTCACATGCTGGAATCTTTGCACCCACACCACGGAACACACAAATAAGCCTAACGTTCAATAAGTAGTGCAATATGAAACGTAAAACGACAATGCAATTCTATCACATGCAGTCTCTACATTCTCGCTCTTGTTGTCACAACAAGTGCCGCGTGGTACGACCGCACCATGGTAGGGCTGCACTCTCTCACCACCTCACACCCTGGCACGTCGCCGTCGTCCCGGTTTTTCCAGCAACGAGGCCTTCAAATAGTACCCACACGTCACTCTATGCACTGCAACCATTCCAGGGTGAGGCTGGACACACTCGCCACACAACCCCCTGGCACGTCGCCATCGTCCCGATTGCTCCAGCAACGAGGCCATAGTTGCCCACTACCACACTCACCCCGCAACAGCCATCCTAAGGTGAGACTAGACGCTCTCGTCACACCACACCCTAGCACGTCGCCACCGTCTCGGGTTCTCTAGCAACAGGGCCTAGCTGCCCAAACACACATCGTCCTCATCACTGCACATCATACTTCACATTCACATATAAAACCGTGCTCAAATTCATTTTCATTACACTTTTCAAAACATGATGCATGATCGTTTTCTTCCTTTTTTTTTTTTTATAATAATAATAATAATACCCAATTATCAAACTGCCCTAAACTATTAACTGTTTAATAAATTTATTATACAGTATAATTTCGGTTCGATTCTTAAATTTTTTTCTCCTCCAATAGACGCAAAACAATCTTTTACTTAGGGGTAGAAATTCTCCATTATCAATTCTGATCAAAACTCCACCGATCATAATTACAAAAATCTGAAATTAATTCAAATGGAAATTCTAAGTGTTACAGGTAGGGAGGTGTTGTGTGTTTTGCCTATTTGTGTCAGCCGATTTTTTATCCGTTTCTTTAGATTACGGTAAGTTTTAGTTGGTTCTGAGTAGATAGTCAGTGTGTTAGTTGTTTTTAGCGATAAAAATGAAGTTAGTGAGTGTATCGAGTGATTAGGTGAAAACCTAGGAAGGAGATACGGGAAATTGAATGTAGAGTCAATTTTTATCCGCTTGTTGATGCTTAAGCTAGAAGTATGAGTAGATTATGGGATTTTATGAAAAAGATTGAGCGTTGGGATAGCTGAGTGAAAGAATTTTGGAACGGTGTCTGTTTGGCCACGTTCGGCCAAGTTGTGGATGTGCAATTAGGAAATGGATGAAACCATAGGAAGCTAGACGCCCTAAGGAACCTATAGCACTTTGGATTGTCCAATTCGGAGGAGTACTGGAGAAATTGTGAATTTCTGAAGTTGGTTGGAAATTGATTGGGTTTTCGGGTTTAGTGGAGAGTTTTAGTTTTGGTATGAGTTATGAATTTCAAGATAAGAATTTATGAATTAAACGAGTTAGAATTGATGGATGTGTGATTTTATAAGTATTCCCAGTTAGTGTACGAAGTTACGAAGTACGAGGAACTTCAAGGGCGCCAGGTAAGTGATGGACTGTTTGTGATTTGCCTTCGGGCCTACACCATGGAATGGTAGGATTGTTTGTTTTGTGATTTAGTCCGTATACAAAGTATGAGTTGTTTGAATGGATGGATATGCCATTAATTCTTTCCAATGCTCCGAGTACGTTCATGCATTTAATGCACCATATACTTAAGGAATTTCTAAGAAAGTTCATTCTCGTCTCTTTTGATGACATTCTAGTTTACAGTTTGGACCTTCCACAACATCTCAGCCACCTTAGTATCTTTTTCCAAACCCTTAGACAAACCAAGTTGTTCGACAACTAAGTAAGTGCTCATTTGCTCAAGACAAGATACACTTTCTAGGGTTCATCATATCCAAGAATGGAATTAAAGCAAAAGAGGACAAGATCGAGGCTATTAAGGATTGACCTACCCCTAATGAAATATATAAAGTGCGTAACTTCCATGGACTAACATCATTTTATAGGAGGTTTATCAAGGACTTTAGCTCATTTGTTATATCAATTATTGACTGTACAAAAAAGGGGAAAGAGTTTGCATGGACCCCAGCTTGTCAGCAAAGTTTTGAGTTAATTAAGAAAAAGTTATGTCATTCACTCGTATGAGCACTCCCCCCAATTTCAACAAGGTGTTTGAATTAAAAAGTGATTCTTTTGGAGTTGGCATAGGAGTCATTCTCATGTAAGAGGGTAAACCGATTGCATAGTTTAGTGAAAAAGCTCAAAGGAGTAGTGCTAAACTATTTAACGTATGATAAACAATTTTATGTTGTCATACGAGCACTAGAGCAATGACAAAATTATCTCTTGTCGAAAGAATTTGTTATAAACACTAACCACTAAGCTTTAAAGTACATCAAGAGTCAGCATAAGTTAAACAAGAGACATGCAAAGTGGGTGAAATTTTTGAAAAGATTTTCCTACAACCTCAGGTATTTAAAAGGAGAGAACAATGTAGTAGTCGATGTACTTTTAAGGAAGCATATCCTTCTAACCAAACTAGGAATTAGGTTCTTTGGATTCGAGTGGATCAGGGAAAGTTATGAATCCGACCCTGACTTTGGACCACACTATACTAAGTGCCTAGATAAAGTCGAAAGAGATTATCACATCATGGATGACTATCTGTTGAAAGTAGGAAGACTTTGTATTCCCAATGGAGGTTTGAGAAGGTACATCATTAAAGAAACTCATGGTAGGGGCTTAGCTAATCATTTTGGGGAGAAGAAGACCCTAGAAATGCTTAAGGAGCATCTCTTTTTGCCTCATGTGATGAGAGAGCACAAATTAGTAGAATAATGCGTGGTATGCAAAAAAGCTAACAATAGAGTCATTTCTCAAGGATTATATTTACCTTTACCCATACCAACTCACCCTTGGGTTGAAGTCAGGATTGACTTTATTTTAGGATTACCACAAACTGCTAAAAGTAAGGATTCCATCATGGTAGTCATAGATAGGTTTTCAAGATAGCACACTTTATTGCTTGTGCCAAAACTGATGACTCCATCCTTATAGCAGACTTTGTATACCACATTCCATAGTGTCAGAGGGAAACACTAAGTTTTTAAGTATTTTTTGGACAACATTATGTAAGAAATTGGGGACTACGTTATGTTCCAGTACGTCATTCCTTCCCCAAACCGACGGACAAACAAAAGTGGTTAATAAAACCTTAGGTACCCTTCTAGTAAGCATTGTAAGAAAGAAATTATTGGTCTGGGATACCCTACTACCAGCCTTAGAGTTTGCCTACAACTGGAGTGTCGATTCCACTACACAATTGACACCCTTTAAGGTTATTGAATCCACACCATTGGATCTTGTGCCCCTACCTCTTAAGGATTTAGTAAACCCAATAGGAGCTAATAAGGCAGAACAAATTAAGAAATTACACAAAACAATATGTAAAGCCATAGAAAAGAAAAACGAAGGCTACGTCAAACATACAAACAAAGGTCGTAAAGAAGTCATATTTAATGAAGGAGACTTAGTATGGCTACACTTACGTAAGGAAAAGTTTCAAGCCAAAAGGAAATTAAAGCTATTCCCTAGAGCCGATGGACCATTTAAGGTGTTAGAAAGAATAAACAATAACGTCTATAAGATAGATTTGCTGGCAGATTATGGAGTGTCAGCCACTTTTAACGTCCATGATCTATCACCCTATGTAGAAGATGAGGTTAACATTGAGGAAACTGAATTAAAGGATTTAAGGTCAAATCTTCATTCACTTGTGGAGGATAATGTGCTTCAAAAAGCCATCACTAGATCACAAATGAAGGCCCAAGCTCTACCTAATCTATTTTCTAACAAACTTAATTATTTTTTAGGTGATGTCATCTTTGAAGACTTAGAGTGGAAGCAAATTGCACAAGACATGGAGCAACCCTTGCATATGCTTACTTGGAAGGCACAGAAGGAAGCTCATCAAACTCAAAAAGAGAGAATTTATCTTCTTTAAACTCAACTTGTAACCGAGCACTATGGATTTTATTGGTTTTATTTGTATTTTGTTAGCAAACGTTAGCCTTGATGTAATTTTTATAATTGCATGCATTCGTTAGACATTAGGATTAGATGTATGTTAGGTTAGATAATGGCTTGGACTCAGTTGAACACAAATTGAAGAAGCATCCAAGAGCATGCATGCCTGGAAAGCGACCCGCGGGCGCCAAAAGAAGCATTTCGAGTAGGGGGACCACTACCCCTTTTGGTTGAACCATCTTCTGCATTTGGAGGCGCCATGCTGGAGTTTCCCTTGCTAAAGAGACTTGGATGGATGACATGACATTAGCCAACCCTTAGATCAAGCTAATCGGATCCGTTCAAGCAACTAGTGTGCTGCTATCTTTGACCAAGCAATGGCCGAGCTAAATGGCTATTTTGAGTTTCAACTTCAAACCAAACCCTCCAGCCACCTTTAGGTCTATATAACATTGTCTATTGGTGTTTGTAATAGGTTGTTGTTGTTGAATGAAATAACTATTGTTTGCTAAAGGAAAACTGAGAGGTTTTGGTTACCACCAAGGTAAGCCTCGATGCATCACACTCGAGAGGAGTGCGCCTCCATTACCTCAAAGTTCAAGGTTGCTTGGTAGGTTCATACTTTTCCATCATTCTCTCCACTTTTTCAAGAGTTGGAAACCAGAAGAAGGTGGCTAACCCTTTCTCAAAGGTTGTCATTTCTTTCTTTGGAAAGAAGTGCAAACTGAGAGTTTCAAAATATTGCTCGTCAGCAAACCTCGGGTTTTCATGCATAACTTCACCTCCACTACTTATTTTGTTTTTGAAATTTTAAGGACACTTGATTTGCTCATAAGTTGAGTTGCCCTTAAGATTTTGTTTGATTTGGAGTTCATTTGCATTTAGAACTTTTGGCATATTTTAAGGTTACTTCGAGTTAGCGGAGCACTGAAAGTACTAACCAGTTTTGTGAGTTGGAATGCGGCTTTTACAGGCCATAACTGCATCAAAATTCTCGAGAAATTTGACCCACTTGCCATGTCTTGTTGTTCAATTTATCCTGATTCTTGATGTGCTTCAAAGACGAGTAGTCAGAGTGTATGACAAACTCTTTGGGTAGGAGATGATGCTGCCATTGCTCGAGGGCTCGTATGACTGCATAAAACTACTTGTGATATGTAAAATAATTTAGGGCTACTCATTTGCGCTTCTCACTAAAGAATGCAAGGGGTCTAGCCTTTTGCATAAGTACAGCCCTGATACCCACTCTAGATTCGTTTCTCTTTATTCCAAACACCTTGTTAAAATTAAAAAGTGCTAAGGCAAGTGAGTGGCAAAGTTTTTTCTTAATAAGCTGAAAGCTGTGTTGACATGTTGGGGTCCATTGAAATTTCTTTTCCTTTTTGGTGCAGTCCATGATGGGTGCGATGATAGAACTAAAGTCCTTAATGAACCTTCGGTAAAATGAGGTCAACCCGTGGAAACTTCGCACTTATGATATTCTTGTAGGTGTGGGACAACCCTTGATGGCTTCGACCTTGGTCTCATATGCTTTCATTCTGTCCTTTGTAATGATAACCCTAGGAAGTATACTCGTTCCTGGGCAAATGAACATTTTTTGAAATTGTTGAGCAATTGCATCCTTAAGGGTTTGGAATATAATGCTTAAATGCCTTAGGTGTGTAAGTAAGTCTATGCTGTAGACCAATATATCTTCGAAGTAAACAACAATAAACTTACTTAAAATTCTTTTAGTACATGGCGAATGAATGTACTACGGGCATTGGATAGGTCGAATGACATGACCATCCACTCATATAGCCTGTAGTTTGTCTTGAAGGCCGTCTTACACTCATCATCTTCCTTTATCCCGATTTGGTGGCACCCACTTTTAAGATCCACCTTTGAGAAAATCATAGCTCCATTGAGCTCGTCCAACATATCTCAAGTCTAGAGATTGGAAATCAATACTTAATAGTTATTTGATTTATGTCTCTGCTGTCAACGCACATCCTCATTGAACCATCCCTTTTTGGAACTTGTAGGGTTAGAACGACACAAGGGCTCATGGATTCCCTAATATAACCTTTATCTAATAATTCTTGAACTTGATTATGTAGTTCTTTAGTCTCATTGGGGTTCATTCTATAGGCTGGTCTGTTCTATAACATAGCCTCTGGCTGCAAGTCGATTTGGTGTTCGATACCACGTAGAGGTGGTAATCTTTGTGGTAACTCCTCAAGAAATATATCTTGAAATTTCTTGAGGAGGTTTTGTACTGACAGAGGGATTTCTCTTAACTACTTAACTTTGTCCCTGAATATGATCAAAATAAGGGGTCCTCCCTTTAATACTGCTATCATACTGCTATCTTTAACTCTCATTTGGATATAAAAAGGCTAGTCTTTTTCTTTTCTTTTTTCCTGATTGCTTCATCTTTTGGCTATCTGTGTAACGCCCCGAAAACCCACGCAGTTTCCGGCTCAATCTGCTTTGTCACCACCTCTGTAGCGCCCCCGAGTCGTCCCCGGACCAGGGTCACCAACCGTACACTTACTCATGAGCTCGATAAAATTTGTATAAAATTTAAAATTTTTGTTACTCGACTTAAAACGACATTTTGAAAATGTTTAGATTCGTCGCAGCGAAAGACTCAATCAGAAATCAATTGAAATAAAACTTCACATTTCAAAGTATTATAAAGAGGAACCAGTCAACACTTACATGCAGCGGTCGACACCTTGATCCCTGCAGTCGACACCTGCCTTCATCGATCGACACAATGCTCTCTGCCCACACCGGTCGAAGCTCGTGGTCGACACTTCTACGCCTATCATGCAGATCAGTCGACACCTTGATACTCTCTGCACGCATCGGTTGAACCTCGTGGTCGACACTTCCACGCTCATCACATAGAGCGGTCGACACCTACTTTCGTCGGTCGACACTTTAATACTCTCTACCCGCATTGGTCGAACCTCGTGGTCGACACTTCTACGCTCATCACATAGAGCGGTCGACACTTACATTCGTCGGTCGACACTTCAATTCTCTCTGCCTGCACAGGTCAAACCTTGCAGTCGACACTCTCACTGTTTTTATAGTAACCGGTCGACACCTACGCATATCGGTCGACAGTTTGCACCAGCAACCTAAAGTAAACACCAGTTCAAAGAAAAACGAACGACGAAAACTCTTGCAATTAAACAACAAATTAAAAATGTGGATTATTCAATCAAAATCTCCCAAATAGTTTCGAAACACGACTATACATCAATCTCGATTATTAACGTTCAGACCTATCTATACCTCAAAATCTAGACATGGACTCCGCAAAATACAACCCTCAAAACCTATCATCCAGCCTCACTCCATGGGTCGAGCAGCCCTTACGAACTCCACCTGCCAGTACATGGTAGTGCGCTGCCAACCGTCTACTTGTTCCGCCTGGACTCTCATAACTCACCAACAGGAATCTCTGCACCTACACCACAGAACACACAACATAATTCTAATGCTCAGTAAGTGCGATATGAAAGTAAAACTGACAATGCAATCCTATCACATGCAGTCTCTAGGCTCACGCTCATGTTGTCACAATTTTGCAACGTGTAGTGCAGTCGTGCCAGGGTGAGGGTGAACCTCGCAACACGCTACACCCTGACGCGTCGCCACCGTCCCAGACTCCCCAACAACGAGGCCCAAAAGCCACACACACACGTTTCACGACAGCTTAGTCAGCCTACCCGTGGGATCTGAGATTGGTAATGCATTGGCCCATTCCCCGAGCATGATTCTCGGCGCCGCCGTCTATCATTTCGCGACAGCCCAGTCGACCCACCCCGTGGGATCCGCGACTGGTGATGCACCGGCCCACTCCCCGAGCAGGATCCGCGGTGCCACTGTCCATCATCCTTACCTTCAACACATACATGCTGGGTGATGGCCCAGCCAGCCCACTCCAGGAGCGGAATTTGCGGTTGGTTAAGCACCGGCCCACTCCCCGAGCAGGATCCGCGGTACCACCACCACGCGTCTCAGTAATACTTACTCAAAAACATGTTCAAAATCATTTTCATACCTCTTTTTAAAACATGATGCATGTCAAACAATACGCACGCGCATCGTAACCAACAACACAATCCTAATGTTCCTCGGTGTTGGCCCACCTGTGTAAAACACATCCATGCACTACTTACTTGGCATCCTAGCTTCCCGTTGTGCTCATTCCTATCACTTCCTTGGGCTCAACCTACCACATAACCAGATCACATTAAATTCCATCTCACAACGCATCCCACGTACTAAAATTACGACTACTAACTCAGTCCACCAACGTTCGACTAAAATGACTCACTATCCCGATTTTCGGCCAACAATCAACCTAACTTCCAACGTGCATAACTTTTGCATCGGTTATCAGAATCGCTCGATCCTAGTGGCTACATACTCCTTAGTATATCTAGTTTCTAAAGGTTTCATCTATTTCACAATCCATATGTACAGTTTGGCTGAATGTGGCTGAACGAAGACCGTTCCGTAACCTGGATTCTTTGGGTATCCAAATGCTTAATCTTCTCCATAAAACCTGTAATCTACTCCTACTTCCAGTTTAAACACCAATATATAAACAAAGGTCAACTTTAACTTCTAAATCTCGTATCTCCCTCCTAGGTTTTACCAAAACCACCCAATACTCCTTCTAACCTCTCTTTTATCACTCAAAACAACTCAACGACTATCTACCTACTAAGAACTAATTGAAACTTACAGTAGATTTGAAGATTGTTGAAGGAACGAAGAGGATTGCTAAAATGGAGGAGTGGAGGGTTTCTTCTTCTCGCTAGGGAAGGAAAAGAACAGAGGGGGAGCTGGATACCACGATCCTTCTCTCTCTTTGTTTTATATATTAATTATATTATTTAATATAATTAATCCTAATTATCTTTTCGCCTTCACTCTTTAATCGTTTAGTTAAATGGTTATTCAGTTCATTTTTGGTCATAATCTTATAATCTTCTCTTATCTATTAGCCACGAAATGATCCTTTACCTAGTAGTACAAATTCTCCACTCTCGATTCTGATTAAAACTCTGCTGTTTACCAATACGGATTTTAAAAAATTATTTTCGCAAAAATCCTAAGTGTTACAATCTGTTTGCATGTTAAAGGTTCAAGTTTGACTGTTTTTCCGTCAAACTTTAATGAATAATAGTTCAAATAGCCGTCATGTGACACATTCTGGACATATTGTCAAGGCCTTCCTAAAAGTAGGTGGTTGGCATTAATAGGTACAACGTCACATAGAACTGAGTTCTTGTATTTCTCGATGGTGAACTTAATATTGACTTGTATGGTGACTTTCACGTCATCCCTATCACCCAACCATCTTATCTTGTAAGGGTGTAGGTGTAAGCTTGTTTCTAACCCTAGTTTGTCAACTGTCTTTGGAGGCTATGTTGGTACAACTTCCTCCATCTATTATCAACGAGCACATCTTCTTGTCCATGGTAAACATTTTCTTCTTACTCAATTTCCTCTACCATCTCTTCTACTTGTTTGTTTCTTTTCTTTTACTTTGGTAGTTACTGGGGTCTTGGGTGTAAACCTATTGGAAGTCAGCCTTCCTCTTCTCTTCAGCTGTCTTTCACCTTTTATGGCTAATTGAGTTACTAAATCTAATGAATCTAGTGATTGTAGTTCCACTATATTACCAATATCTCGTTTTAATCCTCTAATGAACCTAGCAATTATTTGTTCCTTTGGTTAATTCCATCCTTCTCTGATTCTTAACATCTCAAATTTCCTGAGATATTCCTCCATTGATCATCTTCTTTGTAATAGGTTTTGCATTTGTAGGAACAATTCCTGCCTGTAGTGGCTGGGTACGAACCTATTTTGCATAAGGGACTTCATATCTCTCTATGAGGTGATGGGTCCTTCGTCGTTTTGTCTCCTTTGAGTTTTTAGATTTTCCCACCATAAGGAGGCATAGCCTGTTAGTTCAACGACTACTAGTTGTATCTTAGTCCATTCGAAATATCCATAATACTTGAAAACTTTCTCTACCTTGTGAGCCCAATCTAAAAATACGTCTCCATTGCACGATCCATTAAAAGATGGTAGGATAATTTGGCATGTTTGTAATCCTCATTATCCCTTCGTCAGTTGGGAATAGAGTCCTCCTCCCCTGGGATCCATTCTTCATCATAATATCTATAGCCTCGAAACCCTTCCCTAAGAGGTTTGGGTCTATTCCTTTGGAAAGCTTCTTGAGGTGGTTATCTAAAGTGATTGTTCATAATCTCATTCATTAAGCATCAAATTTGAGGCTTATCACATTGGGTTGGTTGTTTAATTCATTGACTGTCTCATTCAAACCACTGATTTGTCCTTGTAGGTTAGACTCTACCTATTTATGATTTTGAACTTCGTTTTGTGGTACTTCTTTGCCCCGGGTTTGTTCATGATTGATATTATAACTAATTCCACTTCTCGTTGTCATCTTGATGAATATACTTAATTCCTAAATATTAGCAGATTTCTTAGAATATACTTTTGGTGAAAGTGTGAGTATTATCTGATTTGGAAAATATTTAGATTCTAAAATAAGTCTCTTGGTTAGGCAACTATCCTTCTTAAAAATTTTGTGAACTTTTCAATTATGAATGATAAAGCTCTACTTGCTTCCTAAAGTTTTAGGAAAGGTTATTATATTACTCTTTTGTGAATATGATAAACATAAACTTAGAAACCGATTATTCACAACCAATCACAAATGATAGGTTTAATTTGTTCCTCTTCTCATCGGATTGGTGAATTGATTAGAGGACAATTTTAACGATCTAAAAGTGTGTGAATCATTTATCACTAATTAATGCTAAAGTTTTAGAAAGTGTTATTTATGTCTTGCATGCAAATAATTTAACAACAATAAAAACTTTAGGTTAAATAACCAATTTAGCCTTAGATGTAATCACCCACCTCAGCTTAATAAGAAGATCCGATTAGGTATAGTTTTGTCATAGAAAATGATATGAAATGATTCAAGCAAAAATACCAAATAGGGAAGCACTCTATTCTATGATACCAGATGATACGATATGATCCTGCAGAACCACGGTTAGTGCAAGATCAATCGGTGATGATTGGTACTCTCGCTCAACCCAAGAACGCCCCCAAAAACTGTCGCAAAAATATAGACAAATGAACTCCAACTGCTTGTAATTTTTATGGACTCTTACCTGGTGAGTGATAAGTAACACCCTGAAATTTCAAGTAAAAATACGTTAGAACATAAAAGATATGCATGAACTCCCGTGGTTTATCCGATAGGCTCTTAGGAGCACCTTCAGATCGTAAAACCTTTCCAAGGAAAAGAATACTCTGACACACTAGACTATGGTTTTCCACCTTTCTACTACTTTCCAACCTCTGAAAGGATTGAGAGAAAGATGTCAATGAGGGCCTTCAAGTAACCGAAGGACATGGAGGACAACGGGGACCAACCCCACTCGGTTGCTAACAACCAAGGACTTACCTCGAAGGAGCCGCAACTCTTCTAGATTTTAGAGAGAAAACTAAGGTTATTTTGTTCCTTCAAACAATGTTCTGCAAAGTAGCTTAAGTAAGTCCTAAGGTGGCAAAGGAAATCATTTTAAGAGGAGCGTTCATATCCATGTTAGATCATCTCAGTTGTTGCGAGCACGACTTCCTTTCCTTCAACCGATGTGATGCATTCCTTGTAAGGAAAATATCTCCTTGCCAGGAAGTTGGTTTTTAGTCTTTTTGAGGTGAGAATGAGAAGGTGACTTTCAAATTTGAATTGGCATAAGGATGTTTAAATTTGGGAGGTAAATGGGTGAAAGTACTCGGCCTTTTGGCTCCATGCGGAAATTCGTGGCCCAAGTGTTTCATCTTTGAACATTGGGCTACCAATATTTCTACAAAATTTTGTCCTCAAAATTTACTTACCTGAATAATTTGGGATATCGACTCATCATATCTAGTTGTCTTTCCCATGTTGCCTCTTCAACGTTGTGGTTACGCCATAAAACTTTCACCCCCAGAATCTCCTTATTGCGTAATACCTTCACGGTTGATTCTAGAATTCTCACTGGCCGTTCCTCATAGGTCAACGTCAGCTGAATCTATATATTCTGCTGTTCCACAATTTGAGAAGGATCACGTACACACTACTTCAACATAGATACGTGAAAATATTGTGACTCCTTCCATAGAAGCTGGTAGTTGCAATTGGTAGGCTGTTTTTCCTATTCTTTTAGTGATAGGAAACAAACCATTATATTTAGGGCTTATGTCGCGACCCCGGGAGCTGCCTCCGGGTTCTCGGGCCGCAGACAAGGCTAACCTGCTCTTTACCTATTTCCCCCCAAATCTTATTTGAAAACATTCAAAACTACGTAGAAAAAATTAAATTTAAAGTATTTAAAAAAGGAACGATAAAACTGTCGCGTGAAAACCGAGCGTCAAAGTGAGGGAATTTTTTTTTTTTTTGAAAAGAAACAACTGCCACCGACTGTCAGCCAGAAGGCTCAGTCGTCGGCGTTGGCGCCACCATTAGGGTCGCGCTCGCAACTGGCCTCGCGCGCACTCATTGGGCCGCGAGCCCCCTCCTTGATACCGCTCACCCATTGCGCGCGCCACGCGCACACTGCCCGCTCTCGTCACGCACCGCGCGTGCACTAACACCGCACACCCTGCGCGCGCCCCATGTGCACACCACACTTGATGCCGCGTGCCCCGCATGCCACACTCGACGCCGCGCTCCCGGCACGAGCCACACATAACACCAAGCGCCAACATGCCGCGCGCCCCGTGCACGCTGCACCCAAATCCGCGCCACCATTGACGCCGCACGCCACATATAATGCTGCACACCATCCTCCACGCCGCGCAACACACAAAACGCCGCGCGCCCTACGAGCTATCCTCCCCTCTATGCCCGGCCCGCGCGTGCCCTACATGATGCCATGCGCGCCCCACATATTGCAGCGTGCCCCGCTTGCGCCACCATCGACACCATGCACGACCCACTCGGCGCCACGACGTTTTTATGAAATTTTGACAGAGTAATGCCTATAAATATCAACCCCAAACCTGAAAATGAAACCCAAAAACAACACAGTATCTCCCAACAAAATCCATCAATATAATCCTCGATGAAAATCCAAAACTATTAATCCATGTTCTAATCCATATCATCAAATAAAACCGAGTTTTAAAGAAAGCAAATCCATCAAACTGTTGACAGCAGAACTCATGGTTAGGATCTTTGTACTCATCGTCCTGCTCGGCCACAGAACACAAAGTAAGATTAATGCTCAGTAAGTAATGCGTAATGAATTGTAAAAACTTTCAATGCAATCTTATCACATGCAATCTCTACACTCTATCTGTCTCATGTTGATGTTGCCTGTCATCGTTTCGTACGATCCTCACACTGAGTTGGGAAGCAGATCAAGTTTACCAAATCAATTCTCTATTTGTGTCGAATGGCGAATCACTTCCTTCGAATCTCGTCATGCAAACTGCCGTTAGATCAGTTGGCCCTTGCGCCACACTGCCACTGACACGTCGCCATCGTCCCAGCTCAACTAGCAACGGGGCCCACAAGTTGCATACAAATCCCCTAACCAAGATCCTTATGCTGAGTTAGGAAGCGGATCAGGTTTTCCAAGTCGATTCTCTGTCTGCGGCGAAGGGCGAATCACTTCTTTCGAGGCCTATTTTCACTATCCTCATCGTTCACATGTCACACTACTCGTTCATGCTTAAAACCATGCTCAAATTTATTTTTGTGTTATTTTCAAAATATGATGCATGAATGAAACAAAACATACAAAATATACAAATCGTCCCTACAGTCCAATGGTGTAGGCCCATAAGGGTAACACATGCAAACACTACTTACCTAGCGTTATTAGCTTCTGTGGTGCTCGGTCTCTATACAACACTTGGGCTCAACCCATCACATAACCAATTCACATCAAAATTCATCCTAAAACTCATCCTACAACTAAAACTATGATTACCAACTCGGCCCATGAAAATCCAACTAAAACGACTCGCTAACTCATCTCGACCAAAAATCAACCTAAACTTCGGACGCGCATAACGTTTTCTACGGTTATCAGAATCACTTGATTCTAGCGGCTAAACGCTCCTCACGGAGCCTTTTTTAACATGCTAAAGGGTTTCTAAAATGATTAACCGCAGGTAGGTGAAAAATACCAAAAATATAATCTAAATTCGGCCTAAAATTCCATAATTTCAGTTTCTACTCAAATTCAACTAATTCTCCCTCCATTCAATCACATTCTAATCCATTTAAGCATAAACTAACAAAATTGAAGGTTTCCTAATTTGAAAACCCAAAATGCCTAGCCCACACCTCTAGGTTTTTCTCCCAAATTTTGGGTGTTCATCGCCTATGGCTCAAACACTCACACTTTCCCCTCTAAACCTCTCAGACTTTTGCATAAAACCAATAGAAATTAAATCCAATCGAATCCTTAAATAATTGGCCATTAGAACAGGGGAGACTTATTAGATTTCTCGTCGGGTTTTGGAGCGGGAAGGAGGAAGGAAACCAAGTGGAAGCTCAGTTCGTCGGAGAGGAGGTTGGAAACTCGCTGAATGTCGCCCGAGATAAGCTCATCATCGAGAAGGAAAATCGCTGGCAGCTCAGGTTCTTTCTCTTCGCAGGAGACTTCAGCCGAGTGAAAAAAGAAAAAGTGGCTTCGAATAATAATTTTTTTTATTAATTTAATTTATTTATTATACTAAATTACCGTTACACCCTTACGCGTTTAATCCTCCGAAATTCTATCAAATTACGTTCTTTCGCTTTTGAATTCAGAAAATTTTCTCCCAAATTCCCTCCTCACGATATTTATTTGATAACTTCCTTTAAAATCTTGCTCGTAGACTTTATGCAAAAATTTAAGTTATTCGAGAAAAATTTTCCTTTTAAAATTCATTTGGTTAGAATGAGAATTTAATTTGCCCAAAAAAAATTCCCAACTGTTACAGCTTAACTTGCCCTTCTTTCCAAATCTCATAACTCTCTTGAATGACGAAATCTTTAGAAATACTTTGTCATTCTCATTGAACTCTAATTCCCTTCGTCTTCTATCTGTATAACGTTTCTGTCAGCTTTGAGTTATTAAAATCCGTGGTCTGATGGTCGCAACGTTTTCTGCAGTTTGTTGTAAAATATCAGAACCAATCAATCTTGCCTCGTCGACCTCATCCCAATATACCAAAGATCTGCATTTTTTCCATATAACGCCTCGTATGGAGTCATCCTGATAGTAGTTTGGCAGCTGTTATTATACGAAAACTCCATCCATGAAAGATACTTACTCCATGAAGCTTGGAATTCCAGTACATAAGCTCGAAGCATATCCTCTAATATTTGAATAGTTTTTTCTGATTGTCCATCTGTTTGAGGATGAAATGCAGTATTGAAATTCAATTGAATTCCCATCGCCTTGTGTAAGCTTTTCCAGAATTTCGAAGTAAACCTTGGATCCATGTCTGACACAATTGAAGTTGAAACTCCTTGTAGTCGTACAATTTCTTTAATACAGTTCTATAAAACTAAATGATTGAATACGTCATCTTCACAGGCAGAAAATGGAGTAACTTTGACAAGCGATCTACAATCACTTACATTCCATCATAACCTTTTTCTGTTCTTGGCAGTCCGACAATAAAATCCATAGAAATTTGCTCTCATTTCTATTCTGGAATCGGTAACGGCTGTAATGTACCTACTCGCCTCTGATGTTCAGCTTTGATTTGTTGATAGATAATGTATTGTTCCACATACTTTGCCACATCTCTTTTCATATTTGGCCACCAAAAATGCTGCTTCAAATCTTTGTACATTTTTGTACTTCCAGGATGCACAGAGAAAGTAGACGAATGTGCTTCAGAGAAAATCTCCTTCTGTAGTTGTTCATCCCCATGAACATACCAGCTGTTTCGAAACTTAAAAATCTCATCTTCTGAATAACTAAACTCGGAAGATGTATTAGAAACCATGCTTAGTTTGAAATCATTACATTCTGGATCATCTTTCTGATTTTGTCTAGAATGGTTGGCTTTAAAGATATTGCTAAGAGCATGTGCGTTAAATTTGAAACCACCTCCAAGTCAAACTCTGAATCTCAAAAGTCAATGTTGACACTGTGGAAATCATAGGAGGAGCTAATGTTGACACTCTACTCAACGCGTCGGCTACAATATTCGTTTTCCCGAGGTGGTACTTGATCTCTAAATCATAGTCTTTAACAAATTCCAAGCACCGCCATTGCCTCATGTTCAACTTGTAACACCCGAGAATTTTTTCGGCGAATTAAAATTCTCGTTCAAACCTAAGAGAAGTTTTAAGGAAAAATTTTGAATCATAACATGAAAGAAGGATAAAATTTGACGAAAATTCGGAGAATTAGAAACGTAAAAGTATTAAGGTAATTTACATAAAAAAAATATATGTATTTGATGTGGGTGGCTTCTAGCGAAAGCTACACACACGCGAACCCCTCTTCGGTAGAAGAGAAACCGCGAGCAAGGAGAGCCCTAACAACGACGATCCTTTCCCCGACGACGACCTTCACCGTTTTCCGGCCTTCACCCTGCTAGACTCCTTGCCCGTGACCGAGCCTTACTTTGGTTTCTCCTCCCGCGAAGAAACTTGGCAAAAAACTCTCAGTGAGTTCTCTGCCCTTTTCTGTTTTGATGACCAAAAGTTAAGGTTCGATTAGGTTCTGAATTCTGAGGATTTCATGCTAGAAATTAGAGTGTTTAGAAGGAAAATAGATGGTGTTTAACCTGTTTGAGGAGCAAGGCTTCGGATTCTTGAAAACCCAAGAACATCGAGGCTGTGATTTCAGGTTTTCGAATTTGAAAACCTCCAATTTTGTTGGTTTATGCTTAAATGGATTAGAATGTGATTGAATGGAGGGAGAATTAGTTGAATTTGAGTAGAAATTGAAAATGTGGAATTTTTAGGCATAAAATTGGTTATGTTTTTCTCTTTTTTCACATATCTGCGGTTAATCGTTTTAGAAATCCTTTTATTATGTTAAAATAAATTCCCCAAGGAGCATTTAGCTGCTAGAATCGAGCGATTTTGATAAATGTAGGAAAAATTATGCGCGTTTGAAGTTTACATCGATTTTTGGCCGAGATGAGTTAGTGAGCCATTTTTGTTGGGTTTTTGTTGGTTGAGTTAGTAATCATAGTTTCAGTGCACAAGATGAGTTTTGAGATGATTTTAATGAGAAATGGTTTTGTTTTAGGTTAAATTCGAGTTTTGGTAGGATCGAGCACCATAGAAAACTAAGGACGTCCGGTAAGTAGTGTTTGCATGTGTGTTGCCCTTATGAGCTTACACCACAGGACTGTAGGGATGATTTTCATGTTTTGTTTCAGTCATCCATCATGTTTTGAAAAGTGTAACGAAAATGAATTTGAGTATGATTTTAAGCACGAGTGAGTAGTGTGACATGTAAACAGTGAGGATAGTGAAAACAAGTCTCGAAGGAAGTGATTCGCCCTTCGATGTAGACACAGAATCGACTTAGGAAACCTGATCCGCTTCCCAACTCAGCATGAGGATCGTTGTCAGGGGATTTGTATGCAACTTGTTGGCCCCGTCACTAGTTGAGCTGGGACGGTGGTGACGTGTCAGTGGTAATATAGCTCAAGGGCCAACTGACCTGGTGGCGGTTTGCATGACAGGCCTCGAAGGAAGTGATTCGCCTTTCGACGCAGACAGAGAATCGACGTGGAAAAATTAATCCGCTTGCTAACTCAGTATGAGGATGGTACGATACGATGTCAGGAAAACAGTAACAAGTGTGAGAGAGTAGAGATTGCATATGTTAGGGTTGCATGGACTATTTTACGTTTCACTACGCATTACTTACTAAGCATTAGGCTTACTTTGTGTTCTGTGGTGTAGGTGTAGACAAGCAGAATGATGAGTATCAGGAACCTAATCATGAGTACTGAGCAGTTGGCGGCGCACGACTAGGGTATCGGTTTTGTAACCTCCTGAAATCCTACACGTTTCTGGTTCGTTCACTGCTCTGATACCATAACTGTAATGCCCCGAAAAACTACCAGTTTCCAGTTGGTTCACTGCTCTGATACCATATCTTTAATGCCCCAAAAACCTACCCATTTTCGGTCCGTTCACTACTCTGATACCATATCTATAACGCTCCAGAGTCATCCCCGGACCTAGATCACCGACCGTACACTTACTCATTTCCTCGATAAATTTCTTGCAAAATTTTAGAACTTTGGTTCATCGACTTAAAATGACATCCTTTAAAAGGTTTAAAAACGTCGCAGCGCAAGACTCGATTAAAATCAATTTAAATAAAACTTCACTTTTTAAAACATAAAACAAAGAAACCGGTCGACAGTTGTAAACGCTGGTCAACACTTTAATTCTGTCTGCCCGCTCGGTCAATCTTCGCGGTCGACACTTCCACGAACATAACAAGAAGCGGTCGACACCTGCCTTCAGCGGTCGACATTTCAATTCTCTCTGCCCGCACAGGTCGAACCCCACAGTCGACACTGTCACTAATTTTACACTAACCAGTCGACACCTACAGACACTGGTCGACACTTTACTCCTCTCTGCCCGCACAGGTCAAACCCCGCGGTCGACACTCTCATCATTTTATAGTAATTGGTCGACACATAAAGGCACCGGTCGACACATTACTTTTTTCTACCCGCACAGGTTGAACCCCGCGGTCGACACTCTCACCATTTTTACACTAACCGATTGACACCTAAAGACACCAGTCGACACTTTCTTTCTCTCTATCCCCTGTAGGTCGACCCTCACTGTCAACATTTGTTTAGTTCGGTCGACACCTACGCATACCGATCTAGCAGTCTAAAAAAAACACCAGTTCAAAGAAAACAAACGAAGAAAACTTTGACAATGAAAATCACAAGGTAAAGACCTATATTTTTAAGACAAAATTTCACAAGTAGTTTCAAAACACGACTATACACCAATCTCGACTATTAACGTGCAAATGAACCTATACTTACAAATTCTATACACTCGACTTGGATTCCACAAAATAAAACCCCCAAAACCTACCATCCGACCTCACTCCACGGGTCAGGCCGCCTTGATGAATTCCAGCTGTCGGCACATGGTAGCACGCCCCCAACCACCTACTCATCCTGCCTGGATTCTCATAACTCACCAGCAGGACTCTTTGCATCTACACCACATAACACACAACATAAGCCTAACGTTCAGTAAGTAGTGCAATATGAAACGTAAAAATCAACAATGCAATCCTATCACATGCAGTCGCTACACTCTCGCTCGTGTTGTCACAATCGGTGCTCGTGGTACAACGCACCATGGTAAGGCTGGGGTCTCTCGCCATCTCAGACCCTGACACGTCGCCATCGTCCCAGTTCGTCCAGCAACGAGGCCCTCAAACCGTACCCACACTTCACTCAACATACCGCAACCAATCTAGGGTTAGGCTGGACGCACTCGTCACACCGCCCCCTGACACGTCACCACCATCTCGGTTCCTCCAGCAATGGGGTCATAGTTGCCCACACACACATCATTCTCACCACAACGCGTCACTCTTCACGCTCGCACAGAAAACCATGCTCAAATTCATTTTCGTTATGCTTTTCAAAACATGATGCATGACTAAACAAAAACATGATGCATGACTGAACAAAAACATGCAAAACACACAATACCTCCCTACCGTCCCATGGTGTAGGCCCATAAGGGCAATGCACATGCAAACACTACTTACCTGGCGTCCTAGCTTTCCGTGGTGCTCGTTTCCATCACTTTCTCAGGTTCAACCTATCACATAACCAATTCGCATTAAAAACCCATCTCACAACTCATTCCACATACTAAAATTATGACTAATAACTCAATCCACTACAGCTCGACCAAAACAGCTCGCTAATCCAAATTCCGGGCAAAAATTAAACCTAACTTCCAATGCGCATAACTTTTGCGTCAGTTGTTGGAATCACTCGATTCTAGAAGCTAAACGCTCCACTCGTAACCTTGTTTAACATAGCGAAATGGAATTTAAAACAATTAACCGTAGCTAGGTTAAAACTCTCAAAAATTGAACAAGATTTCACACTAAAATGCCCAAAATTTCTGTTCTCGATTTTCTCAACAAAACTCACATAGAGATTTCGAATTCAGAAACCCAAATTGCACGGTACATTCTCTTGGATATTCTTCAATTTTCGGAACTCCCTCATCTCACCCATTTCAAACCGTTAATCCCCCCATCAATCGCTCTAAATTCTAGCATAAACCCTCATAAACTGAAACCAAAACTCAATCCTAGCTTATCGGTCAATAAAGGGGAGGAGAGGAAAGGATTGCTAGAAAGAAGAGGTATTGTGTTCTGCACGTGGATGGGAGGAGGAAGAATCGGGAGCGGCGAGCTTCAATCGTCGATGATGAGGGAGACGAGGCATGCGCGGGAGAGGAAAGAGGTTTTCCTCTTCTTTTCTACCGAGGGGAAAGAACGAGAGTGGCTTCTACTGAAGCCACTATGGTTCTTTTATCATTATTTTTTTTATAAATAATAATAATAAACCTAATTACTATCTCGCCCTCACAATTTAATCTTTTAGCCAAATGACTATTCAGTCTGTTTTCAGTCAGATTCCTAAAATTTTCTCTTTTACATTAGCCTCAAAATAATCTTTTATCTACCAGTACAAATATCCCGCTCTTGATTCCAACCAAAACTCCGTCATTTATCAACACGAATTTTGGAAAGTTAAATTACAGAAATCTCGGGTGTTACAGGTTTGGTGGACCGTGTTAGGGCGACCCAACCCGTGGATGGTGATATGATATAGTAGAGGTTTATGAGAAACTGCATTTTAGGGTCTTTTGTATTTTGAACGATCTCTCTTAATGGATTTCATGTATAGATTTTGATATATAGTGAATTTTATTATTAATAGTTTGATGAAAAAGTTTGTTTTGAAAACTCGAATTTTGGTTTAGTAGTTTTCTTTGGAACGTTGTCTGATAGACCTGAATGGTATTTTAAAGATGTACATGGATGATTTTGTTGAAAGATATTGTACTGTGTTGCTTTTGGATTTGATTTTTAGGTTTGAGATTCACATTTTTGAGCCATCACTCTGCCAAAATTTCAGAAAAACGTCATGGCATTGGGTGAGCAGAACAGAAAAAGTGAGGACGTGCTTGACGCGCTGCGTCGACTGATTCGCGCACGGTGTCGGGTGTGGCGCGCGAGGTGTCAGGTTTGACTCGGTTCTTGTCAATCCGGTCTGACTCGGATTAGTTCAGGTCAAACTGCCTCGGTTCAGGTCTGCGCAGATCCAACCGATTTGGGTCTGGTTGGTCCGACATGGGTCGGGTTGACTTGACTTGGCCTGGAGGAAGTCGGTCCAATTGGTTTCGGGTAGGACCTGGTAGAATCCAATTGGGTTCGTGTCAGACCCGACCTGGCCTAGGCCCAACTCGGCCTCGGGCCAGAGTCAACTTGGCCTAGAGACCGAGTTGACTCAGCCCACAGCCGAGTTAACTCGCTGTTGGCCGAGTTAACTCGGCCGCCGGCGGCCGATGGCTCGGGGTCGCAAAAATGCAATTTCCCACCTTGTTTTTCAACAAATCGCGTACCCAACATGTTTCTTACCTTAGATCCGATCGAATCCTGTGAAAAAACACCAAGAAAAACGACCCAAATCTCGATTTTTCTAAAAATCTGAAAACCCAACTCTTTAAACTCATATCTAAGGCGAACGAGAGCTCACCTTCGAAAACGCTCTCCACCAACGTTGATTTACTCTTCGAGATGAAGAGTTTGACACAAAAATTGCTCTGAACGGTGGTCGTTTTCTGGCGACGCATTTTCTCTCTCTCGGCCGTTCTCTCTCTCTCTCTCTCTTGTTTTCAGAAAACAATAGGTTTTCTGAAAGAAAACCTATTGTTTTAAATAAAAAATTTTATTTTATTTATTTATTTTATTCTTATTTAATTTAATTTTTATTTTATTTCTATATTAAAATAATTTATTTTATTGAAAACCATTTAATGATTTTTGATTTTTCGATTTTTGAATTTTTCCCGAAAAATTCATTTCGGTAAATTCTAACATTTTTCTCCCGTGAAACATTATTTGAAATGCACGAACGTCAACTTAAAATTTTAATTTATTTACTTTAAATTTCTTTGTATGGTTCATAAGTGACCAAAATTTGTATATTGCAAGTTTCTGAAAATTCGACCACTTGATATAAATTTATACTAAAACATTTGCGAAAAATTTATACGAAATTTATTTTAAGTAAATTTTGGGATTTTACAGCCAAGAGACATCAATAGTAGCCAATGCTCAACAACCAATGTCATGTTTTTGGTGCCTCGAAGAGGTGTGGCGCCCCAAAAAATCCCCTGGTTTCCAGTCCTCTCTGACACTGTAACTATAGCGCCCTGCGGCCGCCTCGGACCCACAATGACGTGATCCTCTCCCTCCCTCTATCTCAGCTCAACCTAATGATTCTCTTATCATTTAATCATATTCAAAAGAACATTTGTAAGTATAAAAATTTTTAACTCACTTCAAAAATAACTCACGCCCAAAAAGAAAACATTCCAAAAGGAAATGTACGAAAGCCCGATATAAAAATATGTACCATTGGGGTTTAAAAAAAGCAACATAAAAGAGTTTAAAATAGTAAAACTCGAAAAGGGAACGGGAGGGCTCGATGTGCGCCATGCGCCCGCTGCACCACGCGCCCCGGGCGCTGCATGCACCCTCACTCTGCACCGCACGTCCGTGCACCCGCCCTGCACCAGCGCCGTGCGCTATGCCCACGCCCCCACTCGGCGTGACGCGTCCCACGCGCTCCTTTAAAGCTGCACCTTCCAGGCCACTCCCTAACCTAGCGCTGCGTGCCCCACCCGCGTCCTTAGCTCCGTGCCCTCTGGCACACGCCCTGACCCTACGATGCGCGCTCCACCTGCACGCCCGACCGCTCGGCACTACACAACCCTCATGCCCCACCTTCGACATTATAGCATCTCTTCCGAAATTTCGACAGGGTAATGCCTAGAAAAATGGATATCTGAAAAACAAACTAAACCTACATACAGTTCACCAAACCACTCCCATAATCCATCAATCAAAACCATCCAGAAATCACCAGGCGAAATCAAAATTGAAGGAGAATTAATCCAGCGACTAACAACGAAGAAAATCCACAGTATAGAACAAGAAAATGCTCATATATATAGTATATGTACACACATCACCAAAATTGCTCAAAACGCCCTTAAAAACTCCATAACCCATCCACACCACCCAACACAACTATGTTTTTAAAGGAAACAATCCTACAAAACCGTTAATGCCAAAACTCCACTGAACAATCAACATGCATACCTAAACCCGTCAAGTAAAACAAACTGTCCCAAAATACAAAAGAAGGACATCTCACCATAACCTACTACCAGTCCACGGGTCGGGTTGCCCCAACACAATCATCCGGTGCCTTGGTTGCGCGCCACCAACTACCCTACTCGTCCGTACTGGGCTCTCAAAACTTGTAGCGACCCGAAAACTCTCACGGTTCTTGGTACGCTAACTACTACCACTCATTGCTTTGATACTATACTATAGCAACCCGAAAACCGACTTGCTGATTTTCGGTCCACTTTCCCTCTACTACTACTACCCACACACAAATACACTTGAAAAATTTAAGTAAAAATTTAAAACTTTTGTTGCTCAACTTAAAATGACCATTTTAAAAACGTTTAAAAATGTTGCAGCGGAAGTCTTTGAGTAAATCATTTTAAATAAAATGTCAAATTTTTAAAACAGTAAAAGACATTTTCGGTCGACCCCTCTAAGCATTGGTCGACACTTCATTTGCCTATATTTTCATCAGTCCCCTTAGCAGTTGACACCCCTCTGCTCATCACGCTAACCGGTCGACACTTGTGAACACAGATCGACACTCCATTCTTCTCTGCTCGCACAGGTCTAACCCTGTGGTCGACACTTCTACCCTCGTCACAGAGAGCAGTCGACACCTATTTTCATAGGTCGACACATTCATCCTCTCTGTTTCCATCGGTCGAACCTTGTGGTTGATACTTCTACCATCTTAACACTAACCGGTCGACACTTTCACACTCAGGTCGACACCTGATACTGCTCTGTTTCCATAGGTCGACCCTCGCGGTCGACACTTGCCAGGTTTGGTCGACCACTAAGTCTACGGTCGACACTTCCCTCCTAGAATTCTGGCTAAAACCTTAAAACTTCACAAAATCAATCGAACTTCGACTCAACGCTAAAAATAACCCAACAAGCACTTTTTCATCAACTCAAAATCATCATTTACGTCAAAAAAACGACAACTAAATTTTGAAATCCGTCTATACATTCAATTGACTCAAAACAACTTAAAACGACTTAAAACAATTTCAATTACACTCCAAAACCTGTACCTATGCCCACCATGGTTAAAATGTCCTAATAGCCGGTCGAGTCGTCCATGAGCGCACTACTCCAACCGCCTCCTAATTTTGGGCTTGCTCTGAGTACTCACCAGCAATAGCGTCGTCACCTACATCACAGAACTCATCTATTAGCCTAATGCTAAGTAAGTAATGCATAAAAAAAATATAATACTGTAAACAAACACATCCTAAAATATGCAGTTTCTACAGTTTCGTCTCTACTTTCGTTTTCATCTCTATCTTACATCTTCTTTATCTTCTCACTACTGAGTTCTTCTTTACGTGCTAGACCAAGGTGACACACCTCGCGGTCCCCTTCATAGGACAAGGCCAACCTTAGTCTAGTAAAGTGACTCAGCTCGCAGTCTACCTCTCAAGACAAGGCCACCACGTAAAGCGTGGGAAGAGTGATACACCTCGCGGTCCATCTCTGGGGATAATACCACTCAACCCCACCTTTCTTATCTTTTTACGTATCTTCTAATTTCATTCATCTCATCACATCCTACTTTTTCACTTCGTAAAAATATAGAAATTCATTTTCGTTTCTTTTTATACTTTAAAACCATGAATGCGTAATCAACTAAAGCATAACATAAAATAAACATGTATGCAACCTACCGATCTGTGATGTAGGCTCGAAGGTAAAAACTTCTACTACACTACTTACCTAGTGTCATTAGCAACTCGTATTTTGTAGACTGCTCGCTAAACTCAAGAACCTATAAAACCACACATTCATAAATTCTTCTCCGTCCAATTCATAAAACTCTCAAGAAAACAATACTAACAACTAATCTAACTAACCCAAAACACTACACAATTTCCGATCAAACTTTGAAATTGCATAACTTATCCGATACTCATCCGATTTGGACGATTCGAAATGCTACGGGCTTCTGAGGACGTCTAATTTCTAACAACCCAATCAAATTTCTAATCCGACAGTCGAATGTGGTCGAGCAGAAATTGTTCTGCAATTCGCGCATTCGGCTATCCAACCACTCAATCATTCTCATAAAATCTCGTAATATTCTCCTACTTCTAACTTAAACACCAACATACGCATAAAAATTGACTATAACTTCGAAATCTCATTCCTCCAACTTAGGTTTTTACCGTAATATCTAATAAATTGTTCTAACTTCACTTTTACTGCTCGAAACAACTAGAGCACTAACTATCTATTAGAACCTTACCTTAAATTTGAAGAAACGGAGGAGCAACAGAGGAGAATCGTCGACTGGAAGGAGAAATCGCAGAGACTTTGCGCGGGAGAGGGAAGAAGAACATGAGAGGGGGTTTGGGCTTCTGCTGCGGGGAAGGAAAACATCGTAAGGTGTTTTTTTATAATAATAATATCATTAACTTAATTACTAAATCGCCCTCAACCCTTAATCGTTTAATCAAACTGTTATTCAGTCCGTTTCCGGTTGGATTCCTAAATTTGTTTTCTTCTCCATTAGCCTCAAAATAATCTTTAACTTAATGGTACAAATTTTACGCCTCAATTCCGACCAAAACTCTGCCGATTATAATTACGTAAATCCAAAATTAGTTTTAACAAAAAATTCGGGGTGTTACATTCCACCTTCCTTACAAAAATTTGTACTCAAAATTTGTTACCTAAACAACTCTGGAATTTGACTTATCATGTCCTGCTGCCGCTCCCATGTTGCTTCTTCCACGTCATTGTTGTGCCATAACACCTTCACTAGTAGAATCTTCTTGTTGCGTAAAATCTTCACTGTACAATCCAGAATCTCCACTGGCTTCTTCTCGTATGTTAAAGTGGGTCGAATCTTCATATCTTGTTGCTCCACGACGTGAGAGGGATCCCTTGTACACTTCCTCAAAATGGACACGTGGAATACATTGTGAATCCCATCCATTGAGGGTGGTAGTTTTAGTTGGTAAGTTGTTTTTCTTTTTTTCTTCGTAATAAGAAACGACCCAACATACCTAGGGTTTAACTTGCCCCACTTTCAGAATCTTACAACTCCTTTGAATGGAGGGATCTTCAGGAAGATTTCGTCGTTCACTTCAAATTCTATCTCTCTCCTCCGACGATCTGCATAACTCTTCTGTCGGCTTTGAGTTATTAAAATCTGTTGTCTAATAAATGCAATCATTTTTACAGTTTGTTGCAGAATGTCAAGACCAATTAATTGTACTTCGCCGACTTCGTCCCAATATAACGGAGATCTGCACTTCCTCCCGTACAAAGCCTCATATAGAGCCATACCTATCGTAGTCTGAAAGCTGTTATTATAAGAAAACTCCACCAATGGTAGGTATCTGCTCCATGAACCCTGGAACTCCAGTACATAAGCTCGAAGCATATCCTCCAGCATCTGAATGGTTCTCTCAGATTGACCATCCGTTTGTGGATGAAATGCCGTACTAAAATTGAGTTGCGTACCCATGGCTTTGTGCAGACTCTTCCAAAACTTCAATGTAAATCTAGGGTCTCTGTCTAATAAAATCAAAGTTGGAACTCCGTGCAACCATACAACCTCTTGTACATATAGTTCAGCAAATTGGTCCATAGAATATGTCATCTTCACCAGCAGAAAATGGGCTGATTTGGTTAACCGATCCACAATCACCCATATACCATCATAGTCCTTTATTGTTCGAGGCAACCCGACAACAAAGTCCATCGATATTTGCTCCCATTTTCACTCAGGAATAGGTAGTGGCTGTAGTTTCCCTGTTGGTCTTTGATGCTCAGCTTTAATCTGGTGGCAAATCGAGCACGTCTCAACGTACTTTGCTACAATTCTCTTCATATTAGGCCACCAATAATGTTGTTTAAGGTCACTGTACATCTTGGTACTCCCTGGATTTACATAAAACCTTGAAGAGTTGGTTTCAGCCAGCATTTCTCTTTGTAATTCTTCATTACTCGTAACGAACTACCTATTTCGAAACTTAAGAATTCCGTCGTCCGAATAACTGAACTCCGAACTTTCATTGGAAGTCATGCTAGATTTAATCCCTTCGCATTCAGCGTCGCCCTACTGGGCTTGCTTAATCTTTTCCAAAATAGTGGGCTGTAGAGACATAGCCGACAACATGGCCGATACATTTGACACTACCTCTAAGTTGAATTTCTGAAACTCCGCATCCAAAGTTAATGGTATGTTTGAAGTCACAGCTGAAGTGGATGTCGTCACTCTGTTCAATGCATCGGCCACTACATTCACCTTGTTGGGGTGGTATTTAATTTCAAAGTAATAGTACTTCACAAACTCTAACCACTGCCGTTACCTCATATTCAATTCCTTCTGAGTGAAAATATACTTAAGACTTTTGTGGTTTGAATATATCTCGTACGGCTGTCCATACAGATAATGCCTCCAAATTTTAAACGCGAAAACAACCGCGGCTAACTTCAGATAATGTGTTGGGTAGTTCTGCTTGTAAGTCTTCAACTGTCTAGAGGCATATGGTACTACCTTCCCTTCCTGCATCAGCACACATCTAAGACCTACCTTGGAAGCATCGCAATAAATGCTAAGTCTTCCGTCCTCAGCAGAAGCGTCAAAATCAGAGCAGTAGTTAACTTCTACTTCAATGTCTGGAAACTGCGCTCGCAATCTTTGGACCACAGATACTTGCATTTTTCCTCGTTAGACGGGTCAGAGGTGCTGCAATCTTCGATTCAATAAACCTGCTGTAATAACCTGCTAACCCAAAAAAACTCCGTATCTCCGTGACATTCTTCGGCTGTGGCCACTCCTTAACTGCCTAGATTTTTGCGGGATCAATCGATATGCCATCACTCGAGATGACATGTTCCAGAAACAGAATCCTATCCAGCCAAAGTTTGCACTTAGAAAACTTTGCATAAAGTTGGTGTCGCTTCAAAATCTCCAACACCAACATCAAGTGCTCTCTATGATCCTTCTCACTACGAGAGTACATCAATATATTATCGATAAACACTATAACAAATTTATCGAGATAGTCATGGAATACTCTGTTCATCAGGTCCATAAAGGCGGCTGGGGCATTCGTTAGTCCAAAAGATATTACCAAGAATTCATAATGCCCATATCGCGTCCGAAAAGCTGTCTTCAACTGGTAATAACCCGATCTCAGGTCAATCTTCAAAAACACTCGTACACCTTGGAGTTGATCAAATAGATCGTCTATCCTTGGTAGAGGGTATTTGTTCTTAATCGTCAGCTTATTCAACTCCCTGTAGTCGATGCACATTCATAACAACCCATCCTTTTTCTTGACGAAAAGGATCGGTGCTCCCCACGGCGAAAAGCTAGGGCGTATAAATCCTTTATCCACCAACTCTTCTAACTGCTTTTTTAACTCCTTCAGCTCCGTTGGTGCCAATCTATAAGGATTTTTTTACACCGGCTCAGCTCTTGGATACACATCTATAGCAAATTCTATTTCCCAATCCGAAGGCAAACCAGGTAAATCATCTAGTAAAACTTCAGGGAATTCTTGAACAATTAAAACATCCTGCGGCCTCGAATCTCTGGGAACTTGCGTATATATAATACTGGCAAGAAAACCAAAACACTCACCCATCAAAACTTGGCGAGCACTAACAGGCGCCATGACAGATATCTTTCGGGCATTCCTCGCAGCCTGAAAGATGTGCTTCTCACCATCTGGGGATTGGAAACTCACTGTCCCCATCTTGCAGTCGATTATGGCGTAGTGCTTGAACAGCCAATCCATTCCCAATATCGCATTGTATCCAGCTATACCCATAATAATAAGATCAGCTAATAAATTTTTGCTTCCCATCGACACTACCCCATCTAGTACAACTTGATTAGAATGCATACGTCCACCCGAAGGCAACATCACTTCGTAACTACAGTCTGTTGATACCGGTCATACGTCTAATCTGACTGCAAACGCGGTTGCAATGAAAGAATGTGTTGCACCAGAGTCAATCAAAGTATACGCAGGTACAGAATTTATCAATATGGTACCTGACACTACAGCGGTCTTCGTCGCTCGACTCGATCATGGCAAACACTCTCAGCGTTGTGCATGTCAGACCCTTCTTTAGAGCTAGGCAATCTCTGTTGACGTGGCCTACCTCGTTACAATTGAAACACTGAGTCACCTTGGGCTTTTGGCAATCTCTAGCCAATTGTCCAGCTTCGTTACAGTTGTAGCATTTTCTTGAGTTTAGTCTGCATTCACCTGGGTGATATCTCAAGTGCTTAGGGTACTAGGGATATTGCACCGGCCCCTGAGGTCTTTTGCTACTGCCCTGGCTGCTTGATCCTTCGCTGAACCTCTTAGTACCCCTCTGTTGTTGCTGTTGGGAGACACTTCTACTCTGTTTTGGAGCAACCTCCTTGAAGAATCTCCTGGAAGCCTCTCCCTGTTTAACACATTTCATCTCGACTTCATTCACCTCTAGTGCCTTTGCCACCACTTTTGAATACGACACCTCCTGCGTTCCTGCTATTTTTACTCCTTTATATATCTCCAGCTTTAATCCATGTACAAACTAGAACACCTTATCCTCATTCTGGCTTTCCAAATTACTGGCAAACCGGGACAAAGACTCAAACTGCCGGTTGTACTTGGTCACCGATCCGGTCTGCTTAAACTGTAGGAACTCCATCCTCTTAGCAGCCTGCACTGTACTGCTGAAATACTTGTCATAAAAGGCATCTTTAAACTTCTCCCATGTCAAATGTTGTGCATCGATGGTGGTCTCTACAAACTGCCACAAAAACCTGGCGTCTCTCGCTAGATGAAATGTGGATAGCGTGACCTTGTCCTCCTCGTCTACCTTCGCACACTTAAATATACTCTCCATGGTAAGGACCCACTCCTCTGCAGCTATTGGGTCTACTGATTGCCCCTCAAATGTCGGTTGTTGTAACCTCCAAAATGGTCACTTGACTGATCATGGCTAGAGCTAGAACCCGGACTTCCTTGAACCTCTCGATTTACCAAAATTCCTAATTGCTGAGACTGTTTGTTCACCAACTCGGTCAACTATTTGATTGTTATTGAGTCATCTTCACTCCTCGAGTCAGCTGTCTCTCTCGGTACTCTCAAGCGTTCGGGTTGTCTAGACATCTTGACTAAATTTAAACACTTACAGTTGTCGAAGCACGTCGTGTGGCGATCCGCGCTGTTAGGTAATCGTTTGAATGGTTTGACCACTTGGCTCTGATACCATAACTGTAGCGACACGAAAACTCTCACGGTTCCCCATACGCTAACTACTACAACTCATTGCTCTGATACCATAACTGTAGCGACCCGAAAACTGACTCGCTGATTTTCGGTCCGCTTTCCCTCTACTACTACTTTCCACACACGAATACGCTCAGAAAATTTAAGTAAAAATTTAAAACTTTCGTTACTCAACTTAAAATGACTATTTTAAAAACATTTGAAAATGTTGCAGTGGAAGTCTTTGAGTAAAATCATTTTAAATAAAATGTTAAACTTTTAAAATAGTAAAAGGCATTTTCGGTCGACCCTTGTAAGCACCGGTCGACACTTCATTTGCCTCTGTTTTCATCGATCGACCCTAGCGGTCGACAACCCTCTGCTTATCACGCTAACCCGTCGACACCTGTGAACACAGGTCAACACTCCATTCTTCTCTGTCCGCACAGGTCGAACCCCGTGGTCGATAGTTCTACGCTCGTCACAGAGAGCGATCGACACATGTCTTCAAAGGTTAACACATTCATGCTCTCTGTTTCCATCCGTCGAACCTTGCGGCCGACACTTCTACCATTTTTACACTAACAGGTTGACATTTCCACACACATGTTGACACCTGTAATGGCTTTGTCTCCATAGGTCGACCCTCGCGGTCGACAATTGTTAGGTTTGGTTGACCACTAAGCCTATCAGTCGAAACTTCCTCTCAGAATTCTGCCTAAAACCTTAAAACTTCACAAAATCAATCGAAATTCGACTGAACGCTAAAAATAACCCAACGGGCACTTTTCCATCAACTCAAAATCATCATTTACGTAAAAAAAATGACGACCAAAGTTTGAAATCCGTCTATACATTCAATTGACTCAAAACGACTTAAAACCATTTCGATTACACTCCAAAACCTATACCTATGCCCACCATGATCAAAACGCCCTAATAGCCCATCGGGTCGTCCACGAGCGCACTCCTCCAACCGTCTGCTAGTCCTAGGCTTGCTCTAAATAGTCACCCGTTATAGCGTCGTCACCTACATCACAAAACTCATCTATTAGTCTATTGCTAAGTAAGTAATGCATAAAAAAAAAACATAATACTGTAAACAAATACATCCTAACATATGCAGTTTCTATAGTTTCGTCTTTACTTTCGTTTTCATCTCTATCTTACATCTTTTTTATCTTCTTACTACTAGATTCTTCTTAATGTGCTAGACCAAGGTGACACACCTCGCGGTCCCCCTCATAGGACAAGGCCAACCTCAGTCTAGTAAAGTGACTCATCTCGAGGTCTACCTCTCAGGACAATGCCACCACGTAAAGCGGGGTAAGAGTGATACACCTCACGGTCCATCTCTTGGGACAAGATCCCTCAACCCTACCTTTCTTATCTTCTTACGTATCTTCTCATTTCATTCGTCTCATCACATCCTGCTGTTTCACTTCGTCAAAACATAGAAATTAATTTTCGTTTCGTTCTCGTACTTTAGAACCATGAATGCATAATCAACTAAAGCATAACATAAAATAAACATGCATGCAACCTACTGATATGTGATGTAGGCCCGAAGGCAAAAACTCTTACTACACTACTTACCTGGTGTCCTTAGCAACTCGTATTTCGTAGACTGCTCGCTAAACTGGGGAATCTATAAAACCACGCATTCATAAATTCTTCTCCGTCCAACTCATAAAACTCTAAGGAAAACAACACTAACAACTAATCTAACTAACCTAAAATCCTACACAATTTTCGATGAAAATTCAAAATTGCATAACTTATCCAATACTCATCATATTTGAACGATTCGAAATGCTACGGGCTTCTTAGGACGTCTAATTTCTAACAGCCTAATCAAATTTCTAATCTGATACCTATAGCTTGGTCGAACAAAAATCGTTCCGCAATTCAAGCATTCGGGTATCCAACCACTCAATCCTTCCCATAAAATCCCGTAATCTACTGCTATTTCTATCTTAAACACAAACATATGGATAAAAATCGACTATAACTTCGAAATCTCATTCCTGCAACTTAGGTTTTTACCCTAATATCTAATAAATTGCTCTAACTTCACTTTTACCGCTCGAAACAACTAGAGCACTAACTATCTATTAGAAACTTACCTTAAAATTGAAGAAATGGAGGAGGAACAGAGGAGAATCGTCGACTAGAAAGAGAAATCGCTGAGGCTTTGCGCGAGAGAGGGAAGAAGAACAGTGGAGGGGGTTTGGGTTTCTACTGCAGGGAAGGGGGTTTTTTTATTTTTATTTTTATAATAATAATAATATTAACTTAATTACTAAATCGACCTCAACCCTTAACCATTTAATCAAACTGTTATTCTGTCCGTCTCTGGCTGGATTCTTAAATTTTTTTTTTTTTTCCATTAGGCTCAAAACAATCTTTTACTTAATGGTAGAAATTCTTTGCCCTTAATTCTGACCAAAACTCCGCCGATTATAATTACGTAAATTCAAAATTAGTTTTAACGAAAAATTCGAGGTGTTATAGAACTCACCAGTGGTAAACTCAACACATACAATACAGAACACAAAATATCAGTATAACGCTTAGCAAGTAGTGTAATATGAAACGTAAAACTGTCAATGCAATCATATGACATGCAATCTCTACACTCTCACTCATATTGTCGTTTCCTATTGTCACGCATACGATCCTCAATCAGAGTCAGGAAGCGGATCAGTTTTCCGAGTTGATTCTCTACCCCGTCAAAGGACAAATCAATTCCTTCGAGGTCGCGTCGTACAGCTGCCCCAGGGTGAGATTGGCCCTCTCGCCACACCACCTTTGACACATCGCCACCGTCTCAGTTCCGCCAGCAAAGGGGCCCAAGAGCTGCACAAGCATCACGCATCATCGATCCTACCAGAGAGTCGGGAAGCGGACTAGTTCCCCAAGTCAATTCTCTACTGCGTCGAAGGGAGAATCATTTCCTTCAAGGCCACGCCACCATCGTTCTCATCGTTCACATGTCACACCACTTTCTCACTAAAAACATGCATAAATTCATTTTCGTACAGTTTTGAAAACATGATGAATGACCAAACGATACACATGCACATCACAAACATACAGAACCAACGCTAACATTCTATAATGTAGGCCCATTTGGGCAACACGCATGCAAACACTACTTACCTGAAGTTCTTAGCTTTATAGGGTGCTCAATTTTTACCAAAAACTGGGTTCAACCTAAATTAAAACCACCATTATTTAAAATTCATCCCAAAACTCATATTACGCATTAAAACTAGAGTCACTAACACAATGCATCACAAACTAACCAGAATAGCTCACTAACTCGATGCGGCTTAAAAGTCGACATAAACTTCGAATGGGCATAACTTTTGGTACAGTTATCAGAATCTCATGATTCTAGTGGCTAAGCGTTCCTCTAATAACCTAATTTAACATACTAAAAGGGATTTTAAAGCGATGAATCAAAGCTAGGCCAAAACCTCCAAAAACAGAACTCGATTTTTGCACTAAAACGTCCAAAATTTTAACTTCAACTCAATTTCACCAATCAGCCACATTTCATTCATTCAAGACAATCTAAACAGAAATTGGAAATTCAAACACCAAATCCTAAATTTCAGCTCATTCACCCCCTCGGTATTCATCAAAATCACGGCATTCATTGCCACTTGTGTAACACCCAGAATTTTCCGTTTAAATTAATTTTGGATTTATGTAATTATAATCGGTGGAGTTTTGGTTAGAATTGAGAGCGGAAAATTTCTACTCTCAAGTGTAAGATTATTTTGGGACTAATGGTGAATGAGAAATTTTAAGATTTCAATCGAACGCAGATCGAATAATAGATTTATTAAACGGATTAGAGTTAATGGAAAAATAGTAACTATGATTATTATTATTATTATAAAAAAAAAGAGAAGAAGTGAAACCAAAACACCTTATGGTGTTATTCTCCAGCGCAACTTCTCCTTTCCTTCTCTGCAGCATCCCCTTCCCCCGCGTGAAAACCCTCCACGATTCCTCCATTCCTCTGTGAATCTTCAAATCTAAGGTATGTTTTAGTTAAATTCTAGTAGTTAGTTAGTCCTTTAGACGTTTCGAGTGTTAAAACCGAAGTTAGTGAGAGTATTGAGTGATTTGGTGAAAATCTAATAGGGAGATATGAGAAATTGAATTTAGAGTTGATTTTTATCTGCATGTTGGTGCTTAAGCTAGAAGTAGGAGTAGATTATGAGATTTGATGGGAAAGATTGAGTGGTTGATTAGCCGAATATACGCATTGTGGAACGGTGCCTGTTTGGCCACATTCGGTCAAGTTGTGGATGTCTAATTAGGAAATAGATAAGACCATTGGAAACTAGATGTTTTATGGAGTTTGTAGCATTTTGGATCGTCCAATTCGGACAAGTATTAGAGAAGTTATGAATTTCCAAAGTTGGTTGGAAATTGAGTTGGATTTCAGGCTTAGTGGAGAGTTTTGGTTTTGTACGAGTTATGACTTTCAAGCTAGTAATTTATGAATTGAACGAGTTAGAATTGATGAATGTGTGATTTTATAGGTATTCCTAGTTAGCGTACGAAGTTACAAAGTGCGAGGAAAGCTGGGACGCCAAGTAAGTGATAGATTGTTTGTGTTTTGCCTTCGGGCCTATGCTATGGAATAGTAGGATTACTTGTTTGTTTTGATTGTTTGTTTTGTTGTTTGGTCAGTTGGTTGTGCATATGTATTGACATGCATCATGGTTTTGAATTACGAAAGAACGAGGGTCATGGTGAAAGCACGTAAGATGACATGGTTTGTGAACGCCTTGTCATTAACGTGCTAGTGAGAAAGCATTATAGGGTTCTATGATCGATGTTAGGAGGAGATTTTGTATGGCTATCCCGTGTGTGAACATGATGTGTGCCTCTAATCTCACTCCGAGGGTCATGGTTCGGCCGTCCTGAGTGTAATAGGATGGGTGCCTACTTGAATCACACATGAAAGTGGAAGATGATAACAATGAAAACGAAATCGAGAGTAGAAACTGTATGTGTTAGGGGTTGAGTTGTGCATTGATTTTCAATTCATATTCCATACCTGCTAAGCATTAAGTTTATGTTTTGTGTTCCGTGGTGTAGGTGACGGGCATGACTAGGATGGTGGTTGGTGACGCATGCTGTATGCCAGTGCAGACAGTTTGTTGGGGCGACACGACCATGGTGAGATAGGTTGTGGAATTTTGTAAGCATTTTGTGTTAAACACCTCTGGTGGGGAATGTCCATGGAGCGTGCTTGTAGCTGCTAGGGCGATTTTGACCTGTGGGCGGTTCTGTAAGTATTTTGGGTACAATGCATATATGTGTATATATATATATATAGTTTTAAAGATTTGACAAAATAATTTTATAAGTTATGAGGTCTATTTCCGAACTAGTTTGGTTAAATGAATGGGTCTAATTTTGGGGTTTTATTTTTTCGCTATGCTTTAGAAATGCTTTTTTTACAGGAGTTTAAATGATGTTAGGTATAATTTGATGATGAAAAATAAGGGGTATGAAGAAAATAAGAGATACAGGGGAAGAGGAGTCTCATTGCCTCAACGGCAGAAGAAGGGCCGATGTATCGTCCTAGTGGGGGCGATGGAACGTCCCCAAAGACAGTTTTATATCGCCCCATCCAGAAAATGAGGCGATGTATCGCCCCAAAAGGGGCGATCAGTCGCCCCAGGAGGGGCAAAAAGGTTCGCCCACAGTGGAGGGGGCGAGTGATCGCCGGCACTGTTCACATGAACAGTGCCACCAAGAAAAAAAAAAACTTTTTTTTTTAAATTTCATGCATGATTTGTGCAAAATTTCATAAAAGAAGCTCACACGTTTTGAAGTTTTTTTTTTGTTAGTTTTAATATGTACATTAAAAAAAAAAAATTCTTATGGATTTTATGAAATGTCAAGTCAGTAATAGCCAAATTACGGGGCGTTACAGACATTTAGCCCAGCCAAAAAATGCATTAAAAGTGACGGGATGAGATTTTATAGTGAGACTCCAACGATCTCTTCTTGGCACCATTTCAAACAATCCTTGTGCTTAAATGATTCTACTTGACAAGTGCTTTCTAATGGGTAGTCAAGCGCTAAGATTGGAGGTTAGAATTGTCATTGGCGAGCACTTGAAGTTTTGACGAAACTTTTTGGTGGCGAATACCTCCACCCGAGGCGACTCTAGCGAGCCCTGAAAGTGGCTACCAAAAAGAGAGGATCCGAGCTAACAAAGTCAACATATCCATGGGGGATAGCATCCAAGATAGTTTGCAAGATGACTCTGATGCCCGAGCCATCATGCAACTAGTGAAGGAAAAGGAAACTTAGCAATTTTTGCTCAACAATGACCTATTGCTGACCAGAGGAAGATGTATTTATGTTCCTCAAAGTAATGAATTGAAATGGTCCTTATTAAGAGAATACCACAATACTTTATGGGCTCGCCATGTAGGATGACAATAGAAATGAAGGTATGCTTGTTAATCATCGATGGTGGGAGCTGTGCCAATGTGGCTTTCAAAGATATAGTGGAAAAATTAGAATTAGACACTAGTCTACACCCTAAACCCTATACGTTACGATGGTTGGACGATAGAGATGACACGAAAGTCAATATATAAGTTACCATTGAATTCTCCATTGGAAAATACAAGGACTGCGTCCTTTGTGACGTCGTACTTATGAATGCTAGTCATTTACTTCTTGGACGTCCTTGGTAGTATGCCAGAAACATATCACATGATGGTTTTTCCAGCTACTAATCACTTAAATTCAGAGGAAAAATGATCAAACTGGCACCGCTAACACAAACTGTAAAAGATGAGGTGACAATAAAGAAAGAAAGAGACAAAGTCAACTTATTAATTATCAAGGGTGAGATCAATATGATTGTATTGGAAGGAGGACCCCTCATATTAGTAATGTTCAATGATAGAGTTATAGAACTTAAAACCATCCTTAACTCAGTTTTAAACCTACTAAAACAGTTTCAAGACATATTTCCCAAAGAAATTCCGCAGGATTTACTACCTTTATGTGGAATTGAACATCAAATTGACTTACAACCGGGGGCTATATTACCTAATCGACCAGCTTATAGGATGAACCCTGAAGAGACAAAGGAATTACAGACTCAAGCAAATGAACTATTAGAAACGAGCTATATAAGAGAATCCATAAGCCCTTGTGTAGTACCTACACGCTAGTGCTTAAAAAGGATGACTCAATGAGAATGTGCGTGGACAGTAGAGCCATTAACCAGATCATTGTTAAGTATAGGTTTCTGATCCCACGCCTTGAAGACATGTTAGACGAACTCAGTGGGGCAACCATATTTTCAAAGATGGATCTAAAAAGTGGAACTACCAAATTAGGATGAAAGAAGGTGATGAATGGAAAACTGCCTTCAAAACAAAGTATGGTTTGTTTAAATGGATAGTGATACCATTCTAATTGACGAATGCACCAAGCACTTACAGAGTTTTTAAGAAAGTTTATTATCGTTTACTTAGACGATATTCTTGTCCATAGCTCAGACTTACCCTCTCATTTGGATCACCTAAGCACTCTCTTCATAACCTTAAGGAACGCAAAATTGTTCTGTAACTTACAGAAATGTTCTTTCACCCAAGATATGATACGCCTCAGCCTCGGACAGAGGGGAGCACTCAATGCATATGGAAGACTAAAATGAAAAGGAAACAAAATAATAAAATGCTCTCGATCACAGAAAGAGTCACCTAAAAACAGGACAGAAAATTCAACGTAAAACAAGAAAGAAAACAGGAAATAGTGAGAAGAAGGAATGTTACTTAGCGAGTGAGGAGATGGGCATGCATACAAACCTCTTAGAGAGCGGCGACAGGATGATGCAACGTCGACGGATCAATGCCGGTCGAAAGGTGAGTCCTGCACCTTCGAAAAAGAACTCCTCCGAGAGGTAGAGTGCTCCAGGAACTGGGGCTGTTCAGCGAGCACTACTGCGTCCTCAGAAAAGGCCAAGGGAGGAAAGGGTGATGGCCCATGGCTGGCCTTAGGCGCTCGACGCTCGGGTGAAGAAAATCGTCACTAGTGACGTTTCCACAGCAAAGGGCGATGGATTTGGCCATCCTTCTTCTTCTTTCATTCCTTTATGGATTCTGAGAGAAGGTGTGGTGATAAGGGTTCATCCAAGCACTGTTTCCTGGAGAACAATTTGGCTTCCAGCCAAGTGCAGAGCACTCAGCGAAGAACCGAGCACCAAAACTATGAAGAAGATAACTTCTATTTTTCCAAATATTAATCAAAGGTCTAAACTTCATGCATTAGCTTCCAAGAAGTATAAAAAGAGGAGAAGAAGCTTCAATGGAAGAAAAAGGAAGAAGAAAGGCTCAAAGAGCCGTTAAAAAAAAATCTATATGTTTATAGCCATTGGGCACTGTTCACGCACGCGTGCGTGATGCTGCGCTCTGCCGATGTGCGTGCTGTTACATGCCACCGATGCGCGGCTAGGTGATGCTTGTGCCATGCTAATGGTCTACCCTGCGCTCGCCGTGCATGATTTGTGCGTGCGCCAGCTCTCTTCAATGTGCACACCTCAGTCATCAGGTAGCACTTTGCTGCTCTGCGCACTGCTGCCTTCTTCGTGTGCGCGCTGTGGTGTTCCTTGCGCGCCATGCTGCTGGTTCCTTGCTATTTGCACGCATCACTTTATCAGCATCCTGTTTTGCGCGCCAGTTGTTCAACGAAATGCCTCAGAGAGTGATAGCTATCTGCTCATTGCCTTGACCATTCAAATCCCTTTGGAAGACTATTACAAACATACATTCTAAAAGAAACAAGACTAAAGGTTGCTAAATAATTCAAAAAAGGATAACTTTGCCCCAAGCTAAGTTTCCTAAAACATAAAGCAAATAAAAAACTTGGTTACATAATTTGATAAGGGAAGACAAATTCCCTCTTTAAGTATCAAAATAAATCTTTAATGAAAGCTTTTAACCGACAAAATTCCACAAACAAATTAGATAGATAAAATAGTTAAAACACTTACCTTGGCATGCGCTAAATGGATCGGGATCGTGGGCACATCATCCCCTTTCGGTTGTTGAGAATTCGTCCTCAAATTCAAAGGTTAACTTTCTCGGAGTATGCTCATTTAACCTATGACTAAAATCTTGTACTAAATTTCCTAAGCATTTAAAAACTTGGTAGGGCATAAATAGAGTTATCCCTACTTTGAAAACCCTTTTCAAAATCGAAGTGTTCATTACGAACAATTAGGAAGCAAGCATACAAGATATCAACAAAGATTCATGCTAGCCTAGTTGAACAAAGTCATTTTCTACGCTAAACCAAACATTTCAATAATGAATTCAAATAAAATTATCCTTTTCAATCCAATGAGAAAAGTTTAAGGATGTTCACAAGTCATGTTAAATAAGCATATCATCTATAAACTTAAAGTGAAAGCTATCCTTAAAAATAGGAAAATCACTTTTGGTTTTCTATTTGATCCAAACTTGTGAAAGTAAATTTTCCACTAAGCTAATGAGTTAGGATTTATCATTTCAAAATCAAGAGGCAACAATAATTATAACTCAACTCTTTCTTCCTAGTTCTTTTAAAACAACATAAGCATGCTTAGACATGGAATATTAATCATGGCATCCAACCAAAATAACAAGAACATAAAAGAAAGTTTGGTCGTAAGCATTCAAATCAACCTATTATTCATTCGATTCAAAGTATTCAAGTAATGAAGGCTTCATTTGTACATACCTTGTTGCCGAAAATTCATCTGACTCCTTGGCTTATTCTGTAATAACCCGAAAAATTTCAGTTTTTAAAAATCTGATTTTTGAAATTTTAATTAAGTCTCGGTTGGAATTTCGAGTAATATTTTAACGGGTAAATTAACTTATAAAACTCGAAATCTAAATGTAGTAACGGTTTCTAAAAATTTTAAGTCGGGAGGACGGCAATTTAACAAAGTTATGAACAGTTATGTGGTTGAGGGTTTCAGTAATTTGTTTTGTTAAAAAAAATAAAAATAAAAATAAACAACCGTGTTATAACTTGGAAAATTTCAGATTTTTAAATCTAATTTCTGAAATTTTTAATTTAATATCGGTTGGAGTTTCGAGAAATACTTTAACGGATAAATTAAGTCATAAAACTCGAAATCTAGTTTTAGCGATGGTTTTTGAAATTTAAAGTCGGGAATACGAGAATTTATGGAAATACGAGCGGTTAAAACACGTGAGAGCGTTTTGGTAAATTTAATTATTTAAATTTAAAAAAAACTATGTTAAGTGGAATGGCTTCACGAAAAAGCCATTCCACTTCGGTGATCTGCGAGCCGAACACCGGAGAAGAGAGACGCGAGAGAGAGAGAGGCCGGGAGGGAAACTACCGACGACCGACCGCCGAAGGAGAGACGCTGGTGCGCAGAATACTCCGGCAAGCTGAAGGGAGAAGTTGGTTCGGCCTTCTCGCGTTGAAAGATCGAAGGTGAGTTTTCCCTATTATGGTTTTGTCGACCGAGCGTGAGGGCTCGATTTCTTCCGTTTCTCCTAGGGTTTAGCTCGGTATAGGGGGTGGGTTGTGATTGAATTGTAGGAGAGGTTGGATGGGAGATGCTGTGAATCAAGAGGAACCGAAGGTGAGCCTTATCGGTTTCCTGTTTTGGCCGATCTTAGTGCTCGGCTTTCTTTCATTTTCTGTGAGCTTGGCCGAAGTGTATGAGTGAAATGTGGCTGACTGTGTATAAAAATTATGGATGTTGAATTGAAATCAAAATTGGATTTTTGTTTTGTGTTAGAGCAGATTCTGGCTTTAACCGTTTTGGCCTGACTTTGGTTGATCGTTTTCAATTATGTTTTTGTGGGTTAAAATAGATTGTTAGAAGAACGTTTGGCCACTGGAATCGTTCGATTCCGATATCCGAAGCAAAAGTTATGCGCATCCAAAGTTTATGCCAGATCTTGAACCGAATCAAATTATTGAGCGTTTTTTGTAGAATTGTGATGCATGGTATTAGCATTGCTGTTTTTAATGCGTAAAACTAGTTTTGATTGAGTTTTGGTTGAAGGAAACGAAAATGTGGAATTTGGGTGAAAGAGCAGCTTTAGTTTTGGTGTTTTTTTAACCTAGCTGCGACTTACCGTTTTAAAATCCGTCTTATTATGTTAAACTAGATTCCTAAGGGAACGTTTAGCTACTTGAATCGCTTGATTTCGATAACGGGCGCAAAAGTTATGCGCGTCCGAAGTTTAGGCTAGTTTTCGGCCGAACTGAATTAGAGACTCGTTTTAGTTGAGATTTCACGGGTTTAGTTAAGGAATGTGATTTGTAGCATATTTAGTGAATTTTAACACGAAGATTGATGAGTGGTTGTTTATGTTTTAGGTTGAGGCATTTTTTTGGCAAAGCTGTGCGTCGAGTGAGCTTAGAACGCTAGGTAAGTAGTGCATGCATGTGTTTTGCCCAAGTGGGCCTACACCGTAGAACTTTAGGATTTATGTTATTGATTGTGGTGTGCGTGCGTATTGTTTGACATGCATCATGTTTTTTTTAAAAGGGCACGAAAATGGTTTTGAACATATTTTGAGTAAGTGGTGAGACGCGTGGCGGTGGTACCTCGGATCCTGCTAGTGTGTGGGCCGGTGCGTAACCAAATACGAATTTCAATTGAGGAGTGGGCCGGCTGGGTCATCGCGCGGCGTGTATGTGTCGACGGTGAGGATGATGGACAGTGGTACCACAGATCCTGCTAGTGTGTGGGCTGGTGCAACACCAGTCGCGGATTCCACTCGAGGAGTGGGTTGGCTGGGCTATCGCGAAATGTGTGTGTGGCAACTGTGGCCCCGTTGCTGGGGAGGCTGAGACGGGGGCGACGTGTCAAGGTGTAGTGTGGCGCGAGGTACACCCTCACCCTGATGTGGTTGCTGTGTGGTGATGCGTGTGTGTAGCTTGTGGGCCTCGTTGCTGGGTAGTCCGGGATGGTGGCGACGTGTCAGAGTGTAGAGTGGCAGTAGGTTCCTCCTTACCATGGTGCGGCTATACTATGCGTCATGGATATGACAACATGAGTGAGTGTAGAGACTACATGTGATAGTATTGCATTGTCGGCTTTTACTTTCATATTGTACTACTTACTGAGCGTTAGTCTTATGTTGTGTGTTCTATAGTGTAGGTGCTGACGATATTCTTGGTGAGCCTCGAGAGCCTAATCCTGATGCATAGGACGGTTGGCGGCGTGCGACAGAGGCACCGGACGGCGGATTTGTTACGGCAACCCGACCCATGGAGATGGTAGGTGATGGTGATATATGTTTGGGTTGTTGTTTTGTGTCGGGATATTTATGCAGATAGAGGAGTTCATATAGACGTCGGTTGTACAGGATTGTATAGAGTGGTGTAATGTTTTGGGGGCGCGTACGTATTTTTAGATGTTAGAGTATGATATTGCTCTATACTGTGGACTTTCCTCATTTGTAGTTGATGGATTTTCGTTGTCTTTAAACTTCGATTATTTTGTTATAGAGATTCTCTGGATGGTTCATGGATAGATATTGCTAGTTTCTTTTAAAATGCGTACAGGGTTTAAATTTTTAGGATAGCCAGTTTTTAGGCGTTACTCTGCCGAATTTTCGGGAGAGAGGTTGGGAGTCGAGAGTATATGGAATAGGTCAGGATGTGTATAGTGAGTGCTAGAGAAGTGTGGATGGACGTGGGAGTGCGGCGTGGTCGCAGGTGCGTGGTGCACGCAGCCCTGCGGGTGCTCACGGGTCGTGCGACATCGAGTGAGGGTGTGCATGCGGATGTGGTGTACAAAGGCAAGGTGCGTGGGGCACGCGGCGCTGTGCGTGTGCGCGTGATGCGGTGATGTTGAGTTGCCGCGTGCGGTACCATGAGGGTGCGCGCGAGGCGTCGAAGTGGAGACGTGAGTGCGCGACACCGAATTTGTGTAGTTCGAGGTGTGTGTTGGACTCACTCCTAGGGTTTCAAGTTTTCTTGACTTATTCCAAAAATTACTTTAAATTATCTTTTTTGCTGTGTATTTTATATTGTGGATTTCGTGTTCCCTCTTCGAAGCGCGAGTTATTTTCGAATCGAGTCGAAAATTTTTATACTCACAAATGTTTTTTTGAATATGATTTGAAAACAAAAGTAGTATTAAATTAATTGAGTTTGTATCAAGTTTCTGTATGTGATAGTGTGTAGACGTAGTGAGCGCACCAGGAACGTGTGGGTTCTCAGGGCGTTACAGTTATGGTATTAGAGCCACGGGGTCGACGTCGTTAAGAGGATTACCTAACACCGCCAGCCGCTGCATGGGAGCGCTCCACCAACTATAAGTGTTTAGATTTAGTTTTTTTTAAGACTAATGTGAGTTTTGTATATTTTAAAGGTAGGAAATGTCAGGAGAGGTGAGAGGCAAAGGTTGACCAAGACAAGAAGCGCATAGAGCTGTGGGCGATATGGATGATACCGTCTGGCAGCTTACCGAGTTAGTCCACCGACAGTCTCAGCAGCTGGAGAGATTTATGAACAGGGACGACCAGAGTCAGTCTAGTGCTCAGGGTTCGTTAGACAGAGCGAGTGATAGGCTGCATAGACTTAGACCCCCGACTTTTGACGAGTCATCTCCGGATCCTCTCAGTGCTGAGGAGTGGATACGGAGCATGGAGAGGATGATGGGTTTTGCAAAGGTGGAGGAACAGGACAAGGTTTCTAGTGCGGCATTCTATCTGGCCAAGGATGCGAGCCATTGGTTGGATACTGTAGTGGCCACGAGAGATGTGGAGACCATGACCTAGGAGGAGTTCAGGTCGGTGTTTTTCGGTAAGTATTTCAACTATTCTGTCAGGACACGGAAGATGGTGGAGTTTGCGCAGTTGAGGCAGACCGGCACTGTGGCCGAGTATGTACGACAATTTGAGGCCTTGTCACGATTTGCGGGGCATTTAGTGAGCCTCAATGAGAATAAGGTACATCAGTTTGTGTAGGGCTTGAAGCCGGATATCTATATGGGCATGCGGATTGCGGGGACTCGAGGCATGCCATACAAGGAGGTGGTAGCGAAGGGCGTGGACATTGAGGGGGCTTGGGCGAAGCTTCCTAGTTATGGGGAGGTACCCAAGGAGTATCTTCGGAGATCATTCAGAGAGTCGCTGCCACAGTCGAGCAGAGAGGGGGCGTCCATGTAGAAAGGCCTGAAGAGGTCTAGTGATAATTCCAGCAGCCAGGGGAGCACCAAGAGGCCGCAGGGGTCAGGACAGTTTCCAGTGTGCCCGAAGTGTCAGAGGAGCCACCCGGGCAAGTGCAGAGTGGGCCCAATGCGGTGTTATAACTGTGGTGAGGCAGACCACATGTCTAGAGAGTGCAAGAAGCCGCGTCAGAACTGTTGCTTCAACTGCAATAAGGTGGGACACTTTGTCAACAGATGCCCAGCTGCGAGCAAGACATCAGTGAGAGTTGCACCGAGGGTTTTCACTCTTTTTGAGCAGATGATGTTGCCCAGCCATCAGTGATTGCAAGTAACATTTTTGTTTCTGGTGTGGCAGCTTATACCTTGATTTATACGGGCGCTACACACTCGTTTATGTCGATGGGTTTCGTTGTTAAGGCAAATTTGGAGTTTAACCCCGCCGGGCAACATTATGATGTGACCTTGCCATCAGGAGAACATTTATCTTTTCAGCTGTGTACTTTATATTGACGATTTCGTGTTCCCTCTTCAGGGCGCGAGTTGTGTTCGAATCGAGTCGAAAATATTTATACTCACAAATATTCTTTTGAATATGATTTGAAAACGAAAGTGGTATTAAATTAAGTGAGTTTGTGTCTAGTTTCTGTATGTCATAGTGTGTAGATGTGGTGAGCGCACCGAGAACGTGTGGGTTCTTGGGGCGTTACAGGTCGACACTTGATTCCTCTCTGTCCGCGTTGGTCGATCTTTGTAATCGACACTCCCATTTATTTGCACCGGTTAACACTTCATTTCTCTCTGTCTTCGTCGGTCAATCCATGAGGTCAACACTTCCACTTATTTTTACACTATCGGTCGATACTTGAATATACCGGTCGACACCTTCTCCCTTTCTGTCTGAGTAGGTCGACCCAAGCGGTCGACACATACAAAGTTTGGTCGACCCCTTTACATATAGGTCGACACTCTGCAGTCACTTTTACACTGAGCGGTCAACATTTTCGGGCACAGGTCGACACTTTTTTCATTTCAAAATCTTAAATTCTACCGAGAAACCAACGAAACTCGACTCAATGATAAAATAACACAATTTACACTCTTCTATAAACTCCAAATCATTATTTACATAAAAAAAGGACTACTAAGGCTTGAAATTCATATATATGTCCACATGACTCCCATTGACTCAAAACAATTCAAAACGACTCAAAAACAAATTTGACTAAACCTGACTTCACTAACTCTCTCACATACCCCCGTCCTGGTCAAAACGCCCCAACAGTCGGCCGGATCGTACACGAGCGTACTCCTTCAACTGCCTCCTAGTCCTGGGCATGCTCTGAGTACTCACCAACTATAGCGTTGTCACCTAAATCACAAAACTCTTCTATTAGCCTAATGCTAAGTAAGTAATGAATAAAAAGCACTGTAAACAAACACATCTAACATATGCAGTTTCTACAATTTCGTCTCTACTTTCGTTCTCGTCTCTTTCTTACGTCTTCTTTATCTTCTTACTATTGGGTTGTTCTTTACATGCTAGATCAAGGTGACACACCTCGCTGTCCACCTCACGGGACAAGACCAATCTCGATCTACTAAAGTGACACACCTCGCAGTTCACCTCTCGGGACAAGGCCACCACGTAAAGCGAGGGAAGAAGTGATACACCTCATAGTTCACCTTTGGGGACAAAACCACTCAACCCCACCTTTATTATTTTCTTACGTATCTTCTCATTTTTTTCATCTCATTTCATCCTACTTTTTCACTCTGTAAAAACATGTATATTCATTTTTATTTCGTTGTCTATTTTAAAACTATGATGTATAATCACTAAAGCATAACATAAAATAAATGTACATGCATCCTAACGAACTGTGATGTAGGCCCAAAGGCAAAACACGTACTACACTACAACACTACTTACCTGGCGTCCTTAGCATCTCGTTCTCTCGTAGATAGCTCGCTAAACTAGGGAACCTATTAAACCACACATTTATCAGCTCTACTTTCCTTCCAATTCATAAAACTCTAAAGGGAATCACAATTTAATACCTAATCTATTTAAACCTGAATTCCAACCCGATTTCCAACCAACCTTAAAAAATGCACAATTTATCCAATACTCCTCCGATTTGGACGATTCGAAATGCTATGGATTCCATAGGACTTCTAATTCCTGACAATCTAATCAAATTCATAATTCAACACTTACAGCTTACTTGAATGTAGTCGGAAGGAAACCGTTCTATAATCTGAGTATTCGGCTACCAAGACACTTAGACTTTTCCATAAAACTCATAACCTACTCTTACTTCTAGCTTAAACAAGAATACACGGATATAAATCAACTCTAACTTCAAATTCTCGTATCGTCTTTCTAGGTTTCACCAAAAGACCCAATACTTCCTCTAACTTCACTTTTATCTCTCAAGACAACTAAAGGATCACCTATCTACTAAGAACTAACTAAGACTTCCCATAAATTTGAAAAATTGGAGGAGAATCGTCAGTTGTCGTTGCTAGAAAAGGAAATCATCAAAGAGGAAGGTTTTTCTTGCGTGGAGAAGGGAAAAACACAAAAGAAGTTTCTCTTCTTCCTTTTCTCTTATTTATTTATATATAATAATAATAATAACCTAATTACTAAATCATCCTCACTCTTTACCAGTTTAATTGAACGATTATTTGGTTCGTTTTTGGCTGGAATCTTACAATCTTCTCCTTCCCATTAGCCTCAACATAAACTTTTACTTAATGGTAGAAATTCTCCGCTCTCGATTCTAACCATAACTACACCGATTACCGATTCAAAATTCTAAAAATTTCTTTAACAAGAAATCTGGGTGTTATAAGAAGAGTGCTCTGATAACTTGGCCTGTCCAGCGATGCTGCTGCGTCCTCAAAAGAGGCCACGGAAGGGAAGGGTGATGGTCCGTGGCTAGCCTAAGGAGCTTGGCGCTCAGATGAAGAAAGTCGTTGATGGCTACATTTCCACAGCAAAGGGCGATGGATTTGGCCATCTTTCTTTTGCTTTGTAGCGACCCGAAAACCGACTGCCAATTTCTGGTCCACTCTCTACTGCTACTCACACACATAAGCTCGGGTAAAATTCGTGTAAAAATTTAAAACTTCGTTCCTTGAATTAAAACAACCTTTTTGAAAACATTTAAAATCGTCGCAGCAGAAGACTTTAATTAAAATCAGTTTAAATAAAATTTCACTTTTTGAAACATTATAAAGAGGAACCGGTTGACACTTGCATATAGCGGTCGACACACTAATCCTCGTGGTCAACAACTGCCTTCATCGGTCGACACTTTAATGCTCTCTACCTGCACCGGTTGAACCTCGTGGTCAACACTTCTACCCTCATCACATAGAGCGGTCGACACCTGCCTTCACCGGTCGACACTTTAATGCTCTCTACCCGCAATGGTTGAAACTAGTGGTCGACACTTCTATGCTCATCACGCAGAGTGGTCGACACCTGTCTTCACCGGTCAACACTTTAATGCTCTCTGCCCGCACTGGTCGAACCCCGTTGACACGATTCCACCTCGAATGAGTCGTGTTTTACCCACAAATGAAATAGAAAACAGAATGAGCAGAAAACCGAATGTTGTCCGATAGGCAACCTTTTAGGCTCTCAGCATAATGATCTTCCGAAGGAAGACGGTAGCAAACGGAATTGGTTTCTAGCCACTCTCTTTGTGTATCCTTCTCTGGAAAAGAGAGGGAAGAAGAGTGGAACAACGGCTATTCAAGCAACCTCGGGCTTGCTAGCTCGAAGGAGATGCACTCATTCTCGGTTCTTGACTGAACCAAGCCTTACCGTTCACCAAGCTTAAAGCTACTTTGTCTGAACACAAAAGGGGCTATTCTCATAGATTCAACAACCTTTACACACACCAATAGCCATGTATTTATAGACCTAGGGTGGCGGAAGGTTAGAATGGGCTTGGGCTTCGAAATGGGCCACATGGTTGGCCATTCTTGGTTCACTTGCACACCAGATCACTCTTCAAGCTTTTGGCCCATTTGTTGCATCAATGTGCTGCTAAACTCCGGCCCAATTGTTGCTTCTAACCACTATCTAACTTAACGTACATCTAATCGTAATGCCTAAGGATGCATCCAACTATAAAACATTACAGGAAGGCAAATGTTTGCTAAATAAAATTCAATTACAAATTAATTCCGAGGAAGACAAATCCCTTCTTCATGTGCTTCCACCTTTAGCTTGCACGATAGCAAGTGCAAGGGTTGATCTTTGTCCTTTGTGCTCAGGTCCCATTCTAAGTCCGCAAAGAGGCATTCGACACCCGTAATTCCTGCAAAAAGAATTGAACTTGTTAGTGAACAGGTTTTGATAAAGCTCGTGACTTGGTTTGTGATCGAGTGATGGCCTTCTGAGGCACATCACCCGTGGTCGGCACTTCTACGCTCATTACATTGAGCGTTGACACCTGCCTTCACAGCTCGACACCTTCATCCTCTCTATTTCCATCGGTCGAACCTTGCGGCCAATACTCCTACTATCTTTACACTAATCGGTTGACACTTCCACATATTGGACGACGCTTGCTATGGCTCTGTCTCCGTTGGTCAACCCTCGCGGTTGACACTTGCCAAATTTGGTCGACCACTAAACCTACCAGTCAACACTTCCTTCACAAAATCTGTTTAAAACCTTAAACTTTCCAAAAGCAACCGAACTTCGACTTAACGTTGAAAATAACAAAATGTGTATTTTCGAATCAATTCAAAACCATTATATACTTCAAAACAACTACAAAAGTTTGAAGTTCATTTACACTTCAAATTGACTCAAAGCGACTTCAACTAAGCTCAAAATAAGTAAACTCCCTTACATACTCCCGCCCTGATCAAAATGTCTTAACAGTCGGCTGGACCGTCCACGAGCGCACTCCTCCAAGTAAGTAATGCACATAAAAACATAAACATCACACTTAAAACAGTCATATCCTAATACATGCAATTTCTACAGTTTCGTCTCTATTTTTATTTTTGTCTTTTTCTTACATCTTCTTTATCTTCTTACTATTGGGTTCTTTACGTGCTAGATCAAGGTGACATAGCTTGAGGTCATCCTCACGGGATAAGGCTAACCTCAATCCAGTAAAGTGACACACCTCGTGGTCCACCTCTCAGGACAAGGCCACCACGTAAAGCGGGGAAAGAAGTAATACACATCGCGGTCCACCTCACAGGATAAAACCACTCAACCCCACCTTTATTATCTTCTTACGTACATTTTCGTTTCGTTAATCACATCCTACTGTTTCATTTTGTAAAAACATGAAAATTCATTTTCGTTTCGTTCTCGTGCTTTAAAACCATGATGCATAATCACTAAAGCATAACATAAATAAACGTGCATGCAACCTACCGAACTATAATGTAGGCCCGAAGGCAAAAACACCTACTACACTACTTACGTAGTGTCCTTAGCAACTCCTTTGTAACTTCGTACGCTAACCGGAAAACCTATAAAACCACGCATTTATTAGTTCTACTTTTTTTTCAATTCATAAAACTCTAAAGGAAGTCATAATTTAACATCTAATCTATCTAAACCCGAATTCCAACTCAATTTCCAACCGACCCTCGGAAATGCATAACTTATCCAATACTCGTTCGATTCGGAAGATTCAAAATGCTGCACGCTCCTTGGGGCGTCCAGTTTTTAATAGTCTTATCAAATTTCTAACTCAACACCCTTAGTAGGGCCAAATATGGCCGAACGGAAACCGTTCTATAACTTGAGTTCTTCAGCTATCCAAACACCCAATATTTTCCATAAAGACCGATAACATACTCCTACTCCCAGCTTAAACACCAATACACGAATAAAATCGATTACAAACCTCAATCTTGTATCTCCCTCCTAGGTTTCACCAAAACTACCAAATACTCCCTCTAACTTCACTTATATCGCTCAAAACAACTAAAGGACTATCTATCTACTAAGAATTAACTAAAACTTAATGTAGATTTAAAGATTATTGATGGAACAGAGAGGATCGCCGGCGGGAAGGAGAAATTGCTGAAGAGGGATGGTTTTGTCGTGTGGGGAAGGGAAGGAACAGAGGGGGAAATCTCACGTTCCTTCTCCTCTTTTCTCCTTTTCTTTTTTTTATAATAATAATAATAATAAACTGCTTACTAAATCACCCTCAACTTTTAACCGTTTAATTAAACTGTTATTCAGTTCGTCTCCGGTTGGAATTTTATAACTTTCTCTTCCCTACAAGCTTCAAAATAATCGTTTACTTAATGATAGAAATTCTCCACTCTCGATTCTGACTAAAATTTCGCTGTTTACCGCTCCGAAAATCCAAAAATTATTTAATGAAAATTCTGGGCATTACATTCTGCCCTCCTTAAAAAACATTTTCTCAAAATTTGTTACCTAAATAATTCTGGGCATCGGCTCATCATGTCCTGTTGCTGCTCCCAGGTTGTTTCTTCTACATTGTGGTTACGCCATGATACTTTCACCAGTGGAATCTCCATGTTGCGTAGAATCTGTAGCGACCCAAAAACCCACGCGGTTTCTGGTATGCTCACTACTACTACTCACTCAAATATGCTCGAGAAAAATTCGTGTTAAAATTTAAAACTTTCGTTCCTCAACTTAAAACGATATTTTTAAAAATGTTTAAATCATCGCAGCAGAAGACTTTGTGAAAAATTATTTTAAATAGAGTTTCAAGTTTTCTAAAACATAAAAATCATTTTCGGTCAAACCCTATAAACACCAGTCGACACTTTATTACTCTCTGTTTTCATCGGTCGACACTATTAGTCGACACCTCTCTTCTCCTCACGCTAATCGGTCGACACTTGTGAACATTGGTTGACACTTAATTACTCTCTGTTCACGTCGGTCGATCCTTGAGGTCGACACTACCGTCTATTTTACACTAACAGTCGACACTTGCATGCACCAGTTGACACTTCATACCTCTCTGGCCGAGTAGGTTGACCCAAGCTGTCGGCACTAAAAGAGTTTGGTCGACCCCCTTACGTGCAGGTCGACACTCTATAGACATTTCCACGCCAAGCGGTCGACACTTTCTTACACAAGTCGACACCTTGATCGATTTTGCCTTCACAGGTCGACATTCGCGGTCGACACTTCCAGATTACTGGTCGACACTTGCTAGGCTTGGTCAACCACTCAACCTATAGGTCGGTGATCTTCACAAAATTCTACCTAAAAATCTTAAACTTTCAAAAAACAACCAAAATTTGACTCAACGATAAAAATAGCAAAAACGTGTACTCCCCAATCCATTCAAAACCAATATATATTTTAAAAGGACTATGATTGTTTAAAATTCATTTATAGTTCGCATCAATTCAAAACGACTCCGACTAAACTCGAAATAACTAAACTCCCTTGCATACCCCTACCCTGGTCAAAAAGCCCCAACAGCCGGCCAGACCGTCCACAAGCGCACTCCTCCAATTGCCTTCTAGTACTGGGCACGGTCTGAGTACTCACCAGCTATCGCTTTGTCACCAACATCACAGAACTCATCTATTAGCCTAATGTTAAGTAAGTAATGCGCATAAAAACATAAACACTGTAAACACACATATCCTAACATATGCAGTTTCCATAGTTTCGTCTCTACTTTTATTTTCGTTTCTTTCTTACATCTTCTTTATCTTCATACTATTGGGTTCTTCTTTACGTGCTAGATCAAGGTGACACACCTCGCTATACACCTCACAAGACAAGACCAACCTCGATCTAGTAAAGTGACACACATCGCGGTCCACCTCTCGGGACAAGGCCACCACGTAAAGCGAGGGAGGAAGTGATACACCTCACGGTCCACCTCTCGGGACAAGACCACTCAACCCCACCTTTATTATCTTCTTATGTATCTTCTTATTTCGTTCATCACATCACATCCTACTGTTTCACTTCCTAAAAACATATAAATTCGTTTTCGTTTCCTTCTTGTACTTTAAAACCATGATGCATAATCACTAAAACATGACATAAAATAAACGTGCATGCATCCTACCGAACTGTGATGTAGGTCCGAAGGCAAAACACCTACTGCACTACTTACCTAGCATCCATAGCAACTCGTTCGTAACTTCGTAGACTAACTGGAAAACCTATAAAACCACACATCAATTAATTCCACTTCGTCCAACTTATAAAATTCTAACACAGAAGTCATAAACCCTTACTAAACTGCCACTTCTAGCTAAACCTGAAATTCTATATAATTTCTAATAAAATTCGAAAATGCATAACTTATCCAATACTCGTCTGATTTCAACAATTCAAAATGATATAGACTCCTGAGGACGTCTGATTCCTAACAATTTAATCTAATTCCTAATCAAATACTTATAGCTTGAACGAATGTGGTCGAACGAAAACCATTCCGTAAAGTATTCGGCTATCCAAACGTTCAATCTTTTCCATAAAAATCCATAATCTACTTCTACTTCCAGCTTAAACACCAATACATAGATAAAATCAATACAAACCCTCAAAATCTCGTATCTCCCTCCTAGGTTTCACCAAAACTACCCAATACTCCCTCTAACTTCACTTTTATCGTTCAAGAAAACTAAAGATTATCCATCTACTAAGAACTAACTAAAACTTACCGTAGATTTGATTATCGATGAAGGAAGCGCTGATCGTCGTTACTGGAAGGAAGAACTTGCTGAAGAAGGAGGGTTTTCTCGCATGGGGAAGGGAAAGAACAGAGAGAGAGAGAGGAGGGGGGGGGGGGGTGGGAATTTCGTTCCTCCTTCCTTGCTTTTATTATAAAAATAATAATAATAATAATAATAATTACTATATCGCCCTCACTCTTAAATCTTTTAATCAGACGGTTGTTCAGTCTGTTCTTGGTTGGATTCTTAAAATCTTCTCTTCTCTATTAACCTCAAAATAATCTTTTACCTACTAGTATAAATTCTCCGCTCTCGATTCCGACTAAAAATCTGCCATTTACAAATACGTAAATCCGAAAATCGTTTTAGTGAAAAATTCTGGGTGTTACAGAATATTCAATGCATAATCTATAATTTCCACTAGTTCTCCTCATAGGTTAACATTGGTTGAATCTCTATGTTCTGTTGCTCCACGATGTGAGAAAGATCCCCCATACACTTCTACAACATGGATACGTGGAATACATTATGAATCTCATCCATCGAGGCCGGTTGTTGTAACTGATAAGCTGCATTTCCTATTCTCCTTGTAATAGGAAATGACCCAATGTATCTAAGGTTTAACTTGCCTCTTTTTCCGAATCTTACAACTCCTTTGAATAGAGAGATCTTCAGAAAGACTTCGTCATCTACTTCAAATTCTAGGTCTCTCCTCCGACGATCTGTATAACTCTTCTGTCGACTTTGAGTTGTTAAGATCTGTTGTCTAATAAATGCAACCTTGTCTGCTGTCTGCTGTAAAATATCCAAACCAACCAATCTTGCTTCGGTTACTTCGGCCCAATATAGCGGAGATCTGCACTTTCTCCCGTAAAGAGCCTCGTAAAGAGTCATGCCTATCGTAACTTGAAAGCTGTTATTACAAGAAAACTCTACCAAAGGTAGGTATTTGCTCCATGAACCTTGAAATTCCAGTATGCAAGCTCGAAGCATATCTTCCAACTTCTGGTTAGTGCTCTCCGATTGACCGTCCGTTTGAGGATGAAATGTCATGCTAAAATTGAGTTGCATACCCATAGCTTTGTTCAGACTTTTCTAGAACTTCAATGTAAATCTAAGGTCTCTATCTGATACAGTTGAAGTCGAAACTCTGTGTAATCATACGATCTCTTGAATATATAGTTTGGCGAACTGGTCCATAGAATATGTCATCGTTACTGGCGGAAAATGGGATGACTTGGTTAACCAATCCATGATCATCCATATACCATCAGAACCCTTTGTTGTCAAAGACAATCCGACAACAAAGTCCATCGATATCTGCTCCTATTTCCATTGAGGGTTAGACAATGGTTGTAGCTTTTCTGCTGGCCTCTAGTGCTCAGCCTTAATCTGCTGGCAAATCAAGCACGCCTCAACATACTTTGCCACAATCCTCTTCATATTAGGCCACCAGTAATGTTGCTTAAGGTCCCTGTACATCTTGGTACAACCTGGATGTATAGAAAACTTGGAAGAATGGGGTTCCAAAAGAATCTCCCTACGAAGTTCCTCGTTATTCGGAACATACCACCTATTCCGAAACTTAAGGATTCTGTCGTCCGAATAACTGAACTCCGACCTGTCATTAGAAGCCATGCTTGATCTAATTTCATTACTTTCAGCGTCGTCCTCCTAGGCTTGGTTAATCTTTTCCAAAATAGTGGGTTGTAAGAACATAACTGACAACATGTCTGACACATTCGACACTACTTCTAAGTTGAATTTTTGAAATTCCACATCCAAAGCTAACGACATACCTGGAGTCATGGTTGAAGTGGATTTCGTCAGTTTACTCAATACATCGACCACTACGTTTGCCTTGTTGGGGTGGTATTTAATTTTCAAGTCGTAGTCCTTGACGAACTATAACCACTGCCGCTGCCTCATATTCAACTCCTTCTGAGTGAAAATATACTTCAAACTTTTGTGGTCTGAATATATTTCACACAGCTGTCCATACAGATAATGTCTCCAAATTTTCAGAGCAAAAACTACCGTGGCTAACTCCAGGTTGTATGTTAGATAGTTCTGCTCATAGGTTTTCAATTGCCTAGAGGCATAGGCTACCACCTTCCCTTCCTGCATCAGCACACAGCCAAGACCTATCTTGGAAGCATCGCAATAAATACTAACTCTTTCGTCCTCCGTAGGAAGCGTCAAAATCGAAGCAGTAGTTAATCTGTACTTTAATTTTTGGACACTGTGCTCGCAATCTTTGGACCACAAATACTTCACATTTTTCCTCGTCAAACGGGTTAGAGGCGCCATAATCCTTGAAAATCCTTCAATGAATCTTCTGTAATAACTTGCTAACTTGAGGAAACTTCGTATCTCAGTGACATTTTTTGGCTGTGACCACTCTTTAACTGCCTGGACCTTCACTAGATCAACAGATATGTCATCGCTTGAGATGACATGACTCGAGAAATGAACCCTATCTAACCAGAACTCGCACTTAGAAAACTTTGCGTAGAGGTGGTGTCGCTTTAAGGTTTCCAACACCACTTTCAAGTGCTCCTTGTGTTCCTCCTCACTATAGGAATAGACCAAGATATCATTGATAAACACTATGACGAATTTATCGAGATAATCATGGAATACTCTGTTCATCAGGTCCACTTTATGTGTTGGCCTTGTCCCGAGAGGTGGACCGCGAGGTATGCCACTTTACTAGATCGAGGTTGGCCTTGTCCCTTGAGGTGGACCGCGAGGTGTGTCACCTTGATCTCGCACGTAAAGAAGAACCCAGTAGTAAGATGATAAAAAAGATGTAAAAAAGTGACGAAAACAAAAGTAGAGACAAACTTGTAGAAACTGCATATGTTAGGATATGTGTGTTTTCAGTGTTTATGTTTGATGTGCATTACTTACTTAGCATTAGGCTAATAGATGAGTTCTATGATGTAAGTGACGAAACGATAGCTGGTGAGTACTAAGAGCATGCCCAGGACTAGGAGGCAGTTGGAGGAGTGTGCTCGTGGACAGTCTGGTTGGCGGTTAGGGCATTTTGACCATGGTGGGCGTAGGTAGGGGTTTTGGGGTTTAGTCAAAGTTGTTTTGAGTCATTTGGACGTAGAGACGGATTTCAAAATTTAGTAGTTATTTTTTTTATGTAAATAATGATTTTAAGTTGATGAAAAAATATACGTTCAGTTAGTTTTAACGTTAAATCAGAAGTCCGATTGTTTTTAATAAAGTTTAATGTTTCTCGTCGGACTTCTGTGAAGGAAGTGTCGACCGATGGGCTTGGTGGTCGATTGAATTTGGCAAGTGTCGACCGCGAGGGTCGACCTATGAAGATAGAGCCATAGCAGGTGTCGACTTGTGTGTGGAAGTGTCGACCGGTTAGTGTAAAGATGTAGGAGTGTCGGCCACAAGGTTCAACCGATAGAAACAGAGAGGATTAAGGTGTCGACTTGTGAAAACAAGTGTCGACCGCTCTCTGCAATTGATCGTAGCGTAGTGCTTGAATAGCCAATCCATCCCCAAAATCACATCATATCCGGTTATGCCCTTAATAATGAGATCGGCTAATAAATTATGACTTCCCACGAACATTAGACTATCCCGCACAACTTGATTAGAGTGCATACGTCTGCCAGAGGGTAACATCACTTCGTAGTTATAGTCTGTTGCTACAGGTCATACATCTAACTTGACTGCGAACACAGTTGAAATAAACGAGTGCGTCGCACCAGAGTCTATCAAGGTATAAACAGGTACAGAATTTATCAATATGGTACCTGACACTACGGCCCACTGGTCATCATCGCCAACTCGATCATGGCGAATATCCTTGGTGTTGTGCATGTCAGCCCCTTCTTCGAAGCTGGGCAATCTCTACTGACATGGCCCACCTTGTTACAATTGAAACACCTAGTAACTCTGGGCTTCGGGCAATCTCTGGCTATGTGTCCGGCTTCTTTTCAATTGTAACACTTTCCCGAGTTCAATCTGCATTCGCCCGGGTGATATTCAAACATTTACGGCACTGGGTGTACTGCACCAACCCTTGAGGCCTTTTGGTACTGCCATGGCTACTCGAACTCTCGCTGAACCTCTTAGTGCCTCTCTGCTGTTGCTGCTGAGGGGCACCTCTACTTTGTTGTCGGGCAATCTACTTGGAAAATCTCCTGGAAGCTTCTCTTTGCTTAACGCACTTCATCTCAGCTTCTTTTACTTCTAGCGCCTCAGCCACCACTTTCGAATAGGGCACCTCCTGAGTTTCGCCTATCTTTACTCCCTTGTATATTTTCAGCTTTAACCCCTATACGAATTGAAACACCTTATCCTCGTTCTGGCTCACCAAATTGGTAGCAAACCGGGATACGAACTCAAACTGCCGGTTGTACTTAGTTACTGACCCGGTTTGCTTTGTAGGAACACCATTCTCTTAGCTCCATTTCTGCATTTTTTGGTCTTACTGAATTTTTATTTTATGTTTTAAATGTTTTCTCTTCGCTGCGAATTTTCATATCGAGGATCTTGCACGTATTATTTTTTGGCATGATTCACTCTTAGTAAAGCTGAAAATTTTCAAACCTTACAAGTGTTATTTTAAACAAATTAATTTGGTGAAAAGGTGTTGTCGGGTTAGAATGTGTAAGAGTGAATTCACGTCACAGCCGGGGTGGTCGGGAGGCCCTATAGTTCTGTGATAGTTATGGTGTCAGAGAGTCGCTGTTACATAGGGGGTGTGACAAAATTTGAAAAAGTACTCACATTCGAAAACTGGGTTTGCTGACCTCCTTATTGAAAATAAGCATTGTCGACTTTCCACTCTTTGCAGTTCTTCTTGATATGACCAATGTAATACCCAAAAAATTCCGTTGGAAATTTATGTCAGATTTCTATAGATTTTAATCGGCGGAGTTTTGTTCCGAATTAATAACAAAACATTTCAGCCCCTAAATGAAAGATTATTTAAAGTTTAATGGTGGAGAGAGAAATTTAAGAATTTAACCGGATTCGGACGAAATCACGGAATGATGAAATGGTTTAAGGAGGAGGGCAATTTGGTAATTATGAATAAAATAATAAAATAACAAAACAAAATAAAATAAAAAAATGTGATGAAAGAAATAAAAACACCTTACGGTGTTATTCTCCAGCACCATCCTTCTCCCTCGTTCTCCTCTCCCGCGATCGGCATCTTCCTCTCCTCTGCACTGCGGTTTCTTCCGTTCGTCCGCGCGTCTTCGAATCTACAGTAAGTTCTCGTTATTTTTGCATAGTTAGTTGGTGTGTTAGCGTTATTAGTCACGAATTTGGGTTTGGCAAGAGTATATGTTGAATTAGCGAAAACCTAGGAGAGTAATGCGAGAAATGGAGCGTAGAGCTGATTTCTATCCGTGTAATGGTACTTAGGATAGAAATAGGAGTAGATTACGAGAATTAGTGAGGAAGATTGAGAGATTTATTGGCCATGTACGTGAGATTTGGAACGGTGTCCGTTCGGCTACGTTCGGTTAAGTTGTGGACATCCGAATGGGAAATGGATGCGACCACAGGGAACTAGGCATCCTTAGGAACCCGTAGTATATTGTATCGTCCAATTCGGGCGCGTATTAAAGAAGTTGTGAATTTTTGAAGTTGGACGAAAATTTTGCGAGGGATTTCAGGTATAGTGAAGAGTGTCGGTTTTGGTATAAGTTAGGATTTTCAGGATAGGAAATTATGAATTAAATGAGTTAGAATTGACAGAGGTATAATTTTATAGGTATTCCAGTTAGAGCACCAAGTCACAAGACGCGAAAGGATTTTGAGAACGCCAGGTAAGTGATGCACCGCTTGTGATTTGCCTTCGGGCCTACACTATGGAACGATAGGAATGTTTGGTTGTTTGGTTGCTTGTTTGCTTGTTTGTTTGCTTTGGTTGTTGTTTGGTTGTTCGGTTATTGAGTCGTGCAATGTAATTGTCATGCATCATGGTTTTGAACTACGAAACACGAGTTTTGAGTATGTTTTGAAATGTGTATGTGAAACGTAACCAGATAAGAAAAGATTTGCAACGCATGGGTGAATTCCTCATCGTTAACATGCTAGTGAGAAAGCACTAGGAGGTTCCCATTGATAAAAATACGTAATGTGACACGGTTTGCGAACGCCTCATCGTTAACGTGCTATTGAGAGCACTAGAGGGTTCAACGATTGATGTTAGGAGGAGGTTACGTAGGGCCGTTCCGTGTGAGAACATGATGTGTGCCTCTAACCTCGCTCTGTGGGTTATGGAATGGCCGTCCCGAGTGTTGAAGGGATGGATGCCGACCTAACTCACACTGAAAAGTGAAAGATGAAAATAACGAAACGAAAAGAAAACGGAGTTGAGTATAGAACCTGCATGAGTAGGGGTTGAGTTATGCATTGGTTTTCGAGTTCATGTTTCCATACTTGCTAAGCATTAGGCTTTCGTTTTGTGTTCCTTGGTATAGGTGACGACGCGCTGTCAGGTGAATTGCTAGGTGACGAGCAGGCCTAGGTCGGAGTTGGCGGGAGGTGTCGCATGCCGGTGCAGGGAAATGTTGGGGGCGACACGACCATGGCGGGTAAAGAGAATATAATTTTGTAAGTGTTTTGAGTTGAATATAGTTGTATAGGTTTTTGAGGAATTTAGGTGGTATACCAAGAGTACCATGGATTATTGGGTCAAGAAAAAAATAAAGCTTTCAAATTTCTAAGAAATATTTGGTAGACGATACGAGGGACGGTGACGAGTAGTAGTTGGTAGCGAATCGGGAATCACGGAGGATTTTCGGGGCGTTACAGAGGTGGTATCAGAGTCTTTACCCAACCGGAAGTGTGGTCGACGAGGATGTCGGGCCTCTCGGTGGAGGGGTGAGATTGTGAAGGCGAGAGTGCCTGTCACAATTCCCACACCACTTGGCGGAAAGAGTGTATGTTACGAGTGTAAGAGCCGTTATGGTCATGTCGTTCAGAAGATTACCCAACATTTGTCGGCCGCCATGCAACGTGCTCCACCAACTGTAAGTAGTTATTTATTTTAGTTAGATTATGACTAAGGCTAGACTATGCTAGCCTCGTACAGGAATTTACTGAAATGGATAGACGACCGGGATGACCTAGAGTTTCGAGAGAGGCAGTAGAGTCGGAAGGTGATGATAACTCGGCTACGATTAAGCGGTTGACCGAGTTGGTGGATAGGCAGTCCCAACAATTGAGAATGTTACTAAACCAAGGATAGGGGAGCCATGGAGCGGGCTCTAGTGGGTAGAGGTTCAGAAGATTGAAGCCTCCGATGTTTGAGGGCCAGATTACAGACCCTACAATTGCGGAAAGGTGGATTTGCACCATTGAGAACATGTTTAAGTATGCCGATGTGGAGGAAGGAAACATGGTCAAGTGTGCAACGTTTCACTTCTCAAATGATGCTCAGAGCTGGTGGGAGACGGTAGAGGCCACCGTAGATGCTAGGGACTTGACCTGGAAGAGATTCAAAGAAATGTTTTATGACAAGTACTACAATCGGATGGTCCAAGCTGCAAAAAGATTGGAGTTCCTACAGTTGAAGCAGACTAGGCCGGTAGCCGAATATGTTAGGTAGTTCGAATCGTTGTCCAGATTTGCCAGCCAATTGGTGAGCAATGAAGAAGAAAAGGTGGTGCAGTTTGTGCAAAGATTGAAGCCTGAGATATACAAGGGTGTGACAATTTCCGGAACTAAGGGCGGTGCCGTATGCGCGAGTTGTGGCCAAGGCACTAGCAGTGGAGGGAGCAGAGGCCAAGTGTGCGAGGCCAGTAAAGGTAACAAAGAGGTTCTTTAAGGAGATCGCGCCACATACAAGCAGGGGAGGATCTTCCTCAGGAGCCAAGAGGCCAGGCAGTGCGGTGTACGATTCGAGGGGAGGCAAGAAGCCCCAGGTACAAAGTAAGTACCCGCAGTGTCCTAAATGCTTGAAGAGCCACCCGGGGGAATGTGGACAGTTTGAAGGAAGACGCTACAATTGCAATGAAGCTTGTCGCATTTCCCGGTATTGCACAAAGTCGAGGGTCAACCGATGTTTTACCTGCAATGAGACAGGCCATATATCCAGAGATTGTCCCGCGGCAAAGAAGGGTTCGACAAACACGATGCCCAGGATCTTCGCAATGATAGCCCCCGAGAGCAAGGATCGGCTAGCGGTTATCATAAGTACGGTGCTAATTGTTACGGTGCCCACATTTACATTGATAGATTCAGGAGCGTCGCACTCCTTTGTTGCCACGGCATTTGTGGTAAAGGTGAACTTGTGGGATAAAAACGCCGAGTGCACATATGAAGTGAGGTTGCCATCCAGTGAGCACATGCACTCAGATCAAGTAGTATGCGACAGTGTCATATCAGTGGGGACAAGGAGTATGCCTGCCGATTTGATTGTAGTGGGGATAACGGGCTACGACATGATATTGGGCATAGATTGGCTGTTTCGGCACACGCAATGATCGATTGCAGGGCTGGGACTGTTAACTTCCAACCTCCAGACGGTGCAAAACACTCGCTGCAAGCTATGAAGAATACGGGGAGATTATCCGTAATGGCACCTATCGAGGCTCGGAGACTGTAATGGGTGAGCATTTCTATTTTCTCGCAACAATTTTAGATACTCAATTTAATGTGGAGACGAAGCCACAGGATATTGAGGTAGTTCGTGAGTTCTGATGACTTGCCCGAGTTACCCCCAGATCGGGAAGTTGAATTTGAAATTGACACATATCCCGGTGTAGAGCCAATATCGAATAATCCTTACAGGTTGGCTCCTCTGGAATTAAAAGAATTGAAAAAGCAATTGGAAGAACTATTGAAGAAATGATTCATATGCCCGAGTTTTTCACCATGGGGCGCGCGCCAGTCTTATTTGTAAAAAAGAAATATGGATCGCTCCGGATGTGTATTGACTACCGAAAGCTGAACAAGCTGACCGTAAAGAATAAGTATCCACTACCAAGGTAGATGACTTGTTTGATCAGTTGCAAGGAGCTCTGATTTTCTCGAAGATAGATCTGAGATCGGGGTACTACCAACTAAAGGTCAAGTCACAGGATATCCCGAAGACAGCTTTCGGGACTAGATACGGGCATTATGAGTTTCTTGTAATGTCATTTGGACTGACAAATGCCCCAGCCGTTTTCATGGACCTGATTAATTGGGTATTCCAGGAATATTTAGATAAGTTCGTCATTGTGTTTATTGACGACATCTTGGTTTACTCCCGTAGTGAGGAAGAGCATAAGGAGCATTTGAAGATTGTTCTGGAAACCCTGAAGCGGCGTCAATTGTACATAAAGTTCTCCAAGTGCGATTTCTAGCTGAATAAGGTTACTTTTCTTGGATATGTGATTTCTGATGGCGGAATATCGGTGGATCCGACCAAGATACAGTCAATCAATGAATGGCCACAGCCAAGGAGCGTCAAAGAGATTCGAAGCTTTCTGGGGTTAGCGGGTTACTATCGGAAGTTCATTAAAGGATTCTCAAAGATTGCAGCACCCCTAACTCGTCTGACACGAAAGGAAGTTAAATATGTATGGACGGAGGACTGTGAGCATAGTTTCCAAATGCTGAAGCAGAAATTGACTACAGCCCTAGTGTTAACACTTCCGGTGATGGACGAGAAGTTTAATATCTACTGTGATGCTTCCAGAATTGGACTGGGTTGCGTCCTAATGCAAAATGGAAGGGTGATTGCTTATGCTTCAAGGCAATTAAAGCCCTATGAGCAAAATTAACCAACCCATGATTTGGAGTTAGCAGCGGTGGTGTTCGCGCTAAAGATCTTGAGGCACTATCTTTATAGACAGCAGTGTGAGGTATACTCGGATCACAAAAGTCTGAAGTATATCTTTACTCAGAAGGAGCTGAACATGAGGCAGAGGCGATGGTTGGAGTTTGTGAAGGACTACGACCTAGAGATCAAATACCATCCCGGCAAAGCCAATGTAGTGGCCGACGCATTAAGCCGAATGTCAACCTCAGTTTCATCAATGGACACCAAAATGTCTAAAGAGTTGAGTGTAGAATTTCAGAGATTTAATTTGGAGATAGTCTCGAATGTGGCAGCACAATTGTCAGCCCTATCCCTGAAGCCGTCAATTCTTGAGCGAATTAAAGAAGCTCAAAGGGATGACCCAAGATGCAACGAATTCAGGACGAGCATAGCATCTAATGACAGAACCGAAATTGGCTGTTCAAGTGATAGAATTCTGAAGTTTCAGAATAGGTGGTACGTTCCGAACAATGGTAAACTTCGGAAAGACATTTTGTCCGAAGCGCACTCCTCAAGGTTCTCTGTTCACCTAGGAAGCACCAAGATGTACAGAGACCTTAACCAACATTATTAGTGGCCTGGCATGAACAACTCTGTAGCAAAGTACGTGGAGACGTGCTTAATCTGCCAGCAAATTAAAGCCAAACATCAAAGACCGGCTGAAAAGTTGAAACCATTGCCGATTCCAGAATGGAAGTGGGACTAGATATCCATGGACTTCGTTGTTGGATTACCCCGGATGGCAAAAGGATTTGATGCGGTGTGGGTGATTGTGGATCGTCTGACCAAATCTACCCATTTCCTACCAATGAAGATGACATTCAATATGGACCAATTCGCTAACCTGTATATGCAGGAGATAGTAAGGTTGCACGGGGTTCCAATTTCAATTGTGTCAGACAGGGACCCGCGATTCACCTCGAAATTTCGGAAGAGTCTGCACAAGGCGATGGGGACACAGCTGACTTTCAATACAGCCTTTCATCTTCAAACCGACGGGCAATCGGAGTGAACTATTCAGATTTTATAGGATATGCTTCGAGCCTGCATACTAGAATTCCATGGTTTGTGGAGCAAGTATTTGCCTTTGGTGAAATTCTCTTACAACAATAGCTATCAAGCGACGGTAGGTATGGCCCCTTACGAAGCATTGTACGGAAGAAAGTGCAGATCGCCCCTTTATTAGGATGAAGTCGACGAAGCAGGCTTGATTGGTCCCAAAATTTTACAGCAAACCACTGAGAAGGTCAAGGTTATTCGGCAACGGATATTGACAGCTCAAAGTCGACAAAAGAGCTATGCCGATAGAAGAAGAAGGGAATTGGAATTTAAAGTAGGAGATGAAGTTTTTCTGAAGATTTCACCATTCAAAGGTGTGATGAAATTCGGGAGGACGGGTAAGTTAAGCCCAAGATACGTTGGGTCGTTCCCGATAACGAAAAGAATTGGAAGAGCTGCGTACCAGCTAGAACTGTCAGCTTCCATGGAAGGAGTTCATAATGTCTTCCATGTGGCGATGCTAAGAAAGTGTCTCAGAGATCCATCACACGTTGTGGTTCAACAGGAGATTGAAGTAGAGCCAACTTTACATACGAAGAAAAGCCAGTGAAAATTTTAGATTATGCAGTGAAGACACTGCGCAACAAGAACATCCCGCTGGTAAAAAGTCTGGGGTGTAACCATAATTTGGAAGAGGCGACGTGGGAAAGGCAATAGGATATGATGGAACGTTATCTTGAAATGTTTAGTTAGTAAATTTTGGCGACAAAGTTTTTGTAAGGAGGGTGGAATGTAATATGCAAAAAATTCCGTTGAAAATTTATGTTGGATTTCCGTAGATTTTAATCGGCGGAGTTTTGGTAAGAATTAATAACGAAAAATTTCAGCCCCTAAGTGAAAGATTATTTTAAGGCTAATGGTGGAGAGAGAAATTTAAGAATTTAACCGGATTCGGAAGAAATCACGGAATGGTGAAACGGTTTAAGGAGGAGGGCAATTTGGTAATTATGAATAAAATAAAAAAATGTGATGAAAGAAATACAAACACCTTACGGTTTTATTCTCCAGCACCCTCCTTCTCCCTCGTTCTCCTCTCCCGCGATCGGCGTCTTCCTCTCCTCTGTGCTGTGGTTTCTTCCGTTCGTCGGCGAGTCTTCGAATCTACGGTAAGTTCTCGTTAGTTTTGCGTAGTTAGTTGGTGTGTTAGCGTTATTAGTGGCGAAACCAAGTTTGGCAAGGGTATATGTCGAATTAGTGAAAACCTAGGAGAGTAATGCAAGAAATGGAGCGTAGAGCTGATTTCTGTCCGTGTAATGGTGCTTAGTATAGAAATAGGAGTAAATTACGAGAATTAATGAGGAAGATTGGGAGATTTATTGGCCATGTATATGAGATTTGGAACGGTGTCCGTTCGGCTACGTTCGGTTAAGTTGTGGACATCCGAATGGGAAATGGATGCGACCACTGGGAACTAGGCATCCTTAGGAACCCGTAGTATTTTGTATCGTCCAATTCGGTCGCGTATTGAAGAAGTTATGAATTTTCGAAGTTGGACGGAAATTTTGCGAGGGATTTCGGGTTTAGTGAAGAGTGTTGGTTTTGGTATAAGTTAGGATTTCAGGATAGGAAATTATGAATTAAATGAGTTAGAATTGACGGAGATATAATTTTATAGGTATTCTAGTTAGAGCACCAAGTCACAAGACGCGAAAGGATTTCAAGAACGCCAGGTAAGTGATGCACCGCTTGTGATTTGCCTTCGGGCCTACACCATGGAATGGTAGGATTGTTTGGTTGTTTGGTTGCTTGTTTGTTTGCTTTGGTTGTTGTTTGGTTGTTCGGTTATTGAGTCGTGCATTATAATTGTCATGCATCATGGTTTTGAACTACGAAACACGAGTTTTGAGCATGTTTTGAAATGTGTATGTGAAACGTAACCAGATAAGAAAAGATTTGCAATGCATGGGTGAATTCCTCGTCGTTAACATGCTAGTGAGAAAGCACTAGGAGGTTCCCATTGATAAAAATACGTAATGTGACACGGTTTGCGAACGCCTCATCGTTAACGTGCTATTGAGAGCACTAGAGGGTTCAACGATTGATGTTAGGAGGAGGTTACGTAGGGTCGTTCCGTGTGCGAACATGATGTGTGCCTCTAACCTTGCTCCGTAGGTTATGGAATGGCCGTCCCGAGTGTTGAAGGGATGGATGCCGACCTGACTCACACTGAAAAGTGAAAGATGAAAATAACGAAACGAAAAGAAAACGGAGTTGAGTATAGAAACTGCATGTGTAGGGGTTGAGTTATGCATTGGTTTTCGAGTTCATGTTTCCATACTTGCTAAGCATTAGGCTTACGTTTTGTGTTTCTTGGTGTAGGTGACGACGCGCTGTCAGGTGAGTTGCTAGGTGACGAGGAGGCCTAGGTCGAAGTTGGCGGGAGGTGTCGCATGCCGGTGCAGGGAAATGTTGGGGGTGACACGACCATGGCGGGTAAAGAGAATATAATTTTGTAAGTGTTTTGAGTTGAATAGAGTTGTATAGGTTTTGGAGGAATTTAGGTGGTGTACCAAGAGTACCATGGATTATTGGGATATGAATGTTTTGAAATTATGTTTTCATAATCTAAGCTTTTACTTTGTGGACTTAGTCGAGGAGTATTTGTCGTGTGTCGTTTTGAAACTTGCATGAAGAAATTTGGTTGTCAAAATATTGGTTTTTATTTTGTGGTTGTGATAGGGTAATGGTTGTCGTGCGTATTCAAACGAACTGGTGTGATTTCACTAATTCTGGTGTGAGGTGTTGACCAAAGTCAAGAGGTGTTGACCGGACAGTGTAAATGTAAAGAGAGTGTCGACTGCGAGGCTCGACCTGTGTAACGCCCCAAAAATCCTACGTGATTCCCGGTTCGCTACCAACTACTACTCGTCAATATCTCTCATATCCTCTACTAAATATTTCCTAGAAATTGGGAAGCCTTATATTTCTTTTTTTCGGCTCAAAAAGATTTTTTTTTTTTAACCGAGACCTCGGTCGACACCTGCAAGAGCCGGTCGACACTTGAGTGGTCTCGGGTTTTCCATCGGTTGACACTGACAAACGCCGGTCGACACTGCCTTTCTCTCGAGTGTTTGCATCGGTCGACACCTCTACCCTTATTTTAGAGAGGGGTCGACACCTTGATCCTCTCTGTCCGTGCAGGTTGACCCTCGCGGTCGACACCACTACCAATTTTACACAGATCGGTCGACACTTGTAGCCAGGGGTCGACACCTACTTCGACTCTGCCCTGAGCAGGTCGACTCTCGCGGTCGACACTCACCCTCTATTTTACACTGACCGGTCGACACCTATGGACTTCGGTCGACACTTTACACCTAGAAACTTTAACAAAATTCAACAAAACAACACGAATTTTGACTAAACGTTTAAAACCCATAAATCTATTTCTCGACTCAATTTACAAACCTGTTACGCACGCCAAAATACTCAACCCAAATTCAAATATCACATTTACATCAAAATGACTAAGTACGACTCAAAATACCTCACTACCTGTACTTACACCAACCATAGTCAAAATGCCTTAACAATTGGCCCAGTCGTCCCACGATCGTTCTTCTCCAACTGCCTCCTAGTCCTAGGCATGCTCGGGATACTCACTAGCTACTGCGTCATCACCTATATCACAGAACTCAACTATTAGCCTAATGCTAAGTAAATAACGCATACATACATACTAAGAACAAACGCTTCCTATACATGCAGTTTCTACAGTTTCGTTTCTACTTTTGTTTTCGTCTCTTTCTTACATCTTCTTTATCTTCTTATTACTGAGTTCCTCTTTACGTGCTAGACCGAGGTGACCCCATAGCCCACCTCACTGGACAAGGCCAACTCCTATATAGTAAAGTGACACACATCACGATCCACCTCACTGGACCGGTCCACCTCGTTGGACAAAATCACCACGTAAAGCGGGGGAGGAGTAATACCCCTTTATGGTCCACCTCACTAAACCGGTCCACCTTCATTATCTTCTTACGTAACTTCTCATTTTGTTCATCTCATCACATCATACTGTTTTACTTCGCAAAAACGTGAAAATTCATTTTCGTCTCGTGTCCTACTTTAAAACAATGAATGCCTAACCATGAAAGCATAAAATAAATGTACAATGAATCCTACCGAACTGTGATATAGGCCCGAAAGCAAAACTCCTACTATGTTACTTACTTGGCGTCCTTAGCACTCGTATGTTAACTTGAAAACCTATAAAACCACACATCTATTAGCTCTACCTTCCATTAACTCCGTAAAACTTTAAAGAAATTAACCACTAAATCCCCACTCATCCTAAACTGAATTTCTAACTAACGCTTCGATTAACCTTCAAAGTTTCATAACTCCGCCAATACTTGTCCGATTTGGATGATTCAAAGTGCTATAGGTCCCTCTTAACATCTAGTTTCTAATGATTTCATCCATTTCCCAATTGGACCTCCACAACTTGGCCAAATATGGCCGAACAGAAACCATTCTACAATTTGAGCATTCGGCTATCCAAACGTTCGATCTTTCCCATAAAACTTCGTAATCTACTCCTATTCCTAGCTTCAACATCAGCATACGTACAGAAATCAACTAAAACCCCTAACTTTCGTATCTTACTCCTAGGGCTCACCCAACTTTCTCCCTAATTCCCCTTTTATCGCTCAAAACGACTAAAGGACTAGCTATCCACTGAAAACTAACTAAAACTTACCGTAGATTTGAAGAAGCAGATGAGAACAGAAGAAATCGCCGCTGAAAGGAGACGTCGAGCTGTTCGTGCAGGAGGAGAAGAAACAGGGGGGAAAAGAGATTGTTGGGGAAGAAGAACACCGAATGTTCTTCTTCTTCTTTTTTTTATATATATATTTAATATAATTAATCACAATTATCATTTTGCCCTCAAACATAATCCTTTCGATAAATCTACTATACGATCAGTGTTAGGATAAAATTTTAAAATTTCACTTTCGCCAGTATTCATGAAATAATCCTTTACCTAACGTTACAAACTTCTCGGCCTCGATTCTGAGTCAAACCTCGCTGTTGACCAATACGAAATTCTAAAAAAAATCGAATTAACTAAAATTTGTCTAGTGTTACAACCTGTGACAGGCAGAGTTGAAACAGGTGTCGACTTCTGGTTACAGGTGGCAACCGGTCCATGTAAAGTCTGCGAGAGTGTCGACCGTAGGAATAAACCTGCGCGGGCATGAGAGGGCCTGTAATAACCCAGAAATTTCGAATTTTTAATTTTTATTTCTTAATTTACTTAATCTCGGTCGGAGTTTTAGAAATGTTTCAACTGGAAAATTTAAATTTTAAGACTCGGAGCCTACTGTTGCGATGTGTTCGGAATTTAAAGTGGGGAGGTCGAGAAACTAATGAAATTACGGACGATTGAAACACGTGAGGGCATTTTGGTAATTTGTAATTAAATTAAAAATAATAATAATAATAATAATAACAAGGTGGAATGGCTTTGGGTGGAAGCCATTCCACCCTGTGATGTTCGCGGCCGAGAGAGCAAGAGCGAGAGAGAGACCGGGGAAGAGAAATCGCCGACGACTGACCGCCGAGGAAGAGACGCCGGTGAGCTAAAGAGAGGAGCTACCTTGCCTTCCCGTGCTGAGAAACCGGAGGTGAGTCCTCCCCTGTTTTCTTTGGTTCTGTCGACCGAGCGTGGAAGCTCGGTTGTTCTTGGATTCCCGATAGTAAGACTCGGTCGTCGGAGCATTTTAGAATGTAATGTGTGCGTGTGTTGGAGCCAGTATGTGGCTCGGCTCTCCCGCGACGAAACCGATCGGAAACAGGGAGTTTCCCTTCGGTTTTTGCTCTGCTCTGATGGCCGAGCGTGGGATCGTGTTGCCTTCTACATTTCAGCGGAGTATGGGACAAAATTAGAAGGAATGAGGGAGGGGTGCATGTTTCAATGGACCGATTGGAAATTTTCAGTTTTTGGAGAGAAAACCGTAAAGGTTGTTGGTGCTGCCATGCTGTTTTCTAAGTAGGAACTCTCCAAATTGTTGATGTGTGCATTGGTAGATCGAAATGTGATTGTTTGGTGAAAGAATTTGCGAGATTGGATCGAAGATGAATTTTTGGCTATTTTTCGTATAAAAACATATTCTGTTTTTGGCTGTTTTGGCTAGGCTTAGGTTGATCATTTTAAATTCTGTTTTGTGGGTTAAAAATAGGTTGTTAGAGGAACGTGTGGCCGCTGGAATCGTTTGATTCTGATATCCAACGCACAAGTTATGTGCATCGGAAGTTTATGTCGGATTTTGGTCCAAGTTAAATTAGTGACCGTTTTTCGTGGAATTTCGACGTGTGATAGTGGCATGTCTGTTTTTAGTACGTAAAGCTGAATTGAGTGAGTTTTGGTTGAAGAAAAACAAAGGTTTGAAATTTTATAAAAAAAATGGCAGATTCGGTTTTTGGCGTTTTTGGCATTTTTTGTCTGTTTGCGGCTTACCGTTTTAAAATCCGTCTTAGTATGTTAAATTAGGTTCCTAAGGGGACGTTTAGCCACTTGAATCGTTCGATTCCGTTGACGGACGTAAAAGTTATGCGCATCCGAACGTTGGGCTGGTTTTCGGCCAAACAAAACCAATGGACCGTTTTAGTTAGAATTTCATAAGTGTAGTTAAGGAAGGTTATTTTTAGCTATTTGGTGGATTTTGAGATAAATATTGATGAGTGGTTGTTTGTGTTTTACGTTGAGACACTTTTTGCCGAAACTGTGCATTAAGCATGCGTAGGAGGCCAGGTAAGTAGTGCATGCATGCGTTTTACCCAAGTGGGCCTACACCATAGAACTTTAGGGTTTATGTGATTGATTGTGGTGTGCGTGCGTATTGTTTGACATGCATCATATTTTAAAAACGTGAACGAAAATGGTTTTGAGCATGTGGTGAGACGTGTGGCGGTGGTACCGCGGATCCCGCTAGTGTGCGGGCCGATGCTTCACCAGTCGCGGATTCCACTCGAGGGGTGGGCCGGCTGGTCAGTCATGCGACGTGAATGTGTTGACGGTGAGGATATGGGCAGTGGTACCGTGGATCCTACTAGTGTGTGGGCCCGTGCAACACCAGTCGTGCATCCTACTCGAGGGGTGGGCCGGCTGGGCTGTAACGAAACACGTGTGTGTGGCAACTGTGGCCCCGTGCTGGGAAGGCTGCGACGGGGGCGACGTGTCAGGGTGTAGAGTGGCGCGAGGTACACCCTTACCCTGATGTGGTTGCCGTGTGGTGATGCGTGTGTGTAGCTTGTGGGGCTCGTTGCTGGGGAGTCCGAGACGGTGACGACGTGTCAGGGTGTAGGGTGGCGTGAGGTTCCTCCTTACCCTTGTGCAGCTGCACTACGCGTCACAAATGTGACAACATGAGTGTGAGTGTAAAGACTGCATGTGATAGGATTGCATTGTCGGTTTTACTTTCATATTGCATTACTTACTGAGCGTCAGGCTTATGTTGTGTGTTCTGTGGTGTAGGTGCTGACGATACTGCTGGTGAGCCTCGAGTGCCTAGTCTAGAGACGTAGGATGGTTGGCGGTGTGCGACCGCAGCACCGGATGGCGGATTTTTGTTAGAGCGACATGACCCGTGGAGATGGTAGGTCGTGACCTGGTTGGTTTGGGGGTTTTTCTTTCTTTTGTTGTGATTATGTACAGTCGATGAGATGAGTTGTATATGCGTCAGTGTATAGGTGTATATGGAGTGCGTGTGATTTTGACGATGTACGCATATATTTTACATGTTAGAGTATAGTATTGCTCTATATTGTGAACTTTCTTCAGTTGTATTTGATGGATTTCCATTGTCTTCGTACTCTGATTTGGTTATGGTGATTTCTCTGGATAATGGATAGATAGATACTGCTAGTTTTGGTGAACTGTGTGCAGGGTTTTAAATTTTTGGGATATCCAGTGTTTAGACGTTACTTTGCCGAAATTTCGGGAGAGGGGTTCGGAGTCGAGAGGATATGAAATAGGTTGAGGTGTGTACGGTGAATGCTAGAGAAGTGTAGATGGGCGTGGGAGTGCGGCGTGACCGCAAGTGCGGGAGGCACGCGGCCCTGCGGGTACTCACGGGTCAGCGGTGCCGGGCGAGGGCGTGCATGCGGACGTGCGGTACAGCGGCAGGGTGCGTGGGGCACGCGGTACTGTGAGCATGCGCGAGGCACAGTGACGTTGAGTTGGCACGTGCGGCACAGCGGGGGTGCGCGCGGGATGTCAAAGTGGGGACGTGAGAGCACGGCACCGGATTGTGTGGTTCGAGGGGTGCATTGGATCCTTTCTTAGGATTTCGAGTCTTACCGTTTTATCCTAAACTATCTTAAATGGTTTTTTTTTCCTTTTCCGCTGCGTAGTTTTATGTTGAGGATTTTGTGTTCCCTCTTCGGGACGCGAGTTGTCTCGAATCGAGTCGAAAACTTTTCATACTCACAAATATTCTTATTCTTTTGAAACTATTTTGAAAATGAAAGGGGTATTAAATTGAGTGAGTTATGTCAAGTGTTAGGGTGTGTAGTGTGTAGATGTACTGTAGCGCACCGAGAACGTGGGGTTTCTCGAGGTGTTACTGTTATGGTATCAGAGCCACGGGGTCGACGTCGTTCAGAGGATTACCTAACACCGCCAGCCGCTGCACGGGAGCACTCCACCAATTGTAAGTGTTTAGATTTGAATTTATTGTAGTACTAATATGAGCTTTATATTTTTGTTAAATGTAGAAAATGTCAAGAGAGGCGAGAGGTAGAGGTAGAGGGCGGCCACGACGAGAGGCACCTCCTAGAGCTGTGGGCGACATGGATGATACCGTCCGGCAGCTTACCGAGTTGGTCCACCGTCAGTCTCAGCAGTTGGAGAGGTTTTGAACAGGGACGATCAGGGTCAGTCTAACGCCCAGGGTTCGTCCGACAGAGGGGGTGACAGGCTGCATAGACTTAGACTCCCGATCTTTGACGGATCATCTCCGGATCCTCTCAGTGCTGAGGAGTGGATACGGAGTATGGAGAGAATGATGAGTTTTGCCAAGGTAGAGGAGCATGACAGAGTTTCTAGTGCGGCATTCTATCTTGCCAAGGATGCAAGCCATTGGTGGGATACGGTGGGAGCAGTTCAGGTCGGTGTTTTTCGGCAAGTATTTCAGTCATTCAGTCAGGACACAGAAGATGGTGGAGTTTGCATAGTTGAAGCAGACCGGCACTGTGGCCGAATATGTACGGCAGTTTGAGGCTTTGTCTTGGTTTGTAGGACATTTGGTGAGCCTCAATGAGAATAAGGTACACCAGTTTGTGCAGGGCTTGAAGCCAGATAGTTATATGGGCATGCGGATTGCGGGGACCCGAGGCATGCCATACGAGGAGGTGGTAACGAAGGCCCTTGACATTGAGGAGGCTCGGGCGAAGCTTCCTAGTTATCGGGAGGTACCCAGAGAGCAGCCTCGCAGATCATTTAGAGAGTCGCTGCCACAGGCCAGTGGGGAGATGTCCGTTCAGAAAGGCCTGAAGAGGCCTAGTGACAGTTATAGCAGCCAGGGGAGCACTAAAAGGCCGCAGGGGTCGGGACAGTTTCCAGTGTACCCGAAGTGTCAGAGGAGCCACCCGGGCGAGTGCAGGACGGGCCCGGTGAGGTGTTGTAACTGTGGCAAGGTGGGCCACATGTCCAGAGAGTGCCCGAAACCGCGTCAGAACCGCTATTTCAACTGTCCCGCTATTTCTTAGTGCTCTCCGAAACCGCGTCGGAGTGTAGTGAGCTGAAGGCGAGTATAGGGGTCAGGCCTGATTATGAGTTCAGCTATTCTGAGGACAGGATTCTGAAATTTCGGGATAGGTGGTACGTCCCGAGGGATGAGAAGCTGAGGAGGGATATATTATCAGAGGCCCATTCATCTTCTTTCTCTGTGCATCCGGGGAGCACTAAGATGTACAGGGATTTGAAGCAGCACTATTGGTGGCCTAACATGAAACGAGCAGTGGCTGAGTATGTTGAGGCCTGCGTAGTCTGTCAGCAGGTGAAGGCAGAGCATCAGCGACCGTCGGAGATGCTCCAACCATTGCCTATACCGGAGTGGAAGTGGGAGCGAATCACCATGGATTTTGTGGTGGGACTACCGAGGACTGCCAAGGGCTATGACGCGATCTGGGTGATTGTGGACAGGTTAACGAAGTCGTCTCACTTTTTGCCTGTGAGGATGACGTATACGATGGATCAGTTTGCCCAGTTGTAGGAGATAGTCTGACTTAATGGGATTTCGGTGTCGATTGTTTCAGAACGAGACCCCAGATTAACGTCTAAGTTTTGGAGGAGTCTGCATAAGACTATGGGCACCAGATTAGATTTCAGTACGGCTTTTCACCCTCAGACCGATGGGCAGTCGGAGCGGACTATACAGATTCTGGAGGATATGCTCAGGGCTTGTGTGTTGGAGTTTCAGGCGACTTGGAGCAAGTTCTTACCGCTAGTGGAGTTCTCGTATAATAACAGCTTTCAGTCCACCATTGGTATGGGGCCATACGAGGCCCTCTATGGAAGGAAGTGTAGGTCGCCATTATATTGGGATGAGGTTGGTGAGGCCCGATTAATAGGCCCTGAGATTTTACAGCAGACTGTCGACAAGATTTCTGTGATACGGAAGAGTATTGAAGCGGCCCAGAGTCGACAGAAGAGTTATGCTGATCAGAGACGTCGGGAGTTGGAGTTTAATGAGGGCGACGAGGTTTTTCTGAAGGTCTCGCCGTTCAAGGGAGTGGTAAGATTCGGGAAGCGGGGGAAGCTCAGCCCTCGGTTTGTGGGACCGTTCCCGATTGTCAAGCGGATTGGGAGAACTGCATACCAGCTTCAGTTGCCTGCGTTGATGGATGTCATCCATGATGTTTTTCATGTCTCGATGCTGAGGAAGTGTATGCGCGACCCCTCTCAGGTGGTGCCACAACAGGATATAGAGATTCAGCCGACGTTGTCCTATGAGGAGAAGCCAGTGAGGATCTTAGGATCAGCTGTGAAAGTGCTGCGCAACAAGGATATTCTGCTGGTCAAGGTAATGTGGCGCAACCATGGTGTAGAGGAGACTACTTGGGAGAGGCGTAACGACATGGAGCGGTAATATCCCGACTTATTCGGTACGTAAATTTTGGGGACAAAATTCTTATAAGGTGGGGGGGGATGTAATAACCCGAAAATTTCAAATTTTTAATTTTTATTTCTGAAATTTTACTTTAATCTCGGTCGGAGTTTTAGAAATGTTTCAACGGGAAAATTTAAATTTTAAGACGCAGAGCCTACTGTTGCGATGTGTTCGGAATTTATAGTCAGGAGGTGGAGAAATTAACGAAATTACGGACGATTGAAACACATGAGGGCATTTTCGTAATTTGTAATTAAATTAAAAAAAATAATAATAATAATAACAAGGTGGAATGGCTTCGGGTGGAAGCCATTCCACCCTGTGCTGTGCGCGGCCGAGAGAGAGAGAGCGAGAGCGAAAGAGAGACCGGGGAGGGGAAATCACCGACGACTGACCGCTGAGGAAGAGACGCCGGTGCTCAGAGTACTCCTGTGAGCTAAAGAGAGGAGCTACCTTGCCTTCCCGTGCTGAGAAACCGAAGGTGAGTCCTCCCCTGTTTTCTTTGGTTCTGTCGACCAAGCGTGTAGCGCATCGGGAACGTTGGGTTTCTCGGGGTGTTACAGGGCCAAAGTGTTGACCTGCAAAAGGAAGTTTCAACCACTCTCCTAGTTGAGCATAGAAGTGTCGACTGGTTTATTCTGGTGTCGACCGCTGAAAAGACCCGAGAGGAACAAAGTGTCGACCGGCGTTTACAAGTGTCAACCGGTCTCTGTATTTCTGTGTTTTAAAATGGTGAAGTTTACTTAAACTGAATTTAAACGAGTTTCCGCTGCGGCATTTATATGTATTTTTTTTTAAAGTCGTTTAAAAAAATAGGAGTCTTTTTGAGTCAAGAAAAAAATAAAGTTTTATAATTTCTAAGAAATATTTGGTAGAAGATATGAGGGACGGTGACGAGTAGTAGTTAGTAGCGAATTGGGAATCACGGAGGATTTTCGGGGCGTTACAACCAACCTTTTCACAATAATAGCATGTTTGATTCTGAAGCGTTTGTGAACTACCTCCTTCATCTTTTGTCAGTTTACTCTGATATGAACTTTGACTTTGAGATTGAGAT
>CM039531.1:969326-1081337 GCA_022433055.1 Begonia peltatifolia | reverse complement strand
CTGAAAATCAATGCATAACTCAACCCCTAACACATCCAGCTTCTATGCTTGGTTTCGTTTACATTTTGTTATCATTGTTATCATCTTCCACTTTCACGTGTGAGTCAAGTAGGCACCCCTTCTATTACACTCAGAACAGCCAAACCATGACCCATGGAGCGAGATTAGAGGCACACATCGTGTTCACACACGGGATGGCCATACAAATCTCCTCCCAACATCGATCATAGAACCCTATAGTGCTTTCTCACTAGTACGTTCACGACGAGGCATTCATAAACCATGTAATCTTACGTACTTTCATCAATGGGAACCCCTAGTGTTTTCTCACTAGCACGCTAACAACGAGGCATTCTCATACGTGACATCTTTTCTTATCTGATTACATTTCATACGCACAATTCAAACACATGCTCAAAACTCGTTCTTTCGTGATGCATGTCAACACATATGAACAACAAACTAACCAAACAACATAACAAACAATCCTACCGTTCCATGGCGTAGGCTCGAAGGCAAAATAAAAACAATCCATAACTTACCTGGCTTCCTAACTTTCCTCGCACTTCGTAACTTTGTACGCTAACTGGGAATTCCTATAATATCACACATTCATCAATTCTAACTCGTTCAATTCATAACTTACTAGCTTGAAAGTCATAACTCGTACAAAACCAAAACTCTCCACTAAACCCAAAATCCAACTCAATTTTCGACCAACTTCAGAAATTCATAACTTCTGCAATAATTGTCCGAATTGGACGATCCAAAGTGCTATAAACTCCACAAGATGTCTAGTTTCCAATGGTACCATCCATTTCCTAATTAGAAATCCACAACTTGGCTCGATGTGGCCGAACAGACACCGTTCCACAATTCGTATATTCGACCAATCAACCTGTAACACCCCGAGAAACCCCGCGTTCCCAGTGCGCTACAGTGCAACTACACACTACACGTACATTAACACTTGACATAACTCACTCAATTTATTACCCCTTTCATTTTCAAATCATTTTCAAAAGAACATTTGTGTGTATGAAAAATTTTCGACTCGATTCGAAAACAACTCGCGTCCCGAAAAGGGAACACGAAGTCCTTCATATAAAAATACGCAGCGGAAAAGAAAAACCATTTAAAACAGTTTAAGATAAAACGGTAAGACTTGGAATCTTAGGAAAGAATCCAACGCCCCCCCCCTCGAACTACACAATCCGGTACTGCGCACTCACGTCCCCACTTCGACATCCCGCGCGCACTCTCGCAGTGCCGCACGTGCCAACTACACATCACTATGTCTCGCGCACGCTCACAGCACCACTTGCCCCACGCACCCTGCAACTGTACAGCACGTCTGCGCGCACGCCATCACTCGGCGCCGCACGACCCGTGAGCACCAGCAGGGCCGTGTGCCCCACGCACTTGCGATTACGCCGCACTCCCACGCTCATCTACCCTTCTTTAGGATTCACTACTCACATCTCAACCCATTCCATATTCCCTCGACTCCCTACCTCTCCCCCGAAATTTCGGTAGAGTAACGGCTAAAAACTGGCTATCCTAAAATTTAAAAACCCTGCACACAGCTAACTAAACTAACAGTGTCTATCTATCCATCATCCAGAGAAATCACCATAATCACATTAAAGTATGAAGAGAACAAAAATCCATCAAATACAAATGAAGAAAGTCCCTAGTTAGAGTAATATCATACTCTAACATGAAAAATATCTACGTACGTCACCAAAATCACACGCACTCCATATACCTATACACTGACACATATACACCCCATCTCATCGACTGTACATAATCATCACAAAAGAAGAAAACCTCCAAAACCAACCATGCCACAACCTACCAACTCCACGGGTCGGGTCGCCCTAACAAAAATCCGCCATCCGGTGCTGCGGTCGCACGCCGCCAACCATCCTACGCCTCTGGACTAGGCACTCGAGGCTCACCAGCAGTATCGTCAGCACCTACACCACAGAACACACAACATAAGCCTAACGCTCAATAAGTAATGCGATATGAAAGTAAAAGCCGACAATGCAATCTTATCACATGCACTCTCTACACTCACACTCATGTTGTCACATCTGTGACGCGTAGTGCAGCCACACCAGGGTAAGGAGGAACCTCACGCCACCCTACACCCTGACACGTCGCCACCATCTCGGACTCCCCAGCAACAAGGCCCATAAGCTACACACACGCATCACCACACGGCAACCACATCAGGGTAAGGGTGTACCTCGTGCCACTCTACACCCTGACACGTTGCCCCCGTCCCAGCCTTCCGAGCACGGGGCCACAGTTGCCACACACACACGTTTCGCGACAGCCAAGCCGGTCCACCCCTCGAGTAGGATCCGCAACTGGTGTTGCACCGGCCCACACACTAGTAGGATCGGCGGTACCACTGTGCATATCCTCACCGTCTACACATTCACGCCGCATGACGGCCCAGCCAGCGCACTCCTCGAGTAGGATCCGCGACTGGTGAAGCACCGGCCCGCACACTAGCGGGATCCGCGGTATCACTGCCACACGTCTCACCTCATACATCAAAACATGCTAAAAATCATTTTCGTTCACGTTTTTTAAAAAAATATGATGCATGTCAAACAATACACATGCATACTACAATCAATCACATAAACCCTATAGTTCTACAGTGTAGGCCCACTTGGGCAAAACACATGCATGCACTACTTACCTAGCGTACTAAGCTCGCTCGACGCACAGTTTCGCCAAAAGAAAGCCTCAACCTAAAACACAATCAATCTCCCATCAGTATTTATCTCAAAATTCACCAAATAGCTAAAAATAACCTTCCGTAACTATACTCATGAAATTCCAACTAAAACGGTCATTGGTTTGGTTTGGCCGAAAACTAGCCCAACATTCGGATGCGCATAACTTTTGCGTCCGTCATCGGAATCGAACGATTCAAGTGGTAAACGTTCCCTTAGAAACCTAGTTTAACATACCAAAACGAATTTCAAAATGGCAAGCCGTAAATAGGCAAAAAACGCCAAAAACTGAATCTGCCATTTTTTTAAAAAATTTCAACCTTTGTTTTTCTTCAACCAAAACTCACTCAATTCAGCATTAAGCACCAAAAAACAGACATGCCACTATCACACATCGAAATTCCACGAAAAACGCTCACTAATTTTACTTGGACTAAAATCTGGCATAAACTTCTGACGCGCATAACTTTTGCGTCAGATACCGGAATCGAACGATTCCAGCGGCCGTACGTCTCTTTAATAACCTATTTTATCCCACAAAAACAGAACTGGAAATGATCAACCGAAGCATGGCCAAAATGGCTAAAAACCAAACTGCCCCTGCACGAACAATGGTTGATTTTTGATTTCAAACTTCAATTTACGAACTTCCACACACAACTAGCCCTATTTAGTCCATATCTCTCGGCCAAGCTCACTGCAAATGCAAGGAGGCCGAGCACTAAGCTCGGCCAAAACAGGAAACCGACAGGGCTCACCTTCGGTTTCCTTAAACTCGCGGCATCACCCTCGCGCTACACTACAACTTGCGGCCAAATTCCATCAATGCCGAAAGCAAGCCGAGCACTAAGCTCAGCCAAACCAAAAATAACGAGACGGGCAACAAAAAGGAAAGGACTTACCGCTGCATTGCTGTGCGCTCGGTCGAAGGGAGGGCAATGCACAGCCGAACACTCAGTCCCGGCGGTCTCCCCCACGCTCACTCGCGTGGGCCGAAGAATCAGAGCTCGAGGATTTTCCTCCCCTCTCCCGCGTCTCTCTCTCGGCTCTCTCGGGAACTTGAGCTGCTGAAATCGAACGGCTTCGGTTCGTCGGGACAGCAGCACCTGCTCGCAACTCGCACCTCGCACCCGCGCTCGTCGGTCGTTGATCGCAGCTCCGCACACGATCGCCTCCTCTCGGCACTCGAGTGCTCTGGAGAAATTGACCGAATGGCTTCTTCCCGAAGCCATTCGAGCAATTTCATACCCTTTTATTTTTTTTTTATAAATTACAAAATTACAAAACTGCCCTCACGTGTTTTAATCTTCCGTGATTTCGTTAATTTCTCGACCTCCCGACTTTAAATTCCGAAAACCATCGCAAAAGTAGGCTCCGAGTCTTACAATTTAAATTTTTCCCGTTGAAATATTCCTCAAAATCCCGACCGAGATTAAATTAAAATTCCAGAAATTAAAAATTAAAATTCAAAATTTTCGGATTATTACACAACCACTCAATCTTTACCATCAAATCTCATAATCTACTACTACTTCTAGTTTAAACACCAGTATACTGATAAAAATTAATTTCAACTTCAAATCCCTGTATCACCCTCCTAGGTTTCACCCAAACTTTTCAACACTCTCACTAACTTCGGTTTTAACACTCGAAATGGCTAAAAGACTAACTAACTACTAGAAACTAACTAAAATGTACCTTAGATTCGAAGATTCACAGAGGAACGGAGGAGAATCGTCGAGGGCTTCACGCAGGGGAAGGGGAGAAATTGAAAGGGGAGGGGGTTGCGCTGGAGAATACACCATAAGGTGTTTTGGTTTCTCTTTTTTTTTTTTTTATAATAATAATAATAATTCTAATTACTATTTTGCCCTTAACACTAATCCGTTTAATAAAATCGCTATTTGATCCGCGTTCGGTTGAAATCTTAAAATTTCTCCTCAGCATTAGTACCAAAATAATCTTATACTTAAGAGTAGAAATTCTCCGCTCTCAATTCCGACTAAAACTCTACCGATTGAAATTACGTAAGTTCAAAATTAATTTAAACGAAAAATTCTGGATGTTACATTCCACCCTCCTTATAAAAAATTTTGTCTTCAAAATTTGCTACCTAAACAATTCAGGATAACGATCCATCATATTATGTTGTCTTTCCCACGTTGCCTCTTCCATATTGTGGTTACGCCATAATACTTTCACTAGCGGAATATCCTTGTTGCGTAGTGTCTTCACTGCATAATCTAAAATCTCCACTGGCTTTTCTTCGTATGCTAAGCTTGGCTGTACTTAAATCTCCTGCTGAACCACAACGTGCGACGAATCTTTAAGACACTTTCTTAGCATCGACACATGGAAAACATTGTGAACTCCTTCATTGGAAGTTGGCAGTTCTAGTTGGTACGCAACTCTTCCAATTCTTTTTGTAATCGAGAATGGTCCAACGTATCTTGGGCTCAACTTACCCCTCCTCCCGAACCTCATTACACCCTTGAATTGTGAAATTTTTAGGAAAACTTGTAATAACCCGGAAAAATTTTGGATTTTAAATCTAATTTCTGAAATTGTTAATTTAATCTCAATTGGAATTTTGAGAAATATTTTAACAGGAAAATTAAGTCATAAAACTCGGAATCTAGTTTTAGTGATGATTTTCAAAATTTAAAGTTGGGAATACGAGAATTTAACGAAGATACGGGTGACTAAAACACGTGAGGGCGTTATGGTAAATTGTAATTAAATTAAAATTTAATTTTTTTATTTTACTTATTATGGTGGAATGGCTTCGGGTGGAAGCCATTCCACCTTGTTCTTTGCCGAGGTCAAGAGAGCGATCGAGGACGAGAGAGAAACCGAGCTGAGCTACCGAGCACCAACGGCCAGCATGGAGAAGCACTCGTCAGTGAGTCAGACCTGTCCGACAAAACTCGCTTCAAGCGTGGTCTGATTTTCTGAGCTCCAAAATCCGAAGGTGATCCCTGTTTTGTTTTTTCTTTTTGGCTCAGTTTAGTGCTCGGTTTCCTTCTGCTTTCTGTGGACTTGGCCGCAATGTTTAACTGAATTAGAAGGGTGAATGTGTGTGTTTAGTGGATGGACAATAGGTGTCCGGTTAGACGGAGAAAAACCGAGGGGGGGTTGAGCAAAAATTCGGTTTTGGTGCTTGAATTTCTTATTTCTGGTTAGATTATGCTTAATAGGTTAAAATGTAATTGTTCGGTGAAGAAATTGGCGAAATTGGATCGAAGTTGAGATTTTGGATTTTTTTTCGTATAAAAACAGGTTCTGTTTTTGGGAGTTTTGGCCTAGCTTTGGTTGATCATTTTAAATTCTTTTTTATTGTGGGTTAAATTAGGTTGTTAGAGGAATGTATGGCCGCTGGAATTGTTCGTTTCCGATATCCGACGCAAAAGTTATGCGCATCGGAAGTTTATGTCGGATTTTAGACCGAGTTAAATTATTGAGCATTTTACGTAGATGTGTGACGCATGGTATTATTAGCATTGCTATTTTTAATGTGTAAAGCTAGTTTTGAATGATTTTTGATTGAAGAAAACGAAAATGTGAAATTTGGATAAAAAGGGCAGAATCCGTTTTTTATATTTTTCACCTAGCTGTAGTTTACTGTTTAAAAATCCGTCTTAGTATGTTAAACTAGGTTCCTAAGGAACGTTTAGCCACTTGAATCGTTCAATTCTGATAACGGACGCAAAAGTTATGCGTGTTCGAAGTTTATGCTAGTTTTCAGCCGAACCGAATTAGTGACTAGTTTTGGTGGAAATTTCATGGGTTTAGTTAAGGAATGTTATTTTTAGCATATTTAGTAAATATTGAAGTAAAGAATGATAAGTGATTGTTTATGTTCTAGGTTGATGCATTTTTGGCGAAGTTGTGCGTCGAGTGAGCTTAGGACGCTAGGTAAGTAGTGCATGCATGTGCTTTGCCCAGATGGGCCTACACCATAGACTTTAGGGTTTATGTTGTTGATTGTGGTGTGTGTGTGTATTGTTTGACATGCATCATGTTTTAAAAATGGAAACGAAAATGATTTAGAAGATATTTTGAGTAAGTGGTAAGACGCGTGGTGGTGGTACCGCGGATCCTGCTAGTGTGCAGGCTGGTGCGTAATCAACCGCGGATTCCGCTCGAGGATTGGGCCGGTTGGGCCTTCACGCGGCGTGTATGTGTTGGCGTTGAGGATGATGGACAGTGGTACCGCGGATCCTGCTAGTGTGTGGGTCGATGCCTCACCAGTCGCTGATTATGCTCGAGCAGTGGGCCGACTACGCTGTCGCGAAGTGTGTGTGTGTGGCAATTATGGCCCCATTGCTGGGGAGGCTAGAACGGGGGTGATGTGTCAGGGTGTAGTGTGTCGCGAGGTACACCCTCACTCTGATGTGGTTGCTGCGTGGTGATGTGTGTGTGTAGCTTGTAGGCATCGTTGCTGGGGAGTCTAGGACGGCGGCGACGTGTCAGGGTGTAAGGTGGCGATGAGTTCCTCCCTACCCTGTTGCGGTTGCACTACGCATCACAGATGTGACAACATGAGTGTGAGTGTAGAAACTGCACGTGATAGAATTGCATTGTCGGCTTTTACTTTCATATCGCATTACTTACTGAGCATTAAACTTATGTTGTGTGTTCTATGGCGTAGGTGCAGACGTTATTGCTGGTGAGCCCCAAGAGCCTAGTCCTGAAGTGTAGGACGAATGGCGGCGTGTGACCGAGGCACCGGACGGTGGATTGTTAGGGCGACCAAACTCGTGGAGAAGATAGGTGGTGGCTTGACTATTGTGGGTATTGTTTTTGCCGTGTCGATATATATTTGATCAGACGAGTTGTATAGGTGTCAGCTGTATAGGGGTTTATGGAGTACTTGTGATTTTGGTGACGTACGCGTACACTTTACCTGTATGAGCTTGGTAATGCTCTATACTGTGAATTTTCTTCATTTGTAGTTGATGGATTTTGCTGTCTTTAAACTTCAATTTTGTTATGGAGATTCTCTGGATGGATTTTGCTGGATAGGTATTTCTAGTTTTCTAGTGAATTATGTGCAGCGTTTAAATTTTTTGGGATAGCCAGCTTTTAGGCGTTACTCTGCCGAAATTTTGGGAGAAAGATTGGGAGTTGAGAGGATATGAAATAGGTCGTGGTGTGTACAGTGAGGTACTAGGGGAGTGTGGATGGGCGCGGGAGTGCAGCGTTGTAACACCTCGAGAAAATCCCACGTTCTCGGTGCGCTACAGTACGTCAACATATACACATTATGTCACACTAAAACTTGACATAACTCACTCAGTTTAATAGTACTTTCATTTTCAAATCATCTTCAAAAGAACATTTGTGAGTATGAAAAATTTTTGACTCGATTCGAAAACAACTTGCGCCCCGAAGAGGGAACACGAAATCCTCAATATAAAAATGCACAGCGGAAAAGAACATAATTTAAAATAGTTTTAAAATAAACCGACAAGACTCAAAATTCTAGGAAAGAATCCAACACACCCCTCGAACTACACCATTTCGGTGCCGCGCACTTACGTCCCCGAGCGCACCTTCGCAGTGCTGCGCGCGCCGACTCAGCATCACCATGTCACGCGCACGTTGACAGCGCCGCGTGCCCCACGCACTCTGTCTCCGTATCGCACGTCCGCATGCACGCCCTCACCCGGCGCCGCACGACCCGTATGCACCAGTAGGGCCGCGTGCCCCGCGCACTTGCGATCACGCCGCACCCTCACGCTCACCCACACTTCTCAAGTACTCACTGTACACATTCCAACCTATTTCATATCCTTTCGACTCCCAATCCCTCTCCCGAAATTTTTGCAGAGTAACGCCTAAAAACTGGCTATCCCAAAAATGAAACCCCGCACACAGTTCACCAGAAAGCTATAAATATCTATCCATCAACCACCCAGAGATAACTCCATAACCAAATCAAAATTTAAAAACAATAAATCTATCAACTACAAGTGAAGAAAATCTACAATACAAAGCAAAGTTCAAGCTCCTACATGTAAAATATATGCGTACGTCGCCAAAATCACACGCACTCCCTAAACACCTATACACTGACGCATATACAACTCATCGCATCGACTGTACATCAACACAGCAAAAGAAAAATACCTGCAAACAAACCTAGCCACCACCTACCATCCGTACGGGTCAGGTCGCTCTAACAAAATCTGCCGTCCGGTGTCTCGGTCACACGCCGCCAACCGTCTTAAGCCTAATGCTCAAAAGTAGTACTATATGAAAGTAAAACCCGTCAATGCAACCCTATCACATGCAGTCTCTACACTCACACTCATCTGGTCACATCTGTGACGAGTAGTGTAGCCGCACTAGGGTAAGGAGGAACCTACCGCCACCCTACACCCTGACACGTCGCCACCGTCCCAAACTCACCAGCAACGAGGCCCACAAGCTACATACACGCATTACCACACAGCAACCACATCAGGGTGAGGGTGTACCTTGTGCCACACTACACCCTGACACGTCGCCCCCGTCCTAGCCTCCCAAGCACGGGGCCACAGTTGCCACACACACACGTTTCGCGACAGCCCAATTGGCCCACTCCTCGAGCAGAATCCGCGACTGGTGTTGCACTGGCCCACACGGTAATAGGATCCGCGGTACCACTACCCATCACCCTCACCGTCAACATATTCACGCTGTGTGACGGCCCAGCCGGCCCATTCCTCGAGCGAAATCCGCGACTAGTGAAGCAACGGCCCACACACTAGCAAAATCTGCGGTACCACTGCTCATCACCCTCACCGTCAACACATTCATGCCGCGTGACGGCCTAGCCGGCCCACTCCTCGAGCAAAATCTGCGACTAGTGAAGCACCGGCCCGCACACTAGCAGGATCCATGGTACCACCGCCACGCGTCTCGTCACCTACTCAAAATATGCTGAAAATAATTTTCGTTCCCGTTTTAAAAAAAATGATGCATGACAAACCATATGCACGCACACCACAATCAGTAACATAAAATCCTAAAGTTCTACGTGTAGGCCCAATTGGGCAAAATACATGCATGCACTACTTACCTGGCGTCCTAAGCTCGCTCGACGCATAGGTTCGTCAAAAAAAGCCTCAACCTAAAACACAACCAATCCCTCATCAGTATTTATTTCAAAATTTACCAAATAGCTAAAAATAACATTCCTTAACTACACTCATAAAGTTCCAACTAAAACGGGTCATTGATATGGTTCACCCAAAAACTAGCCGAAAGTACGGACGCACATAACTTTTGTGTCCTTTAATGGAATCGAGTGATTCAAGTGGCTAAACGTCCCTTAGGAACCTAGTTTAACATACTAAGATGGATTTTGAAATGGTAAGCCGCAGCTAGATGGAAAAACCCCGAAACCGAATCTACCCCTTTTTATTAAATTTCACTTTTTTGTTTTTCTTCAACCAAAACTCACTCAATTTAACTTTACGCACAAAAAACAGCCATGCCACTATCACACGTCGAAATTCTACGAAAAACGCTCACTAATTTGATTTGGACAAAAATCTGACATAAACTTCCGACGCGCATAACTTTTGCGTCAGATATCGGAATTGAACGATTCCAGCGGCCATGCGTGCCTCTAACAACCTATTTTAACCCCCGAAAACAGAATTTAAAATGATTAACCAAAGTTAGGCTGAAACGGCCGAAAACAGAATCGGCTCTTACACAAACAACAATCCGATTTTTGATTCTAGTTCAAATTCGAAAATTTCTACATGTTATCGACCACAAATTGAAGACTCGAGCACAAGCCGAATCTTGCTCAATTCTCCCCTCCCCCTTTCAGTCACTCTCCCTCTCACCAAGCATCCACTGCTTCCCCTCACTGACAGCAGCATTGACAGCCTATAGTCGCCCCCACACCGAGCCAATTCATCGGAGATAAGGAAAAAGAACCGAGCCCTCACGCTCAGTCTACAGAGGCCGAAACAGGGGAGGAGTTACCTGTGATTTTTAAGCTCGAGATGAACTGCACCCGGGCCTATGCTTCAGCTCGTCGGACACCCCGATCGAAGACCAAAACTGAGCTCCCGATCGCCCTCTCTCGTGCGTTCGCTCTCTGCTCTGGCGAAGCAAAACCAAACACTGAACGGATTGCGAAAGCCGTTCAGTTGTTTTTATAAAATTTTTAATTTTATAAAATAATTTAAATAATAAATTTACCAAAATGTCCTTACGTGTTTTTATCGTCTGTAACTTCGCTAAATTCTCGCCCTCCTGACTTTAAAATTTATGAAAACCATCACAAACTAGACTCCGAGTTTTATAATTTAATCTACCCGTTAAAATATTTCGCGGAACGACAATCGAGATTAAATTAAAAATTTAGAAATTAATTTTAAAAATCCAAAATTTTTCGGGTTATTATATCCCCCCACCTTATAAGAATTTTGTCCGCAAAATTTACGTACTGAATAAGTTGGGATATTGCCGCTCCATATCATCACGGTGCTCCCAAGTAGTTTATTTTACCCATGGTTGCGCCACAACACCTTGACCAACAAGATCTCCTTGTTGCGCAGCACCTTCACAGCTGATCCTAAGATCCTCACTGGCTTCTCCTCGTAGGATAATGTCGGCTGGATCTCTATATCCTGTTGTGGCACTACCTGAGAGGGATCGCGCATACACTGCCTCAGCATCGAGACGTGGAAAACATCATGGATGACATCCATCAACGAAGGCAACTGAAGCTGGTACACAGTTCTCCCAATCCACTTGACAATCGGGAATGGTCCCATAAACCGAGGGTTGAGCTTATCCCACTTTCCGAACCTCACCACTCCTTTGAACGGCGAGATCTTCAGAAATATCTCGTCACCCTCATTAAACTCCAACTCCCGACGCCTCTGATTAGCATAACTCTTCTGTCGACTTTGAGACGCTTCAATCCTCTTCCTTATCACAGAAATTTGGTCGACAGTCTACTGTAAAATCTCAGGACCTATCAATCGGGCCTCCCCAACCTCATCCCAATACAATGGCGACCTGCACTTCCTTCCGTAGAGGGCCTCGTACGGCGCCATCCCAATGGTGGACTAATAGCTTTTATTATACGAGAAATCCACTAATGGTAAAAACTTGCTCCAAGCCGCTTGAAACTCCAACACATAGGCCCTGAGCATATCCTCTAGAATCTGTATAGTTCACTCTGATTGCCCATCGGTCTGAGGATGAAAGGCCGTACTGAAATCTAACTTGGTGCCCATAGCCTTATGCAGACTCTTCCAAAACTTGGACGTGAACCTTGGGTCTCGGTTTGAAACAATCGACACTGGAATCCCATGAAGTATGACTATCTCCTAAATATACAACTGGGCAAATTGATCCATGGTATAAGTCATCCTTACAGGCAAAAAGTGAGGCGACTTCGTCAATCTATCCACAATCACCTAGGTCGCGTCATGGCCCTTGGCAGTCCTCAGCAGTTCCACCACAAAATCCATAGTGATCCGCTCCCACTTCCACCCCGGTATTGGCAATGGTTGGAGCATCACAGATGATCGCTGATGTTCTGCCTCCACCTGCTGGCAGACAACGCAGGTCTCAACATACTCAGCCACCGCTCGTTTCATGTTAGGCCACCAATAGTGCTGCTTCAAATCCCTGTACATCTTAATGCTTCCGAGATGCACATAGAAAAAAGATGAATGGGCCTCTGATAATATATCCTTCCTCAGCTTCTCATCCTTCTGGACGTACCACTTATCCCGAAATTTCAGAATTCCATCCTCTGAATAGCTGAACGCAGAATTAGGCCTGGCCTCCATACTCGCCTTCAGCTCGCTACACTTCGAGTCAGTCTTCTGGGCCTGTCCGATCCTGTCCAAAATAGTCAGCCTCAACGACAAGGTCGAAAGAGTAGCGGCCAGATCAGAAACCACCTCCAAGCTAAAACCCTGTATCTCTGTCATCAACTCAACAAGCACTATTGAAGTCATGGCAGAAGTCGAAGCTGTCACTTGACTCAAGGCATCCTCCACCACGTTCGCCTTTCCCGGGTGGTAACTGATCTCCACATCGTAATCCTTGACCAGCTCGAGCCATCTTCTCTGCCTCAAATTCAGCTCCTTCTGCGTAAAAATGTACCTTAAGCTCTGATGGTCTTAGTAAATCTCGCACTACTGCCCATAAAGATAATGCCTCCAAATTTTGAGTGCAAACACAACAACCCGCCAGTTCCAAATCGTGAGTGGGATGATTCTGCTCGTAAACTTTCAACTGCCTAGAGGCATAGGCAATGACTCTCCCACTCTGCATCAAAACACACCCCAAACCAATCCTGCAGGCATCACAATAAATGCAGAACTTCTCTCCTTCCATGGGCAGCGTCAGTAAAGGAGCCGTAGTCAACCTCTGCTTCAATGTCTAGAAGCTGTCCTCACACCTGTCGGTCCATTCATACTTCGCATTCCTTCTGGTCAGCCGGGTCAAGGGGGCCGAGATCTTAGAGAACCCCTCAATAAATCTTCGATAATATCCAGCCAACCCCAGAAAACTGCGTATCTCACTAGCATTGGTCGGCCGCGATCACTCTTTTACAGCCTGGACTTTCACCGGATCGACCAAAATACCCTCAGAGGAAATAACATGCCCTAAGAAGTGAATCCTGTACAACCAAAACTCGCACTTCGAGAACTTAACGTACATCTAATGCTGGCTCTTAATAGTGCTCCTTGTGCTCCTCCTCACTCCGCGAATAAATCAGAATATTGTCGATAAACAAAATCACAAACTTGTCCAGGTACTTCCTGAACACTCAGTGCATCAGATCCATAAATGCTGCAGGAGCATTGGTCAACCCGAAGGACATAACCAGGAACTCCAAATGCCCATACCTCGTCCTGAAGGCCGTCTTTGGTACATTCTCTCCCTTTACCTTCAACTGATGATAGCCGGACCTCAGGTCGATCTTTGAAAACATTCGAGCACCTTGTAGCTGATCAAACAAATCATCAATCCTAGGCAATAGATACCTATTCTTCACCGTCAACTTATTCAGCTCCCTATAGTCGATACATATTCGTAGGGATCCGTCCTTCTTCTTGACGAACAGAACGGGTGCATCCCAAGGGGAAAAACTAAGGCGTATAAAGCCCTTATTCGTCAGTTCCTCCAACTGAGCCTTCAGCTCTTAAGTTCGGTAGGTGCTAACTTGTACGGGTTCTTGCACACCGGCTCGGGACCTGGGAAAACATTTATCTCGAATTCGATCTCCCTGTCAGGGGGTAACCTTGGCAAATCATCACGAAACACCTCCGGAAACTCCTGCACAACAAGAATATCCTGTAACCGAGTACCACCCTATGACTGCGCATCCCCAACACTTGCCAAAAACCCCTAGTAACCCTTGCCCAACAACCGTGGAGTCTGACGAGTAAATATAGCAGAAATCCTGGCAAGACCTTTACCAACTTTAAATGTGTAGCTTTCCCTGCTCGGGGGTCGAAAATGAACCTCTCTAGTCCTGCAGTCAATCTTCGCATGATGTCTGAATAGCCAGTCCATTCCCAAGATCACCTCATAACCGCTCATATGGAGTATGACTAGCTTGGCATATAACTGCTTCTTCCCCACTGTCACAATATTTCCCCGCACCACCTGTTCTGAATACAAATGCGCCCCTGATGGCAAGGCCACATCATAATGTCGCTCGGCGGGATTGAACTCCAAGTTTGCCCTAACAATAAAGCCCGTCGACGCAAAGGAATGCGTAGCGCCCGTATCAATCAAAGTATAAGCCGCCACACAAGAAACAAAAATGTTACCTGCAATCACTGATGGCTGGGTAGCATCATCTTGCTCAAAAATGGCAAACACCCTCGGTGTAACTCTAGCTGACGTCTTACTCGCAGTCGGGCATCTGTTGGCAAAGTGTCTCACCTCATTGCAGTTGAAGCAGCGGTTCTGACGCGGCTTCTGGCACTCTCTGGACATGTGGCCCACCACGCCACAGTTATAACACCACACTGGGCCCGTTCTGCACTCGCCCGAGTGGCTCCTCTGACACTTCGGGCACACTGGAAACTGTCCCAACCCCTGCGGCCTCTTAGTGATCCCCTGGCTGCTGGAACTGTCACTAGGCCTCTTCAGGCCTTTCAGCACAGACGTCTCCCCGCTCGACTGTGGTAGTGACTCTCTGAATGATATTTGGAAATGCTCATTGGGTACCTCCCGATAACTAGGAAGTTTCGCCCGAGCCTCCTCAATATCAAGGGCCTTCGCTACCACCTCCTCGTACGGTATGCCTCGGGTCCCCGCAATCCGCGTGCCCATATAGATATCTGGCTTCAAGCCCTGCACAAACTGATGTACCTTATTCTCATCGAGGCTCACCAAATGCCCTGCAAATCGCGACAAGGCCTCAAACTTTTATACATACACGGCCACAGTGCCGGTCTGCCTCAACTGCGCAAACTCCACCATCTTCTGTGTCCTGACAGAATGGTTGAAATACTTACCGAAAAACACCGACTTGAACTCCTCCCATGTCATGGTCTCCATATCTCTCGTGGCCCCTACCGTATCCCACCAATGGCTCACATCCTTGGCCAGATAGAATGCCGCACTAGAGACCCTGTCCTGCAACTCTACCTTGGCAAAACTCATCATCCTTTCCATGCTCCGTATCCACTCCTCAACACTAAGAGGATCCGGAGATGACCCGTCAAAAGTTGGGGGTCTAAGTCTATGCAACCTGTCACCCCCTCTGTCAGATGAACTCTAGGCGCTAGACTGACCCTAGTCGTCCCTGCTTATAAATCTCTCCAACTACTGAGACTGACGGTGGACTAACTTGGTAAGCTGCCGGACCTTATCGTCCATATCGCCCACAGCTCTGAGTGCCTCTCGTCGTGGTCGGCCTTTGCCTCTGCCTCTCGCCTCTCCTAACATTTCCTACCTTTAACATATGCAAAACTCACATTAGCCCTACAAATAAATTTAAATCTAAATACTTACAGTTGGTGGAGTGCTCCCGTGTAGCGGCTGGCGGTGTTAGGTAATCCTCTGAACGACGTCGACCCCGTGGCTCTGATACTATAACTGTACCACCCCTAGAAAACCCCACGTTCCCGGTGCGCTACAGTACGTCTACATATACACACTATGTCACACTAAAACTTGACACGACTCACTCAGTTTAATAGTACTTTCGTTTTCAAATCATCTTTAAAAGAACATTTGTGAGTATGAAAAATTTTCGACTCGATTCGAAAACAACTCGCGCCCCAAAAAAGGAACACGAAATCCTCAATATAAAAATACGCAGTGGAAAACGAAATAATTTTAAATAATTTTAAAATAAACTGACAAGACTCGAAATCCTAGGAAAGAATCCAACACACCCCTCGAACTACACCATTTCAGTGTCGCGCACTCACTTCCCCACTTCGACTCCCGCGCGCTCCAACTCAACATCACCATGTCACGCGCACGTTCATAGCGCCGCGTGCCCCACGCACCCTGCCTCCGTACCGTACGTCTGCATGCACGCCCTCACCCAGCGCCGCACGACCCGTGAGCACCCGCAGGGCCGCGTGCCCCGTGAACCTGTGATCACGCCGCACCCTCACGCTCACCCACACTTCTCAAGTACTCACTGTATACATCCCAACCTATTCCATATCCTTTCGACTCCCAGTCCCTCTGCCAAAATTTTGGCAGAGTAACGCCTAAAAACTAGCTATCCCAAAAATGAAACCCCGCACACAGTTCACCAGAAAGCTATAAATATCTATCCATCTACCACCCAGAGATAACTCCATAACCATATCAAAATTTAAAAACAATAAATCTATCAACTACAAGTGAAGAAAATCTACAATACAAAGCAAATTTCAAGCTCCTACATGTAAAATATATGCGTACATTGCCAAAATCACACGCACTCCCTAAACACCTATACACTGACGCATATACAACTCATCTCATTGAATGTACATCAACACAGCAAAAGAAAAATACCCACAAACGAACCCAGCCACCACCTACCATCCCCATGGGTCGGGTCGCCCTAACAAAATCCGCCGTCCGGTGCCTCGGTCGCACGCCGCCAATAGTCCTATGCCTCAAGACTAGGCTCTCGAGCCTCACCAGCAATATCGTCAGCACCTACACCATAGAACACACATAATAAGCCTAACGCTCAATAAGTAGTACAATATGAAAGTAAAAGCCGTCAATGCAACCATATCACATGCAGTCTCTACACTCACACTCATGTTGTCACATCTGTGACGCATAGTGTAGCGGCACCAGGGTAAGGAGGAACCTACTGCCACCCTACACCCTGACACGTCACCACCGTTCCGGACTCACAAGCAACGAGGCTCACAAGCTACACACACGCATCACCATACAGCAACCACATCAGGGTGAGGGTGTACCTTGCGCTACACTACACCCTGACACGTCGCCCCCGTCCAAGCCTCCCCAGCACAGGGCCACAGTTGCCACACACAGACGTTTTGCGAAAGTCCAACCGACCCACTCCTCGAGCGGAATCCACGACTGGTGTTGCACCGGCCCACACGCTAGTAGGATTTGCGGTACCACTGCCTATCACCCTCACCGTCAACACATTCATGTCGCGTGACGGCCCAGCCGGCCCACTCCTCGAGCGAAATCCGTGACTGGTGAAGCACTGGCCTGCACACTAGCAGGATCCGCGGTACCACTGCCACGCGTCTCGTCACCTACTCAAAATATGCATAAAACCATTTTCGTTCCTGTTTTAAAAAAAATGATGCATGTCAAACAATATGCACGAACACCACAATCGACAACATAAAATCCTGAAGTTCTACGGTGTAGGCCCAATTGGGCAAAAGACATACATGCACTACTTACCTGGCGTCCTAAGCTCGCTCGACGCACAACTTCGCCAAAAAAAGCCTCAACCTAAAATACAAACAATCCCTCATCAGTATTTATTTCAAAATTCACAAAATAGCTAAAAATAACATTCGTTAACTACACTCGTGAAGTTCCAACTAAAACGGGTCATTGGTTTGGTTCGACCGAAAACCAGCCTAAAGTTTGGACGCGCATAACTTTTGTGTCCTTTAACGAAATCGAGTGATTTAAGTGGCTAAACGTCCTCTTAGGAACCTTGTTTAACGTACTAAGATGGATTTTAAAACGGTAAGCCGCAGCTAGATGGAAAAATGCCAAAACCGAATCTGCCCCTTTTTATTAAATTTTACTTTTTTTGTTTTTCTTCAACCAAAACTCACTCAATTTAACTTTACGCACCAAAAACAGCCATGCCACTATCACATGTCAAAATTCTACGAAAAACGCTCACTAATTTGACTTGGACCAAAATTCGACATAAACGTCTGATGCGCATAACGTTTGCGTCGCATATCAGAATCGAACGATTCCAGCGGCCATACGTGTCTCTAACAACATATTTTAACCCACAAAAATAGAATTTAAAATGATTAACCAAAGCTAGGCCAAAACGGCCGAAAATAGAATCTGCTCTTACACAAACAACAATCCGATTTTTGATTCCAGTTAAAATTCCAAATTTTCTCCCCCCCTCTTTCGGTCACTCTTCCTCTCACCGAGCATCCACTGCTTCCCCTCACTAACACCAGCATTGACAGCCTATAGTCGCCCCCACACTGAGCCAATTCATCGGAGAGAAGGAAAAAGAACCGAACCCTCACGCTCGGCTGACAGAGCCTGAAACAGGGGAGGAGTTAACTAGGATTTTTCAGCTCGAAACGAACCGCACCCGTGCCTACACTTCTGCTTGTCGGACACCCCGATCGAAGACCAAAATCGAGTTCCTGATCTCCCTCTCTCGCGCGTTCGCTCTCGGCTCCAGCGAAGCAAAACCAAACACTAAACGGCTTGCAAAAACCATTCTGTTGTTTTTATAAAATTTTATAATAAATTTACCAAAACGCCCGCACATGTTTTTATCGTTCGTAACTTCGCTAAATTCTCGCCCTCCCGACTTTAAAATTTTTGAAAACCATCACAAACTACACTCCGCGTTTTATAATTTAATCTACTCGTTAAAATATTTCTCGGAACGACAATTGAGATTAAATTAAAAATTCAGAAATTAAATTTAAAAATCTGAAATTTTATGGGTTATTACAAGCGTGATCGTAGGTGCATGGGACACGCGGCTCTGCAGTTACGTGCAACGTCGGGTGAGGGCGTACGTGCGGATGTGCTGTATGGAGGTAAGGTGCGTAGGGCATGCGGCGTTGTGAGTGTGCGTGTGACGGGGTGATGTTGAGTTGGCGCGCGTGGCACCGAGAGAGTACGCGAGGGGTGCCGAAGAGGGGACGTGGTCGCGCGACACCGAATTTGTGTAGTTCGAGGTGTGTGTTGAACTCCCTCCTAGGGTTTCAAGTTTTGTTGTTTTATTCTTAAAACTATTTTAAATTATCTTTTCCGCTGCGTATTTTATATTGAGGATTTCGTGTTCCCTCTTCGGGGCACGAGTTGTTTTCGAATTGAATCAAAAAATTTTTGCACTCATAAATGTTCTTTTGAATATGATCTGAAAGTGAAAGTGGTATTAAAGTAAGTGAGTTTGCATCGAGTCTCTGTATATCACAGTGTGGAGACGTAGTAAGTGCACCGGGAACGTGTGGGTTCTCGGGATGTTACAGTTATGGTATTAGAGCCACGGGGTCGACGTTGTTCAGAGGATTACCTAACACTGGCAGCCGCTGTACGGGAGCACTCTACCTACTGCAAGTGTTTAGATTTAATTTTGTTGTAAGACTAATGTGAGTTTTTTATATTTTAAAAGTAGAAAATGTCAGGAGAGGCGAGAGGCAGGGGTCGACCACGACGAGAGATGCATAGAGCTGTGGGCGATATGGATGATACCGTCCGGCAGCTTACTGAGTTAGTCCACTGCCAGTCTTAACAGATGGAGAGATTTATGAGCAGGGACGATCAGGGACAGTCTAGTGCGCAGGGTTCGTCTGACACAGGAGGTGATAGGCTGCATAGGCTTAGACCCCCAACTTTTGACGGGTCATTTACGGATCCTATCAGTGCTGAGGAGTGGATATGGAGCATGGAGATGATATTAGGTTATGCGAAGGTGGAGGAGCAGTACAAGGTCTCTAGTGCGGCATTCTATTTGGCCAAAATGCTACCACTGGTGGGATAGTGGCCACGAGAGATGTGGGGACAATGACCTGGGAGGAGTTCAAGTCAGTGTTCTTCGGTAAGTATTTCAGCCACTCTATCAGGACACAGAAGATGGTGGAGTTTGCACAGCAGAGGCAGACTGGCACTATGGCTGAGTATGTCCGACAGTTCGAGGCCTTGTCACGGTTTGCGAGGCATTCAGTGAGCCTTGACGAGAATAAGGTACGTCAGTTTGTGCAGGGCCTGAAGCCGGATATCTATATGGGCATGCGGATTGCGGGAACTTGAGGCATGCCATACGAAGAGATGGTAGCGAAGGCCTTGGATATTGAGGAGACTCGGGCGAAGCTTCCTAGTTATAGAGTGGTACCCAAGGAGCAGCCTCGGAGATCATTCAGAGAGTCACTGCCCCAGTCGAGTGGAGAGGAGGCGTCCACGCAGAAGGGCATGAAGACGCCTAATGACAGTTGCAGCAGCCAGGGGGGCACCAAGAGGCCGCAGGGGTCGGGACAGTTTCCAGTGTGTCGAAGTGTCAGAGGAGTCAACCTAACGAGTGCAGAGTAGGCCTAGTGCAGTATTATAACCGTGGCGAGGTGGGCCACATGTCTAGAGAGTGCCAGAACCCGCGTCAGAACCGTTGTTTCAATTGCAATGAGGTGGGACACTTTGCACCAAGGGGTTTCGCCCTTTTTTAGCCTGATGATGTTGCCCAGCAATCAGTGATTACAGGTAACATTTTTGTTTCTAGTGTGGCAGCTTATACATTGATTGATACGGGCGCTACGCACTCGTTTGTGTCGACGGGTTTTGTTTTTAAGGCAAATTTGGAGTTCAGCCTCGCCGGGCAACATTATGATGTGACCTTGCCATCAGGGGAACATTTGTATTCAGAGCAGGTGGTGCGGGGCAATGTGGTGACAGTGGGGAAAAATCAGTTATATGCCGAGCTAGTCATACTGCATATGAGCGGCTATGAGGTGATCTTGGGAATGGACTGCCTGTTCAGACATCATGCCAAGATTGACTGCAGGACCAGAGAGATTCATTTTCAGCCCTCGGGCGGGGAAAGCTGCATATTCAAAGCAGGTAGAGGTCTTGTCAGGATTTCTGCTATCTTTTCTCGTTAGACTACATGGTTGTTGGGCAAGGGTTATCAGGGGTTTTTGCCAAGTGTCGGGGATGCACAGTCACAGGGTGATACTTGGTTACAGGATATCCTTATTGTGCAGAAGTTCCCGGAGGTGTTTGGTGATGATTTGCCAAGGGTGCCCCCTAATAGGGAGATCGAATTCGAGATAGATGTTTTCCCAGGTGCCGAGCCGTGTGCAAGAACCCGTACAGGTTAGCACCTACTCAACTTAAGGAGCTGAAGGCTCTGCTAGAGGAGCTGATGGATAAGGGCTTTATACGCCCAAGTTTTTCACCTTGGGGAGCGCCAGTTCTATTCGTCAAGAAGAAGAACGGATCCCTATGTATGTTTATTGACTATCTGGAGTTGAATAAGTTGACGATGAAGAACAGGTAACCATTGCCGAGGATTGACGATTTGTTTGATCAACTACAGGGTGCCCAAGTGTTTTTTAAGATCGACCTAAGGTCCAGTTTCATCAGTTGAAGGTAAAGGGTGAGGATGTACCGAAGATGACCTTCAGGACGAGGTACGGACATTTTGAGTTCCTTGTTATGTCCTTCGGGTTGACCAATGCTCCTGCAACATTTATGGATATGATGCACCGAGTGTTCAGTGAGTACCTGGACAAGTTTGTGATCGTATTTATCGACGACATCATGATTTATTCGCGTAGTGAGGAGGAGCACGGGGAGCACTTGAGGATCGTATTGACTATTCTGAGCCAGCATCAGCTGTATGCTAAGTTCTCTAAGTGCGAGTTTTGGCTGGACAGAATTCACTTCTTGGGGCACGTTATTTCCTCTGAGGGTATTTCAGTTGATCCGGTGAAAGTTCAGGCAGTAAAGGAGTGGCCACGACCGACCATTGCTAGGGAGATACGCAGTTTTTTAGGGTTGGCTGGATATTATCGGAGATTCATTGAGGGATTCTCCAAGATTTCAGCTGCTTTGACCCGGCTAACCCGAAAGAATGTAAAATACGAATGGACTGACAGGTGTGAGGACAGCTTTCAGACATTGAAGTAGAGATTGACTACGGCTTCTATACTGATGCTGCCTATGGAAGGAGAGAAGTTCTGCATTTATTGTGATGCCTCAAGGATTTGTTTGGGGTGTGTTTTGATGCAGGGTTGGAGAGTCATTTCCTATGCCTATAGGCAGTTGAAGGCTTATGAGCAGAATTATCCCACTCACGATTTGGAGCTGGCAGTTGTTGTATTTGCATTCAAGATTTGGAGGCATTACCTTTATAGGCAGCAGTGTGAGATTTACTCAGACTATCAGAGCCTGAGATACATTTTTACGCAGAATGAGCTGAATTTGAGACAGAGGAGGTGGCTCGAACTGGTCAAGGATTACGATGTAGAGATCAAGTACCACCCGGGAAAGGCAAACGTGGTGGCAGATGCCTTTAGATGGGTAACAACTTTGATTTCTGCCATGACTTCCATAGGGCCTATTGAGTTGATGACAGAGATGCAGAGTTTTGCCATGTAGATAGTTTCTGATCTGGCAGCCACTCTTTTGGCCCTGTCGCTGAGGTCGACTATTCTGGATAGGATTAGCCAGGCCAAGGAGTCTGAATCGGAGTGTAGCGAGTTGAAGGCCAGTATGGAGGCCAGGCTTAATTTTGAGCTCAGCTATTCGGAGGACGGGATTCTGAAATTTCGAGATAAATGGTACGTCCTGAAGGATGAGGAGCTGAAGAAGGAGATATTAACATAGGCCCATTCATCTTCTTTCTCTGTGCATCCCTGATGCACTAAGATGTACAGGGATTTGAAGCAGCAGTATTGGTGGCCTAACATGAAGCGAGCGGTGGCTGAGTATGTTGAGACTTGCGTAGCCTGCCAACAGGTGAAGGCAGAACATCAACGACCGTCTGGGATGCTCTAACCATTGCCAATACCGGAATGCAAGTGGGAGCGGATCACTATGGATTTTGTGGTGGGACTGCTGAGTACTGCCAAGGGCCATGATGCTATTAGGGTGATTGTAGACAGGTTGACGAAGTCATCTCACTTTTTGCCTGTGAGGATGACTTATACCATGTATCAGTTTGCCCAGTTATTATATTCAGGAGATAGTCAGACTTCAAGGGATTTCGGTGTCGATTGTTTCAGACCGAGACCCCAGATTCACCTCCATGTTTTGGAGGAGTATGCATAAGGCCATGGGCACCAGGTTAGATTTCAGTACAAGCTTTCATCCTCAGACCGACGGGTAGTTAAAGCAGACTATACAGATTCTGGAGGATATGCTCAGGGCTTGTGTGTTGGAGTTTCAAGCAGCTTGGAGTATGTTCTTACCGTTAGTGGAATTATCGTATAATAACAGCTACCAATCCACCATTAGTATGGCGCCGTACGAGGCCCTCTACGGAAGGAAGTGCAGGTCGCCATTGTATTGGGATGAGGTTGGGGAGGCCCGATTGATAGGTCCCGAGATTTTACAGTAGACTGTCGACAAAATTACTGTGATACAGAAGAGGATTGAAGCAGCTCAGAGTCAGCAGAAGAGTTATGCAGACCAGAGGCGTTGGGAGTTGGAGTTTAGTGAGGGCAACGAGGTATTTCTGAAGATCTCGCCGTTCAAGGGAGTGGTGAGGTTCGGGAAGCGAGGTAAGCTCAACCCTCAGTTTGTGTGGCCATTTTCGATTGACAAGAGGATTGGGAGAACTGCGTACCAGTTTCAGTTGCCTTCGTCGATGGATGCCATCCATGATGCTTTCCATGTCTCGATGTTGAGAAAGTGTATGCGCGATCACTCTCAGTTAGTGCCACAACAGCATATAGAGATCCAGCCGACACTGTCCTACGAGGAGAAACAAAGGAGGATTTTAGGGTCTGCTGTAAAAGTACTGCGCAACAAGGAGATCCCTTTGGTCAAGGTGTTGTGGCGCAATCATGGTGTGGAGGAAACTACTTGGGAGCAGCGTGAAGACATGAAGCACCCGTATCTCAACTTATTCGGTACGTAAATTTTGGAGAAAAAATTCTTATAAGGTGGGGGGATGTAATAACCCGAAAAAATTTTAGATTTTAAATATAATTTTCAAAATTTTTAATTTAATTTTGGTTGTAGTTTCGAGAAATATTTTAACGGGGAAATTAAGTCATAAAACTCAGAATCTAGTTTTAGTGATGGTTTTCAAAATTTAAAGTCAGGGATACGAGAATTTAACGAAGATACGGGCGACTAAAACACGTGAGGGCGTTATGGTAAATTGTAATTAAATTAAAATTTAATTTTTTTGTTTTACTTATTATGGTGGAATGGCTTCGGGTGGAAGTCACTCCACCCCGTTCTTCGCCGAGGCCGAGAGAGCGATCGAGGGCGAGAGAGAAACCGAGCCGAGCTACCGAGCAGCAACGGCCAGCGTGGAGAAGCACTCACCGATGAGCCAGACCTGTCCGACAAAACCCGTTTCAAGCGTGGTTTGATTTTCCGAGCTCCAAAATCCCAAGGTGAGCCCTGTTTCATTTTTTCTTTTTGGCTCAGTTTAATGCTCGGTTTCCTTCTACTTTTTGTGGACTTGGCTACAATGTTTGAGTGAATTAAAATGGTGAATGTGTGTGTTTAGTGGATGGACAATAGGTGTCTAGTGAGAGGGAGAAAAACTGAGGGCGGGTTGAGCCAAAAATTTGTTTTGGTGCTTGAATTTCTTATTTCTGGTTAGATTATGACTAATAGGTTGAAATGTGATTGTTCGGTGAATAAATTGTCGAAATTGGATCGAAGTTGAGATTTTGGATTTTTTTTCGTATAAAAACATGTTCTGTTTTTTGGAGTTTTGGCCTAACTTCAGTTGATCATTTTAAATTCTTTTTTTTGTGAGTTAAATTAGGTTGTTAGAGGAATGTATGGTCGCTGGAATTGTTCGATTCTGATATCCGACGCAAAAGTTATGCGCGTCGGAAGTTTCTATCGAATTTTGATCAAATTTTGCACCGAGTTAAATTATTGGGTGTTTTACGTAGAATTGTGATGCGTGGTATTAACATTGCTGTTTTTAATGTGTAAAGCTAGTTTTGACTGAGTTTTTGTTGAAGGAAACGAAAATGTGAAATTTGGATAAAAAGGGCAGATTTGGTTTTTGGTGTTTTTCACCTAGCTGCAGCTTACCGTTTTAAAATCCGTCTTAGTATGTTAAACTAGGTTTCTAAGAGAATGTTTAGCCACTTGAATCGTTTCATTTCGATAACAGACGCAAAAGTTATGTGCGTTCGAAGTTTAGGCTAGTTTTCGGCCGAACCGAATTAGCGACTCGTTTTGGTGGAAATTTCATGGGTTTAGTTAAGGAATGCTATTTTTAGCATATTTAGTGAATATTGAAGTCAAGATTGATGAGTGATTGTTTATGTTTTATATTGAGGCATTTTTGGTGAATCTGTGCATCGAGTGAGCTTAGGATGCCAAGTTTGTAGTACATGCATGTGCTTTGCCCAGATGGGCCTACACCGTAGACTTTACGGTTTATGTTGTTGATTGTGGTGTGTGTGTGTGTATTGTTTGACATGCATCATGTTTTAGAAAGGAAACGAAAATGATTTTGAACATATTTTGAATAAGTGGTGAGACGCGTGGCGGTGGTACCGCGGATCCTGCTATTGTGTAGGCCGGTGCGTAATCAACTGTCGATTCTGTTCGAGGCGTTGGCCGAATGGGCCGTCACGCGGCGTGTATGTATCGACGGTGAGGATGATGGACAGTGGTACCGCGGATCCTGCTAATGTGTAGGTCGGTGCCTCAACAGTCGCGGATTTTGCTCGAGAAGTGGGCCGGCTGGGCTGTCGCGAAGTGTGTTTCTATGGCAACTATGGCCCAGTTGCTGGGGAGGCTAGAACCGGGGCACCGTGTCAGGGAGTAGTGTGGCGCGAGGTACAGACTCACCCTGATGTGGTTGCTGCGTGCTGATGCGTGTGTGTAGTTGTTGGGCCTCGTTGCTAGGGAGTTCGGGATGGTGGCGACGTCTCAAGGTGTAAGGTGGTGATGAGTTCTTCCTCACCTTGGTGTGGCTGCACTACGCATCACAGATGTGACAAAATGAGTGTGAGTGTAGAAACTGCACGTGATAGGATTGCATTGTCGGCTTTTACTTTCATATCGCATTATTTACTGAGCGTTAAACTTATGTTGTGTGTTCTATGGTGTAGGTGCAGACGTTATTGCTGGTGAGCCCCGAGAGCCTAGTCCTGAGGTGTAGGACAGTTGGCGGAGCGCGACTGAGGCACCGGACAGTTGATTGTTAGGGCGACCTGACCCGTGGAGATGGTAGGTGGTGGATTGACTATTGTGCCTATTCTCTTTTACTGTGTCGATATATAGTTGATCAGACGAGTTATATAGGTGTCAGTTGTATAGGGGTTTATGAAGTGGTTGTGATTTTGGTGACGTACGCGTACACTTTACATTTAGGAGCTTGGTAATGCTCTATAGTGTGAATTTTCTTCATTTGTAGTTAATAGATTTTGCTGTCTTTAAACTTCGATTTTGTTATGGAGATTCTCTGGATGGTTGGTGGATAGATATTTCTAGTTTTCTGGTGAACTGTGTGCAGAGTTTAAATTTTTCGGGATAGCAAGTTTTTAGGTGTTAATCTGCCAAAATTTCGGGAGAAAGATTGAGAGTCGAGAGGGTATGCAATAGGTCGTGGTGTGTACAGTGAGGTACTAGGGGAGTGTGGATGGGCGCGGGAGTGCGGCGTGATCGTAGGTGTGCCAGACACGTAGCCCTGTGGGTGCGCACGGGTCATGTGGCGTCGGGTGAGGGCATGCGTGCGGACATGCTGTACGGAGGCAGGGTGCGTGGGGCATGCGGCGCTGCGAGCGTGTTCGTGACGTGGTGATGTTGAGTTGGTGCGCCCAGCACCGAGAAGGTGCACGCGGGGTGCCGAAGTGGGGACGTGGGCGCGTGGTACCGAATTTGTGTAGTTCGAGGTGTGTGTTGGACTCCCTCCTAGAGTTTCAAGTTTTGTTGTCTTATTCTTAAAACTACTTTAAATTATTTTTTCCGCTGCGTATTTTATATGAGGATTTCGTGTTCCCTGTTTGGGGCGCGAGTTTTTTTCGAATCGAGTCGAAAAATTTTTATACTCACAAATGTTCTTTTGAATATGATATGAAAGTGAAAGTGGTATTAAAGTAAGTGAGTTCGTGTCGAGTCTCTGTATGTCACAGTGTGTAGACGTAGTAAGCGCACCGGGAACTTGTGGGTTCTTGGGGTGTTACAAAACTTCATCTCCTACTTTGAACTCCAATTATCTCCTTCTTCCATCGGCATAGCTCTTTTGTCGACTTTGAGCTGTCAATATCCGCTGCCGAATAATCTTGATCTTCTCAGTCGTTTGTTGCATGATTTATGGACCAATCAAGCTGGCTTCACCGACTTCATCCCAATAGAGGGGCGGGTGATCTGCACTTCCTCCCATATAGAGCTTCGTAGGGGGCCATACTTATCATATCCTGATAGCTGTTGTTGTACGAGAATTCCACCAAAGGTAAATACTTGATCCACGAACCCTAGAACTCTAGTACACTTGCTCGAAACATATCCTCTGAAATCTGAATAGTCCGTTCAGATTGTTCATCAGTCTCAGGATGGAAGGTGGTACTGAAATTCAATCATGTCCCCATTGCTTTGTGCAGACTCTTTCAAAATTTTGATGTGAATCTTGGGTCCCTGTCTGACACAATCGAAATTGGTACTCCGTGCAACCTCACTATCTCCTGAATGTATAGGTTTGTGAACTGGTCCATATTGAATGTCATCTTCACCGGTAGAAAATGTGCGGATTTGGTTAAACGATCCACAATCACCCACACCAAATCAAATTCCTTTGTCGTTTGGGGTAACCCGACAACAAAATCCATGGATATTTGGTCCTACTTCCATTCTGGAACCAGCAATGGTTGCAACTTTCCAGCCGGTTTCTGATGCTCAGCCTTGATTTGTTGGCAGATCAAGCATGTCTCTACGTACCTTGCTACAAACTTCTTCATGCTAGGCCACCAATAATGTTGCCTAAGGTCTCTGTACATCTTAATGCTTCCGGGATGAACAAAAAACCTTGAGTAGTGCATTTCAGACAAAATTTCATTCCGAAGTTGATCGTTGTTCGGAACATACCATCTATTCTAGAACTTTAGGATTCCATCATTCCATCATTCGAACTGCTAAACTCGCTTCTATCATTAGATGTTATGCTCGTCCTAAATTCGTTGCACCTTGGGTCATTTTGTTGAGCTTCTCTAATTTTCTCAAAAATTGACGTCTTCAGAGATAAGGCTGATAATTCTACTGCCACATTTAAAACTAGCTCCAAATTAAATTTCTGAAATTCTGTACTCAACTCTTTAGACATCTCGGCATTCATTGCTGAAACTGAGGTCAAAATCTAGCTTAATACATCGGCCACTACATTGGCTTTGCCGGGATGGTATTTGATCTCCAGGTCGTAGTCTTTCACAAACTCCAACCACCGACTCTGTCTCATATTCAGCTCCTTCTAAGTGAAGATATACTTCAGATTTTTGTGATCTGAATATATCTCACATTGCTGTCCATAAAGATAGTGCCTCCATATCTTTAGCGCGAACACGACCGCCGCTAACTCCAAATCGTGGGTTGGATAACTTTGCTCATTAGGCCTTAATTGCCTTGAAGCATAAGCGATCACCTTTCCGTTTTGCATCAAGACACAACCTAATCCGATTCTGAAAGCATCACGGTAAATACTGAATTTCTCATCCATCATTGGAAATTTCAACACGGGAGCCGTAGTCAATTTCTGGTTCAGTATCTGGAAACTGTGCTCACAGTCTTCCAACCATACATACTTGCCTTCCTTTCTTGTCAGACGAGTGAGGGGTATTGCAATCTTTGAAAGCCACTCACTTAACTTCCTTTAGTAGCCAGCTAACCCCAGAAAGCTTCGAATCTCGCTGACATTCTTTAGTTGAGGCCATTCATTGATCAATTGTATCTTAGATGGATCCACCGATATCCCTCAATCAAAAATCACATGTCAAAGGAAATGGACCTTGTCAAACAAGAACTCGCACTTGGAGAATTTTGCAGACAGCTGATGCTGCTTCAAAGTCTCAAGAACCATCTCCAAATGCTCTTTATGTTCGTATTCATTACGGGAGTAAAGCAAGATATCATCGATGAATACAATGACGAATTTATCTAGATACTTTTGGAATACCCGATTCATTAAGTCCATGAAAGCGGCTGGAGCGTTTGTCAGCCCGAACGACATCACTAAGAATTCATAGTGTCCGTATCTCTTCCGAAAGGCTGTCTTCGGGATATCCTGTGATCTGACTTTTAGCTAGTAATACCCCGATAACAAGTTTATCTTTGAGAAAATCCGAGCTCTTTGGAGTTGATCAAATAAGTCATCTATCCTCGGCTGTGGATACTTATTTTTTACGGTTAGCTTATTCAACTCCTTGTAGTCAATTACCATTCGGAGCGATCCGTCTTTCTTCTTTACAAATAGGACTGATGCGCCCCATGGTGAAAAGCTCGGGCGTATGAACCCCTTTTTCAACAGTTCTTCCAGCTGCTTTTTCAACTCTTTCAATTCCGGAGGAGCCAACATGTAAGGGTTCTTCGATATTGGCTCTGCACCAGGAAATGTGTAAATCACAAATTCGACTTCCCGGTCTAGGGCCAAACCGGGCAAATCGTCCAACAATACATCTAGAAACTCACGAACTACCACAATATACTGTGGTTTTGTCTCCACGTGAAATTGAGTATCTAAAATTATTGCAAGAAAGCAAAAATGCTCACCCATTAATCATCTCCGAGCCTCGATGGGTGCCATTATAGATAGCTTCTCCACATTCTTCATAGCTTGCAACGAATGTTTCGCACCACTTGGGCATTACAGGTCGAACCCCGTGGTCGACACCCTTACTGATTTTACACTAACCGGTCGACACCCATAGTCACCGGTCGGCACCTCATTGCTCTCTGCCTGCACTGGTCGAACTCCACGGTCGACACTCACATCCTAAATTACACTGAACGGTCAACACCTATAGACATCGGTCGACACTTTGTAGCATCAGCCTATAACAAACAGCAGCTCAAAAGAAAATAGACACGAAAACTACCACGATTAAAACCATCGATTTGAAACCCGAATCATTCAATCAAAACTCTTTTAAATAGTTTAAAAATACACCTATACATCAATCCCAACTATTAACATTTACACCCACCTAAGCCTTAAAACCTATACTCTCGACTCAGACTTCTCAAAAACACAACTCCAAAAAAACCTACCTTCCGGCTTCACTCTACCGGTCCGGCCGCCGTGACAAAGTCCACTTCCGGCACATGGCCGTACGCCGCCAACCGCCTGCTCATCCTATCTAGGCTCTGGTAACTCACCCTCAAGAATCTCTGCACCTACACTGTAACACCCCGAGAAACCCACACAGTCCCGGTACGCTACAGTACGTCTACACACTATGACACACTATCACCGCGTGCCCCCACCCACCTTGTCTCTGTACAGCACGTCCGCGCGCACGCCATCACCCGGCGCCGCACGACCTGTGAGCACCCGCAGGGCAGCGTGCCCTGCGCACCTGACGCCACCCTACACCCTGACACGTCGCCACCGTCCTGGACTCTCCAGCAACGAGACCCACAAGCTACACACACGCATCACCACACAACAACCACATCAGGGTGAGGGTGTACCTCGCACCACAGTACTCCCTGACACGTCGCCCCTGTCCCAGCCTCCCCAGCACGGGGCCACAGTTGCCACACACACACGTTTCATGACAGCCCAGCCGGCCCACTCCTCGAGCGAAATCCGCGACTGGTGTTGCACCGGCCCATACGCTAGTAGGATCCGCGGTACAACTACCCATCACCCTCACCGTCAACACATTCACGCCGCGTGACAGCCCAGTCGGCCCCACGCCTCGAGCGAAATCTGCGACTAGTGAAGCACCAGCCCGTACACTAGCAGGATCTGCGGTACCACCATCACGCGTCTCGTCACCTACTCAAAATATGCACAAAACTATTTTCGTTCCTATTTTTAAAAAATATGATGCATGTCAAACAATACGCACGCACACCACAATCAACAACATAAAATCTTAAAGTTCTACGGTGTAGGCCCACTTGGACAAAACACATGCATGCACTGCTTACCTGGTGTCCTAAGCTTGCTCGACGGACAGTTTCGCTAAAAAGCCTAAACCTAAAACACAACCAATCACTCATTAGTATTTATTTCAAAATTCACGAAATAGCTAAAAATAACATTCCTTAACTACACTCATGAAATTCCAACTAAAACGGATCACTGGTTTGGTTCGACCAAAAACCAGCCTAAAGTTCAGAGGCGCATAACTTTTGCGTCCTTTAACGGAATCGAGTGATTCAAGTGGCTAAACGTCCCCTTAGGAACCTAGTTTAACATACAAAGACAGATTTTAAAACCGTAAGCCGCAGCTAGGTGGAAAAACCCCGAAACCAAATCTGCCCCTTTTTATTAAATTTCACATTTTTGTTTTTCTTCAACCAAAACTCACTCAATTTAACTTTACCCACCAAAAACAGCCATGCCACTATCACACGTCGAAATTCTACGAAAAATGCTCACTAATTTGACTTGGACCAAAATCCGACATAAACTTCCGTCGCGCATAACTTTTGCGTCGGATATCGAAATCGAATGATTCCAGCAGCCAAACGCTCCTCTAACCACTTATTTTAACCCACTTAAACAAAATTTAAAACGATTAACCGTAGCCCCATCAAAATCTCCAAAAATAGAACTGTTCTTATACGAAAAATATCTGAAATCTCAATATCGGTCCAATTTCGCCAATTTCTTTACCGAATATCAACATTTCGGTTTGACAATGCATACATTAACAATTTGGTGGTTCCTAATTAGAAAAAAGCATAGCAGCACAAAACTTCTCATGGTTCTCTTCCCAAAACCGTGCATTTTTAAACCGGCTCATTGAACCCTGAAATTCACCTCTATTCCTCCTAAATTTTAGCACAAAATCCCTGAAATGTAGAAGCAAAAGCAACTCCACGCTCAGTCATCAAAGCAGGACAAGAGCGAAAGAGAAAACTTCCTGTTTCTTATTCGGTTCTGTCGCGGGATGGCTGAGCCAAACACACACACACACTAGGTTCTAAAACACCCCATAAAAAGGAGCTCTAACCGTCAGAATTTCAAGAAGGACTGAGGTTCCAAGTTCGGTCGACAGAAATCGAAACAGGGGAGAACTCACCTGTGTTTTTAGCTCGGGAAGAACCCACTCACGTCGAGTTTCTGCCTCGCCGGAACCGTCTAGCACGTCACGTCTCTCCCACGGTGGTCGATCGCGGGCAGTTCGCCCCCTCCTCGATCACTCTCTCGCTTGCGTCTCTCTCGGGCGTTCGACTCGCAGAACACCGAAGTGGAATGGCTTCTTCGTGAAGCCATTCCGCTTAACATATAATTTATTTATTTATTTTTTTGTTTTAATTGATTAAATTACCAAAATGCCCTCACATTTTCTTACCGTCCGTAACTTCGTTAAAGTCTCGTCCTCTCCACTTTAAAATTTCAAAAACCATCACTAGAATTAGATTTTGAGCTCTATGACTTAATTTACTCGTTAAAATATTTTCTGAAACTCCAATTGAGATTAAATTAAAAATTTCAGAAATTAGATTTAAAAATCTCAAATTTTTCAGGTTATTACATCCCCCCACCTTATAAGAATTTTGTCCCCAAAATTTAAGTACCGAACAATTTGGGATACCGACGCTCCATGTCTCCACGCCGCTCCCTAGTAGTTTCCTCGACACCATGGTTGCGCCACAACACCTTGATCAACGGGATCTCCTTGTTGCACAGCACCTTCACAGCTGATCCTAAAATCCTCATTGGCTTCTCCTCGTAGGACAGCGTCGGCTGTCATGGAAAACATCATGAATGGCATCCATCGACGAAGGCAACTGAAGCTGGTACGCAGTTTTCCCAATCCGCTTGACAATTGGGAATGGTCCCACAAACCGAGGGTTGAGCTTCCCCTGCTTTTCGAACCTCACCACTCCTTTGAACGACAAGATCTTAAGAAACACCTCGTCGTCCTCATTAAACTCCAACTCTCGACGCCTCTGAACAGCATAACTCTTCTGTCGACTCTGAGCCACTTCAATCCTCTTCCGTATCACAGAACTTTTGTCGACAATCTGCTGTATAATCTCAAGACCTATCCATCGGGCCTCCCCAACCTCATCCCAATACAATGGCGACCTACACTTCCTTCCGTAGAGGGCCTTGTACGGTGCCATACCAATAGTGGACTGGTAGCTATTATTATACGAGAATTCCACTAACGGTAAGAACTTGCTCCAAGCCGCCTGAAACTCCAACACATAGGCCCTGAGCATATCCTCCAGAATCTTTATAGTTCGCTCTGACTGCCCATCGGTCTGAGGATGAAAGGCCGTACTGAAATCTAACTTGGTGCCCATAGCATTATGCAGACTCTTCCAAAATGTGGACGTGAACCCGGGGTCTCGGTCTGAAACAATCGACACCAGAATCCCAGAAAACTGCGTATCTCGCTAGCACTGGTGGGCCGCGGCCCCTCCTTTACAGCCTGAACCTTCACCGGATCAACTGAAATACCCTCAGAGGAGATAACATGCCCCAAGAAGTAAATCATGTCCAACCAAAATTCGCACTTCGAGAACTTAGCATACAGCTGATGCTGGCTCAGAATAGTCAATACGGTCCTCAAGCGCTCCTTATGCTCCTCCTCACTCTGCGAATAAATCAGAATGTCGTCGATAAACACAATCACAAACTTGTCCAGATACTCCCTGAACACCTGGTGCATTAGATCCATAAAGGCAGCAGGGGCATTGGTCTACCCTAAAGACATAACCAGGAACTCAAAATGCCCGTACCTCGTCTTGAAGGCCGTCTTCGGTACATCATCTCCCTTCACCTTCAACTGATGATAGCCGGACCGCAGGTCGATCTTAGAAAACACTCGGGCACCCTATAGCTGATCAAATAAACCCTCAATCCTCGACAATGGATACCTGTTCTTCACCGTTAACTTATTCAACTCCCGATAGTCAATACACATATGTAGAGATCCGTCCTTCTTCTTGAAGAATAGAACTGGCGCACTCCAAGGTGAAAAACTAGGGCGTATAAAGCCCTTATCCGTCAGTTCCTCCAACTGAGCCTTCAGCTCCTTAAGTTCGGTAGGTGCTAACCTATACGGGTTCTTGCACACTGGCTTGGTAACTGGGAAAACATCTATCTCAAATTTAATCTCCCTGTCAGGGGGCAACCTTGGCAAATCATCACGAAACACCTCCGGGAACTCCTGCACAACAAGAATATCCTGTATCCGAGTATCACCCTATGACTGCGCATCCCCGACACTTGCCAAAAAAACCCTGGCGACCCTTGCCCAACAACCGTGGAGTCTGACGAGTAAAGATAGCAGAAATCCTGGCAAGACCTTTACCTGCTTTAAATGTGTAGCTCTCCCTGTCCAGGGGACGAAAATGAACATTTCTAGTCCTGCAGTCAATCTTCGCATGATGTCTGAATAGTCAGTCCATTCCCAAGATCACTTCATAACCGCTCATATGGAGTATGACTAGCTCGGCATATAACTGCTTATTCCCCACTGTCACCACATTGCCTCGCACCACCTGTTCCGAATACAAATGTTCCCCTGATGACAAGGTCACATCATAATGTCGCTCGGTGGGACTGAACTCCAAGTTTGCCTTAACAACAAAACCCATTTACACAAATGAGTGCGTGGCGCCCGTATAAACCAAGGTATAAGCTGCCACACCAGAAACAAAAATGCTACCTGCAATCACTGATGGCTAGGCAGCATCATCTAGCTCAAAAAGGGCAAAAACCATCGGTGTAACTCTGGCTGACGTCCTGCTCGCAGTTGGGCATCTGTTGGCAAAATGTCCTACCTCATTGCAATCGAAACAGAAGTTCTGACGCGGCTTCTGGCACTCTCTAGCCATGTGCCCCACCTCGCCAATGTTATAACACCGCACTTGGCCCACTCTGCACTCGCCCGGGTGGGTCCTTTGACACTTCAGGCACACTGGAAACTGTCCCGACCCCTGCGGCCTCTTGGTGCTCCCATGGCTACTAGAACTGTCACTAGGCCTCTTCAGGCCCTTCTGCATGGACGCTTCCCCGCTCGACTATGGCAGCGACTCTCTGAATGATCTCCGAAGCTGCTCCTTGGGTACCTCCCGATAACTAGGAAGCTTCGCCCGAGCCTCCTCAATATCCAGGGCCTTTGCCATCACCTCCTCATATGGCATGCCTTGGGTCCCGGCAATCCGCATTCCCATATATATCCGGCTTCAGGCCCTTCACAAACTAATGTACCTTATTCTCATCGAGGCTCACCAAATGCCTTGCAAACCGCGACAAGGCCTAAAACTGTCGTACATACTAGGCCACTGTGCCGGTCTACCTCAACTGCGCAAACTCCACCATCTTCTGTGTCCTGACAGAATGGCTGAAATACTTACCGAAAAACAACGAGCTGAACTCATCCCAGGTCATGGTCTTCACATCTCTCGTGACCACTACAGTATCCCACCAATGGCTCGCATCCTTGGCAAGATAGAATGTCACACTAGAAACTTTGTCCTGCTCCTCCACCTTTGTAAAACCCATCATCCTCTCCATGCTCCGTATCCACTCCTCAGCACTGAGAGGATCCGGAGATGACTCGTCAAAAGTCAGGGGTCTAAGTCTATGCAGCCTGTCACCCCCTCTGTCAGGCAAACCCTGGGCTCTAAACTGACCCTGGTTGTCCCTGCTCATAAATCTCTCCAACTGGTGAGACTGACGGTGGACTAACTCGGTAAGTTGTCGGACAGTATCATCCATGTCGCCCACAGCTCTAGGAGGCGCCTCTCGTCGTTGTTGCCCTCTACCTCTACCTCTCGTCTCTCCCGACATTTTCTACCTTTAACATATACAAAGCTCACATTAGTACTACAATAAATTCAAATCTGAACACTTACAGTTGGTGGAGTGCTCCCGTGCAGCAGCTGGCGGTGTTAGGTAATCCTCTGAACGACGTCGACCCCGTGGCTCTGATACCATAACTGTAACACCTAGAGAAACCCACACAGTCCCGGTGCGCTACAGTACGTCTACACACTATGACACACTAACACTCGACATAACTCACTCAATTTAATACCACTTTCGTTTTAAAATCATCTTCAAAAGAATAATTGTGAGTATGAAAAATTTTCTTCTCGATTCGAAAATAACCCGCGCCACGAAGAGGGAACACGAAATTCTCAATATAAAAATACGCAGTAGAAAAGAAAATAATTTAAATTAGTTTTAAAATAAACCGACAAGACTCGAAATCGTAGGAAAGAATCCAACACCCCTCGAACTACACAAATTCGGTGCCGCGCACCCACATCCCCCACTCCGACGCTCTGCGCACACCCTCACGGTGCCAGACGAGCCAACTCAACATCACCGCGTGCCCCACGCACCGTGCCTCCATACGGCACGTCCGCGTGCACGCCCTCACTCGGCGCCGCATGACTCGTGAGCACCCGCAGGGCCGCGTGCCCCACGCACCTGCGATCGCGTCGTACTCCCACACTCATCTACACTTTTCTAGCACTCGCTGTACACATCCCTACCTATTCCATATCCTTTCGACTCCCAACCCCTCTCCTGAAATTTCGACAGAGTAACGCCTAAAAACTGGCTATCCCAAAAATTTAAAACCCTGCCCACAGTTCACCAAAAACTAATAGTATTTATCTATCAACCATCCAGAGAATCTCCATAACAAAACCAGAGTTTAAAGACAACGACAATCCATCAAATACAAATGAAGAAAGTCCACAGTATAGAGCAATATCATACTCTAATATATAAAAATATGTACGCGTCCCCAAAACACTACAATCATTCTATAGAATCCTGTACAACCGACGTCTATACAAACTCTTCTATCCGCATAATACCCGACACAAAATAACAACTCAACGAATCTCACCATCACCTACCACCACCACGGGTCGGGTCGCCGTAACAAAGTCCGCCGCCCGGTGCCTCGGTCGCACGCCGCCAACCGTTCTATGCCTCAGGACTGGGCTCCGGAGGCTCACCAGCAATATCGTCAGCACCTACACCATAGAACACACAACATAACCCTAACGCTCAGTAAGTAGTACAATATGAAAGTAAAAGCTGACAATGCAATCCTATCACATGCGCTCACACTCATGTTGTCACATCTGTGACGCGTAGTGTAACCGCACCAGGGTAAGGAGGAACCTAACGCCACCCTACACCCTGACACGTTGCTATCGTCCCGGACTCCCCAGTAACGAGGCCCACAAGGAACTTAGTTTAACATATTAAGACGGATTTTAAAACCGTAAGCCGCAGCTTGGTGGAAAAACCCCAAAACCGAATCTGCCACTTTTTATTAAATTTCACATTTTTGTTTTTCTTCAACCAAAAGTCACTCAATTTAACTTTACGCGTCAAAAACAGCCATGCCACTATCACACGTCGAAATTCTACGAAAAACGCTCACTAATTTGACTTGGACCACAATCCGACATAAATTTCCGACGCGTAAAATTTTTACTCAAATATCGGAATCGAACGATTCCACCGGCCAAACGCTCATCTAACCACCTATTTCAACCCACTAAAACAGAGTTTAAAACGATTAACGGTAGCCCCATCAAAATCCCCAAAAACAGAACTGTTCTTATACGAAAAATATCCGAAATCTCAACTTCGGTCCAATTTTGCCAATTTCTTCACCGAACATCCACATTTCGGTTTACCAATGCATACATTAACAATTTGGTGGTTCCTAATTAGAAAACAGCATGGTTGCACAAAAATTCTCACGGTTCTCTTCCCAAAACCGTGCATTTTTCAACCGGCTCATTGAACCCTGAAATTCACATATATTCCTCCTAAATTTTAGCACAAAATCCTTGAAACGTAGAAGCAAAAGCAACTCCACGCTCGGCCATCAAAGCAGGACAAGACCGAAAGAGAAAACTCCTTGTTTCTCTTTCGGTTCTATCACGGGAAGGTCGAGCCACACACACACACTCACTAGGTTCTAAAACACCTCACAAAAACGAGCTCTAACCGTCGGAATTTCAAGAAGGACTGAGCTTCCAAGTTTGGTCGACAGAAACCGAAACAGGGGAGAACTCACCTGTGTTTTTAGCTCGGGAAGAACCCACTCCCGCCGAGTTTCTAGCTCGCCAGAACCGTCTAGCGCGTCACGTCTCTCCCCCGGTGGTCGATCGCCGGCAGTTCGCCCCCTCTCCGATCACTCTCTCGCTCGTGTCTCTCTCAGGCGTTCGACTCGCAGAACATTGAAGTGGAATGGCTTCTTCGTGAAGCCATTCCACATAACATATAATTTATTTATTTATTTTTTTGTTTTAATTGATTAAATTACAAAAATGCCCTCACGTGTTCTTACCGTCCATAACTTCGTTAAATTCTCGTCCTCTCGACTTTAAAATTTCAAAAACCATCACTAGAATTAGATTATGAGCTCTATGACTTAATTTACCCGTTAAAATATTTTCCAAAACTCCAACTGATATTAAATTAAAAATTTCAGAAATTAGATCTAAAAATTCAAAATTTTTCGGGTTATTACATACACCACGGAACAGACAATATAAACCTAATGCTCAATAAGTAGTGCATAATGAAACGTAAAACGACAATGCAATACTATCACATACAGTCTGGACACTCAAACTCATGTTGTCACCATTCTGAGACGCGTAGTGCAGCCAGGCCAGGATGAGGGTGAATCTCGCATCACGCTACACCCTGAAACGTCGCCATCATTCCGTACTCCCCAGTAAGGAGGCCTACAAGCCACACAATCGTGCCACAGGACGGTCTAGCCGGCCCACTCCCCGAGCAGAATTCGCGACTGGTGAAGCACCGACCCACTACCCGAGAAGGATCCGCGGCGCCACTGCCCATCATCCTCACCATCAACACATACACGTCACGTGACAGCCCAACCGGTCCATTCGCCGAGTGGAATCCGCGGTTGGTTAAGCACCAGCCCACTCCCCGAGCAGGATCCGCTGTACCACCGCCACACGTCTCACTACTACTTACTAAAAATAATGCTCAAAACTATTTTCGTTCACTTTTCAAAACATGATGCATCACTGAACAAACATGCAAACCGCACAATACCACTTTACTGTCCCATGGTGTAGGCCCGTAAGGGCAATGCACATGCGCACACTACCTACACTACTTACCTGGCGTCCTAGCTCTCCGTGGTGCTCGTTTCACCCGAAACCTGCTCAACCTACAACAAAAACCGACTTCCCGTCAAAATTCATCCCACTAGCTCAATACTTCACGAACTTACCAAAATTGCTCACTAACCTGTCTTGTCTCAAAAATCATCCCAACTTTTGACGCGCATAACTTTTGCGTCGGTTAACAGAATCACTCGATTCTAGTGGCCAAACGTTCCAATCGTAACCTAGTTTAACACACTAAAAAGGGTTTTTAAAACGAATGTCAATAGCTAGGCCAAAAATTCACAGCCTGTTCCGTATTAGTGCTTAAAATCCCATATTCTCTATCTTTCGATAAAACTCAACAATTTCCTTGTCAATCCATTACATTTATCGTCAACAATGCCATAACAACAATAATCAATCCAATAAATGCTCCAACTCTAAAACCCTAAATCTCTAGCCATCAATTTCTCCTCAAGCTCCAATAACAAAATAAATTAACCCAAAAATTTCTTAAACTTACCTTGAACCGCTGAAATGGAGGAGAAAACCACAAACAACTGCCGACTGAATGACGCAGTAAGGAGGAAGCCGAAAGGAAAATCGCGGCTGGGAGGGGGGAAGAAATGACAGAAAGAGGAGAGGGTTTCTGTGAATCCCTCTCCTCTCTGTTAATATTTTATAAATAAAAAAATATAATAATAATAATAATAACCTAATTGCTATTTCATGCTCACACTTTAATCTTTTAATCAAACGACCATTCAATCCATTTTTGGTCGGATTCCTAAAATTTTCTCCCTACCACTAGCCTCGAAATAATTCCCCACCTAACCTTACAAATTTTTCGCTCTGCATTCCGATCCGAATCATGTCATTTATCGTCCTGACAATTCAAAAATTGGTACCGCGAAATTACGGTTGTTACACAATCAAATCAGCAGGCATACTCTTATTTCCCACTGATATGACACTGTCACGCACCACTTGATCGGAGTAGATGCGCTCACCAGATAGTAGCCTCACTTCATATGTACACCCGGCTGGTTTAGCCCATAAATTTACTTTCACCACAAAAGTCGTAGCAACAAAGGAGTGTGATGCTCCTAAATCTATCAAGTAGTACCGTACCTGAAATGACAGTTGGTCGATATTCACCCTCGTGCTCTATCATAGCAAAGATCCGGGGCATCATCTTGGCTGGCCTCTTCTTTGCTGCAAGGCAGTCCCTAGATATGTGATCGGTCTCCTTATAGGTGAAGCACCAGTTGACTCTCGGCTTTGTTTAGTTTCGTGAAATATGACCAGTTTCATTGCAATTGTAGCATTTGCCTGTAAACTGTCTGCATTCTTCTGGATGGCTGTTCAAGCACTTTGGACATTGGGGGACCTATTCTGGATTTGCGGTTTCTCTCCCCCCCACCCCTCCTCCTCCTCCTCTAATCTCTAATCATATACAATGCCACTTGGCCTCTTGGTTCCAAAAAACGATCCTCCCCTGCTCGTCTGTGGTGTGATCTCCTTAAAGAATCTTCTAGTGGCTTCTCCTTGCCTCACACATTTGGCTTCTGCCCCCTCCACTGCCGATGCTTTGGCCACGACTCTTGCATACGGTAGTCCCTCGATTCCAGAGATTGTCACGCCTCTATATATCTCTGGCTTTAACCCTTGCACAAACTATACTACCTTTTCTTCTTCGTTACTCACCAATTGGCTTGCAAATCGGGACATTGCTTCAAACTGTCTGACGTACTCACCTACTGGCCCAGTCTGTTTTAACTGTAAGAATTCTAACCTCTTCACAGCTTGGACCGTTCGATTGTAATACTTGTCATAAAACATTTCTTTAAATCTCTTCCAGGTCAAGTTCTGCGCAGCTATAATGGCCTCTACTGTCTCCCACCAACTCTGAGCGTCGTTCGATAAGTGGAATGTCACACATGTAACCATATTCCCCTCCTCCACATTGGCATACTTGAGCATGTTTTCAATGGTGCATTTTCATCTTTCTGCAACAGTCGGATCTGTCATATGGCCCTCAAATGTCGGAGGCTTCAATCTCCTGAACCTTTCTCCACTAGAACCCGATCCATGGCTCCTTTGCCTTTGATTTGGTAGCATTCCCAATTGTTGGGATTGCCTGTCGACCAACTCGGTCAGTCATCTCATCGTAGCTAAGTTGCCATCATTCTCTTACCTTGCTGCCTCTCATGGAACTCTAGGGTATCCATCTCGGCTAATTCCTGTACGAGGTTAGCGTACTCTAATCTTAGTCATAATCTAACTAAAAATAAACAAATACTTACAGTTTGTGGAGCACGTTGCATGGCGGCCGGCAATGTTGGGTAATTCTTTGAACGAAATGACCATTTAGCTCAGATACCAACTCTATAGTGACCCCGAAAACCTACCTATTTTCGGTGCGCTTACTGCTCTGATACCAACTTTATAGCGACCCCAGTCCACCTTGAACCTGTTTTGCTACTTACTTACTTTTTGACTCGTATTTTAATAATTCGCATAAAATTTAAAACTTTTATTCATCGACTTAAAACGACATTTTTTAAAATATTTTAAATAGCATTGCAGCAGAAAACTCAATTAAAATCAGTTTGGATAAAACTTCATTTTATGAAACGTAAAACAGAGACACCCAGTCGACAACTGTAAGCATCGGTCGACACCTGTAAGCATCGGTCGACACTTGGGTTCTCTCGGATTTTTCATCGGTAGACACTGGCAATACTGGTCGACACGTCAATTCTCTCTGTTTCCATCAGTCGACCCCCGTGGTCGATACCTCTACCATCCCCTTCATTCCTGGTCAATACCTACAGCCGTAGGTCGACACCTTGATCCCCTCTGTTTGTGCAGGTCGACCTTCGCAGTCAACACCACTGTCATATTTACACTACCGGTCGACCTCTAAAATCATGGGTCGACACTTAGTTCGGCACTGCCTGCGCAGGTTGGATACCGCGGTCGACACTCTCATTGATTTTACACTAACCGGTCGACACCTCATTACTCTCTGCCCACACAAGTCGAACCCTGCGGGCGACACCCACATTCCATTTTACACTAACCGGCCGACACTTATATACTCCGGTTAACACTTTGCACCAGCAATATAAAAAATTAAAACTACTTCGAAAGAAAACACACGACGAACACTTCCACGATTAAAACCACAAAGTAAAGACTTTTATTTTTAAGACATAATCTCCTCAAGTAATTTCAAAAACATAACCCTACACCACTCCCAACTATAATCGTGTCACCCAACCTATACCCTCAAAAATCTGTACACAAGTGTTTAACACAAAATGTTTACAAAATTCGACAACCTATCCCACCATGGTTGTGTTGCCCCAACAAACTACCTGCACTGGCATACAGCATGCGTCACCAACCACCATCCTAATCATGCCCGTCACCTAACAACTCACTAGAGAGCTCGTCGTTATCTACAACACGGAACACAAAACATAAGCATAATGATTAGCAAGTATGGAATACGAACTGAAAATCAATGCACAACTCAACCCCTAACACATGCAGTTTCTACACTTGGTTTCGTTTTCATTTTGTTTTCATTGTTATCATCTCCCACTTTCACGTGTGAGTCAAGTAGGCACCAATCCTATCACACTCAGGATGGCCAAACCATAACCCACGGATCGAGATTAGAGGCACACATCATGTTCACACACGGGACGACGATACAAAATCTCCTCCCAACATTGATCATAGAACCCTCTAGTGCTTTCTCACTAGCACGTTAACGACGAGACGTCCACAAACCATGTCATCTTACGTACTTTCATCAATCGGAACCCTATAGTGCTTTCTCACTAGCACGTTAACGACGAGGCATTCCCATACGTGGCATCTTTTCTTATCTGATTACATTTCATATGCACAATTTAAAACATGCTCAAAACTCGTTCTTTCGTAATTCAAAACCATGATGCATGTCAACACATATGCACAGCCAACTGACCAAACAACAAAACAAACAATCAAAACAAACAAGTAATCCTACCGTTCCATGGCGTAGGCCCGAAGGAAACATAGAAACAATCCATTACTTACCTGTCGTACGCTCACTGAGAATACCTACAAAATCACACATTCATCAATTCTAACTCGTTCAATTCATAACTTCCTAGCTTGAAAGTCATAACTCGTACAAAACAAAAACTCTCCACTAAACCAAAAATTCAACTCAATTTCTGACCAACTTCGAAAATTTATAACTTCTACAATACTCGTCCGAATTTGACGATCTAAAGTGCTACAAACTTACAGAACCTCTAGTTTCTAATGGTACTATCCATTTCCTAATTGCACATCGACAACTTGGCCGGATGTGGCCAAACAGACACCGTTCCACAATTCGTATATTCGGCTACTCAACCTCTCAATCTTTCTCATCAAATCTCATAATCTACTTCTACTTCTAGCTTAAACACCAGCATACTAATAGAAATTAATTCCAACTTCAAATCCTCGTATTACCCTCCTAGGTTTCACCTAAGCTTTCCAACACTCTCACTAAATTTGATTTTAACATTCGAAACGGCTAAATAACTAACTAACTACTACAAACTAACTAAAACATAGCTTAGATTTGAAGATTCACAGAGGAACGGAGGAGAATCGCTGAGGGCTTCACGTGGGGGAAGGGGAGAAATGGAAAGGGGAGGGTTGCGCTGGAGAATACACCATAAGGTGTTTTGGTTTCTCTTCTATTTTTTTTTAATAATAATAATAATAATAATCTTAATTACTATTTCGCCCTTAATTATAATTCGTTTAATAAATCTACTATTCGATACGTGTTCGGTTGAAATCTTAAAATTTTTGCTTCACCATTGTCCCAAAATAATACAATTCCGACCAAAACTCCACCGATTGTAATTATGTAAGTCCGAAATTAATTTAAACGGAAAATTCTGGGTATTACAATTACACATTTTCATAGTCTCATCCTTCATTGGAACTAATAATTAGGACACACCACACGGGCTCATTAGCTCTCTAATATAGCCCTTATCCAATAATTTGTGCAGTTGATCATGAAGTTTCTTTGTTTCTTTGGGGTTTATTCTGTAGGGTGGTCTATTTAATAGCATAGCCACATGTTGTAAATCGATTTGGTGTTCAATACCTCTAAGAGGTGGTAGCCCTCAGGGTAGTTCTTCGGGAAAGATGTTTGGGAATTTATGGAATCAATCCTTAACAGGGCTAGGTATAACTCATAACTCTATGATCCTATCTTTAAATATTATCATTATCAAGTGTCTCCTCTTATGACAGATGCCACTAATTCTTTTTTTGTCATGAAAAGACTTCTCTTGTTCTTCTCTTCCTTTCTAATGACATCATCTTTCGCTATTTGTTCGAGTGTAAGAGGTGCTAATTTAAAGGTTTTACCTCCAAACTTTAGGGAGTAATGATAGGTGAACCCATCATGGTCGACCTTACGATCATATTACCAGGGTCGGCCTAAGAGTAAATGACTTGCACTCATCGGTAGTACATCACAAAAGACTGTATCCTTGTACTTGCCTAATGTAAACTCCACGGTCACTTGTTTGGTCACTTTAACATCATCTCTATCATCCAACTATTTTAGCTTATAAGGGTGGGGGTGTGGACTAGTATCTAAGCCTAGCTTGGTAACTATTTCCTTGGATGCTACTTTATATGAAATTTAAAACACTGTACTAAAATGCATTTCTAACATGTGCTTTCATTTCCATATTATTCGTCCTTAGAAGAACCCAACTCCTCAAAGTTATGATCTAGATGACGATGAAGAGACGATCAATTCCTCCAAAGTTGACATTGGGGAATTTACTTCAACCAAAGCTACAATCCTCGTAATCATTGGATAGCAGATTAGTTTCTCCAAAGCTGACATTGGAGAAAATTAGGATCTAACCAAGGCTATGATCTAAATGACGGTGGATATAATGCCCGTAATTTGGTGTTGTGCCCCATAGGTGTAATAACCCGGAAGATTTTGACTTTTTAAATCTAATTTCTAAAATTTTAATTTAAGCTCAGTTGGGGTTTTGAGAAATGTTTCAACGGGTAAAATTAAGTTATAAAATGTGGAATCTAGTTTTAGCGTCGATTTTTGAAAATTTTAAAGTCGGGAGCACAAGAATTTAACGGAGTTACAGACGATAAAAACATGTGAGGGCGTTTTTGTAAATTAATTAACTAAATTAAAAAAAAACCTGTTAAGTGGAATGGCTTCACGAAGAAGCCATTCCACTTCACGCGTTCTGCAACCCAAACGCCCGAGAAGTGGGAGACGTGAGAGAAGGAGAGAAAACTCTGAGGTCCGACGATGGTTGACGACCGGAGAAGAGGTTAGCGGCAACCGACGTGGTTTGGGAGCTTCGACGAGTCGGGACGACGTGTAGCTTGACCATTCCTCTGCTGAAGACCCAAGGTAAATCGCCCTCTTCCATTTTTGTTTTGTACCAGCAAGTGGGGAGTTTGGTTGCTTTCGAACTCCCGCTTTGTTTGAGCCCGGTCCATGGTGTTTAGAAGATAGGGTCGGTGCGCTAGGGGCTCGGCATTTCGGCCCCAAACCCGACCAAGAATAGGTGGGGATGTCCCCTGCAACTCCTCTATTTTTGGTGGCCAAAGGTATAGTATTGCCTGTTTTTCGGCCTCGGCTAGTTGTGCCAAGTGTGGAGGGATTTGCAGCGGGAAAAAAAGGGTGGGCATCGGCGGTGTTCTGGTTTTAAGGAGAAAACCGGGAGGGATTGTACTGCCATTTGAACTCTTTGATCGAGAAGCTTCAAATTGTTGTTAGTTTATGCATAATTGATTGGAATGTGGCTGCATGGTGAAAAATTTGGTGAAATTTGGTCAAAGTTGACATTTTCAAATTTTTTTCATATACAAACAGGTTCTATTTTTTGCCATTTGGGCTTAGCTCTGTTGTCCGTTTTAAATTCAGTTTTTGTGGGTTAAACTAGGTTGTTAGAGGAACGTTTGGCCGCTGGAATCGTTCGATTTTGATATCCGACACAAAAGTTATGCGCATCGGAAGTTTATGTCAGATTTTGGTCCAAGTCAAATTAGTGAGCGTTTTTCGTAGAATTGTGACGTGTGATAGTAGCATGGCTGTTTTTGATGCGTAAAACTAGTTTTGAGTCAGTATTGGTTGAAGAAAATGAAAATGTGAAATTGGATAAAAAGGGCAGATTCGATTTCGTTATTCTTCCACCTAGCTGTGCGTTACCATTTTAAAATCCGTTATGTTATACTAGGTTTCTAAGGGTACGCTAGGCTCTTGAATTACTCGGTTCTGATAAAGGACGCAAAAGTTATGCGCGTCCGAAGTTTAGTCTAATTTTTGGTCGAACTGAATTAGCGACTCGTTTTAGTTGGAATTTCAAGGGTTTAATTAAGGGATATTATTTTTAACTTATTTGGTGAATTTTGAAGTAAAGATTGATGAGTGATTTTTTGTGTTTTAGGGTGAGGCATTTTTGGCGAAGCTGTGCGTCGAGTTAGCTTAGGACGCCAGGTAAGTAGTGCATGCATGGGTTTTGCCCAAGTGGGCCTACACCGTAGAACTTTAAGATTTATGTGATTGATTGTGGTGTGCGTGAGTATTGTTTGACATACATCATATTTTTAAAAAAGGAACGAAAATGATTTTGAGCATGTTTTGAGTAAGTGGTGAGACGCGTGGCGGTGGTACCGCGAATCCTGCTAGTGTGTGGGCCGGTACGTAACCAACCGCGGATTGCACTCGACGAATGGACCGGCTGGGCTGCACGCGGCGCGTATGTGTTGACGGTGAGGATGTTGGGCAATACTACCACAGATCTTACTAGTGTGTGGGCCGATGCAACACCAGTCGCGAATTCTGCTCGAGAAGTGTGCCGGCTGGGCTGTCGCGAAACGTGTGTATGGCAACTGTGGCCCCGTTGATGGGGAGGTTAGGATGGGGGCGATGTGTCAGGGTGTAGTGTGGCGGGAAATACACCCTCACCCTGATGTGGTTGCTGTGTGGTGATGTGTGTGTGTAGCTTGTGGGCCTCGTTGCTATGTAGTCTGGGACGGTAGTGACGTGTCAGGGTGAAGGGTGGCGCTAGGTTCCTCCTTACCCTGGTGCGGCTACACTACGCGTCACGGATGTGACAACATGAGTGTGAGTGTAGAGACTGCATGTGATAGGATTGCATTGTCGGCTTTTACTTTCATATTGTACAACTTACTGAGCGTTAGGCTTATGTTGTGTGTTCTATGGTGTAGGTGCTAACGATATTGCTGGTGAGTCTCGAGAGCCTAATCCTAAGGCGTAGTATGGTTGGCAGTGTCTAATCGGGGCACCGGACGGAGGATTTTGTTAGGGCGACCCGACCCGTAGAGACGGTTGGTGATGGCTTGGCTATTGCGGGTATTTTATTTTGCTGTGTCGATGTACAGTTGATTAGACGAGTTGTATAAGCGTCGGTTGTATAGGGGTTTATGGAATGCGTGTGATTTTGGTGACGTACGCATCTGGTTTACATGTAGGAGCTTGGTATTGCTCTATATTATGGACTTTCCTCATTTGTAGTTGATAGATTTTCGTTGTCTTTAAACTTTGATTATTTTGTTATAGAGATTTTTGGGATGGTTGATAGATAAATATTGTTAGTTTCTGGTGAACTGTGGGGAGAGTTTAAATTTTGGGATAATAAGTTTTTAGCCGTTACTCTGCCAAAATTTCGGGAGAGAGTTTGGGAGTCGAGATGATATGGAATAGGTCGGGATGACGTGGTGCTCTATATTATGGACTTTCCTCATTTGTAGTTGATAGATTTTCCTTGTCTTTAAACTTTGATTATTTTGTTATAGAGATTTTTTGGATGGTTGATAGATAAATATTGTTAGTTTCTGGTGAACTGTGGGGAGAGTTTAAATTTTGGGATAATCAGTTTTTAGCCGTTACTCTGCCGAAATTTCGGGAGAGAGTTTGAGAGTCAAGAGGATATGGAATAGGTCGGGATGTGTACAGGGAGTGTTAGAGAAGTGTGGAGGGGAGCGGAAGTGCGGCGAGGTCGCAGGTGCCCGGAGCACGCGGCCCTGCGGGTGCTCATGGGTCTTGCGGCGTCGGGTGAAGGCGTGCGTGCGGACGTGTGGTACGGAGGTAGGGTCCGTGTGGCACGCGGCACTGTGAGCATGCGCGTGACGTGGTGATGTTGAGTTGGCACGCGCAGCACCGTGAGGGTGCGCGAGGGGCGTCGAAGTGAGGGCGTGGTTGTGCGACACCGAATCTGTGTAGTTCAAGGTATGTGTTGAACTCCTTCCTAGGATTTCGAGTCTTGTCGTTTTATTTTAAAAATATTTTAAATTGTTGTCTTTTCCACTGCGTATTTTTATATTGAGGATTTCGTGTTCCCTTTTTGGGGCGCGAGTTGTTTTCGAATCGAGTTGAAAATTTTTATACTCACAAATATTCTTTTGAATATGATTTGAAAAAGAAAGTGGTATTAAATTGAGTGAGTTGTGTCAAGTTTCTGTATGTCATAGTTTGTAGACGTACTGTAGCGCACCGGGAACGTGTAGGTTCACGGGGTGTTACAGTTATGGTATCAGAGCCACGGGGTCGACGTCGTTCAGAGGATTACCTAACACCACCAGCCGCTGCACGGGAGCACTCCACCAACTGTTGCTGTTTAGATTTAAATTTATTGTAGGACTAATGTGAGTTTTGTGTATGTTAAAGGTAGAAAATGTTAGGAGAGGCGAGAGGCAGAGGTAAAGGCTGACCACGATGAGAGGCGCCTAGAGCTGTGGGCGATATGGATGATACTGTCCGGCAGCTTACCGAGTTAGTCCACCGCCAGTCTAAGCAGCTGGAGAGATTTATGAGCAGGGACGACCAGGGTCATTCTAGCACCCAGGGTTTGTCTGACAGAGGGGGTGATAGGCTGTATAGACTTAGACCCCTGACTTTTGACAGGTTATCTCCGGATCCTCTCAGCGCTGAGGAATAGATAGGGAGAATGGAGAGGATGATCGGTTTTACAAAGGTGGAGAAGCAGGACAAGGTTTCTAGTGCGGCATTCTATCTGGCCAAGAATGCGAGCCATTGGTGGGATACTGTAGTGGCCATGAGAGATGTGGAGACCATGACCTGGGAGGAAGTCAGGTCGGTGTTTTTCGGTAAGTATTTCAGCCATTCTGTTAGGACACGGAAGATGGTGGAGTTTGCGCAGTTGAGTCAGACCGGCACTGTGGCCGAGTATGTACGACAGTTTGAGACCTTGTCGCGATTTGCAGGGCATTTGGTGAGCCTCGATGAGAATAAGGTACATCAGTTTGTGCAGGGCCTGAAGCCGGATATCTATATTGGCATGCAGATTGTGGGGACTCGAGGCATGCCATACGAGGAGGTGGTAGAGAAGACCCTAGACATTGTGGAGGCTCAGGTGAAGCTTCCTAGTTATAGGGAGGTACCCAAGGAGCAGCCTCGGAGATCATTCAGAGAGTTGCTGCCATAGCCGAGCAGGGAGGTGTCCATGCAGAAAGGCCTGAAGAGGCCTAGTGACAGTTCCAGCAGCCAGAGGAGCACCAGGAGGCCGCAAGGGTCGAGAAAGTTTCTAGTTTGCCCAAAGTGTTAGAGAAGCCACCCAAGCAAGTGCAGAGTGGGCCCAGTGCGGTGTTATAACTGTGGTGATGTGGGCCACATGTTTAGGGAGTGCCAGAAGCTGCGTCAGAACCGTTGCTTCAACTGCAATGAGGTGGGACACTTTGCTAACAGATGCCTAGCTGCAAGTAAGACGTCAGTTAGAGTTGCAACGAGGGTCTTTGCCCTTTTTGAGCCAGATGATGCTGCCCAACCATCAGTGATTGCAGGTAATATTTTTGTTTCTGGTGTGGCAGCTTATACATTGATTGTTTCTCGTTTGTGTCGACGGGTTTTGTTTTTAAGGCAAACTTGGAGTTCAGTCCCGCCGAGCGACATTATGATGTGACCTTGCCATCAGGGAAACATTTGTATTCAGAACAGGTGGTGTGGGACAATATGGTGACAGTGGGGAAATAGCAGTTATATGTCGAGCTTGTCATACTTCATATTTGCGGTTATGAGGTGATCTTGGGAATGGATTGACTGTTCAGACATCATGCCAAGATTGACTGCAGAACCAGAGAGATTCATTTTCGTGCGCCAAGGCGGGGAAAGCTACACATTTAAAGGAGGTAAAGGTCTTGCAAGGATTTCTGCTAACGTTTCTCGTCAGACTCAACGATTGTTGGGCAAGGGTTGCCAGGGGTTTTTGGCAAGTGTCGGAGATGCGCAGTCACAGGGTGATACTCGGTTACAGAATATCCTTATTGTGCAAGAGTTCTTGGAGATGTTTCGTGATGATTTGCCAGGGTTGCCGCCTGACAGGGAGATTGAATTTGAGATAGATTTTTTCTTAGGTGCCGAGTTGGTGTGCAAGAACCCGTACAGGTTAGCACCTACCGAACTTAAAGAGCTGAAGGCTCAGTTGGAGGAGCTGATGGATAAGGGCTTTATATGCCCTAGTATTTCACCTTTGGGCGTGCCAGTTCTATTCGTCAAAAAGAAGGACGGATCTCTACATATGTGTATTGGCTATCGGGAGCAGAATAAGTTGACGGTGAAGAACAAGTACCTATTGCCGAGGATTGACGATTTGTTTGATCAGCTACAGGGTGCCCAAGTGTTTTCTAAGATCGACTTGAGGTCCAGCTATTATCAGTTAAAGGTAAAGGGTGAGAATCTATCGAAGACAGCCTTCAGAACGAGGTACAGACATTTTGAGTTCCTAGTTATGTCATTTGGGCTGACCAATGCCCTTGCTGCATTTATGGATTTGATGCACCGAGTGTTCAGGGAGTACCTGGACAAGTTTGTGATCGTGTTTATCGACGACATTCTGATTTACTCGCGGAGTGAGGAGGAGCACAGGGAGCACTTGAGGACCGTATTGACTATTCTGAGCTAGCATCAGCTGTACGCTAAGTTCTCTAAGTGCGAGTTTTTTTCTGACAGGATTCACTTATTGGGGCATGTTATCTCCTCTGAGGGTATTTCAGTTGATCCGGTGAAAGTTCAGGCTGTAAAGGAGTGGTCGCGACCGACCAATGCTAGCGAGATATGCAATTTTCTAGGGTTGGCTGGATATTATCGGAGCTTCATTGAGTGGTTCTCTAAGATCTCGGCTCCCTTGACTCGGCTGACTAGAAAGAATGCGAAGTATAAATGGAACGACAGGTGTGAGGACAGCTTCTAGACATTGAAGCAGAGATTGACTACGGCTCCTATGCTGACGCTGCCCGTGGAAGGAGAGAAAATATGCATTTATTGCGATGCCTCAAGGATTGGTTTGGGGTGTGTTTTGATGTAGGGTGGGAGAGTCATTGCCTATGTCTCTAGGCAATTGAAGGCTTATGAGCGGAATTATCCCACTCACGATTTGGAGCTTGCGGCTGTTGTATTTGCACTTAAGATTTGGAGGCATTACGTTTATGGGTAGCAGTACGAGATTTATTCAGACCATCAGAGCCTGAGGTACATTTTCACGTAGAAGTAGCTGAATTTAAGACAGAGGAGGTGGCTCGAATTGGTCAAGGATTATGATTTAGAGATCAAGTACCACCAGGGAAAAGCAAACGTGGTGGCAGACGCCTTGAGTCAGGTTACAGCTTCGACTGCTGCCATGACTTCGATAGGGCCTGTTCACTTGTTGACAGAGATGCAGAGGTTTAGCCTGGAGGTAGTTTCTGATCTGATAGCCACTCTTTTGGCCTTGTCGTTGAGGCCGACTATTTGGGACAGGATTAGGCAGGCCCAGGAGACTGACTCATAGTGTAGCGAGCTGAAGGCGAGCATGTAGGCCATGCCTAATTCTGAGTTCAGCTATTCAGAGGACGGGATTCTGAAATTTCAGGATAGGTGGTACGTTTCGAAGGATGAGGAGCTGAGGAATGATATATTATTAGAGGCTCATTCATCTTCTTTCTCTGTGCATCCTGGAAGCAGTAAGATGTACAGGGATTTAAATCAGCACTATTAGTGGCCTAACATGAAGCGAGTAGTGGCTGAGTATGTTGAGACCTGCGTAGTCTGTCATTAGGTGAAGGCGGAACATCATCGACCATCTGGGATGCTCCAACTATTGCCAATACCGGAATGGAAGTGGGAGCGGATCACTATGGATTTTGTAGTGGGACTACCGAGGACTACCAAGGGAAATGATGCTATCTGGGTGATCGTCGACAGGTTGATGAAGTCGTCTCACTTCTTGTCTGTGAGGATGACTTATACCATGGATCAGTTTGCCCAGTTATATATTCAGGAGATAGTCAGGCTTCATGGGATCCCGGTGTCGATTGTTTCAGACCGAGACCCCAGATTCACGTCCAAGTTTTGGAGGAGTCTGCATAAGACCATGGGGACCAGGTTAGATTTTAGTACGGCTTTTCATCTTTAGACCGACTGGCAGTCATAGCGGACTATACAGATTCTGGAGGATATGCTCAGAGCCTGTGTGTTGGAGTTTCAGGCGGCGTGCATTAAGTTCTTACTGTTAGTGGAATTCTCGTACAATAATAGCTACTAGTCCACCATTGGTATGGCGCCGTACGAGGCCCTCTACGGAAGGAAGTGCAGGTTACCATTTTATTGGGATGAGGTTGTGGAGGCCCGATTGATAGCTCCTGAAATTTTACAGCAGACTGTCGGCAAAATTTCTGTGATACGAAAGAAGATTGAAGCGGCTCAGAGTCGACAGAAGAGTTATTCTGATCAGAGGCATCGGAAGTTGGAGTTTAGTGAGGGCGACGAGGTATTTCTGAAGATCTTGCCGTTCAAGGGAGTAGTGAGGTTCGGGAAGCGAGGGAAACTCAACCCTCGGTTTGTGGGGCCATTCCCGATTGTCAAGAGGATTGGGAGGACTACATACTAGCTTCAACTGCCTTCGTCGATGGATGACATGGAGCGTCAGTATCCCAACTTAATCGGTACGTAAATTTTGGGTACAAAATTCTTATAAGGGGGGGGGGTGGGGGGGAGTTGTAATAACCCTAAGATTTTGTATTTTTAAAGCTAATTTCTAAAATTTTAATTTAAACTCGGTTGGGGTTTCGAGAAATGTTTCAAGGGGTAAAATTAAGTTATAAAATGTGGAATCTAGTTTTAGCATCTAATTTCCAAAATTTTAAAGTCGGGAGCACGAGAATTTAACGGAGCTACGGACGATAAAAACACTTGAGGGCGTTTTGGTAAATTAATTAACTAAATAAAAAAAAACCTGTTAAGTGGAATGGCTTCACGAAGAAGCCATTCCACTTCACGCGTTCTGCAACCTGAATGTCGAGAAGAGGGAGACGTGAGAGAGGAAGTGAAAACTCCGAGCTCCGACGATGGCTGACGACCGGAGGAGAGGTTAGCGACAGCCGACGTTGTTAGGGAGCTCCGACGAGTCGGGACGACATGTAGCTCGACCATTCCCGTGCTGAAGATCTAAGGTAAACTACCCTGCTCTTTTTTTGTTTTCTCCAGCAAGTGGGGAGTTCTGTTGCTTCCGAACTCTCGCTTTATTTAGAAGATAGGGCGGGTGCGCTAAGGGCTTGGCATTTTCGCTCCAAACCTGACCAAGAACAGGTGAGGATGTCCCCTGCTACTCCTCTATTTTTGGTGGCCGAAAGTGTAGTATTGCCTGTGTTCCAGCCTCGCCTAGTTGTGACAAGTGTGGAGGGATTTGCAGCGGGGAAAAGGAGTGGGCATCGGTGGTGTTCTGGTATTGAGAAGAAAACCGGGAGGGATTGTGCTGCCATTCGAACTTTCTGATCGAGAAGCTTCAAATTGTTGTTAGTTTATGCATAATTGATTGGATTGTGGCTGCATGGTGAAAAATTTGGTGAAATTTGGTCGAAGTTGACATTTAAAATTTTTTTTCATATAAAAACAGGTTCTGTTTTTGGCTATTTGGGCTTAGCTTCGTTGTCCGTTTTAAATTCTATTTTTTCGGTTAAACTTGGTTGTTAGAGGAACGTTTGGCGGCTGGAATCGTTTGATTTGGATATCTGACGCAAAAATTATGCGCGTCGGAAGTTTATGTCGGATTTTAATCCAAGTAAAATTAATGAGTGTTTTTTGTAGAATTGTGACGTGTGATAGTAGCATGGCTGTTTTTTATGTGTAAAACTAGTTTTGAGTGAGTTTTGGTTGAAGAAAACGAAAATGTGAAATTGGATAAAAAGGGCAGATTCGATTTCGGGATTTTTCCACCTAGCTGCGGTTTACCATTTTAAAATCCATCTAAGTATCTTATACTAGGTTTCTAAGGGTACGCTAGGCTCTTGAATTACTCGGTTCTGATAAAGGACGCAAAAGTTATGCGCGTCCGAAGTTTAGTCTAATTTTTGGTCGAACTGAATTAGCGACTCGTTTTAGTTGGAATTTCAAGGGTTTAATTAAGGGATATTATTTTTAACTTATTTGGTGAATTTTGAAGTAAAGATTGATGAGTGATTTTTTGTGTTTTAGGTTAAGGCATTTTTGGCGAAGCTGTGCGTCGAGTGAGCTTAAGATGCCAGGTAAGTAGTGCCTGCATGCATTTTGCCAAGTGGGCCTACATCGTAGAACTTTAGGATTTATGTGATTGATTGTGGTGTGCGTGCGTATTGTTTGACAGACATCATTTTTTTTAAAAGGGAACGAAAATAGTTTTGCGCATGTTTTGAGTAAGTGGTGAGACGTGTGGCGGTGGTACCGCGGATCCTGCTAGTGTGTTGGCTGGTACATAACCAACCGCAGATTCCGCTCGAGGAATGGTCCGGCTGGGCCGTCATGCGGCATGTATGTGTTGATGGTGAGGATGATGGGCAACGGTACCGCGGATCCTACTAGTGTGTGGGCCGGTGCAACACCAATCGTGGATTATGCTCGAGTAGCGGGCCGACTGGGTTGTCGCAAAACGTGTGTGTGGCAACTGTGACCCCGTGGCTGCGGAGGCTGGGATAGGGGCGACGTGTCAAGGTGTAGTGTGGCGCGAGGTACACCCTCACCCTGATGTCGTTGCTGTGTGGTGATGCGTGTGTGTAGCTTGTGGGCCTCATTGCTGGAGAGTCCGGGATAGTGGAGACGTGTCAGGGTGAAGGATGGCGCTAGCTTCTTCCTTACCCTGGTGCGGCTACACTACGCGTCACGAATGTGACAACATGAGTGTGAGTGTAGAGACGACATGTCATAGGATTGCATTGTCGGCTTTTACTTTCATATTGTACTACCTACTGAGCGTTAGGCTTATGTTGTGTGTTCTATGGTGTAGGTGCTAACGATATTGCTGGTGAGCCTCGAGAGCCTAGTCCTGAGGCATAGGACGATTGGTTGTGTGCGACCGAGTCACCAGACCGCGGATTTTGTTAGGGCGACCTGACCCGTGGAGACGGTAGGTGGTGGCTTGGCTATTGCGGGTATTGTATTTTGTTGTGTCGATGTACAGTTGACTAGACGAGTTGTATAGGCGTCGGTTGTATAGGGGTTTATGGAGTGCGTGTGATTTCGGTGACGTACGCATCTGCTTTACTTGTAAGAGCTTGGTATTGATCTATACTGTGGACTTTCCTCATTTGTAGTTGATAGATTTTCGTTATATTTAAACTTTGATTATTTTGTTATAGAGAATCTCTGGATGGTTGATAGATAAATATTATTAGTTTCTGGTGAACTGTGTGTGGGGTTCAATTTTTAGGTTACTCAGTTTTAAGCCGTTACTCTGTAGAAATTTCGAGAGAGAGGTTGGGAGTCGAGAGGATATGGAATAGGTTGGCATGTGTATAGTGAGTGTTAGAGAATTGTGTTGAGGAGCGGAAGTGGGGCGTGGTCCCAGGTGCGCTGGGCACGTGGCCCTGCAGGTGCTCAAGGGTCGTGCAGCGTCTGGTGAGGTCGTGCGTGCAGACGTGTGGTATGGAGGCAGGGTGCGTGGGGCATGCGGCGCTGTGAGCGTGCGCGTGACGTGGTGATATTGAGTTGGCACGTGCAGCACTGTGAGGGTGCGCGCGTGGCGTCGAAGTGAGGGCGTGGGTGTGCGACACCGAATCTGTATAGTTCGAGGTATGTGTTGGACTCTTTCCTAGGATTTCAAGTCTTGTCGTTTTATTTTAAAACTATTTTAAATTGTTGTATTTTCCGCTGCGTATTTTTATATTGAGGATTTTGTGTTCCCTATTCGAAGCACGAGTTGTTTTCGAATCGAGTCGAAAATTTTTATACTCACAAATTTTATTTTGAATATGATTTGAAAAAGAAAGCGGTATTAAATTGAGTGAGTTGTGTCAAGTTTCTGTATGTCATAGTGTGTAGACGTACTGTAGCGCACCGGGAACGTGTAGGTTCACGGGGTGTTATAATAGGCCCATTACTAGGTCCCGAAACCGAGGTCATAAATTAACTCACCAATGTTTTTACACATTTATCTTTTTTGCAAGAAACAGTTCGTGTGAACACTTGGAGAACACCTTCGGAGACTTGAAGTGGGAGATCAAAGCTTTGGATATGGACTAACCAAAGCTCCTTGTCAAGTAAGGTGATGAAGATGCTCACATGGGAATTTGTCTTCCCGAGCCATGACTTGTACTTTTTTTTCGTTCGAACTTATTTGGGCAAACATTGGCGTTCTTGTTCAACTTTATTATATGCATGCATATTAGATATTTAGAACTAGATGTATGATAGGATAGAAATGATATGATTTTGGGTTTAGGCCTTAAAGACATGACTTGCATGGAAGCCCAAATGGTGGCCTAAGGTGAGACCGCACTTTACCAAACCCTAACCCACTACCATTATGCCTATAAATCATAGTAATTGGTTCTTGTAATTTTTTTGGCTGATTTTGAATGAGCATCCATGGATTTTCTTCAACTTTGAAGAAGCTTGTAGCAACAAGCACCAAGGTAAGGCTTGACTGGTTCTCAACCGAGGGGTTGCGCCTCCAAACCTCCCTTCTAGCTTGGTAGCTGGAAAGATTTTCTAGCCATCTTCATCTTCACTCTTTTAAGAGTTGAAAACAGCAAGAAGTGGCCACAAATCATGTCCTTAAATCGAGTTTCCTTCCTCGGAAAAAAACTTTGCCAAAAGCTTCAAAATAGTTCTTATTGGCCGATTCTTGGAATCGTTATATAACTTCTTCTACATAACAAATCTTGACCACGTCTTCCACCATCACACACCCCACTCATAACATTAATCTCACATGAAATTTCATTTCATTCTGTGCACGTTTGGTTGTTCATCTTGATCTATTTTTGGTTTTTCGCAGTTTGACCGTTTCCAAGGAGCAATGATCCATCTCTTCGTTCCCGAGCTTATTTTGCAGGCAAGGACCAAAACATTCGGGCGTTACTAACTTGAATTTTCGTAAAACTTTATAAGAAAATTCTTTGCAATTACGGGATATTTTTAAAAGGGCTGAAAACGTGTAAACTTCCCTTATAAAACTTCATAGAAAACGTGCATAAAATTTTGTTAAATTTTTTTTTCTATTCGGCACTATTTACGAAAACAGTGTTGGGCACTGTTCACGTTAATAGTACCCGTGATGGGGTACTGTTCAATCCCCCCCAAAGGGCGATGTATCGCCCACTTTCAGTCAGTGGGGCAATGCACGCCCCACTGGGGCAATTTGTATCCCGCACTCCAGCAAGTGGGGTGATACAACGCCCCACTCCAAAGAGTGGGGAGATGCGTCACCCCTGTTGGGCGATACATCGCCCTCTCTTAGAAGGAGATCGTCCTTGCCTACTCTTTTCCATTCGTATCCCTTTCTCACTTAACATGTAATGACATAAGTCTCCCAATTTATATAATCATATTGTTTTTCTAAATAAACCAACGAAAGTCTTTAAAGCAATTGTAAACCTATTTTTCTAAACATATTTAAACCGAAAGCTAGGTTTAAACAAACTTTTTAAACCACAAATTCGTATTCTATCCATCTATACACATTCGTCAAAATGCCTACAGACTTATCCACAGGTCAAAATCGCCCTAATCGTTACAAGCACACCCCATAGACGTCCTCCGTCAACTGTACTGTCAACCATCTTGAGGATCGACGTCCTCATTTGTGATAAGATCACTTATACCACAAAGTAAACTAATGGGCCTTATGCTCACTAAGTGATGTCAAGTGAAAAAAATGCATGCTCATGGATATAATATGCTGCTCGTAAAACATGTACTTGATTTGTTCTTTATTTTCTTGTATAACACGAGTCATTGGGGTCCCGATTCTAGAGGAGAAATGACCTAACTAATTATCCATCTGGTAGGACGACCAACTTGCTCTAGGAGAAGTAGAATGGGACATCTAGCGGTCCCTCTGACGGAAAGGTCAAACTCAGTTCCCTACCCATAATGACTATTTACGTACCTTAATTTATTGTATTATTTTTGTTCTATTTATATGAAAACGTATGTATAAAACCATTTTCTATGATTTGGAAAACCATGATACATGAAAGCATGTCACATACCTAACTTCAAATACTGTGAACGTAATATAAATAAACTAATAAACAGATCCATCAATGAATAATAAAGACTCTCATAAATAACTCATAACCTAAAATCTCTACTCAAACCAAAATTCTCAAAACTATAAATCTCTAATTTCCTCAGTCTAGCCATCAACGTCCTAACTTTTTGTGGTATAGGCTAATCGGCCAAAATGCATGCAAACATGCACTTACCTTGCGTCTTGAGCTCAAAACTAGGCAATTGATCAACTTTCTTTTTTATTTGCAAACCTAAAATATAAGAATCAAACAATATATATCAAAATACATCTAATAACGTAAATCTTAGAATCTCCTTCAAATTGGTTACGAATTTCAAAATCGCATAACTTTACCTATACATATCTGAATTCAAAAATTCCAAAGGCTATGAACTTCTTAAAGGGTCTATTTTTATTGGAATTAATGTAACACCGGAAAAATTTTAGTTAATTCAATTTTTCAAAATTTCGTGTTGGTCAACGGCGAGGTTCGAGTCGGAATTGAGGCCGGGAAGTTTGTAACGTTAGGTAAAGGATTACTTCAGAAACAATGTTGAAGGAGAAATTTTAATATTTTATCCGAGCACTGACCATATAGTAGATTTATCGAAAGGGTTATGGTTGAGGGCGAAATGATAATTAGAATGAATTGTATTAAAAAAAAAAAGAAGAGAGAACATAAAACTGGGGAGGAACGGATCTTTTCCCCCTCCCTGTTCTTCTTCTTCTCCCGCGTGAGGGCTCGACAATAAGCAACTCCTTCCTCTACATGGAAACTTCTTCTAATCTTCTTCTTTCTAGCCAAACACAATTTCTTTTACTTTTCAACCTCCTTCTTATTCTTCTTACTTCTTTTCCCTTCTTTTCCTTCATTTCTTCTATTTTTTTCATTTCTTCAAATATATATATAGGATCCTATGCACATTTATCAAAATGTACGGTAAAATTTTCGGGTGTTACACACTGGGTGTACTAGAGCTCGAATTTCCTTGCTCTTCCCTGACCATAGATCTTTCTAATTGTTGGGATTGACTATCCACAAGCTCTGACAGTTGCTTGATCGTATCGTCTCTTTCATCCGCTGCTCTTTGTTGTTATCTGACAATGATGTTAGTTCTAAACAAATTATAAACACAAATAAAATACCAAATAACATAACTTAATTTAAATACTTACAGTTGATGAAATATTTTTATGTCGAGGCTAGTGTTGTTAGATAGTCTATAGGAACGATTTTAACCTGGTGGCTCTGATACCATGACTTGTCACGAATGAAATCGTGTAACCTAGATTGGTAGTGTAACACCCCGCGAAAACCCCACGTTTCCCCATGTGCTACAGTGCATCTACACACTACACACACTAACACTTTACATAACTCACTCAATTTAATATCCTTTTGTTTTCAATCCATTTTCAAAAAAAACATTTGTGAGTATGAAAATTTTTCAACTCGATTCGAAAACAACTCGCGTCCCGAAGAAGAAACACGAAGTCCTCAACATAAAACTACGCAGCGGGTAGAAAACCATTTAAAACAATTTGAGATAAAACGGTAAGACTTGAAATCCTAGGAAAGAATCCCATGCACCCCACGAACTACCCAGTCCGGCCTCAAGCACTCATGTCCCCACTCCGACACCCCGCGTACACCCTCGCGGTGCTGCACGTGTCAACCCAACATCACCGTATCTCGCGCATGCTCACAGCGCCGCGTGCCCCATGCACCCTGCCTCTGTACAGCACGTCCGCGCGCACGCCCTCACTCGACGCCGCATGACGCGTGTGCACCCGCAGGGCCGCGTGCCCCGCGCACCTGCGATCACGCCGCACTTCCACGGTCATCTACCTTTTTCTAGCATTTACTGTTCACACCTCAACCTATTTCGTATCTCCTCGACTCCCAACCACTCTCCCAAAATTTCGGCAGAGTAACGGCTAAAAACTGACTATCCCAAAATTTAAACCCCGCACACAGCTCACCAAACTAACAGTGTTTATCTATCCATCATCCAAAGAAATCACCATAGTCAAATCAGAGTATGAAGACAACAAAAATCTATCAAATACAAATGAAGAAAGTCCCCAGTATAGAGTAATATCATACTCTAACATGAAAAATATATGCGTACGTCACCAAAATCACACGCACTCCATATACCTATACACTGACACATATACACCTCATCTCATCAACTGTACATAATCATCACAAAAGAAGAAGACCTCCAAAACCAACCATGCCACAACCTACCAACTCCACGGGTCGGATCGCCCTAACAAAAATCCGCCATCCGGTGCTGCGGTTGCACGCCGCCAACCATCCTACGCCTCTGGACTAGGCACTCGAGGCTCACCAGCAGTATCGTCAGCACCTACACCATAGAACAAACAACATAAGCCTAACGCTCAGTAAGTAATTCGATATGAAAGTACAAGCCGACAATGCAATCCTATCACATGCAGTCTCTACACTCACACTCATGTTGTCACATCAGTGACGCGTAGTGCAGCCGCACCAAGGTAAGGAGGAACCTCACGCCACCCTACACCCTGACACGTCGCCACCGTCCCGGACTCCCCAGCAACGAGGCCCACAAGCTACACACACACATCACCACACGGCAACCACATCAGGGTAAGGGTGTACCTCGCGCCACTCTACACCCTGGCACGTCGCCCTCGTCCCAGCCTCCCCAGCACGGGGCCACAGTTGCCACACACACACGTTTCGCGACAGCCCAGCCGGCCCACCCCTCGAGTAGGATCCGTGACTGGTGTTGCACCGGCCCACACACTAGTAGGATTCGCAGTACCACTGCCCATATCCTCACCGTCAACACATTTACGCCACATGACGGCCCAGCCGGCCCACCCCTCGAGTAGGATCCGCGACTGGTGAAGCACCGACCCGCACACTAGCGGGATCCGCGGTACCACCGCCACACGTTTCACCTCATACATCAAAACATGCTAAAAATCATTTTCGTTCCCATTTTTAAAAATATGATGCATGTCAAACAATACGCACGCACACCACAATCAATCACATAAACCCTAAAGTTCTACAGTGTAGGCCCACTTGGGCAAAACACATGCATGCACTACTTACCTGGCGTCCCAAGCTCGCTCGACGCACAGTTTTGCCAAAAGAAAGCCTCAACCTAAAACACAACCAATTTCTCATCAGCATTTATCTCAACATTCACCAATTAGTTAAAAAAAATAACTTTCTCTAACTACACTCATGAAATTTCAAATAAAACGGTCCACTGGTTTTGTTTGGCTGAAAACTAGCCCAAAGTTCAGATGCGCATAACTTTTACGTCCGTTAATGGAATCGAGTGATTCAAGTGGCTAAACGTCCCCTTAGGAACCTAGTTGAACATACAAAGACGGATTTTAAAACGATAAGCCGCAGATAGGCGAAGAACGCTACAAACCGAATCTGCCACCCTTATTAAAATTTCACATTTTCACTTCTCTTCAACCAAAACTCACTCCCAACAAGTTATATGCATCAAAATGGCTATGCTACTCTCACATGTCGAATTTCCACGAAAAATGCTCGCTAATTTGACTTGGACTAAATTCCGGCATAAACTTCCGATGCGCATAACTTTTGCGTCGGATGTCGGAATCGAATGATTCCAGCGGCCATACGTCTCTTTAATAACCTATTTTATACCACAAAAACAGAATTGGAAACAATCAACTGAAGATAGGCTGAAATGACCAAAAATAGAATATGTTTTTATACGAAAAATAGCCGAAACCTCAACTTCGATCAAATCTCGCAAATTTTCTGCACCGAACACTCACATTTCAACCTATTAAGCACAATCTAACCCGAAATCCAAAATTCAAGCACAAAATCTGAATTTTAGCTCAACCTTCTCCCTCGGTTTCTCTCCCTCTCACCAGTCTCCTGCTATCCACTTGCTAACCTACACACTCACCCTCCTAATCCCCTCACATTTGCAGCCAAATTCAAAGAAAAATGGAAGGGAGCTGAACCTCAGCGTCGGTCAATTCGGACAGCACAGCAGAGGGAGAGAAGGACTTACAAAATGGTGGCGTCCGGCACTCGGGTGGGGGGACTCCAGCAACACGTCTGGTCGTTGGCGACAGAATTGGACGGAGACTCACTCCCTCGGTCGACGATTGAAGGCGCTCGTGCCCTCACCCTTCGGGAGCTAGAGCCGCAGAAACCGAACAACTCCGGTTTGTCGGAACAGCAGCACTCGCTCGCAGCTCTCCCCTCACACTCGCGCTTGTCGGCAGTTGATCGTAGCTCCGATTTCGGCACACAGAATGCTCTCCCCCGCACGATCGCTCTCGGGCGCTCTCGGTTGCTTGCAGAAAACCAGCCGAATGGCTTCTTCCTGAAGCCATTCGGGTGTTTTCTTTTTTTGTTTTTTTTAAATAACAATAATTACAAATTACCAAATTACCCTCACGTGCTTCTATCGTCCGAAATTTTATTAATTTCTCGACCTCCCGACTTTAAATTCTGAAAACCAATCGCAAAAGTAGGCATCGAGCCTTATAATTTAAATCTTTCCCGTTGAAATATTTCTCAGAACTCCGAGCGGGATTAAACTAAAAATTTTGAAAATTCAAAATTAAAATTCAAAATTTTCGGGTTATTACAGGTAGCACTTTTTCGTAAAACATTTCATAAAATATTTTGGAAGACTCTTAACTTCACTCAAACTTAAAAATAATTGAAAATATTTTTAAAACGCATTGCGAAAGGATCGTTGAAGAGTGATTAAACTTTGAGTTGTAAACATATGACAAAATATTTATTCATTTATTTTTTAAACCATCAAACCATATATTTTCACAACATCCATCTTAATAAAGTTGTAAGTCATATAAGGCGTAACCGAAGTCTTTAGAACGTAGTAAACCCATAATTCAAACGCACTTTTCTATTAAGTTATATTTAAACAAAACATTTCATTGTTTATGAAAAAGTAAATTCTTTTCTATTTGCATCAAAACATTACTAACATCTACCAAATTCATTTCAACAAAAAAATTTATACCCTACAAAATCCATACCGAAACACTTAAGAGTTGCCCACGGGTCAAAAGTCTCTCTAACAGCCCCAACCATCCATTATGAATATACTCCTTCAACTGCACCATTTATCCTAGTTGAGGCTCGAATTCTTACCTGTAAGTTTTTAACCTATACCACAAGGTTTAAACTAATGAGCCTATTGTTCAGCAAATGATGCATAATAAAATGAATGCTTATGCACATGATATTTGTAAAACCATGTAGTTTCCTTATTTTTTGGTTTTATTTTTTTTTTCACTTGATATTAGTTATTGGGGGACATACTAAGGGAAGTAGGTACATATCATATGTAATAACCCAGAAATTTTGAATTTTAATTTTTATCTCCGAAATTTTTTATTTAATCTCGGTCGAATTTTTGAGAGATATTTCAATGAGAAAATTTAAATTATAAGACTCGGAGCCTAATTTTGCGATGGTTTTCAGAATTTGAAGTCGGGAGGTTGAGAAATTAAAGGAATTATGGAATAAACACATGAGGGCAGTTTTGTAATTTGTAATTTAAAAAATAAAAAAAAGATGTTGTATGCTGGAATGGCTTCGGGTGGAAGCCATTCCACCGTGTGTCGCACGGCCGAGAAAGGGAGCGAGAGAGAGATCGGGGAGGAGAAATCACCGACGACCGACCGCCGAGGAAGAGACGCTGGTGCTCAGAGAACTCCAGTGCGCTGAAGAGAGGAGATACCTTGCTTTCCCGCGCTGAGAAACCGAGGGTGAGTTCTCCCCCTGTTTTTCTTTGGTTCTATCGACCGAGTGTGGAAGCTCAGTTTTTATTGGATTCCCGATAGTAGGGCTCGGTCATCGGAGCATTCTAGAGTGTAGTGTGTGCGCGTGCGGGAGCCAGTGTGTGGCTGGGCTCTCCTGCGATGAAACCGACCGGGAACAGGGAGTTTCCCTTCGGTTTTTCCCTGCTCTGATGGCCGAGTGTGGGGTCGTTTTGCTATCTGCATTTCAAGGGATTATGGGATAAAATTAGAAGGAATGAGGGAGGGGTTCAGGGTTCAATGAACCGATTGAGAAATTCTCGGTTTTGGGGAGAAAACCATGAAGGTTTTTGGTGTTGCCATGCTGTTTTCTAATTAGAAACTCTCCAAATTGTTAATGTGTGCATTGGTAGATCGAAATATGATTGTTTGGTGAAGGAATTGGCGAGATTGGATCGAAGATGAATTTTTGGCTATTTTTCATATAAAAACAGATTCTGTTTTTGGCCGTTTTGGCTAGGCTTAGGTTGATCATTTTAAATTCTGTTTTGTGGGTTAAAAATAGATTGTTAGAGGAACGTATGGCCACTGGAATCGTTCGATTCCGATATCCGACGCAAAAGTTATGCACGTTGAAAATTTATGTCGGATTTTGGTCCAAGTCAAATTAGTGAGCATTTTTTTTGTGGAATTTCAACATGTGATAGTGGCATGTCTGTTTTTGGTGCGTAAAGCTGAATTGAGTGAGTTTTGGTTGAAGATAAACAAAGGTTGAAAGTTTATAAAAAAATGGCAGATTTGGTTTTTGGCATTTTTTGCCTGTCTGCGGTTTACCGTTTTAAAATCCGTCTTACTATGTTAAACTAGGTTCCTAAAGGGACGTTTAGCCACTTGAATCGTTTGATTCCGTTGACGGACGCAAAAGTTATGCGGGTCCGAACTTTGGGCTGGTTTTCAGCCAAACCAAACCAATTGACCGTTTTAGTTGGAATTTCATGAGTGTAGTTAAGGAAGGCTATTTTTAGCTATTTGGTGAATTTTGAGATAAATACTGATGAGAGATTGGTTGTGTTTTAGGTTGAGGCTTTCTTTTGGCGAAGCTGTGCGTTGAGCGAGGTTAGGACGCCAGGTAAGTAGTGCATGCATGTGTTTTACCCAAGGGGGCCTACACTGTATAACTTTAGGATTTATGTGATTGATTGTGGTGTTCGTGCGTATTGTTTGACATGCATCATATTTTAAAAACGTGAACGAAAATGGTTTTGAGCATGTTCTGAGCATGTGATGAGACGTGTGGCGGTGGTACCACGGATCCCGCTAGTGTGCGGGCCGGTGCTTCACCAGTTGCGGATTCCACTCGAGAGGTGGGCCGGCTGGGCCGTCATGCGGCGTGACTGTGTTGACGGTAAGGATATGGGCAGTGGTACCGGGGATCCTACTAGTGTGTGTGCCGGTGCAACACCAGTCGCGGATCCTACTCGAGAGGTGGGCCGGCTGGCCTGTCGTGAAACGTGTGTGCGTGGCAATTGTGGCCCCGTGCTAGGGAGGTTGGGACGGGGGCGACGTGTCAGGGTGTAAAGTGGCGCGAGGTACACCCTTACCCTGATGTGGTTGCCGTGTGGTGATGCGTGTGTGTAGTTTGTGGGCCTCGTTGATGGGGAGTCCGGGACGGTGGCGACGTGTCAGGGTCTAGGGTGGCGTGAGGTTCCTCCTTACCCTGGTGCGGCTGCACTACGCATCACAGATGTGACAACATGAGTGTGAGTGTAGAGACTGCATGTGATAGGATTGCATTGTCGGCTTTTACTTTTATATCGCATCACTTACTGAGCGTTAGGCTTATGTTGTGTGTTCTGTGGTGTAGGTGCTGACGATACTGCTGGTGAGCCTCGAGAGCCTAGTCCAGAGGCGTAGGATGGTTGGCGGCGTGCGCCCGAGGCACCGGATGACGGATTTTGTTAGGGCGACCCGACCTGTGGCGGTGGTAGGTGATAGTAGATTTATTACTTTATGTCGGGTATTTGTGTAGACAACGGAGTTTTATAGACGTTGATTTTTTTGAGATTGTATAGAGGGGTTGTAGTGTTTTGGGGACATTTACGTATTGTTATATGTTAGAGTATGATATTACTCTATACTGGGGACTTTCTTCATTTGTATTTGATGGGTTTTCATTGTCCTTAAACTCTGATTTTGTTATGGTGGTTTTCTCTGAATGGTTGATAGTTAAATATTGTTGGATTATGGTGAATTGTGTGCAGAGTTTAAATTTTGGGATAGTCAGTTTTTAGTCGTTACTCTGCCGAAATTTCAGAAGAGAGGTTGGGAGTTGAGGGGATATGGAATGGGTTGAGATGTGAACAGTGAATACTAGAGAAGGGTAGATGAGCGTGGAGTGCGGCGTGATCCCAGGTGCGCGGGGCACGTGGCCTGCAGATGCTCACGGGACGTGCGGCGCCGGATGAGGGCGTGCGCCCGGACGTGTTGTACAGTGGCAAGGTGCGTGAGGCACGCGGCGGTGTGAGCGTGCGCGAGACACAGTGACGTGGAGTTGGCACGTGCGGCACTGCGAGAGTGCGCGCGGGGTGTCGAAGTGGAGACGTGAGTGCGCGGTACCGGATTGTGTAGTTCGAGGGGTGCGTTGGATTTTCCTAGGATTTCAAGTCTTACTGTTTTATCTTAAACTATTTTAAATGGTTTTCTTTTCCGCTGCGTAGTTTTTATGTTGAGGATTTTGTGTTCCCTCTTCGGAACGCGAATTGTTTACGAATCGAGTCGAAAATTTTTTTTCATACTCACAAATGTTCTTTTGAAAATGATTTGAAAACGAAATTAGTATTAAATTGAGTGAGTTATGTCAAGTGTTAGTGTGTGTAGTGTGTAGATGTACTGTAGCGCACTGGGAACGCAGGGTTTTCTCGGGGTGTTACATCATGGTCCTGGGCATGGACAGAGTTCTGGTCCTGGGCATGGACACGAATCATGATCCTCGGCGTGAACAACCTAACTCAAGCCGCGCCCCACAAATAACCATTTACGTACATTTCATATTGGTTTCATTCTTTCCTTTTTTCTTACATAAGACATATGCATAAAAACATTTTCTATGATTTCGTAAAACATGATGCACGATTCCAATATAAAGCGTATAAACATATCTTCAACCATCATTTGTTAAAATCTCTAAACAAGATCATCATTCAAACACATGACACAATATCAACAAACCATAAATCATCAAATTAATCCATCAAATTCCTAACACCTTGTGATGTACGTCAATAGGACAACAAAATGCAACATCACTTACCTCGAGTGCTGAGCGGTATTTTGAGCAATTAATAACAAATCCTTACGACTTGAAAACCTATATCATCCAAAAAATTTTAGATCAATACATATACATATATCATCCAATTTGATTAATATTTCAAATCCAAATGTTCTCCAAGTATACGTATAGTCACATCAAAGCTCATTATGAGCATCCAAAACAGGGTGGTATAAACATAAGGCAATCCAAATCAACAAATCCCTAAATCAAATTCAGAATTGACCTATAATTGCCCAAACTTAAAAATTCCACAACTTATGCTATACTTATTTAAATGCTTCACTTCCTAAACCAAACGTTCCCTCAAGGCGTTTGTTTTTGCATACAAAAATCACTTATCAAGTTGAAATCTTTAAGTTGATCCAGTATATCAAAACTGAAACATGTTCAGATCTCCATCTTTGAACATTAATCTATTTTTGAAAATTCATAACTTTTGTCATACTTATTCAATTCATGCAATTCCAATGTCCAGGCTTCCATTAAAGTGTCTACTATATCCTACTAAAACAGTTTAGCAAGATTAAATCATTAAAAATACCAAAACAGTAACATGCCCATAAAACTCATAACTTTAAATATACTTATCCAAATATATTAATTCCAAAGCCCATAATCTACTGAAAGAGTCTAATTTAACATGCCAAATTTGATTATAAAATAAAACCAATTGATTGAACCCAGAAAATCAAAACCCAAATTACCTTGTAAAATCACCAATTTTTAACATAATTGAACAACTTGATGATTTCTTCCATTTCAAACCATAAGCAAGCACTATAATCCATTAAAACACCAAACGAGCTAAGAAGTGGAGAAGAGAGAGCTCAAATTTGTGCATCCATCTTAGGGTTCATCAAACATCAATTAAACTTAATAAAACCTTAACTCTTAAGCATGCATCTCATAATCTTGCATAAATTTTAACTCAAATTTATTTTTACCTTGAATTCGTGAGACGAAGAATGACTTTTTCGTGGAAGAACTTTCAAAAGAGATGGAGAGAGTTGACGTGAGGTTAGGGCTTTTGAGTTGGTGTTTTCATCAAATAGTAGAGTTTTAAAAGGATAAGGACAAAATTTGATGAAGTGTCATCTTCTCATTTGAAAGAAAAACCTAATTTCCTTTTTATAACTTTCCTCTTAAATCCTAAGTACTAGCGAGGTTAAATATAACTAAATTGTTAATCGTTCTCTTTTCATTTTCCCTTTCATTCCATGCCAAACACTACAAAATTTGCCACCTTTCTCCTTCGACTTTTTAACCCTGTAATCTCTTTTTTTCTTCTGTTCATCTTCTTATTTCCCAATGCCAAGGTGACGTTTACCTCAACTGTTTTGGCTCATAATACCTCAATAACATCCTTCACTAATATCAATTAATATGTAAATATCAATTACTAAGCACATATAATAAATCGTATGGTAAAATTTTTGGGTGTTACAACATTTCTTTTGCCTTCGAAGCTTCTCTCTCTTTTAATTTTCACCCACCACAACTTAGCAAATCTTGTGTAACTAGAGAGAGCTGGTTAGACCTTCATCCCCTCCGAGTAATCACACTCTTTACATAACTCCTCCATCTCATACAACCATTCACTAACTTCATAGCATATAGAATAACTTCCAAAAATAGGGAGTGAAACATTTAAAAGCCTTAATTCATCTCTAAACTCGTGGCCAATATGTGATTTAACATTGGCTACGTTTTTGGGTTCAAAATAAGAATTTGCTCGGTCATAGGACTCATATTGGTTGAGGTTGTAATTTTTATCACTCTTCCTAGATGGTTCGGACCTTTTCTTATCACTCTGAATCGCCCCGAGAACCCACATACTACTGGTGCACTCACTACGTCTACACACTATGACATACATAGACTCGACGCGTACTCACTTAATTTAATACCACTTTCATTTTCAAATCATATTCATAACAACATTTGTAAGTATAAAAATTTTTGACTCTATTCAAAAACTACTCGTGTGATGTGCCCCATAGGCCGTCACAGGATCTCAAGTCCAAGCACACACTTTAACTAACTTACATTCTCACACGCTTGTCTCTTGTGTAGGTATTGATTCACGAGAAGGAGTGGACCCTAAAATTGAAAGCTTAAAGTGGGAAGTGGAGACTCGAGACATGGAGCAACCAAGCCACGTCCTTACTTGTGAAGCCATCATCAAAGACCATGATACTTTTAAGGAAATTTGTCTTCCCGAGCAAAATTCTATGTAATCTTTTATTTTGAACTTATTGGGCAAACATTGGTCTTCTAGTTAAACTTATTATTGTATGCATGCATTAGGCATTTAGGACTAGATTGAATGGCTAGGATAGATGATGGAAAGGTTATGGGGTTGGCTTATTTGGAAGCACCAACCGAGCATGCGTGGCATGCATTTCTCAGCCGCGCGAGCCAATGAGGAGAGTCGCATGATGGTGGCCATTCTTACCCGATTTGGCCACACCTTTGGGCTGCTTTTGGAGATGCTTGTCCCCTTTACCTTTTGTGGAAGAAACATGGATCCATGACTTGGCATTCAGCTAGCCATTGATCACATCTTGGCTGCCACCATCTCGGTCGCACATTGCTTCATCTTTGAGCTGGTTACAAGCCACATCTCTCCAAGTTTTGAAGACCAAAGGCTCATCCCTAAACCACTCCATCCTAGGTCTATATAAACATAGCATTGGTGTTTGTATTTTGGTTGGAAAATTGAATGAGTTTCGGCATGTTTCTCTAGAGAAAACCGAATGAGTTTTCCACCACCATCAAAGTACGTGCTCGGTTTCTTGAAACAGATTAGGAGAAGCTTCCTAGCTTGACAACTCAAGGTTGTTGCTCAAGTTTGTGTTCCACTCTTCTCTCCTATCTTTCAAGGAAAGGAAACAAAGAGAGAGTTGCCAAAACTGGTTCCCCAAGTTGAGAAGCTTTCCATGGAAAGATTGTTATTGCCGAAAGCATTATTTTGACTTATCGGCCAACTTGCGGGTTTTGTTCATAAGTTTTTCATTTCTAATCAACTTGAACCACGACCACCACCATCACACACCTCACGCACTCCACTAATCCCTCACCAAATTTTGTTTCATTCCAAGCACATTTGGCTGTTCATTTTTCTAATTTTCTTGAGGGTTTCTTGGCTTGGCTCAGATCCAAGGGCATAACCGATCTTTTGAGTGTTATAGTGACCGAGGAAGGGCTAGGCCGCAACATTTGGTATCAGAGCATAGGAAGGCACTTTGAAGTGCTAGAAACCGAGTTGGTTTGGTTTTCCAAACTCATTTGGATGGCTGCACCTTAAAGTTTAAAATCGGGTTTTCATTGCTCACCTATTCGGTTTGTTGTTGGCTTGTGGTTTCTTTGTTTTATTCCCAATTTCTTTTGAGCTAAAATCATCTCCAGCATGTTTCTTGAGTTGTTAGTCATATGAGCATGAAGAAATATCAGCCCATAGACTCCATTTTCGTGGCAGCAAATTCCTTCCCCTTTTGGTTAAACAATTGCTAGCTACTTTTGTACTTGTTATCTTCTTGCTATTTCGGGTAACAACACCTTTTCTTGCTTTTTATTAACACTTCCAGCACCTCACATGGTTTGTTAAGTACCTAAGTATGAATGTTTAGTTTTAAAATCGTATGGTTAGCTTGATGATTTCATCGGTTTAATATGTTTAGTGCTCTTTGATTGAAAACCGCATAACCCAAAGTTTGTTGCTTCTTTTGATAACCGGTTTGTGTGCACTTAAATCCGAAACTTGCAGCTCGATTTAAATGAATATTTTTCTATATATTGCTGCTTATATTCACTGCTAAGAATGAGTGCTAGGTTTGTCAAATGTTACATGTAATTTTGTTTAGAGTTGCCCTAAAACCCAAGACACAAAACATTAAAATTTCTATTTTTTACATTGTCGAGAATAGCATAATATTTTGAGTTGCTGTGACCTGATTTTCTGCATAAGTCTGAGCCTATAACTCATTAAACTTGAGTTAACATATTAAGTAGCTGAAGCATGTGTTCTTTTTTGGATTGATTTGGTTTAAAATTCAAATAGTTGTTGTTTTTGTTAAGGAAAACATACTTTTGAAAAGAAAACAGTTTTGTGTGCACAAAAATGGCAAGGTTGATGTTGATAATTGGGGACCACTTTATCCATGGCTGAAAGTTGTTACAAGGCATGAAATATTTGCTGAATCCTAATCCTAATTTGATGTTTTAAGTTGCTCATTTATTGCTAAATTACTTGGAGCAAACCAGGTTAAAACTATTGCCAATTTTTAATGAACTTTCCACAAACCCGAGAGTTAGTGAGCATTGTTTTATCATTGATAGTTTAATCTAATTGCATTTCCCAAGAGTCTAACAGGAACAAATTCCCTTCCTTTTGCTCATTAGTAGTTGTTTTGCTTTACTAGTATTGTTCAAAAAAAAAAAAAAAAACAAAAGAAAGAAACGAAAACTTAAATGGAGATTAAGTCAATTACCTTAGTTAGGTCACCATTCATAATGCTCTAATACTTAAGGTTTAAAGATGATTGAAGTCCCATTTTCCTAAGACTTAAACATGAAAACAAGGAGTGGAATCCAAATTGGCCCGAATCCAAATTGCCCCAAACCCAAATGTGGCCCAAGAATCCAATCCACCGGACCGGGGCAAGGACATTCCCCAAAACGAGACTCACACCCATCAAGAGGGAGAGTCAAGTATGCAAGGTGAACTAAATGGTTTAAGTGGCATGGTTGGGACACTAAGCAAGCAACTTCATGACATGAACCTAAAATTTGAACAAGTTATGAGTAGATGTCATCATAACCACCGTAGAGATTCCTCCCAAGACACTATGCCCAGGGGATGAAATGACAACCTTAGGAGACGATTTAGAGACCAAGAGCCCTTAGACGATGAAGCTGAGATTGAGTATTCTAGGGATAGGCACCCTAACTATGATTACAATGAGGATGATGAGTGGACCTTGGATGAAAAAGAAAAGTTCAGTCCACCAAGCCATAGGAATCATGATGAGCTTAGACGAGACTAACATAGAAACCGTGATGACATTCGAAACGTCAAGATACAAATTCCACCCTTTAACAGAACATGCGACGGGACAACATTTTTAGAATGGTTATAGAAGATTGAGAGGATTTTCGATTCTTATAACTACTCCGACAAAGTCAAGATACAGTTGGTTTCTATAGAGTTTACAGGCTATGCATTACTCTGGTGGTCTAATGTGAGAATGCACAGAACGCGGACTTGATTTAACTATATTGATACTTGGAAAAAGATGAAATTTATCATGACGAAGAGATTTATCCCTAGTCATTACAAACAAGAGCTTATCATGAAAATACATAGCCTCAAACAAAGAAGTTTAACTGTTGAGGAGTACCTCACGGAGTTTAAGACTCTCAAAATTCGAGGAGAACTAGAAGAACCCGAAGAGCAAACCATAGCTAGGTTCATCCATGGCTTGAATTATGACATTGCTGACACCATAGAATTGCACCCATTAGAATCCATGGACATGGTAGTCTAGATGGCCCTGAAAGTCGAACGCCAACTCAAGAGGAACAGGAAAGCCACCCAATCATTTAAGATTAACCAACTCCCCAAATACACCCCTGAGCCACCTGAGGGTAACAAACCAGTAACCAAAGCTGAATGGAAAAAGCCTTTCCAGAGACATTGGCCTCCCAACGAATTATGTAGTAAACCAATAAACTCTAAAGGATCAGAGGTCAAGACTACGAAATACAACCCCATTGGACAGAGAGCACGCGACCTCAAGTGCTACAAGTGTCACGACATAGGTCATTTCATGGCCCAATGCCAAAACTGTCGTGTCATGTTCATTAAAGAAGACACCGGTGAGTTCGTAAGTGAAGACAAGTTTGAAGAGGAAGTGGAAGAAGTAGGAAAGGATGAGGACGAAAGGGACTTGGTAGAAGAAGTTATTCATGCCCCTGACGGACCTTTGCTTATGGTGAGAAGACGAGTTCTCATAACCTAGAGTTCAGGAGAGGATTGCTAGCGTGAGAACATCTTCCACAGTAAGTGTCTCATCAAGGATAAGTTGTGCTCTCTCATTATTGATGAAGGAAGTTGTGCGAACATGGCCTCCAAAGACTTAGTGACTAAGTTAGGATTAGACACTAGTGCTCACCCCCACCCATATAAGCTTAAATGGTTAGATGATAGAGATGATGTTAAGGTTACTAAATAAGTAAGGGTCGAGTTTGCTTTAGGCAAGTATAAGGATTTGGTTCTTTGCGATGTTGTGCCTATGAGTGCAAGTCATTTGCTTTTAGGTCGACCTTGGCAATTTGATCAAAAAGTGAACCATGACGGACATTCCAGCTACTATTCCCTCAAATTTGAAAGCAAGGCTTTTAAGTTGGCACCCATGACCCCTGAGCAAATAGCTAAGGACGAAGCTATTAAGAGAGAAGAAAAGAATAAAGCGAGTCTCTTCATGACTAAGGCTGAAGTAGAAGCATTGTTTAGAAGGGATCCCATGATTATGATACTCTTCCAGGATAGAGTGATGGAACTAGGGGACATACCCACCCCCATTAAGAACCTACTCCATCAGTTCCAGGACGTGTTTCTCGAAGATTTACCTAAAGGTTTGCCACCCCTACGTGGCATAGAACACGAAATTGATCTCCAAGCTGGGGCTGCATTACACAATCGACCAGCCTACCGAATGAACACCGAAGAGACCAAGAAACTGCAAGATTAGGTGCAATAATTATTGGACAAGGGCTACATAAGAGAGTTCATGAGCCCTTGTGCAGTTCCTTCATTATTAGTTTCTAAGAAAGATGGCACCATGAGAATGTGTGTCGATAGCCGAGCCGTGAACCACATCACAGTCAAATATAGATTTCCCATCCCTAGGCTGGAGGGCATGTTAGACGAACTCAGTGGAGCTTCAATCTTTTCCAAAGTGGATCTTAAGAGTGGTTATCATCAGATACAAATGAAGGAAGGAGATGAATGGAAGACACCGTTTAAAACCAAGTATGGCTTATTTGAATGGATGGTCATGCCCTTCGGGGTTTCTAACGCCCCTAGCACGTTTATGCGACTCATGCACCAAGTACTTAATGATTACCTTGGTAAGTTCATTGTTGTCTACTTTGACGACATATTAGTGTATAGCATGGACTTTCCACAACACCTTAACCAGCTTAGTAAACTTTTCCATACCCTTCGGAAAGCCAAGTTATTTGGGAAACTTAGCAAGTGCTCCTTTGCACAGGATAAGGTTTATTTCTTAGGCTTTGTAATCTCCAAAAATGGTATGGAAGCTGACGAGCATAAAATCAAAGTCATTAAGGATTGACCTACACCCAATTCCATATCGGAAGTATGGAGTTTCCACAGGCTAGTCTCATTTTATAGAAGGTTTATCTAGAACTTTAGCTCAATAGCTGCACCGCTTACAGACTGCACCAAGAAAGGGAAAGAGTTTACTTGGACCCCGATTTGTCAAAAGAGTTTTGAGTTAATTAAAGAAAAGTTATGTCACTCCCCCGTACTTGCTTTTCTTGACTTCAACAAGGTATTCGAAGTTAAAAGTGATGCGTCAGGAGTTGGAATAGGAGCAGTACTTATGCAAGACCATCGACCCATCGCATATTTTAGTGAGAAGATGAAAGGAGCCGTGGTCAATTATTCTACTTATGATAAGGAGTTTTATGCAGTCATACGAGCATTAGAGCAATGACAGCACTATCTCTTGTCGAGAGAATTTGTTATCAACACTGATCATCAAGCCTTACGGCATATTAAGATTCAACATAAGCTGAACAAAAGGCATACAAAATGGGTAGAATTTCTAGAGAGGTTTCCATATACCGTGAAGTATCTCAAGGGAGAAAATAATGTAGTAGCAGACGCCCTATCTAAGAAGCACATCCTTTTCACCGAGCTAGTAGTGAGATTTTTTGGATTTGAATGGATTAAGGATAGCTACGCCTCTGACTCTAACTTTGGACCTCATTATGCCCGATGCCTAAACAAGGTTAAAGGAGATTATTGCCTTATGGATGGTTATTTGGTCAAAACGGGAAAATTGTGCATCCCTCAAGGAAGCTTAAGATGATGTCTTGTGAAAGAAGCTCATTGTGGGGGCTTAGCCAGTCATTTTGGGGAAAAGAAGACCCTTGATATGCTCAAGGAACACTTCTTCTGACCTCACATGATAAAAGATATGCATCGCCTGGTAGAGACGTACATAGTTTGCAAGAAAGCCAAAAGCAGAGTTCTACCTCATGGCTTATACATGCCCTTACCCGTTCTTTCTCACCCCTGGATTGCAGTCAGTATGGACTTTGTACTAGGACTACAATGGACCGCCCGAGCTAAGGATTCGATCATAGTGGTTGTGAATAGGTTTTCCAAGATGGCGCACTTTATTCCTTGTGCCAAGACAGATGACTCTACTTTAACCGCCGACCTATTTTTCAAAGAGATTGTTTGCCTGCATGGCATTACACACTCAATAGTGTTAGACAGAGACACTAAGTTTTTAAGTACCTTCTGGACCACTTTATGGAGAAGGTTGGGGACTAAGTTGTGCTTCAGCACTTCTTTTCATCCCGAAACTGATGGGCAAACGTAAGTTGTTAACAGTACTCTAGGCTTTCTTTTACACAGTGTTGTAGGCAAGAAATTGTCTAACTAGGACATCGTACTTCCAAGCTTGGAATTTGCCTACAACTGTACCCTTAATTTCACTAATCAGAAATCGCCCTTTGAGGTTGCCTATGGGTTTAATCCATTTACGCCGTTGGACCTTGTCCCTTTACCTTCTAAGGACTTAGCCAACCCATCAGGTGCAAATAAGGCCGAACAAATTAAGAAATTGCATTAAATAGTACAAAAGGCTATTGAAAAGAGAAATGAGAGTGTGGCTAAGCCCATAAACAAAGGTCGCAAAGAAGTCATTTTCCGAGAAAGAGACTTGGTATGGTTACACCTACAGAAGGAAATATTACTTAACAAGAAAGTTTAAACTTCTACCTCGTGCAGATAGACCATTTAAAGTACTTGAGAGGATCAATGATAATGCCTACAAAATAGAATTATCGGGTGAATATGGCATATCAGTGACTTTCAACGTCCAAGACTTGTCACCCTATAAAGGCGATGAAGATCAGTTCAGGACCAAAATGTATTTGATTTTAGGGCAAATCCACAGTTACCTGGGGAGGATGATGTGCTCCATAGGCCCGTCACACGATCTCAAGTCCAAGCACACACTTTAACTAACTTACATTCTCACACGCTTGTCTCTTGTGCAGGTATTGATTCACGAGATGGAATGGAGAATGAAATTGAAAGCTTAAAGTGGGAAGTGGAGACCCGAGACATGGAGCAACCAAGGCACGTCCTTGCTTGGGAAGCTACCATCGAAGACCATGATGCTCTTAAGCGAATTTGTTTTCCCGAGAAAAATTCTATGTAATGTTTTATTTTGAACATATTGGGCAAACATTGGCCTTCTTATTAAATTTATTATTGTATGCATGCATTAGGCATTTAGGACTAGATTGAATGGCTCGGATAGATGATGGAAAGGTTATGGGGTTGGCTTATTTGAAGCACCAACCGAGCATGCATGGCATGCATTTCTCAACCGCTCGCGCGCCAAGGAGGAGAGCCGCATGATGGTGGCCATTCTTACCCGATTTGGCCCCACCTTTGGGCTGCTTTAGGAGATGCTTGTCCCCTTTACCTTTTGTGGAAGAAACATGGATCCATGACTTAGCATTCAGCTAGCCATTGATTACATCTTGGTTGCCACCATCACGGCCGCACATTGCATCATCTTTGAGCCGGTTACAAGCCACATCTCTCCAAGTTTTGAAGACCAAAAGCTCAGCTCTAAACCACTCCATCCTAGGTCTATATAAACATAACATTGGTGTTTGTATTTTGGTCGGCAAATTGAATGAGCATCAGCATGTTTCTCTAGAGAAAACCGAAGGAGTTTTCCACCACCATCAAGGTATGCGCTCGGTTTCTTGAAACCGACTATGAGAAGCCTATTAGCTTGACAACTCAAGGTTGTTACTCAAGCTTGTATTCCACTATTCTCTCCTCTCTTTCTAGGGAAGGAAACAAGGAGAGAGTGGCCAAAACCGATTGCCCAAGTTGAGAATCTTTCCATGGAAAGATTGTTATTGCCAAAAACATTATTTTGACTTATCGGCCAACTTGCGGGTTTTGTGCATAAGTTTTTCATATCTAATCAACTTGGACCACGACCATCACCATCACACACCTCGCTCAATCCACTAATCCCTCACCAAATTTCATTTCATTCCAAGCACATTTGGCTGTTCATTTTTCCAATTTTCTTGAGGGTTATTCGGCTTGGTAGAGATCCAAGGGCTTAACCGATCTTTTAAGTGTTACAGTGACGGAGGAAGGGCTAGGCCGCAACATCGTGCCCCGAAGAGGGAACACAAAATTCTCAATATAAAATACGCAGCGGAAAAAACAATTTAGAGTAGTTTAAAACAATCTAGGAAGGAGTCCAATCCACGCCTTGCGTTACCCAACTCAGCGCTGCGCGCCCGAGTAGCGGCACCGCGTGCCTATTGTTCTGTTCCGCGCACCGCTCGAGCGCACTCGACCTGGCGCCGCACGCCCCACGCGCACCCTCTCAATGCCGCGTGGGCCAACTCGACACCATCGCGTCACGCGCACGCCCACCGCACCGCATGTCCCACGCACCCTGCCTCCGTGCAACACGTCCACACGCACGCGCTCTCCTAACGCTGCACGACCCGTGCGCACTTGCAGAGCCACGTGCCCCGCGCACCTGCGGTCACAACACTCTCCCGCGCACACTGCCACTCCCTTCGCGCCTCACGACGGACACCCCAATTTTTCCGTATCCTATCGACTCCCCAAGCTTTCTCCTGAAAATTCGGTAGAGTAACGCCTAAAAACTGGCTATCCCAAAATTTAAACCCTACACACAGTTTACCAGAAAACTAAAAATATCCATCTATCAAACTATCCAAAGAATCTCCAGTACAAAATCGAAGTTTAAAGACAACAAAATCCATCAACTACAAATGAAGAAAATCCACAGTATAGAGAAATGTTATACTACATATAAAAGTACACACGCGTCTCCAAAACACCACAAACGCTCTATACAATCCTGTACAACCGACGCCTATAAGAACTCCTCTGACCACAATAAATATCCCGACACAAAACAACAACCCGAGTAAATCTCACAACCACCTACCATCTCCACGGGTCGGGTCGCCCTAACAATCTGTCGTCCGATGCCTCGGTCGCGCGTCACCAACTGTCCTACGCCTCAGGACTAGGCCCTCGGGGCTCACCAGTGACAGTATCTGCACCTATACCATATAACACACAACATAAGTCTAACGCTCAGTAAGCAATGTGATATGAAAGTAAAAGCCGACAATGCAATCCTATCACATGCAGTCTCTACCCTCACACTCATGTTGTCACCTCTGTGATACGTAGTGCAACTACACCAGAGTGAGAATGAACCTAGCGCTACCCTACACCCTGACACGTCGCCACCGTCCTTGACTCCCCAGTAACTAGGCCCACAAGCTACACACACGCATCGCCATACAGTAACCACATCAGGGTGAGGGTGCACCATACTACACCCTAACACGTCGCCCCCATCCTAGCCTCCCTAGTAACGGGGCCACAGTTGCCACACACACATTTTGCGACAGCCCACTCCTCTAGCAGAATCCACGACTGGTGTTGAACTGGCTTACACACTAGAAGGATCCGTAATACCACTGTCTATTATTCTCACCGTCGACACATACACGGCGCGTGACGACCCAGCCGGCCTACTATTCGAGCAAAATCCGCGGTTGGTCACGCACTGGCCCACACACTAGTAGGATCCGCGGTACCACCGCCATGCGTCTCATCATCATCTACTCAAAACATGTTCAAAACTATTTTCGTTCCCTTTTTAAAACATGATGCATGTCAAACAATACGCACGCACATCACAGTCAAACAACATAAATCCTAAAGTTCCACAGTGTAGTCGCACCTGGGCAAAACACATGCATGGAGTACTTACCTGGCGTCCTAAGCTCACTCGACGCACAGCTTCGCCAAAAAAAATGCCTCAACCTAAAACATAAACAATCACTCATCAATCTTTGCATCAAAATTCACTAAATACGCTAAGAATCACATCTCTCAACTAAATCCATTTAATTTCAACTAAAACGGGTCACTAGTTTTGTTCGGCCGAAAACTAGCCTAAACCCAGGACGTGCATAACTTTTGCGTCCGTTATCAAAATAGAGCGATTCAAGAGGCTACATATTCCCTTAGAAACTCAATTTAACATACCTAAACGGATTTTAAAATGATAAACTGCAGCTAAGTGAAAAACACCAAAAATCAATTGTGCCCTTCACCCAAATTTCACATCTTAATTTCCCCCTCAACAAAAACTCACTCAAAACTCGCCTCATGGACTAAAATCAGCAACGCTAACATCATGCGTCACAATTCTACTAAAAACGCCCAATAATTTGACTCGGTCCAAAATTTGACATAAACTTCCGACGCGTATAACTTTTTACGTCGGACATCGGAATTGAACGATTCTAGCGGCCAAACGTTCCTCTAACAACCTAATTTCACCCACTAAATAGAATTTAAAACGAATAACCGAAGCTAGGGCGAAATGGCCAAAAACAGAATCTGTTTTTACACAAAACAAAATCTGGATTTTGACTTCAATTCAATTTCATAAAATTTCTATACATAATCAGCTACATTTCACTCATTTACGAATAATCAAATCAAAAATCAAAAATTCGAGCACCAAATCCAAATTTTTGCTCAACCTCCCCCTCGGTTTTTCTCCCTCTCGCCGGACACCTACTGTCCATCGACTAAACACACACATTCACACTTCTAATTCACTCAAACATTTCGGCTAAGTTCACAGAAAAATGAAGGAAGCTAAGCACTAACCTCGGTCAAAACAGGACAGGACAACAGAGGGAGAGAGAGACTTACCGAGTGGTGTCATTCTGCACTCGGGTGGGAGAAGAAGGAGGCCTATAGTAAGGCGCCCAGTCGCCGGCGGTAGAGTTGGACGGCGACTCACTCTCTCGGTCGATGGCAAAAGGCACTCGGGCTCTCTCTCTTTGGGAGCTCGAGCCGGTGAAACCGAATGGCTTTAGATCGTCAGAGTAGCAGCACTCGCTTGCGTCTTTCCCCTCACGCTCACTCTCGTTAGAAGCTCGGCAAAGAACAGAGCAACTGAATGGCTTCCTCGCGAAGCCGTTCAGTTGTTTTGTTTTATTTTTTATTTTTTTATTTTCTTTATTATTATTATTTTTATTAAATCAATAACTCAAATTCCTAAATCGCCCTTACGCACTATAACTGTCCAAAACTTTGATAAATTCGCGTTCTCCCGACTTAAAAATTTGAACTTCCTTCTACGAATTAAACTCTAAGTCTCATAAAATAAATTTCCCGCTAAACTTTTTCCAAAAATTTTAATAAGAAAATAATTTAAATTTCAGAAATTAAACCTAAGATTCAAAATTTCTCAGGTTATTACACACTTGACCCCTCGTACTCTATTACTTTAAAGTCATTCAAAAGAACATTGGTAAGTATTAAAGAATTAAAAACTCATCCCTTTAAAAACATGCAACTTATTTGAAAATTTCCTTAAAAATACGTAGCGGAATCGTTCAGGTTTCATGGGGAAAACCATTCGATTAAAATCATCTTAAACCCCTTTGAAACAAGTTGGAGTTATTTTTGAAACATGATTAAAAAAACCATTTAAAGTTGGAAATAAAAACAAAATAAACTTTTGCTGCTGCAATGTGCCACGTGCGCATAAATTTGGGGCGCGCCTGTAGCCAACCTGAGGTGCGTACTGGGAGCCAATCGATCGACACACACCGTAGATCGCTCGGCACCCTCTCGAATGCTGTCGCACTACCAACATAGTCAGCCGATCGATCGGCCGTGGCCGGTGATCGATCGACAATCACATTTCTCCCACGATGCAACGCAAATCCGTGCGCGCCTGCTACGCACGTCGCTCCCTCGAAGCGTGCATCCTCCTCCTAGGTGAATGTGCAATGCTGTGCTCTATAGCATCTAGTCGATCCATTGGGCGCCAGGTACCAATCAATCAGCAACCCTTTGCCTGCGCCTCACTTGCAAAGTCAAACGCCGATCGATAGCGAGCCCAGCGCAGATCGATCGCACCCATCAAGCGACCAATAAACTGGGCGCACCTCACTCACACCCCGCACTCACGGTGCGTACCTCACATACGCACGCGCAAGCCCTGCATGTATGCCGCGTAACTCTGTTCCTCTTTTCTCCTTCCAAACCTAAATCACACTTCCTAAAAACCTTCAAATCAACCCACAAACTCAACACCTCAACTTGTTAAAAATTCCTCCATTCATAAACTCAAAAATCGAATCTTAAACCTTTCAACAAAACATATCATTTTCATAAAAATCTATCCATCCTAACATACAAATTCATTTTCAAATCTCTCCATTCCTATACAAAACATCTCCATAACAAAAATACATTTTTGTAAAATATCTTACCAAGAGGCTAACCCAACAACACATACATACCCACCCACGGATCAGATCACCCTAACAAAATCAACCCAATCAGCACCCTGGATGCATCCCTCCAATTGCACCTCTTAATTCGGTACGGGTCTTGAATCCCCACCGGTTTGCACTTCGTCCCTACACCACATAACTAATCTATAAGTCTAATGCTTAGCAAGTAATGCACAATGATTAAAAATAGTTCATATGCACCTTAATACATGTAGTGTCTACGTAAGCATTTCATATCCATTTTTGTATTTTCATACCTGATGTAATACAAGTGCGTGTCGTAATATTCATTTGTGTTGTAATACAAATTCGTGTTGTAATACGCATGCCTGTCGTAATACAGGTGCACATCGTAATACTTATGTGTGTCATAATACTGGTGTTTGTCCTAATACTCATGTGTGTCGTAACACAAGTGCGTGTCGTAATACTCATACGTAACGTAACACTCGTCGGTGTCATAATACTCGTACTTTTCGTGCCATTTTCATTTGTTCGTTCATGAAAACTTATGCACAATTCATTTTCGATAACTTTCCAAAACATGATGTATGCATAAACGAAAGCATAAAAACATATCCTAACGGTCTATGGTGTAGACCCGGAGGCAACTTGCATACATATACTACTTACCTAGCGTGTTTAGCAAATTTATCTTTATCCGTAAAGTTAACTGTAGAACTTGAGAACCTCAGCATCATAAGCATCCATATTAACACCTTCTATAAAACATGACAATGCATAATTCCAAAACATAATTTTAAGTCCATTCAGTTCAACACCAACATATCCAAACATATATCTCAAGTCTATAACTAATTCAAACCTTAATCCATCAATTCTAGCATCCAACCAAGTAGTTTCAACATAACTCATGTCAAATTAATTACTTACAATTGGATTTACAATTCAATCACACACATAATAGTTTACTCGTATCAACATTCAAATCGAGGTGTTCTTAATCTCAAAAGTCATCAACTCATCCATTCTAACATATTCCCAACTCCCAACTAAAGAAATCAAAAATATTAAACAGCATACGCATGTTTACACCTAAACCCAAAATCGAACTAATTTTTATCTAAACTTCAAACATAGATACAAATTAGCATTCTCAACCAAATTCAGTGATTCAAATTGCTATGAACTCTTTAAATAGTCTACTTTAACATGCCAAGGTCAATTTGTACATTAAAACCCAATACTGAATCAGATTTATCCAAACCCAACTGTCCTCAAAAGTTCTCAAAAAATTTTGCCTCAACTTTGAAAATTCATAACGTTTTCTACAAATATCAAAATGAATTAATGCCAAAGGCAATAGTTTCCTTAGAGAGTCTACTTTAACTTACTAGAACAGTTTTTAAAATGAACAAACAAAGCTTGGGCGAAAGACATAAAAACTGTTCTGCCATGTACCTTAAAATTCACATTTTTCTAAGCCTTTTCGAAACCTCAACAATTCATCACATTCTTTCCATATAATCACCAATCAATTATTTTCATTCAATTTAACATCCAATTCAGCCAAAAGAAGAAGAAAGCTCAACAATTTCGGACAACTGTTTACGGTTTATCAAGCCCTCATAAAATTCCATCAAACTACCTCTTTTTAAAGCCATGAGCTAAAACCCTACCTCAAAGAAACCAAACTCTTGCCTTTGAAGCTCTAAAATCATCCAAGAAGAGGGAGCCTTTTGTTGTTTCTTTGTGGAAGAGAGAAAAAAGGTGAGTTGGCTGCAAGTTAAAAGAAAAGAGGAGCGTGAGAGGGGAGGCTGTAACCGTGAAGAGGAGAGAGGGATGGGTAGGTGGAGATAAGGGGTGTTTGGTGATAGGGATAAGGGTGGCTTCTTGAAGAAGCCATCCATCTTTAAATCAAAATTCTATTTTTGCCCCTTTTCTACCCTCCATTCATTTCATAAAATTCTGACACATTTAGTTCTGCATCTCATTAATTCACCTCCTGTCCTTTAAATTGGTAAGTCCATTTAAATTCTCTAATAGTTCTATGCATAAAGTAGAGCACTCGGAAAAATTTGGGGTACTACACGGTTGATCTCATTGATTTGGTTGCTCTATTGATTGATCTCTCTAACAATGTCATTAAGTTGACCTTGTATACTTGACTCTCCCTCTTGATTGGTAGGAGTCATGGTTTAGGATATTTCCTTACCCCGGTTCGATTCTTGATCTGACTCTCGGTTTGGTTCACGCGTAATTCCACTTCTAGTCTTTATGATACTAACCTATGTTTTAGGAATTGATTTTTAATTAGGTATGTGTTTCTTCTTATCCTCAGTTTTAGTTCTCTAATCCTTAGAATGATGATTGAATTACTTACTTTTTTTTTAACTAAACTAAACAACTTATAAAAACAAGTTAATAATTAAAATGACAAGTTTAAATCTTTAAAACTTTCGAGACACATGCATACAAAAGGTAGAAAATACCAACAACCAAAAGTGATAGTTTCTGTTAGACATTGTACTTTCTTCTTTTCGATTTCACCAAAAACAACAACTTTTCAAATCTAAATATATTTTAAGCAACAAATACCAGATATTTTAAGATGCAAATGTTTTATCCTAAGTCTAGATATAGTTATATGATGGCTTCAATGTTCAAAGATAGCAAATACAAACACAAGTTACAAGCTTTTCTTGGTTACAATTTTGGATAACATAAAACAGATTCATGCAACTTTAAGTGTCACGCCTCAAATAGGGCCCGCAACAAAATAAGGGACGACTAACCCAAAAATCGAATTAAACATCTGACTCTTAATCTTATTTACTTAAGAAACGTAGCGGAAAAATTTATAATTGAATATAGCGCCAGGGCCCAAAATTGATAAATTAAAATATGTATAACAAGTGACACTAGATAATATGATGATATAAGTGCAAAAAAATGACAGTGTGCAGTAAATAAATTAAAGCTTACACATTCTCAATAAATATCCAACCTTAAAATTTATAAATGAGTCTTCAACGGAGAAATGATCAATTTATAGAATTCTTGCTTCCGATCCGGTCACTAAAACTTTTTTGATTAGATCCTGAAAAAAAAAATAGTCGTTTGGGATGAGTTGACTAAACTCAATCGGGTAGAGTTTATTTCCAGCATTTATAAATGTTATTCATAAATTTAATAAAAATGTAGTAACGCAATTTTAATAAATGTTTAATGAAAATAAAGCCATTTATAGACTCCGAGCACACTAGGCCATTGGCCAAAACATCGACATTCGCCGGCACACGCCACAATTATCCTGATCTGGTTTAGGGTTTCGCGCCCAAGGACACGGCTCTTCAACTGTCCTATTACTTCTACTTAAAACCACACAATTTTTACCAATAATAAAATATACAGTTTATAAATGTGTGAATGAGACAATAGTACAAAATTAAATAAATATTTTATGCTAAATAAATGAATTAGAACAATACTTAACCGAAAATAAAATAACCCCTACCTTAAGTGAACTTACAATAGATAAAAAGCAAAGCTTTATATTCTGATGTCCAAAAGTTCAAAGACTTAATTAAGTTGGTTCCTCCAACCTGTCAATTTCCAACAATTCATACCTCCAATTAAAACAATGAACCATTAAAACTTCCAATTTTGATTGTGAGATTTAGACTATCTTATATCAATTCTGAAAATTTCAATAAATAGGGGTCCATTTCCTTAAACGTTCAGAAGACAATTTAAAACTACTGTTCCAACATGTAGAGTTATTGAATGTAACAGTTTCCAGGTGATGGCCTGTAAAAGCCGCATTCCAACCAACAAAATAGATTAGCATATTCGGTGCTCAACCAAGCCAAGGATACCCAAAAATAGGCCAAAAGTTTGAAAAGCAAATGGATTAAAAAACATATGCAATTTTAGGGACAGCTTAACTTATAAGTGAAATAAAACATCTTAAAATTTTAGAGCATAATAAGTAGTGGAACTGAAATTATACATGAAAATCTGAGGTTGGCCAATGAGCGATATTTTGAAGCTCTCGGCTTACACTACTTTCCAAGAAAAGAAATAGCAACCTTTGGGAAAGGGTTAACCACCTTATTCTGGTTTCTAACTCTTGAAAGAATGGAGAGAATGATGGAAAAGTAATAACTTACAAAGCAACCTTGAGCTTGGAGGTAATGGAGGCGCACTTCTATCGGGTGTTTAACACACTGACACTTACCTTGAGGTAACAACCTTGTCAGTTTTCCTTAAGCAAATAGTAACTGTTTTGTAACGACCCATTTTTCCCAGTAAGATATTATCCGGTTTAGGGATTGGGCCGTAGCCTAATATCCTCCCCACACAGATTTGTTTGGCGAGTACTTCCTAGTCGGTCACCCAACCTAGTAGTGCTTTCATCAGAGCATTATTAACTTCGAAGTTTTTATGGGATCCGTTGGCAATTGTGCTCTAAAATGCGTCTTACTATATTGGGAGGATTTCCTTACATATGTTTCATTTCCATATACCTCTTTCAAACGATGTGGGATTGTTACAACCCCCTTTCTACGACCCAGGATTTGCCTAGACTAGAGGCGTTACGTCACGTTGTCACTCGAGGTTTGCCCCGCAGTCGTCTTCATATGTACACATATGGCTCATCACAATCACCCCACAATCGAGGCCTAACGTCTTCGTTGCCCACATTTCCGGTTGGATACAGTCTCTGATACCATTTGTAACGACCCATTTTTCCAGTATGATATTGTCTGCTCTAGGGATTGGGTCGCAACCTAATATTCTCCACACAGATTTGTTTGGCGAGGACTTCCCAGTCGGTCACATAACCTGGTACTACTCTCCCCAGAGTACTTTTAACTTCGGAGTTCTTATGGGATCCGTTACCAATTGTGCTCTAAAACGCGTTTTACTATATTAGGAGAATTCCTTCCATGTATTTCATTTCCATATACCTCCCCCAAGCGATGTGGGATTGTGACGACCCCCTTTCTACGACCCGGGATTTGCCTAGACTGGAGCCGTTACGTCACGCTGTCCCTCGAGGTTTGCCCCGTAGTCGTCCTCATACGTAGACATATGGAATCATAGCCTATACCCAACCGGAAATGTGGCCAACGCACACGTGTAGCTATGACCCAATCCCCAAAGCAGAAAATTTCTTACTGGGAAAAACTCTTGAAAGAGTGCAGAGAATGATTGGAAAGTAAGAACTTACAGAGCAACCTTGAGCTTAGAGGTAATGGAGGCGCACTTCTATCAGGTGTTTATCACACTGAGGCTTACCTTGAGGTAACAACCTTGTTAGTTTTCTTTAAGCAATTAGTAGCTATTTCACTCAACAACAACCAATTACAAACACCAATAGAAATACTCATATAGATCTAAGGTGGTTGGAGGGTTTGGTTCACCTCTATAAAGACTCCTTCTACGACGAAGGCGTACACACAACCATAAAACTACGGAAACCAACCTTTTTTGTGTTCCACCTCGCTGGAACTACTTCAAGGAAGGTATTAAAGACAATCTCGAAGCCCAAAAACTTGAAGGTTTTGAGTGAGGCTCGCTCGGTAATTACCCACCAAGGAGGAACCCGCGACGATTTGAAAGCTTCAGCCAAAGATGAAGAAAACTTCAATCAAAATCTCAATTAATCAAAGACCATTAAAAAGCTTCAGAAATGTGTTTAAATAAGATAGACAATCAAAGATAGAAAACAAGAAAAGGAAAAATAAAATCTATCCATTGATGAAAATAGCCGTTGAAGCATTGACACTCTGGGCCGCGTAAGCATGCGCTCATGTTTGCTGGCATGCACCGTCTTTTGTGATGATTCCAGGCGTGCCTAGTTGCGTTAATGCATGTGCTGGCTTGATGAGGTAGCGCGCACCTCGGTTGCTATCATGTTGTTGCTATCGTGCCTGATGATGGCTCCCTGTGAGTCCGCTGATGCTGTTGTGCGCACCTGCTGTTGGGCGCACCTGCTGTTGGCCATGTCTTCCTTGTGCGTGCGTCTAGTTGATTATGGGTGCTTGGCCATTTCTTCCATTTGTGCGTCAATGCTGCTGCCTTCCTTTGCGCACGCCAGGAGCTTGACTGAATGTCCCTTCCCTGTGTGCCTTTCTTTCAAGCTGTGTGCGCCATTCCTTTGTCATGTGCTACCTTCCTTCATGCCATGCGACGATGCTCCTAATCCATGCTTTAAGATGGCCTTTACTTGCAAAATTTACAAATCGGTTAGTTGAAAAATTGGTAAATATACGTACCTTGGTTTGTGATTGTCCAATTGGTGCTTGTGGCACATTAGCCATGCAATACGATAAGCTTCCCTCCATTCCATACGAGCTAGACCTGCATAAGCCGAGTGTTCCTAAATATATATGCATGCATGATATGCCTTCGAGGCTTATTACTCGATCACAAACTAAGACCAGAACTTTGGTTAATCTTTTTGCTCACAATTTTCTTTCTTTTGCAGGTCATGACTTCTTTGATAACTTGGAGTGGTAGCCTAATTGACAAGACAAGGATTAACCCTTGCATGTTTTCACTTGGGCGGAGACTACTCAATGAAGAGGGAATTTGTTTTCCCATAATCAACTAATTGTAACTTTTTATTTTAAGTAGTTTTTTGCAAACATTAACCTTATTGTATTTTGTTGGCAAATGTTTGCTTTATTGTTTTCTTTAAAGCATACATGCATATAGTTAAAGTTAGTTTGGTTGGCTATGGTTGACATTTAGTTATTTTGGCCATAAAAGCTTACCACCAAGAATGGCCTGCACATACATGGACTTGTTTGTTGATGGCATGTAACGAACTCCTTCTTCCCAGTAAGATATTGTCTGCTTTGGGCAATGTCACACCCTCACGGATTTATTTTTAACGAGGACTTCCCAAATGGTCATCCAACTTGATACTGTTCTCACCAAAAGACTCTTTACTTCAGAGTTTTTATGGGATCCGGTACCATTGCACTCCCAAAATGTGTCTTACTTTCTAGAGGATGCATCCTTTTCATATGCCTCATTTCCATCTTCCTTTCAAGAGATATGAGATTGCAGCTAACCCCCGCTTTTGTAACGAGCCGAGATTTGTCTATATTCGAATTCATGATTTGCTTATACTCGGGTTTCTCCTAGGTTTGCTTCGCAATCGCATTCATGATCTTTTGGGACATCACAATCAAACCTGCTCATTGAGCCCAATGTCCTCGTTGGCCACATCTCAGGTAATTAGAGACTCTGATACCATTTGTAATGAATCCCTTCTTCACAATAAGATATTGTCCGCTTCGAGCAACCTCATACCCTCACGAATTTGTTTTCAACAAGTGCTTGCCAAGTGGTCACCCAACTTGATACTGCTCTCGCCAAAGCACTATAAACTTCGGAGCTTTTACGGGATTCGGTGTCATTGTGCTCCCAAAACGCATCTTACTTTTTAAGGGAGACATCCTTTCATATGTTTCATTTACATCTTCCCCCAAGCGATGTCGGATTGCGCCCGAACCCCCTTTTATAACAATTCAAGATTTGCTTATACTCGAGTTTCTCCAAGATTTACCCCGCAATCGCACTCATGATCTTTCGGGACATGGCACAAGCAAAGTCTGATTTGATACAAGGACTACTAATGGATCTCATGAAAGAGGCCTACTAGGTCAATCACACACGGAAATGATTCGACTACTTAAGACTCAGATTAATTGGCCCAACCCTCATGACAAACTTAAACATAGCACGCGATCGAGCACAATTGAAGTAATTTTTTTTCCCTCCAACCATTTGAATCAACTGCAGCACAACTACATTCTAGCTAGACCTATGAACCGGTGAGAGGTGACATGGGGGAACAAATACTTCATCTCACCAGCTGTATAAAGGGGGATGATTGTGACGACCCGAGAAATCATGAGTGCGATTGCAGAGCAAACCGTGGATTGCAGGGCAAACCTCGGAGAAACCCAAGTATAGGAAAGTCTTGGATTCTAGTATAGGCAAATCTTAGATCGTTACAAATGAGGGTCGGCACAATCCCACATCACTTGGGGGGAAGATGAAAATGAAACATATGTAAAGGATGTCTCCCCTAGAAAGTAAAATGCATTTTGGGGGCACAATGACACAAGATCCCATAAGAACTCTGAAGCAAAGAGTGCTATAGTGAGAGCGGTACTAAGTTTGGTGACCACTTAGGAAGTACTCGTTGAAAACAAATCCGTGAGGGCGTGAGGGCATAAGGTTGCCCAAAGTGGATAATATCTTACTGGGAAAAAATGGTTCATTACATAATCAGAGCAACTAAATCTCAAAGCGATTAACAAGATAATATGATATGCTTTTGTTACTAAAAAACGTTAGGCCTACATTTTTAATCTATTTCTAAACAAAAAAAAGCAAACACTTAACATGATGCAATCAAACAAGAGTTCAAAAAAAATTTTCAAGCAAAACTAAATAGAAGTGGCAAAAAACTATTCAATTCTATGCAAGATGGGTCATGCTTTTCATTTTAATTTTAACTTAACATCAAGGACTGAAAAGACTTGACACATGACAAACCCTAGACATAAGTTGGATGCACCAACATTAGGAACAAAACAGAATCATAAAACATGGCAAAATAGAATTTTCTAGTTCCATTTTTAACATGCAATTTGCTTCAAGTTTATCATCCTAGCAATTTTAATCGAAGGATCAACTAAGATCATAAACATAGTTAAACAAAAAATGTAAAGCATGGTAAAACATTTACATAATATTTTAGATGCTTTTAAAAGACACTGACACAAAACAAAGACTCAAAACAACAAACTAAACAAGAGACACACGACAGGACAAGTGGCATGGCCTAGCACCTTATTTTCCAATTTATTCACTAGGCTTAGATAAACTAAATCCAAATGAATCAATCCCAAGATATAAGCTTAACATCATAACAATATATCATAAGAAAAACCGCTAAGCGGGTCCTAGATGCCTAACAAAAATAGCAACAAAAACACAAGGCAAAGAAAACATGAATTCAAGTTTAACGATCCGAGTTTTGCCAATACTTGAATTTGAGATTTGTCTATATCGATTTTCTCTGAGGTTTTCCCTGCAATTCATGGTTTTCCCCCCAACCGTACTCATGGTATTTTCCCCACCTAGTGGTACCAGCTCAAAGGAACCTTTAGATGTAACTTCAGAGGTCCTGGGTTCGAGCTAGGGAAGACATGAAATTTCCTATTATGAGCGAAAAGACCATGAGTACGGTTGCAAGGCACAGTTTGGATTGCGGGGCAAAGCTCAAAGAAACCTGAGTATATGCAAATCTCTAATTCAAGTATAGTTAAATCCCAGATCGTTACAAAAAAATGCACTTTTTTTGTAACGATCCAAGATTTGCCTATACTCGACCTTTAACGAGGTTTGTCCCGTAATCATAATTATGATCTTCTCCCTATGGCAGAGAGTATCATAGCTTTTCTAGTCAAACCCAGAACCAGACAGGCTAAAGTGCATGGATCCTATTTGGCTGGTACCATCAGACCAGCCTAGTGGTACTAGATCAAGTGAATCCAAAGATGTAAGCCTGGAGGTCCTGGTTCGAGCTGGGTACGGCAAGAACTCCATTTCTAGGGGGAAAAAGATCATCAATTCGATTGCAGAGCGAAGATCGGATTCCGGAGCAAACCTCAAAGAACATGAGTTTATGTAAATCCCGAATTTGAATATATGTAAATCCCACATCGTTACAAAAAAAATGTGTGTTACATAAATTTCATGAAAAATTATAGGACGTTACAAATGGTATCAGAGACTTTACCCAACTTGACATGTGGCTAACGAATACGTTGGGCCCCAAAAGGAAGAGGGGTGGGGGGTTGATTGTTTAACACCTAATATTTTATCGAATAATTTAACTTAAGTGCATAGAATTCTTGATAGATTTTTTGAGATTTACCAAATAAAAGTAAAAAGTGTTTAAAACAGAAAATCATAAGACCAAGAAATAGAATAACCAAGATGAGGATTTAAAGATTAGAACAATTGAGGAGAGAGAATTAAATTGTATACAATTATATAAAAGGGAAAAGTTTGATTTAAAAAAAGAACCAAATGTTATCTTCTTCAAGAAGCTAGCCACTAAAGAAGCTAGCCATTATCTCCTTAACCAAACACCCTTCCCCTCACCTTCCCTCACAGTTGTCTTCAGCCAAACCCACTCCCCCTTCTTGTTTTTTTTTTACTCTTCTCCAGCACCCTCATATCTCTCTCTCTCTGCCCTACGCGTGAAACCTCCTACCCTCACGATTTTCTTTCCCCTTTTGCGAAGCCTCCTACCTCAACCGAAGCTCCAACCCCTCCATCTTCTGTTTTTTCATGTTCTTTTGCTTCATAAAGGTAATATTTAGGTGTTCTTTAAATGAGTTTTTAGGCTATAGCCGTAAATGTTAGATTTTGGTAGAGATTTTGTTATGAGTTTTATGGAAATTGAATGGGTTGTACGAAAATGATGGATTATTGCTCCATTCTTTCTCTTGGATGTTATATATTAATGATGCATTAATTGTTTAAAATTATTGATGAATAATTGTTGGATTTTTAAAAGTTTTGAATTAGTCTTGTGGATAATTTAGGAGTTTTACGGATTTGGAGTTATGTACAAAAATTCTGAGTTGACTTGCTGATTTCTTTTATTAAATGGTGTTTAAGCATCATATAAAATTATGTTGGTGGTTTATATGAAGAGAATATGGCATTGGTTAAAGGTGTTAAGACGTTTACGGTTAAAATACAGGGCAGTTACGATTTTGAAATTCTACCATTTCTTGTATTTTTTTTTTATAAATGGATTTTTGCACGTGAATAAAGACTTTTTGAGGAGTTTATAGCATTTAGAATTATTGACTTCGGACATATATATTATTTGTTATGAATTTTCGAAGTTATACATAATGTTAGCCCAAAATCTGAGAATGTGAATGATTTGATTCTTTGCTTGGATTGAGTTAAGATATATGTGTTCAATTGAATGAGATTGTTTTATGCTAAACTTCCTTGTTGGATGCTTGGATAGAGTTGAGATTTAAGTATGCATTCGTTTGGACAAATTTTGAATTGTTGAATGGATTTGAGGGCATGTTTTATGTTAAAGTACCCTACTTGGATTGAGTAGAGAATTATGTATGTCTTCCTTAAGATTAAGTGTTAATTGGTTATGTTATGATAATGTGATTGGTATAATGGTTAGGGAAATGAAATAATGGATGTGAATGGTGATGTTTATGTTAATAGGTTATCAAGTTTCAAGGTTAAGTGAACAAGTTGTGTATGCATGCGTGTTGCCTTCGGGCCTACATCACAGAATGTTAGGTTATGTTGCATGTTTTATATATGTTTAGCTTACTCTTGCATCATGTTTTAGAAAATGTACGGAACTATTTTTATGCATATGTTTTCATGAGGAGAAAATCATAACTGGTAGTATATGAGCATTTGAAGGAAGTTATTCACCATTTAGAAATATGTTTGCAATGTATAGAGGTGGAGAAAAGTGTTTATGTTTTCTAAATGTATTTTGAAGGTTAAAAGAGGTGATTTCCAAGTCTTACTATAAGTTTTAAAAAAATTTTATATCATCTTAGTTGTCAAAATGTATTGAAAGTGTGTTGTTAGATGACGATAGTAGAAGATTAGTAGGAACTTAATGAGTATTTAAAAGTAGCATTAGAAACATAGAAATGTGTAGAAATATTACAAAGTGTTAGAAGTTTTAAAAAAAGAAAAGAAGAAGAAGAAGAAGAGAAAGGGTGAGAGGGTGCTACTGGGCAGCAGCAGCACCGATCGATCAACTTACTTCTGAGTTCCAAAATCGGCACCTGAGAGGGTGTTGATCGATCGCCCAAAATGGGCGATCCATTCCCCCTCGTGAAATCAGCCATAGCAGATCGATCAGCCATTCAATCGGGTGATACAGTTACCATTTCTGGTGGTGACAAGAATGGTAGTTGATCGATCGGCTGCTTCTAGTCAATCGATCGGCCATTCCAGATTAAAAAAAAAGAATAAATAAATAAATATGTATTTTTAACTTTTGCTTCAGCATTTGAAAGAGGGGTTTTCCATGAACGATAAAGTCTCCCGCTACGTGCTTTAAATGTTTTATAAAAGTAGTTTTACCAACTGTAATGAGTTTTCTTATGTTAAAAGAAAATTTTAAATTTTTACCGATTTCCAAGTACGAAAATTAAGGGTCGTTATAGATTGTCACGATCCGAAAGATCATGAGTGCGATTGAGGTCAAACCTCTGAGAAACCCGAGTATAGGCAAATCCAGTATCGTTACAAAGGAAGGTCGGGCGCAATCCCACATCGCTTGTGGGGAAGATTGGAATGAAACATGTGTAGAGGATGCCTCTCCTAGAAAGTAAGACGCATTTTGTAGCACAATTGAACCAGATCCCATTAGAACTCCGAAGTAAGAATGATCGGGTTAGAGTAGTACCAAGTTGGGTAACCATTTGAGAAGTCTTTATAAAAAACAATTCCATAACGGCATAAAGTTGCCCAAAGCGAACAATATTTTACTAAGAGGTAAGAGTTCATTACACCAAGCATTTCTCATTTTCGGCCAAATCAATGTGGAGTTGATTTGATCAAATTAAGAGCTATAACATGATGGATTCATTTATTTAGACATAATTCTAAAACAATTAAAAAAACAACAAAAACCTAAAACAAAAACATCACAAATTAAAAACTAGAAATTAAACATTTTATGAAAACAGAACCAAAATGATCTTAACCATTTCCAATTCATGCTCAGCAATTCACAAAAGATATTAACCATTAGGAGTTAATATAAGATGTTGCATTCATTCACAAATAACTCATCAATGACTATCATCCATTTTCTACATTTTAGATTGAGCAATAAATTTCAGAATTGGCAATTTCAATTTTTTTGCGCTCGAAAACCCACTGGTTTTCCGTTCGCTCTGACACCAAACTCTATCTTATCCAAATTATACCTAAAACTGAATGATTTAAAAACGTTTTATAATAGACTTATGTAGCGGAAACTAATTAAAAGCGTTTAAAAATTGGACGGTAAAACTATCATGTAAAAAAAAATCTAAACATAAAGATGAGGGCTAAATGTTTTTTTTTTTAAAAGAAACTGCCGTCGTCGCCGACTCCGTACGATCGGAGTCGCTGTCGACCAGGCGATCCAGTCAACAGCGTCGGCGCTGGCACCGAACCTCGGCGTTGCACGCCCCTTCTATTCATCTCACTCATTGCCACAGTATTTTTTCTAAAATTTCGGTAGAGTAACGCCTAAAAACGGCTATCCCCAAAACAAACTAAACCTGCATACAACATTTCCGAACTAAAATTTCATATGTATCAATCCAAACTCATACGAAATCACCCAAAGGAAACAAAGTTGAAGGAAAACAAACCCATCGACTAACAATGAAGAAAATCCACAATATAAGGCAATGCAATGCCCATATGTATAAATATACACATGCATCACTAAAATCGCTCAAAACCTCTCAAAACCCCTCTCAAAACACCATCCATACCACCCTAACTCCCCGGGTTGGGACACCCTAACAAACTCCACCTACCAGTGCATGGTAATATGCCGCCAACTGTCCGCTACTCCTTACCAGGCTCGGGAAACTCACCCTCCAGATCAACTGTACCTACACCACAGAACACATGTCAGCCTAAGGATTAGTAAGTAGTGCAGATATGAACATGAAAACCATCAATCCAATCCTAACACATGCAGTCTCTACACCATCTCCCTTATGTTGTCATATCATAACGCATATCGAACGATCGTCATATTGAATTGGGAAGCGGATCAGGTTTTTCAAGTCGATTTTCTGACTGCGTCGAAGGGCAGATAACTTCCTTCCAGGCTTGCCATGCAACCGCTGCTAGGTCAGTTGGCCCTTACGCCACACTACCACCGACACATTGCCACCGTTCTAGCTCAACTAGAGACGGGCCCACAAGTTGCATACAAATCTCCTTGACAACAATCTTCATATAGAGTTAGGAAACAGATCAGGTTTCTCAAGTCCATTCTCTGTCTGTGTCGAAGGGCAAATCACTTCCTTCAAGGCCACATAACTGTTATCCTCATCGTTCACATATCACACTACTCACTTACTTAAAACATGCTCAAATTCATTTTCGTACCGTTCTCAAAATATGATGCATGACAAAGCGAAAACATACATGAATATAAACACACAATCATCCCTAACATTGTGTAGTGTAGGCCCATAAGGGCAACACGCATACAAACACTACTTACTTGGCGTCCTCAGCTTCTATGGTGGTCGTTCTTATCAATTCTGAGCTTGACCTAAAACATAACCATTCACTCGTCAACATTCACCACAAAATTCACTATTCGTGCTAAAATAATGTCTCCAAATCTTAAGTGTGAATACTACAGCCACTAACTCCAAGTCATGTGTGGGATAATTCTACTCATACGTTTTCAATTGCCTGGAAGCATAGGCAATTACTCTTCCGCTCTGGATCAACACGCACCAAAGACCAATCTTGAATGCATTACAATATGTACTAAACTTCTAACCCACCACTGGCAGCGTTAATAGAGGGGCAGTAGTCAACTTCTGCTTCAATGTTTGGAAGCTACCTTAACACTCATCAGACCAACTGTGCTTCACATTCTTCTTTGTCGATCAAGTCAAAGGAGCTGAAATTTTGGAGAATCCCTCAATAAATCTCCTATAGTATCCTGCTAACCTCAGAAAACTGCATATCTCACTAGCACTAGTCCGTTGCGGCCACTCTTTCACAGCCTGAACTTTCATTGGATCAACTGAAATACCTTCGGAAGAAATAACATGCGCCAAGAAGTTGATTCTATCCAGCCAAAACTCGCACTTAGAGAACTTAGGGTAAAGTTGGTGCTAGCTCAGAGTAGTTAGCACAATCCTCAAGTGCTCTCTATGCTCATTCTCGCTCCATGAAATGTCATCGATTAATACAATTACGAACTTGTCCAAATACTCCCTGAAGACCAGATTCATTAAATCCATGAAAGCGGCTAGAGCATTGGTTAGCTTAAAATACATCACCAAAAACTCATAGTGTCCGTACCTTGTTCGGAATGCTGTGTTCGGGATATCTTGCTCCCTAACCTTCAACTGATTATAACCGAACCTCATATCAACCTTAGAAAACACATGTGCACCTTGACGCAGATTAAATAGGTCATCTATGCACGGCAACAGATACTTGTTCTTCACAATCAGCTTATTCAACTCCATGTAATCAATGCATATACGTAGTGATCCGTTCTTCTTCTTGACGAAAAGCATCGGCACAACCCATGGTGAGAAACTAGGGCGTATAAAGCCCTTATCCGTCAACTCCTGTAACTGCGTCTTCAACTCCTTCAGCTCGGTAGGCGCCAACCTATACGGGTTCTTACACACTAGCTCAGAACCAGGGTACACGTCAATAACGAACTCAATCTCTCTTTCACGGGGTAGACCTGGCAAATCCTCGAGTAACACCCCTAGAAACTCCTATACAACAGGAATGTCCTGGAACTAAATCTCTCTCTACAGCTACATGTCCATTTTATGCTCACCAGGGGTGTCTCTTCTTACACTTCGGGCATAAGAAAAACTGTCCCGATCCCTGTGGCCACTTGCTACTGGTCTGACTATCACTAGGCCTCTTTAGACCATTTTCCTGCTGTTGTTGCCCATCTCTAGGTTGTTGAGGCAATACCTTCTTGAAAAATTTTCTGGGCTGGGCACCTCCTTGTAGCTAGGAATCTTCAATCTAGCCTCCTCAATGTTTAGGGCCTTGGCAACCACTTTCTCGTAAGTAACATCCTGTGTCCCTGCTATCTTGATGCCCACGTAGATATCCAGCTTCAAGCCCTGCACAAATTAGTGTACTTTATTCTCGTTCAAGCCCACTAGGTGACTAGCAAACCGAGACAACACCTCAAATTACCTCACATACTCGGCCACAGTACTCATCTGTCTCAACTGGCCAAACTATAACACCCAAAATTTCTGTTAAAATAATTTTCAAATTTACGTATCGGAAAAAGGTGGAATTTTAGTTGGAATCGAGGGCGAAAAATTTATACCGTTAAGTAAAAAATTATTTTAATGCTAATGGACAAGATGGATTTATAAAATCCAGCCGGAGACGGATCGAATAACCGTTTGGTTGAAAGTTTAAAGGGTAAGAACGATATGATAATTAGGATTATTATTATTATTATAAAAAAACAAATAAACCATTCCCCTTCCCTCGGGTGTTTCTTCTTCCCCACCAAAGTCTCCCCTCCTCCTTCACAATTCCTCCCTTCCACCGACGCCCAGCAATGGTTCCTCTCCTTTCTTCCTTCAATCTTAAAATCTAAGGTAAACTTTGGTTAGTTTTTAGTAGATAGTTGGTTCTTTACTAGTTTTGAAGATTAAAAGTGAAGTTAGGGAGAGTTATTGAATAGTTCGGTAAACCATAGGTGGGATGTACGAAATTTTGAGGATATAATTGATTTTTATTCGTCATTGGTGTTTAAGTTTTGAGAAAAAACTATATTATAGGTTTATGGAATGAATTGGACGTTTGAATAATTGAGAAACTCAAGTTACAAAATGGTTTCTCTTCAGCCAATTTATTTAAGCAATGGATCTTGCATTATGAAATGGATTAGACCGTAAAACGCTAGACGTCCTAAGGAACCGGTAGCACTTTGAATTGTCAAAATCTGACAAATATTAGGTGAGTTATGCATTTTCGCATTTAGTTGGAAATTATGTAGGATTTCGAGTTTAGCTGGGAATTTCAGTTTTTGTACAAGTTTATGACTTCTGTGTTAGAATTTCATGAGTTGGACAAAGTTAGAATTATGTAAGTAATGCCCTGGTCACCCACTGGTTTCCGGTTCGCTCTGATACCAACTCTGTCCTGTGCCGCCCCGAGTTATCCAAACTCGATTAGCCGATCTGAACTACTAACTCGTACCGACCTGAGTTGTCATGTAACACCCTGAAACCCCACACGTTTTCCAGCTCGCTCTGCTTTGTCACCACCTCTGTAGCGCCTCGAGTCGTCCCCAGACCCGGGTTGCCCACTGTCCACTTACTCATCAAATCGATAAATTCGTATAAAATTTAGAACTTTTGTTCCTTGACTTAAATTGAAATTTTTTAAAACGTTTAAAATCGTCATAGTGGAAGACTCAATTAAAAATCAGTTTAAATAAAATTTCACTTTTCGAAATATTATAAAGAGGAAACGGTCAACCCTTGTAAACACCGGTCGACACCTGACCCGTTCTGCACCTAAGGTCGACACCTATATGCTTAGTTCGGCGCTTCGGTCCCCTCGGTTTGCACCGGTCGACACTTGCATTCAGTGGTCGAGACCCTGATTGCGGTCGACACCTGGCTTCACATGTCGATACCTTAATCCTCTCTGCCCGCACCAGTCGAATCTCGTAGTCAACACTTCTACAATCATCACACAGAGCGGTCAACACCTGCATTCACAGGTTGACATTTTAATGCTCTCTGCCCGCATAAAATAACTAATGAAATACCACATTTAGATGCCCACTTACTACGCAATTTAGACAAAAAAGGAATTATACTGGTGGGATCTTAGGTGGAGACGGGTGATATTTTAGTTGGTAAATTAACGCCTCAGATGGCAAAAGAATCATTGTATGCCCTCGAAGATAGATTATTACGAGCCATACTTGGCATTCAGGTATCCACCCGGTTCGCGGTTGACATTCTCACCATTTTTACATTAACTAGTCGACACCTAAAGACACAGGTCGACACCTAGTTTGGTTCTGTCCCCATAGATCGACCCTCGTTGTCGACATTTACCTAGTTCGGTCGACACCTAGGCATATCGGTCAACACCTTGCACCAGCAGCCTAAAGAAAAAATCAGTTAAAAAAACTAATGACGAAAACTCCAGCAATTAAAAACCACGAAATAAAAACTTGGATTCTTCAATCAAAATCTCCCAAGTAGCTTCAAAATACGACTATACATCAATCCAACTATTAACGTGCAAACCCACCTATACCTCAAAATCTATACACTTGACACGGACTCCTCAATATAAAACCCTCAAAACTTACCATCAAGCCTCACTCCACGGATCAGGTCACCCTAACGAACTCCACCTGCCGATACATGGTAGCTCACCGTCAACTGGCTACTCGTCCTGCCTAGGATCTCGTAACTCTTTAGTAGGAATCTCTGCACCTACACCACAGAACACACAACATAAACCTAACGCTCAGTAAGTAGTGCAATATGAAACGTAAAACCATCAATGTAATCCTATCACATGCAGTCTCTACATTCTCTCTCATGTTGTTGTAACCTGTGTCGCGTTGTGCATCTGCACCATTGTGAAGCTAGACTCTCTCGCCACCTTACTTCCTAGCACGTTGCCACCGTTCTGGTTCTTGCAGCAATGAGGCCTTCAAGCCGTACCCACACATCACCCCACACAACAACCATCCCAGGGTGAGGCTGGACGCACTCGCCACACCACCCCCTAACACGTCGCCACCGTCTCGGTTCCTTCAACAACGACGCCAGAGTTGCTCACCACCGCACACACACCACAGCAGCCACCCATGGGTGAGGTTGGACGCACTCGCTATACCACCCCCTATACGTCACCACCATCCTTGTTCCTCCAGCAACTGGGCCAAAGCGGCCAACACACACATCATTCTCACTGCCACGCGTCACACTTCACATTTGCACATAAAACCATACTCAAATTTATTTTCGTTACACTTTTCAAAACATAATGCATGACTGAACAAAAACATGCAAAACACACAATACCTCCCTACCGTTCCATGGTGTAGGTCCATAAGGGCAATACACGTGCAAACACTACTTACTTGGCGTCCTTAGCTATTGTCATGATCGACCTCTATAAATTCTCGAGATCAACCTATCACATAACCAATTCACATTAAAACTCATCTCACAATTCATTTTGCGTACTAAAAACTACCTAATCCATCAAAGCCCAACTAAAACGGCACCCTAACCCGACGCGGCCAAAAATTAACCTAACTTCAATTGCACATAACTTTTGCGTCGGTTAGCGGAATCACTCGATTCCAGTGGCTAAACGCTCCACTCATTACCTAGTTTAACATACCAAAAGATTTTCTAGAACAAAAGTTCGTAGCTAGGCCTAAAATTCAAAAATAGTTCCATTTTTTTATTTAAAATCTTACATTCTCGGTTTCTTGCTCAAACTTACTCACTCTCTCACCAATCCATCGTATTTATCATCAATAACCCATAACAATCAATAATAAACCCAATAAACACTCAAACCCTAAATATTTATCCACCAAATTTCTCATCAAACTCTACCTATAACCAAAACTAAACCATAAACTACTTAAAATCTTCCTTACCGTTGAAATGGAGCAGAAAACTGAGTGGAAATCCTTGGCTGAACGTCGCTGGAAGGAGAAAAACCAAAGGTGTTGCCCAGGGAAAGGGAGAACGAAACAGGGGGAAATTTCACCGAGAAGGGGGGGAGGGGGGGTTTCACTTATCCCCTGTTTTTCTTAACTAATAAATAATATAATTAAACCTAATTACCTTTTCGCTTTCAACCTTTAATTGTTTACACAAACGGTCATTCCATTTTTGGTCAGAATCTTATAATTTTCTCTTTTCCATTAATTTGAAAATAATCTTTTACTTAACAGTGAGAATTTTTCACTCTCAATTCCGACTTGAACTCCGCCACTTACTGTCACGTAAAACCCAAAAATTATACAATCAAAATCCCAAGTTTTACATGTTTGAACCCAGAATCGACATGCGACTACATAATCGCATAGAATATTTTTTGAAAGATGTGTAAAATTTATTTCTTCGCCCGAAGATGGCATCGCTTAAAACATTTAAACCCATTTTTGCAGCGAAAAATGATATTTGTGTGGAAAATCCAAAAGGAAAACCAAACAAATTTCAAGTTTTAAAACAAATAAAGAGATTTCAATCGACCTTAGCAAGCTTTCATCGACACCTAACCCATTCTCCACTCAAGAGTCGACACTTATATACACAGATCGGCACCTCGGTTGCCTCTGTTTGCACAGGTCGACACCTGTTTGCACCGGTTGACACCCTAATTGTAAAATCAGTTAAAAATTTACTCAGAGTAAATTTTGTGTAAATTTTTCGCGGATTTTATGTGTAATTTTAAAAGTAGTGCAGTGTATAAATTCTTGACTACGCGTAGCACGTCCGTATAATTTAAGAAATTTAACAAAATTTGTTGTTAGTGATCGAGTAATTTAAGTAAATTAATTCTCGGGTAAAGGACGTTAGATTTTAATGAGATAATTATTCGGAAGAAAGTTCAAGAAACGGAAAATCGAAATTCATTAAGTAAAACTAATATGAATAAAATAAATAATTTTAATATAAAATTTAAATTTAAATTTAAAAGAAAATAAATTTAAAATAAAATTGTTCATTTAAAACAAGAGGTTTTCTTTGCATTCACTCGGCAGAATAGAGAGAGAGAAAGAGAGAGAGAGAGAGAGAATAGTCGAGAGAGAGAGAGAATCGTCGCCGGCCAAACGACGTCCGTTCGAAGCGATTTTGGTATCAAACTCTTTGTCTCGAAGAGTAGAGCAATGTTTGTGAAGAACATTTTTGAAGGTAAGCTCTCGCTCGTTCTAGATCAGAGTTTGAATGTTCGAGTTTTCGGGTTTTTGGAAAATCTGAGATTGAGGTTTTTTGTTTGTGTTTTCGGCAGGATTCGACCGGATCGAAGGTGAGAAATGCATTGGAAACAAGATTTCACGAAAAACAGGGTCGAAAATCGTGATTTTTGCGGCCCCGAGCACTCGGCCGTTGGTCGTCGAATTGACTCGGCCGACAGCGAGTTAACTCGACTTTGGGTTGAGTCAACTCGGTCGCTGGGCGGAGTTGACGCAGGCCCTAGGCCGAGTTGATGCAAGCCTAAGCCCGAGTTGGGCCAGGCTGGGTCCAACCCGGATCCAATTAGGTTCTCCTGGGTCCGACCCGATCCCAATGAGGGCTTGCCAGGCCTGACCGATCCTAGTTGGGTCGAGTTGATTTGGGTCGAGATCAAGCTGGGCCTGGGCTGGGTTAGGACCCAATCCACTTTCTGGTTCGAGTCCGACCCAGATTTTATTGGTTCGGTCAGACCTGACCCAGATCCAATTAGTTCGGGTCTGACCCGACCCGAACCGAGTTGGTGTTGGTCGACCCTAACAGGGGTTTGACCCGACCCGAACCGAGTCGATTTGGTCCGAGCCGACCCAAACACAGTCGGTTCGGGTCAACTCGACCCGAGGTCAAAGTCAACTTTCACCGTTGACTTTGACCAAAAAGTCAACGGCGTTGACTTTCACAAAAAAGTCAACCCGAACAATTTTTGGCCCCTTTTTGCCCTGGTTCGCACGTTTATTTCGTTTCGGGCCCCGATTGGGCAGTAACGAGTCCCGTTGACTTTCACCTTAAAAGTCGACTTGAGCCGTTTGGGCTTGTTTTTGCCCCGGCTTGCCGTTTAAATCGTTTATGACCCCTATTAGACTTTAATATGGGTTCCTCCTTTGTGTTAATTTTCAGATTTGGAGGATTTTGCTGAGTTTGAGGCGATTCCTGAGGAGCCACCAGCTGCCGAGACTAAAAGGACTCGCCACAGGGGTATGGGTTCTTATACTTATTACGTTATACCTAGCGTAGCATGCACGTATATTATTTTTGGTGGGATACTACCAGTATTGACGTCGGCATTTTGCGAGCATGTGCATTTTACATTGTTGAGGCATGTTCATGTTTTGTTGGATATATACGGCCTATTTGAGTTTGGATGCCATGTTTTATTCGCGCTTGCTGACGGGCTGGATTTGAGATTTACCGTGAGATTGTTATATTGTCATGCATATGTGTTTTATTCATGCATTGGTTTTCTCATGCACGCATTGTTTTCTGATGTGCATTAGAGTTTGATTTTGGAGATAATTGTCTGGCACTCTCAGTCGGGCCCATATGTTGAGAGTATCAGGGGATTTTGCTCAGACGCACCTGTGTTGAGGGTTGTCGTGGTACTCCCCACACTTGTTTGGATATACCCTAGAGCTGAGTGGTTGTGTCCCTCCTAGATGATTGATTATTGTGCGGTACTCCCCACTTAAGGAGTGATGGGCTCTGAGCTTTGTTAGCCCCATTACCCGACCTGGCCAGTGTCTGTTCGTTGCTACCCCAGGTTTATAAGTCCATTGTACGGTCCCATTGGGCCCAAGGTTGAGTGGTTGTGTCCCTTCTGGTTGGTTGACCTTTTCTCTTCTCCCTATAAGGCCCTACAGGTGTTATCGTGGCCTTTCTTTGTGGTATGGCTCGGAGGATCCTTGAGTGACCTCCCTTTTCACTGTTCACCTGGTTTTATGCGATTGTATGGTTGATGAGGGCCTATTTTACTATATCTACAGTATTTTTGAAACTAGCCCCATTAATCGTTTTGAAAATGAAAAGAGAATTTGAAAATATTGAAACTAATTTTGAATTTTAAAAACACGTGCATTGATTTTAACTGGGCATGCATAATGAGATATGTGCTAGGTATAACATCTCATACTGAGTTTGTCACTCACCCCAACGACTCCCCCTCTACAGGTAGAGGAAAGAAGAGTAGGAACCGAGGTTGATCGGCTCCCAATTTTGTGGATTTCCCTAGAGATTTTATCTTGATATTTATTTCATGTAAGAATTTTATTTAATGTTGTACTGATCATTAGCATGTATTCCTTTGATTCCTGTATATCTACTATTGCTTTTATTTTCACATTTGTCATTTCGAGGAGTTCTGGGATTGGTCTTCAAATCTTCCGCAACTAGCCTTAGGTTAGACGGTGGACCTCTCTGTGGTTTATCGTTTAATCTGGCGTTTATATTAGGGCCCTTTCCAGGTCGTGACAAAAAGTTATTAGTATCAGAGCACAAGGTTCCATGATCCTCCTAGTGACGAATGTTGAGAGCAAGTATGAGCAGTTAGTAGAATTTACTGATTAATGGTGTAATGAGCATGCTAATGCGGTACAATTTTATGTTTTTCAGAAGTCCTAAAATGCCACCTAGGACAAGAGTTCCTCAGAATCCTGATCAGGACCCTAGCACTATATCCTCTATTTTGGATGCATTGCGGAACTTGGTGAGCAGGGCTCAGGCTCCAACTCAGGCTACACCTGCAGCTCCGATCGCTACTCTTGATCCCGCTCCTACTCAGATGGCCTCTAGAAGAATTCATTTCAGGGAGTTTAATCAGCTTAACCCACCGATTTTTGCGGGTGACACTGATACAACAGAGGCGGAGAACTGGCGCGAAGTGATGGAGCTTAACTTCGAGACCTTACAGACCCAAGTAGAATTTCGGGTTACGATAGCTGCTTATTTTCTGAGGGAGGCAGCTAGGCGTTGGTGAACCACCATTCGCAGCCAGTACGACGTTAGTATTATGGGATGACATGAGTTTACCTCATTGTGTACAACGGGTCAAGTGTCGACGGAAAGTTTTAGTGGTCTACCGAAACTCCTTTTAAATGTTTTAAAAACTTGAAATTTTATTTAAATTGATTTTGGTTAAAGTCTTCCGGTGCGACGCTTTTAAACATTTTTAAATATGTCATTTTAAGTTGGGGAAACAAGTTTTAAATTTTTCACGAATTTTGTCAGAATTTATTAGTAAGAGTACTGTTAGCGATCCGGGTTCGAATAACTTGGGGGCGCTACAGTGTTGGTGTCAGAGCAGAAAGCGAACCGGAAACTAGCGGGTTTTCAGGGTTGTTACAGAGTTTGTAGCACAGCAGAGCAAGCCAGAGACAAATGGGTTACTGGGGCACTACAGAGTTGGTATCAGAGCAGAGAGCGAACTGAAAACTAGTGGATTTTCGGGGCGTTACAGAGTTGGTATCAAAGCAGAGAGCAAATCGGAAACCAGTGGATTTTTGGGGCACTAAAGAGTTGGTATCAGAGCCAATTGGTCAAACCGTTCAATTGATTACCTAACAGCGCCGATCGTCGCACGACGTGCTTCGACCACTGTAAGTGTTTAATTTTAGCTTTAGTTATTAGATGCTTATGAGAGTGATTAACATTTGTCCAGGAAAGTTGTCAAAATGTTTAGACGACCAGGACATCCAAGGACACTGAGAGAGACCCCTGATTCAAGGAATGAGGATGATTCAATGACGATAAGACAATTGACCGAGTTGGTGAACTGACAGTCTCAGTAATTAGGAATTTTGCTTAATCGAGAAGTTCAAGGAAGTGCTAGCTCTAGCTCTAGCCATGACCAGTCAGGTGACAGATTTCAGAGGTTGCGACCCCCAACATTCGAAGGGCAGACATCGGATCCAACGACTGCAAAGGAATGGGTCTGTACAATTGAGAGCATGTTCATATATGCAAAAGTTGAAGAGGAAGATAAGATTTCGCTGGTCACGTTTCATTTAGCGAATGATGCCCTATTTTGGTGGGAGACTATAAAGGCCACCACAGATATTCAACATATGACATGGAAGAAGTTCAAAGACGATTTTTATGAAAGGTATTTCGATAGCATAGTCCGAGCAACAAAGAGGATGGAGTTCCTACAGTTGAAGTAGACTGGGTCGGTACCTGAGTACGCCTGGCAATTTAATAAGCAGGAACGAGGATAAAGTATTCCAGTTTGTACAGGGATTAATGCCAAAAATATACAAAGGAGTAAGAAAGCTAGAACTCAGGAACTGCCATATTCAAAGAACGTGGCTAAGACACTTGATATGCCCTAGAGAGCCATCACTCGATCACAAACCAAGGTACGAGCTTTATCAAACCTGTTCACTAACAAGTTCAATTCTTTTGCAAGAATTGCTAGTTTCGACTGTCTCTTCGTAGACTTGGAATGGGACCCGAGCACAAAGGACAAAGTTCAACCCTTGCACTTGCTATCGTGAGAGTTCAAGGTGGAAGCACATGAAGAAGGGATTTGTCTCCCTCGGAATTAATTTGTAATTGAATTTTATTTGACAAATATTCGCCCTTATGTTTTTGTTGGCAAACATTCGCCATCCTGTAATGTTTTATAGTTGCATGCATTCTTAGGCACTAGGACTAGATGTATGTTAAGTTAGATGGTGGTTAGAAGCAACAATTGGGCCAGAGTTTAATAGCACATTGATGCAATGAATGGGCCAAAGCTTGAACAATGCTCTGGTGTGCAAGTGGACCAATAATGGACAACCATGTGGCACATTTCGAAGCCCAAGCCCATTCTAACTTTCAGCCACCCTAGGTCTAAACATACATGGCTATTGGTGTTTGTAAAGGTTATTGAATCTATGAGAATAGCCCCTTTTGTGTTCAGCCGAAGTAGCTTGAAGCTTGGTGAACGGTAAGACTCGGTTCGGTCAAGAACTGAGAATGAGTGCATCTCCTTCGAGCTTTCAAGCCTAAAGTTGCCTGAATAGCCGTAGTTACACTCTTCTTCCCTCTCTTTCCTGAGAAGGATACACGAAGAAAGTGGCCAGTAACCGTTTCTGTTTGCTGCCGTCTTCCTTCGAAATATTGTTATGTCGAGAGCCCAAAAGATTGCTCATCGGACAACATTTTGTTTTTCTACTACTTTTATTTTCTGTTTCGTTTGTGGGAAAAACACGACTTATTCGAGAGTGGAGTCGTGTCAACACTAGAAGTGGAGGAACCTGAAATGAAGTGTGTTAAACAGAGAGAAGCTTCCATAAGATTTTTCAAAGAGGTCACCACGTAACAAAGCAGAGGTGTCCCTCAACAGCAAAAACAGAAAAGCACCAAGAGGCCTAGTGTGAGTTCAAGTAGCTAGGGAAGTAGCAAAAGCCCTCAAGGGACAGTACTGTGGTACCATCCGGATGAATGCAGATTGAACTTGGGGAAGTGGTACAATTGTAATGAAGCTTGATACCTGGCCAGAGATTGCCAGAAGCCCAGAGTTACTCAGTGTTTCAACTGTAACGAGGTGGGTCATGTCAGTAAAGGTTACCTAGCTGTGAAAAAAGGACCGACATGCACAACACCGAGGATATTCGCCATAATCGAGTCGGGCGGTGATGACTAACCAGCCTTAGTGTCAGGTGCTATATTGGTAAATTCTATACCTGCATTTACTTTGATTGACTCCGGTGCGACGTACTCGTTTATTACAATTGTGCACGCGATCAAATTAGATATGTGGCCTATAGTAACGGACTATAGTTATAAAATGATGTTACTCTCTGGCGGATGTATGCACTCTAATCAAGTTGTACGGGATAGTGTAGTATCCGTGGGAAGTAAAAATTTATTGGCCAATCTTATTATAATAGGCATAACTGGATATGATGTGATTTTGGGAATGGATTGACCATTCAAGCATTATTCTATGATTGACTTCAAGACAACAACAGTAATTTTCAACGCCCAAGTGGTGAGAAGAACACTTTTCAGGCCATTAAGAATGTTAGGAAGATATCTGTGATGGCGCTTATCGATACTCGTCAAGTTCTAATGGGTGAGTCTTTTGGTTTTCTGGCAAGTATTATTGATATGCATGTGTCTTGAGAATCAAAGCCTCAAGATGTTTTAGTTGTTCAAAACTTTCCCAAAGTTTTTCTAGATGATTTACCCGGTTTACCTCCGAATCGAGATATAGAGTTTGCTATACATGTATATCCAGGAGTCGAGGCGGTGTCGAAGAATCCTTATAGATTAACACCAACAGAATTGAAAGAGTTAAAGAAGCAATTGGAGGAGTTGGTGGAAAAATAATTTATACGCCCTAGCTTTTCACCATGCGGCGCACCAATCTTTTTTGTTATAAAAAAATATGGATCGTTAAGATTGTTCATCGATTACCGGGAATTGAATAAGTTAACTATTAAAACAAGTATCCTCTGCCAAGGATGGACGATCTATTCGACCAATAGCAGGGGGCACGAGTTGTAACGACCCGTAGCTCGATCGTTATTAACTTAACTTTCTCGTAAAACTTCGTGAAAAAAAAAATTTCCTTAAAATTCATTCATTTCCTTAATATGACATTCCATGAATGTAAAACTTAACAGCGGAAGACAATTCGTGTGTGAAAAACTCTTTATACAAGATACTAATCAATTTTAGTTTTTAAAACAGTAAAGCAGACTTCCGGTCGACACCTGCGGCCGTCGATCGACACCTTAATCAGTTTTGAATAGATCGGTCGACACCTACATGCACCGATTGACACTTGATTCCTCTTTGTCTGAGTAAGTCGACCCTAGCGGTTGTCACTTTTAGAGTTTGGTCCAAGCATGTAGGTCGACACTCTGGTGACATTTTCTACTAAGCGGTCGACACTTGTGGACACAGGTCGACACCTGATTTCTTTCTGTCTGAGTAGGTCGAGCATCGCGGTCAACACTTGCAGAGTTTGGTCGACCCCTAAACATGTAGGTCGACACCTCAGTTCACTCTGAACGTTCTGAAACATACATTTACACTAATCGGTCCACACTTGTTCAATTAGGTCGACACTTTAAGGCAGAATGCCATTCTTACCAAACTTTACTATCTCTTCTGCTCTCCAATTCACCCTCAATAACACTTAACATCTCAGAGCAACTCCAATTGGTCTCCTTCAACTTTTCGCTACCTACTAACTCTTACCTAACGATATCCATTCACATAAAACAAAACCCAATAATTTCCAGTAGTTTTTAAAACAAATAGAATTCCTAACTATATGTCATATTCATAGATCTTAAAACCTAAAAAAAAACTTTTAGAACATCACCCACTGGTCAAAATGGTCACCAAACTGCAGCGAACGCGTCTTCATGAGTTCGTTCCACCAACCGTGCTACTTATTGACTTGAGGCTTCGAAGTCCTCACCTGTTAACTTTTCACCTACATCATCAAAGTTTAAACTAATGAGATTAGAGCTCAGTAAGAATATATAAATGCAGTAAATGTTCATGCATGCGTACTTTTCTTAAAAACATGTACTTTCATTTCATTACTTATGGTTCAAGTGACATGGTGGTTAAGTGGGCGCGTCAAAGTATAGGCATGGTAAACAAAACATATGTCCCTCCGGCCTAGGTCAACCCCAGTATCCGTGGAGTTTTAACCGTCTTCTGGTCCACTCGACGGTAAGGATTCACAGAATAAACGGTGGACGACAACATATGTCATCCTCGTCCCACTGCTTAATCGGTACATTACATAACATGACATTACTTATCTTCCTTACTTAAAACACATGCATAAAACGTTTTACATGGTTTCTTGAAAACATGATGCATGGACATACATGACGTATAACATAACATTAAAACATACTTAAACGGATCTTCAACATAAAGCAGTAAAACTAAACTTGACTACCCGTGCATGTGTCCCATTAACATCTACCAACCAAGTACCTTTGTGTTGTAGGCCTTAAGTGCCAAACACATGCAGTATAAACTTACCTCGGTCCTTGGCTAATTAGTCCAGAACCTTGATCGCCTTTCCTTTATCGATTTCAAACCTAACACAAGTGTAATGAACATTAATCACCTCACAAATGCATTAACCAATCAAACAACCATATCATTCACTTCACGTTCACATAATCCATCAATAACAAAAGTTCAACCTTAAATTGGCTAAACTTCACATATCTATAACTTGACCTATCTTTAACCAATCCCAATGATTCAAAAGCCAAATGTTCACTTACTATCAACATCATCCTTGCCATTTTTGTGCACACAAAACTATTTTCTTTTCAAAATTATGTTTTCCTTAACAAAAACATCAACTATTTGAATTTAAATCAAATCAATCCAAAAAAGAACACATGCTTCAGCTACTTAATATGTTAACTTAAGTCTAATAAGTTATAGGCTGAAACTTATGCAGAGAATCATGTCACAACAACTCAAAATATTAAGCTATTCTCGGCAATGTCAAAAACAGAAATTTTGATGTTTTGTGTTTCAGGTTTTAGGGCAACTCTAAACCAAATTACATGTAACATTTGAAAACCCTAGCACTCATTCTTAGCAGTGAATATAAGCAGCAATATACAGAAAAATATTCATTCAAATCGAGCTGCAAGTTTTGGATTTAAGTACACACAAACCAGTCATCAAAAGAAGCAACAAACTTT
>CM039531.1:928310-969316 GCA_022433055.1 Begonia peltatifolia | reverse complement strand
GGATTTAAGTACACACAAACCAGTCATCAAAAGAAGCAACAAACTTTGGGTTATGCGGTTTTCAATCAAAGAGCACTAAACATATTAAACCGATGAAACCATCAAGCTAACCATACAATTTTAAAACTAAACAGTCATGCTTAGGTACTTAACAAACCGTGTGTGGTGCTGGAAGTGTTAATAAACGGCAAGAAAATGTGTTGTTACCCGAAATAGCAAGAAGACAACAAGTACAAAAGTAGTTAGCAATTGTTTAACCAAAAGGGGAAGGAATTTGCAGCCACAAAAATGGAGTCTATGGGCTGATATTTCTTCATGCTCAGATGATTAACAACTCAAGAAATATGCTGCAGATGATTTTAGCTCAAAAGAAATCAGAAATAAAACAAAGAAACCGCAAGCCAACAACAAACCGAATAGGTGAGCAATGAAAACCTAGCTTTAAATTTTAAGGTTCAGCCATCCAAATGAGTTTGGAAAACAAAACTAACTCGGTTTCTAGCACTCCAAGGGGCCTTCCTATGATCTGATACCAAATGTTGAGACCTAGCCCTTCCACAGTCATTAGAACACTCAAAAGATCGGTTAGGCCCTTTGATCTCGGCCAAGCCGAGGAACCCTCAAGAAAATTGGAAAAATGAATAGCCAAATGTGCTTGGAATGAAACTAAATTTGGTGAGAGATTAGTGAAGTGAGTGAGGTGTGTGGTGGTGGTCGTGGTCCAAGTTGATTAGAAATGAAAAACGTATGCACAAAACCCGCAAGTTGGCCGATAAGTCAAGATGATGGTTTCGGCAATAACAATCTTTCCATGGAAAGATTCTCACCTTGGGGAACCGGTTTTGTCCACTCTCTCCTTGTTTCCTTCCCTTGAAAGGGAGGAGAGAAGAGTGGAACACAAGCTTGAGCAACAAGCTTGAGTTTTCAAGTTAGGAGGCTTCTCCTAATCAGTTTCAAGAAACCGAGCACATACCTTGATGGTGGTGGAAAACTCCTTCGGTTTTCTCTAGAGAAACATGCCGTGCTCATTCAATTTGCCAACCAAAATACAAACACCAATGCTATGTTTATATAGACCTAGGATGGAGTGGTTTAGGGCTGAGCTTTTGGTCTTCAAAACTTGGAGAGATGTGGCTTGTAACCGGCTCAAAGATGAAGTAATGTGCGGCCAAGATGGTGGCAACCAAGACGTGATCAATGGCTAGCTGAATACCAAGTCATGGATCTATGTTTCTTCCACAAAAGGTAAAGGGGACAAGTATCTTCAAAAGCAGCCCAAAGGTGTGGCCAAATCGGGTAAAAATAACCACCATCATGCGGCTCTCCTCCTTGGTGCGCGCGCGACCGAGAAATGCATGCCATGCATGCTCGGTTGGTGCTTCCAAATAAGTCAACCCCATAACCGTTCCATCATTTAACCTAGCCATTCAATCTAGTCCTAAATGCCTAATGCATGCATACAATAATAAGTTTAACAAGAAGGCCAATGTTTGCCCAATAAGTTCAAAATAAAACATTACATTGAATTTTGCTCGAGAAGACAAATTCCCTTAAGAGCATCATGGTTTTCGATGGTGGCTTCCCAAGCAAGGACTTGCCTTGGTTGCTCCATGTCCTGAGTCTCCACTTCCCACTTTAAGCTTTCAATTTCAGGCTCCATTCCTTCTCGTGAATCATTACCTGCACAAGAGACAATTGTGTGACAATGTAAGTTAGTTAAAGTTTGTGCTTGGACTTGAGATCGTGTGACGGCATTATGGGGCAGATTAAGATATCTATGGACTTTGTTGTCAGATTGCCTCGGACAACAAAGGGCTATGATGGTATATGAGTGATTGTGGAACGGTTAACCAAGTCAGCCCATTTTCTGCCAGTAATGTTGACGTACTACATGGATCAATTCGCCGAACTATATGTTTAGGAGATCGTATGATTGCACAGAGTTCCAACTTCGATTGTATCAGATAGTGACCCAAGATATACTTCGAAATTTTGGGAGAGGCTGCACAAATCTATGGGTACGCAGCTCAATTTTAGTACGACATTTCATCCTCAGACAGACGGGCAATCTGAGAACACTATTCATGTAACGCCCCAAAAACCTACCCATTTCTGGTTCGTTCACTTCTACTACACACTCCCTACGCTCGGAAAATTGGACTAAAATTTTAAAACTTGTGTTCTTCGGCGTAGAAAGACATTTTTGAAAGTATTTTAAATAACATTGCAGCAGAAAACTCGATTAAAATCAGTTTGAATAAAACTTTATTTAATGAAACATAAACAGAGACACCGGTCGACATCTATAAGCATCGGTCGACACTTGGGTTGTCTCGGGTTTTTCATCGGTCGACACTAGCAAACGCTGGTCGACACTATATTTCTCTCGGGTCTTTTCGTCGATCATTAATGAGAACATTGGTCGATACGTCTAAGCCCATTTCAGAGAGTGGTCGACACCTGCTTTCACAGGTTGACACCTTGATCCTCTTTGCTCACGCAGGTCGACCCTCGCAGTCAACATCGTTGCCATTTTTATAGTACTGGTCGACACCTACAACCATAGGTCGACACTTACTTCAGCTCTGCCAGAACAGGTTGACCCTCGCGGTCGACACTAGTAGGGTCTGGTTGACCACTAAGCTTATCAGTCGACACTTCCTTCCCATAACTCTATTTAAAAATCTTAAAAACATCACAAATTCGATCAAACATCGACTCAACGATAATAGTAATACAACACACTTTTCCATCAACTCAAATCATACTTTACGTAAAGAAAACGACTACTCAAGTTCGAAATCCGTCTATACACTCATCCGACTCAAAACAACTTAAAACCTTCTCAATTACTCTTTGAAAATCCATACCTATGCCTACCATAGTCAAAACGCGCTAACAGCAGGCCAAATCATCCACGCGCGTACTCTTCCAACCGCCTCCTAGTCCTGGGCATCCTCGGAGTACCCACCAGCTATGTCGTCGTCATCTACATCACAGAACTCAACTATTATCCTAATGCTAAGTAAGTAATGCACATAAACACAAACTAAATCAAACACCCCTAACACATGCAGTTTCTACAGTTTCGTTTCTATTTTCATTTTTGTCTCTTTCTTACATCTTCTTTATATTCTTACTACTTCGTTCTTCTTTACGTGCTAGATCAAGGTGACACAACTCGCGGTCCACCTCTAGGGACAAGGCCAACCTCAATCTAGTAAAGTGACACACCTCGCGGTCCACCTCTGGGATAAGGCCACCACGTAAAGCGGAGGAAGAGTGATACACCTTGCGGTCCACCTCTAGGGACAAGACCACTCAACCCCACCTTTCTTATCTTCTTAAGTACCTTGTCATTTCATTCATCTCATCACATCCTACTGTTTCACTTCGTAAAAACATGGAAATTCATCTTCGCCTCGTTCTCCTAATTTAAAACAATGATGCACAACCAGGAAAGTATATAACATAAAGTAAACGTGCAATGCATTCTACTGAACTGTGATGTTGGCCCGAAGGCAAAACTCTTACTACATTACTTACCTGGCATCCTAGAAATTTCTCGCACTTCGTAACTACGTACGCTAACTGGAGAAACCTATAAAACCATACATCTATTAGCTCTACTTTGTACTAAATTCGTAAACTCTAAAGGAACCAACAACTAAACCTCCACTCGGCCTAAACTGAAATCCTAACTCAATTTTCGACTAAACTTCAAAAATTCATAACTCCTCCAATACTCGCCCGAATTGGACGATTCTAAATGTTATGGATTTCTCATGGCATCTTGTTTCTAACGGTATCATTCATTTCCTAATTCAATATCTATAGCTTGGCCAGACGTGGCCGAGCGAAAACCGTTACATAATTCGAGCATTCGGCTATCCCAATGCTTAATTTTTTTCCATAAAATCTCGTAACTTACTCTTACTCTTAGTTTGAACACCGACATACTAATAGCAATCAATTTTTAACTTTGATCTCCCACAGCTCCCTCCTAGGTTTTCACCAAACCACACAATACTCTTTCTAACTTCGTTTTTAACACTCAAAACAACCAAAATACTAACTATCTACCAAGAACTAACTAAAACTTACCGTTGATTTGAAGAAACGGAGAAGAACTGTCGTTGGAAGGGAGAGTCGCTGATAGAATGCTCTGTGCGGATGAAGGAGGAGAAGAAAGGAGAGGAGAGGAATGCGCTGGGGAGAAAACACCATTGAGGTGTTTTGATATTTTTTTTTATAATAATAATAATCCTAATTACTATTTCACCTTTAACATTTAACCATTTAATAAATCCGTTAGACGGTCTGATTCCTATTGGATTATTAAATTTTTCTCCTCTGCAATTCCCTCAAAATAACCTTTTATTTAAGGGTAAAAATTCTCCGTTCCCAATTTCGACCAAAACTTCACCGATTATAATTACGTACATCTGAAATTAGTTTAACAAAAATTCTGGATGTTACATTCCAACCTCCTTACAAAAATTTTGTCCTCAAAATTTGCTAGCTAAACAACTCAATATATCGGCTCATCATGTCCTGTAGCCATTCTCAGGTTGCTTCTTCTATGTTATGGTTATGCCATAATACTTTCACTAATGGAATCTCTTTGTTGCGTAAAATCTTCACTGCATAATCCAGAATCTCAACTAGCTTCTCTTCATACGTCAATGTGGGTTGAACCTTTATATCCTGCTGCTCCACAACGTGAGAGGGACCTCGTATACACTTCCTTAACATGGATACATGAAATACATTGTGGATCCCATCCATCAAGGCTGGTAGCTGCAGCTGGTAAGCTGTTTTTCCTATTCTCTTCGTAATGGGAAATGGTTCAATAAATCTTGGGTTCAACTTGTCTCTTTTCCCGAATCTCACAACTCTTTTAAATGGCGAAACTTTCAGGAAAACTTCATTTCCCACCTCAAATTCTAACTCTCTTCTCCGATAATCTGCATAGCTCTTCCGTCGGCTTTGAATAGTTAAAATTCGCTGCCGAATAAATGTAATTTTCTCTACTGTCTACTGTAAAATATCCGGACCAACCAATCTTGCTTCGCCGACTTCATCCCAATATGTTGGAGATCTGTACTTCTTGCCGTAAAGAGGCTTGTAAGGAGCTATACCTATCATAGCCTGAAAGCTGTTGTTATACAAAAAATCCACCAATGGTAGTTATTTGCTCCATGAACCCTGGAACTCCAATACGCAAGATCGAAGCATATCCTCCAGCGTCTGAATTGTTCTCTCAGATTGACTGTCTATCTGAGGATGAAATGTTGTGCTAAAATGGAGCTGCGTACCCATAGCCGTGTGTAGACTCTTCAAGAATTTTGACGTAAATCTCGGGTCTCTGTCTGATACGATCAAAGTCAGAACTCCGTGTAACAGTACGACCTTCTGAACATACAGTTCGGCGAACTGGTCCATAGATTACGTCATTTTCACTGGCAGGAAATGGGCTGACTTGGTTAATCGATCCACAGTCACCCAAATGCCATCATAACCTTTTGTTGTCCGAGACAACCGAATAATAAAATCCATCGATATCTACTCCCACTTCCACTCGAGAACAGGCAATGGTTGTAACTTTCCCGCTGGCCTCCAGTGTTCAGCCTTTATCTGCTGACAAACCAAGCACACCTCAACATACTTCGGTACAATCTTCTTCATATCGGGCCACCAGTAATGCTGCTTAAGATCTCTGTAAATCTTAGTACTTTCTGGATGCAAAAAAAATCTTGAATAGTGGGCTTCAGCTAGTATTTCTCTCTGTAGTTCTTCATTACTCAGAACGAACCACCTGTTTCGAAACGTAATAATTCCGTCGTCCGAATAACTAAACTCTGACCTGTCGTTGGAAGCCATGCTTGCTTTAATTTCATCGCAATAAGCGTCGTCCTTCTGGGCCTGCTTAATCTTCTCAAGAATCGTAGGCTGTAAGGACATATCTGACAACATGGCCGATACACTCGACACTGCCTCCAAGTTGAACTTCTAAAATTCTGCCTCCAAGGTCAGTGGCATAGCTGAATCCATCGCATCGCCGACGTGGTTGCCGTCACTCTGCTCAATGCATCAGCCACCACGTTTGCCTTGCCGGGGTGGTATTTAATCTCAACATCGTAGTCCTTCACGAATTATAACCACTGCCGCTACCTCATATTCAACGTCTTCTGAGAAAAGATATACTTCAAACTCTTGTGATCTAAATATACTTCACACGGTTGTTCATACAGAAAATGTCTCCTAATTTTTAACACGAAGACTACCGCGGCTAACTCTAGCTCATATGTCGAATAATTCTACTCGTAATTCTTCAGCTAGCTGGAGGCGTAGGTTATCACCTTCACTTCCTGCATTAGTACACATCTGAAGCCTACCTTGGAAGCATCACAATAAATACTAAATTTTTCCGTTCTCGGTAGAGAGCGTCAAAATTGGAGCAGCCGTCAATCTCTACTTCAATGTCTGGAAACAATGCTCCCAATCCTCGGACCACAGATACTTCACATTTTTCCTCGTTAAATGGGTCAGAGGCGCCGCAATCCTAAAAATTATTCAATAAACCTTCTGTAATAATCACCTAGCCCGAGGAAACTCCGTATCTCCGTGACATTCTTCGGCTGTGACCACTCTTTAACAGCTTGGATTTTTACTAGATCAATTGATATGTCATCGCTTAAGATGACATGTCCTAGAAACGGAATCCTATCCATCCAAAATTCGCACTTTGAAAACTTCGCATAAAGTTGGTGTCGCTTTAGAGCCTCCAACACCAACCTCAAGTGCTCTTTATGATCCTTTTCACTACAAGAGTACACCAGTATATCATCAATAAATACTATAACGAATTTATCAAGATAGTTATGGAATACTCTGTTCATCAGGTCCATAAAGGTGGCTGGGGCATTTGTTAGTTTGAACGACATCACCAAGAATTCAAAATGCCCATAACACATTTGAGAAGCCGTCTTTGGAATATCTTCTGGTCTGACCTTCAACTGATAATACCTCGATCTCAAGTCAACCTTCAAAAACACTCCTCCACCCTGGAGTTGATCAAATAGATCGTCTATTCTCGGCAAAGGGTACTTGTTCTTAATCGTCAGCTTATTCAATTTTTAGTAGTCAATGCACATCCGCAACGGTCCATCTTTCTTCTTGACAAAAAGGATTGTCGGACCCCACGATGAAAAGCTGGGGCGTATAAATCCTTTTTCCACCAACTCTTCTAATTGCTTCTTTAACTCTATCAGCTCTGTTGGTACCAATCTGTAAGGATTCTTTGATACCGGCTCAGCTCCCGGATACACATCTATAGCAAATTCTATCTCTCAATCAGGAGTTAAACCGGGTAGATCATCTAAGAAAACTTCATGGAAATCTTGAACAATTAAAACATCCTGCGGCCATGAATCCCTGCGAATTTGCATATTTACAAGACTAGCGAGAAAACCGAAAGACTCACCCATTAAAACTTGAAGAGCACTGACAGGTGCCATGGTAGATATCTTCTAGGCATTCTTCGCAGCCTGAAAGGTATGCTTCTCACTATCCAGCGGTGGAAAACTCACCATGCCCACCCTACAATCAATTGTACTGTAGTGCTTGAACAACCAATCCATTCCCAATATTATGTCGTATCCCGTTATAACCATAATAATGAGATTGGTCGATAAATTCTTGTTTCCCTCACACACCACGCCATCTTGCACCACTTGATTGGAATGCATACGCCCACTAGAAGGTAACATTACCTTGTAACTACAGTCCGTTTTCACAGGCCATACATCCAACTTAACCACGAATGCAGATGCAACAAACGAGTGCGTCGCACTAGAATCAATCAAAGTATATGCAGGTACAGAGTTTACCAACATTGTACCTGACACTACAGCTGGCTGATCATCCTCGCCCGACTCGATTATGATGAATACTCTCTATGTTAAACACGTCAGACCCTTCTTTAGAACTGGGCGATCTTTGCTGACGTGGCCCACTTCCTTACAGTTGAAGCACTGAATCACTGTCAGATTCGTGCAATCCCTAACCAAATGTCCAGCTTCGTTATAGTCGTAGCACTTTCCCGAGTTTAGTCTACATTCTCCCAAGTGATATCTCATACACTTAGGGCATTGGGGGTACTGTACCGACATCTTAGGCCTTTTACTGCTCCCCTGAATACTCGAGCTCTCGCTGAATCTCTTAGTGCCTCTCTGTTGTTGCTGCTGGGAGGCACTTCTGCTCTGTTGTGGGGCAACCTCCTTGAATAATCTCCTTGAAGCCTCTCACTGTTTAATACATTTTATCTCAGCTTCCTCCACCTCTAACGCCTTAGCCACCACTTTTGAATAGCGCACATCCTGAGTTCCGCTATCTTTACTCCCTTGTATGTTTCCGGCTTTAGCCCCTGTACATACTGAAACAGCTTGTCTTCATACCGGCTAACTAAACTGCTGGCAAACCGAGATAAGGACTCGAATTGTGGGTTGTAATCAGTTATTGACCCGGTCTGTTTTAACTGTAGGAACTCTATCCTTTTGGCCGCTTGAATCGTGCTATTGAAGTACTTGTCATAAAATATCTGCTTAAACTTTTCTCACGCCACATGTTGTCCTTCAACGGTGGTCTCCATGGAGTCCAACAAAAATCGGGCGTCCTTCGCCAGATGGAATGTGGTTAGCGAAACCTTGTCCTCGTCTTCCACCTTCGCATATCTGAACATGCTTTCCATGGTACGGACCCATTCTTCTGCAGGTGTTGGATCCGATGACTGTCCTTCATACGTCGGGGGTCGTAACCTCTGAAATCTATCTCCCGACTGATCATGGCCTGAACTAGAGCCTGCACTTCCATGGACTTCCCGATTCAGCAAGATCCCTAATTGCTGAGACTACCTGTTCACCAACTCCGTTAACTACCTGATCGTCATGGAATCATCCTCACTTCTTTGTTCGGTTGGCTCTCTCAGTACTCGTGGGCGTCTTGGTCGTTTAGATATCTTAGTTAATTTCCTGGACAAGTTTAATTACTCACATAAGCATCTAATAAATAAAATAAAACTTAAACACTTACAGTTGTCGAAGCACTTCGTGCGGCGATCGGCACTGTTAGGCAATCGTTTGAATGTCACACTCGTAGCGTCCCCTCCTACTACTGATTAACTATCCCCTCTACTTTTCCCAAGCAGTGTGGGAATTGTGATAGGCACTCATACCTTCACAATCCACCCCTCCTCACAAGGATCCGACGTTCTCGTCGGCCACACTTCCAATTGAGTAAAGGCTCTGATACCATAACTGTAACGCCCCGAAAACCTACCTGTTTTCGATTTGTTCACTTCTACTACACACTCCCTACGCTTGGAAAATTGGACTAAGATTTTGAAACTTGTGTTCTTCGGGTTAAAATGACATTTTTGAAAATATTTTAAATAACATTGCAGCGGAAAACTCAATTAAAATAAGTTTGAATAAAACTTAATTTATGAAACATAAAACAGAGACGCCGGTCGACACCTGTAAGCATCGGTCGACACTTGGGTTGTCTCGAGTTTTTCATCAGTCGACACTGGCAAACGTCAGTCGAAACTACATTTCTCTAGGGTCTTTTCGTCAGTCGACAATGAGAACACTTCACAGGTTGACACCTACTTTCACAGAGAGTGGTCGACACTTCTAAGCTCATTTCATAGAGTCGTCGACACCTACTTTCACAGGTTGACACCTTGATTCTCTCTATCCACGCAGGTTGACCTTCGCGGTCGACTCTGCTACCATTTTTATACTACTGGTCGACACCTACAACCATAGGTCGACACTTAATTCGGCTCTACCCGCATAGGTCGACCCTCGCGGTCAACACTTGTAGGGTCTTGTCAACCACTAAACCTATCGGTCGATACTTCCTCCCCAGAACTCTGTTTAAAAACCTTAAAAACATCACAAAATCTATCGAACTTCGAGTCAACGCTAATAGTAATACAACACACACTTTTCCATCAACTCAAATCATGCTTTACATAAAGAAAACAACTACTCAAGTTTGAAATCCGTCTATACACTCATCCGACTCAAAACAACTTAAAACCCTCTCAGTTACTCTCCAAAAATCCATACCTATGCCTACCATAGTCAAATCGCACTAACAGCAAGCCAGATCGTGCACGCGCGTACTCTTCTAACCGCCTCTTAGTCCTAGGCATGCTCAGAGTACTCACCGGCTATGTTGTCATCACCTACATTACAGAACTCAACTATTAGCCTAATACTAAGTAAGTAATGCACATAAATACACACCAAATCAAACACCCCTAACACATGCAGTTTCTACAGTTTCGTTTCTACTTTCGTTTTCTTCTATTCCTTACACCTTCTTTATCTTCTTACTACTAAGTTTTTTCTTACGTGCTAGATCAAGGTGACACACCTCGCGGTCCACCTCTGGGGATAAAACCAACCTCAATCTAGTAAAGTGACACAACTCGTGGTCCACCTCTAGGGACAAAGCCCCCACGTAAAGTGAAGGAAGAGTGATACACCTCGCGATCCACCTCTAGGGACAAGACCATTCAACCCCACCTTTCTTATCTTCTTACGTACCTTCTCATTTCGTTCGTCTCGTCACATCCTACTGTTTCACTTTGTAAAAACATGAAAATTCATTTTCGTCTCGTTATACTAATTTAAAACAATGATGCACAACCATGAAAGCATAACATAAAGTAAACGTGCAATGCCTCCTACTGAACTGTGATGTAGGCCCGAAGGCAAAACTCCTATTACATTACTTACCTGGCGTCCTAGAAATTCCTCGCACTTCGTAACTTCGTACGCTAACTGGGAAAACCTATAAAACTACACATCTATTAGCTATACTTTCCACTAAATTCGTAAACTCAAAAGGAACCAACAACTAAACCTCCACTCGGCCTAAACTGAAATCATAACTCAATTTCCGATTAACTTTCGAAAATTCATAACTCCTCCAATACTCGCCCGAATTAGAAGATTCTAAATGTTACGGATTCCTCATGGCGTCTATTTTCTAACGGTCTCATTCATTTCCTAATTTAACACCTATAGCTTGGCCGGACGTGGCTGAGCAGAAACCAATCCACAAATTGAGCATTCGGCTATCCCAACACTTAATTTTTTTCCATAAAATCCCGTAATCTACTCCTACTCCTAGCTTAAACACCGACATACTGATAGCAATAAATTTTTAACTTTGATCCCCTATAGCTCCCTTCTAGGTTTTCACCAAACCACACAATACTCTTTCTAACTCCGTTTTTAACACTCAAAACAACCAAAATACTAACCATCTACCGAGAACTAACTAAAACTTACCGTTGATTTGAAGAAATGGAGAAGAACTATCGTTGGAAGGGACAATCGCTGATGGAATGCTCTGCGCGGATGAAGGAGGAGAAGAAAGGAGAGGAGAGGAATGCGTTAGGGAGAAAACACCATTGAGGTGTTTTGATATTTTTTTTATAATAATAATAACAATCCCAATTACTATTTCACTCTTAACTTTTAACCGTTTAATAAATCTGTTATACGGTCTGATTCTGGTTGAATTCTTAAATTTTTCTCCTCTCCATTAGCCTCAAAATAACCTTTTATTTAAGGGTAAAAATTATCCGTTCCCAATTTCGACAAAAACTCCGCCGATTATAATTACATATATCTGAAATTAGTTTAACAGAAATTCATGGTGTTACAATTCTGACATTGGAGGATATGCTTCGAGCTTGCGTATTGGAATTTCAAGGTTCGTGGAGCAAATACTTACCTATAGTAGAGTTCTTTTATAATAACAGCTTTCAAGGTACGATAAGTATGGCTTCTTACGAGGATCTCTACGAGAGAAAGTGCAGATCTCCGTTATATTGGGACGAAGTTTGAGAGGCACGATTAATTGGTCCAGATATTCTGCAACAAATGGCAAAAAAGATTGCTTTTATTTGGCAACGGATCTTGACAGCTCTAAGTCAACAGAAGAGCTATCCTGATAGAAGAAGAAAAGAACTGGAATTCAATGAAAATGATAAAGTTTTCCTTAAAGTTTCGCCATTCAAAGGAGTTATAAGATTAGGGAAGAGAGGCAAATTGAACCCCAGATATTGGGTCATTCCTTATTATAAAAAGAATTAGAAACGCAGCTTTTTAGCTGCAACTACCAGCCTCGATGGATGATATTCACAATGTATTCCACATTTCTGTGCTAAAGAAGTGTATGCGAGATCCTTCTCACGTCGTGGAGCAACAGGAGATAGAAATACAGCCAACGTTGACCTATGAGGAGAAACCAATGGAGATTCTAGATTATACAGTGAAGTTTTTACGCAACAAGGAGATTCCACTAGTGAAGGTTCTAGGGCGCAACCACAACGTGAAAGAAGCAACATGGGAGCGGCAGCAATACATGATGAGTCGATATCCAAAGTTGTTCAAGTATCAAATTTTGAGGACAAAGTTTTTTTAAAGAGAGTAAAATGTAACACCTATAATTTCCTTTAAAATAATTTTTGGATTTACGTATCAAAAAACGGCGGAGTTTTAGTTGGAATCGAGAGCAAAAAATTTATACCTTTAAGTAAAAGATTATTTTAAGGCTATAGACAAGATGGATTTATAAAAATCCAGTCGGAGACGGATCAAATAATCATTTGGTTGAAAGATTAAAGGGTGAGGACGATATGGTAATTATTATTATTATAAAAAAAGAAAAACAAACAAAACCCTTCCCCCTCCCTCGGGTGTTTATTCTTCCCCACTGAAGTCTCCCCTCCTCTTTCTAAGTTTCTCCCTTCCACCGACACCCAGCAATGGTTCCTCTCCTTTCTTCCTTTAATCTTCAAATCTAAGGTAAACTTTGGTTAGTGTTTAGTAGATAGTTAGTCCTTTAGTAGTTTTGAGGGTTAAAAGTGAAGATAGGGATAGTTATTTGATAGTTTGGTAAACCCTAGGTGGGATGTACGAAATTTTGAGGATATAGTTGATTTTTATTCGTCATTGGTGTTTAAGTTTGAGAAAAGCTAGATTATAGGTTTTTATGGAAAGAATTGTACGTTCGAATAACCGAGAAACTCAGGTTACATAACGGTTTCTCTTTGGCCAAATTTGGCTAAGCAGTGGAATTTGAGTTAGAAAATGGATCAAACTGTTAGAAACTAGTCGTCCTAAGAAGCGCGTAGCACTTTGAATTGTCAAAATCAGACAAGTATTGGGTGAGTTATGCATTTTCAAATTTGGTCAGAAATTATGTAGGATTTCAGTTTTAGCTGGGAATTTCGGTTTTTGTACAATTTTATGACTTCTGTGTTATAATGTCATGAGTGGAACGAAATTAGAATTAATGCATGTGTGATTTAATAGGTTCTGCAATTTCTCAGTTTAGCGTATGAGTTACGAGAGATTTGCTAAGCACGCTAAGTAAGTAGTGTACGTAAGTGCTTTTGCCATTGGGCCTACATCATAGTTCGCTAGATTGCGTGCATGTTTATTTTATGTTTTAGTAGCTTATGCATTCATGGTTTTAAAGTACGAGAACGAAACAAAAATGAATTTTCATGCTTTTCTGAAATGAAACAGTATGATGTGATGAATGAAATGAAAATGTACGTAAGAAAATAATTAAGGTGGGGTTGAGTGGCCTTGTCCCTTGAGGTGGATCGCGAGGGGTGTCACTTCTTCTCCGCTTTACGTGGTGTTTTTGTCCTAAAAGGTGGACTGCGAGGTGTGTAGCTTTACTAGATCGAGGTTGACCTTGTCCCGCGCAGTGGACCGTGAGTTGTGTCACATTGATCTAGCTCGTAAAGGAGAACCCAGTAGTAAGATAAAGAATGTGTAAGAAAGAGACAGAAATGAAAGTAGAGACGAAACTGTAGAAACTGCATACGATAATATATGTATTGTTTTTAATGTTTACGTTTTATATGCATTACTTACTTAGCATTAGGTTAATAGATGAGTTCGGTGATGTAAGTTACGAGGCGATCACTTGTGAGTATTCAGAGCATGTTCAAGAGTAGGAGACAGTTGGAGGATTGTGCTTATGGGACGATCCGTCTGGCTGGTAGGGCGTTTTGACCAAGGTGTGTATGTATGGACTTTTGGTTATTTTGAGTCGTTTTGATGTAGGAATGGATTTCAAACTAATAGCCGTCAATTTGATGTATACGGTTGATTTCAAAATTGATTGGGTAGTATAGGTGTTGGTTTTTAAATATCGAGTCGAAATTCTGTTCGTTTTATGTAAATGAAAAATTTTCAGCTAAAGATTTTGGTGTAAAATGTTAACCTGTATGGACAATTGTTGACCAAAATAGGTAGGAGTCAACCTCGAGGGTCGACCTACGGAGACAGAACCATGTCATGTGTCGACCTGTTCGTGTAGGTATTAACCAGTTAGTGTAAAAATGATAGTAGTGTCGACAGCAAGATTCGACCGGTGGATATAGAGAGGATTATGGTGTCGGCCTATGAAAATAGGTGTCGACTAGTTAGCAAAGTGAACATAGAGTGTGGACTGCAAGGTTCGACCGGAGCGAATAAAGAAGATTAGGGTGTCAACTGGTGTAACTAGGTGTCAACCTGTGCCAACAAAGGCAAATGAGGTGCCGACTAGTCCGTATAGGTTTCGACCCCTGTGTGCAGAACAGGTCAAGTGTCAACTGAAGGTTTTTAGTGATCGACCGAAACTTCTTTTTAATGTTTTATGTAATACCTGAAAATTTTAGTTAATTCAATTTTTCGGAGTTTCGTATTGGTCAACGGCGAGGTTCGAGTAGGAATCAAGGGCGGGAAGTTTGTAACGTTAGGTAAAGGACTGTTTCAACAATAATGGTCAAGGAGAAATTTTAGGATTTTATCCGAACACTGACCGTATAGTAGCTTTATCAGCTTTATCAAAAGAGTTATGTTTCAGGGTAAAATAGTAATTAGAATTAATAAAAAAAGAAACAAAACAGAGAGGAGGAGCGGAAATCCTCCCCCCCCAATGTTCTTCTTCTTCTTCTTCTTCTTCTTCTCCCACACAAGAAGCTCGGCGTTTCCCTTTCAGCCGCCAACGATCAACCGTTTCTCCCTTCGTTGTTCAAATTTTTGGTATGTTTTAGTTAGTTCTTGATAGATAGTAGTGTTTTAGTTATTTTGAGCGGTAAAAGTGGAGATAGAAAGAGTTTTGGGTGAACCCTAGGAAGTAGATACAAAGTTTGGAGGTTTTAGTCGATTTTCGTACGTAAGTTGATGTTTAAGCTAGGAATAAGAGTGGATTATATGTTTTTGTGGAAAAGATTTAGTGTGTAGATAACCGAATAACCCGGGTTATGAAACAAGTTCCGGTTGGCCACATTTGGCTAAGTTGTATGTGTGGGATTAGGAAATTGATGAGACTATTAGAAACTAGATGTCATGAGAAACGCGTATCATTTTGAATCGTCTAAATCGGACGAGTATTGACAGAGTTATGAATTTTTTAAGGATAGTGGGAGCGTTAGTTAGAATGTCGGTATAGACTGAGTGGGAATTTAGTGGTTGATTCCTTTAAAGTTTTATGGAGTTAATAGAAAGTAGAGCTAATAGATGTGTGGTTTTATAGGTTTTCCAGTAAGCGTACGAGATTTGGATTACAAGTGCTAAGAACGCCAGGTAAGTAATGTAGTAGAAGTTTTGCCCTCGGGCCTACATCACAGTACAGTAGGATGCATTGCACGTTTATTTCATGTTATGCTTTATTGATTGTGCATCATGATTTTAATTCACGAGACGAAACGAAAATGAATTTTCATGTTTTTACGAAGTAAAACAGTAGGATGTGATGAGATGAACGAAATGAGAAGCTACGTAAGAAGATAATAAAGGTGAGGTTGAGTGGTGTTGTCCAGTGAGGTGGACCGCGAGTTGTATCACTATTTCTCTGCTTTACGTGGTGACCTTGTCCATTGAGGTGGACCGCGAGGTGTGTCACTTAAACTAGATCGAGATTTACCTTGTTCAGTGAGGTAGACCGCAAGGTGCGTCACCTCGGTCTAGCACGTAAAGAGGAACCTAGTAGTAAGAAGATAAAAAAGATGTAAGAAAGAAACGAAAACAAAAGTAGAGATGAAACTGTAGAAACTGCATGTGTAGGAGATGTTTGTTTTTAGTATGTATGTATGCGTTACTTACTTAGCATTAGGCTAATAGTTGCGTTCTGTGATATAGGTGACGATACAACAGCTAGTGAGTATACTGAGCATGCTTAGAACTAGGAGGCAGTTGGATGAGGACGCTAGTGGGACGACTGGACCGGCTGTTGAGGCGTTTTGACCATGGCGGGAGTAAGTATGGGTGGTGAAATATTTTGAGTCGTACTTGGTTATTTTGATGTAAAAGAGAGATTTGAAATTGGGTTGAATATTTGGGTGTGCGTAGTAGGTTGTGAATTGAGTCAAGCAGTGGATTCATGGTTTTTAAATGTTTAGTTAAAATCGTGTTGTTTTGTTGAATTTTGCTAAAGTTTATAGGGTGCAAAGTGTCGACCAAAATCTATAGGTGTCGACCGGTCTGTGTAAAATTGGTAAGGGTGTCGATCGCAAGAGTCGATCTGCGCGGACAGAGAGGATCAAGTTGTCGACCTGCGACAGCGGGTGTCGACCCCTCTCTGTATCGAGTGTAGAAGTGTCGACCGGTGTCCCTAGTGTCGACCGTTGAAAAGACCCGAGATGATCGTAGTGTCGACCGGTGTTCTCTGTGTTGACCGGCAAAAAGACTCGAGAGTAACGTAGTGTCGACCGTTGTTTGCCAGTGTCGACAGCTGAAAAACCCGTGACAACCAAAGTGTCAACAGACGTTTACAGGTGTCGACCAGTTGCACTGTTTTATGTTTTGTAAAAATGAAATTTCGTTTAAAATAATTTTAATCGATTTTTTCGTTGCAAAGCTGTGTAAAATAATTTCGAGAATGTTGTTTTAAGTCCAGCAACAAAAGTTTTAAATTTTTACTCCAAATTTTCCGAGTACAGTGAGTGAGTAGTAGCTGGTAACGAACCGGAAATATTGGTAGGTTTTCGTGGCATTACATTTTAAAAACTTGAAATTTTATTTAAATTGATTTAGGTTAAAGTTTTCTGCTGCGATGTTTTTAAACGTTTTCAATTATGTCATTTTAAGTTGGGGAAACAAGTTTGAAATTTTTAACGAATTTTGTCAAAATTTATGAGTAAGAGTATGGTTAGCGACACAGGTTCGGATAACTTTGGGGCGCTACAATGTTGATGTCAGAGCAGAAAGCGAACCGAAAACCAGCGGAATTTTTGGGTCGTTACACAAACTGAACCATCTTCTAGGTCCTGACTGAGTGGCTGAAATACTTGCCAAAGAACACTGTCTTGAATTCCTCCTAGGTCATAATCTTCACGTCGGGGATGGCTTTTACTGAATCCCACCAAAATCGGGCATCCTTGGCCAGGTGGAATACTGCACTGGAAACCCTCTCTCGATCATCCACCTTAGCATAATCTAGCATGTCCTCCATACTTCGAATCCACTCCTCAGCACTGAGTGGGTCAGAAGATAACCTATAGAACACTGGGGGTCGTAGTCTATGAAATCTGTCTCCCCCATGATCTGCCGTAGCACTACCGCTGGACTAACCTTGATCCTCTCTGCTCATAAACTATTCTAGCTGCTGAGACTCACGGTTAACTAGCTTGGTAAGATGCCTAATGGCATCGTCTCTCTCATCTGTAGCCCTACGTGGCCCTCTAACCATGGTGTTCATCCTGTACACAATAACACCTAATAAAGGACAAGAGTTTTAAGAAATACTTACAGTTGCTGGAGCACTTACATGCAGCAGCCGGCGGTGTTAAGTAATCCACTGAACGATGTCTACCCCGTGGCTCTGATACCATAACCTGTCGCGCCCCTAAAACCCACCGGTTTCTGGTTCGCTCTGACAACATGCTGAAACAATCCAACTTTATCTTATCCAAATTATACCTAAAACTGAGTGATTGGAAAACGTTTTATAAAAGACTTATGCAGCGGAAACTAATTAAAAGTGTTTAAAAATCGGACGATAAAACCATCGTGGAAAAAAATCTAAATGTAAAGATAAGGACTAAATTTTTTTGAAAAGAAACCGCTGTCGTTGCCGCCTCTGTACAGCCGGAGTCGCTGTCGGCCCGGCGATCCAGCCAACAGTGTCGGCACTGGCGCCGGGCCTCGGCGTTGCATACCTCTTCTATTCCTCTCACTCATTGCCAATACATTTTTCCCAAAATTTTGGCTGCATAATGACTAAAAATGGCTATCCCCAAAACGAACTAAATCTACATACAACGTTTCTAAACTAAAATTTCATATCCATCAATCCAAGCTCATACAAAATTACCCAAAGGAAACAAAGTTGAAGGAAAACAAACCCATTGACTAACAATGAAGAAAGTCAACAGTATAGGGCAATGCATTGCCCATATGTATAAATATACACACCCATCACAAAAATTGCTCAAAACCCCAAACCCCATCCATACTAGCCTAACTCCACGGGTCGGTTGCCCTAACAAACTTCGCTTGCCAGTGCATGGTAGTGTGCCACAAACTATCCGCTACTCCTGGCTAGGCTCGGGAAACTCACCCTCTTGATCAACGGTACCTACACCGCAGAACACATGTCATCCTAAGGCTTAGTAAGTGGTGCAGAAATGAACATGAAAACTATAAATGCAATCCTAACATATGTACTCTCTACACTCTCTCCCTCATGTTGTCACATCATAACGCGTATTACACGATTATCATACTGAGTTGGGAAGCGGATCAAGTTTCTCAAATCGATTCTCTATCTGCATCCAAGGGCGAATCACTTCCTTCGAGGCCTGCCATGCAACTGTTGCCAGGTCAGTTGGCTCTTACGCCACACTACCACCGACACGTCGCCACTGTTCTAGCTCAATCAGAGACGGGCCCACAAGTTGCATACAAATCTCCCTGACAGCGATCCTCATATAGAGTTGGGAAGCATATCAGGTTTGCCAAGTCGATTCTCTGTCTGTGTCGAAGGGAGATTCACTTCATTCGAGGCCACGTAACTGTTATCCTCACCGTTCACATATCACACTACGCATTCACTTAAAAAATGTTCAAATTCATTTTCGTACCGTTCTTAAAATATGATGCATGACAAAACGAAAACATACATGAACATAAACACACAATCATCCCTAATGTTCTGTCGTCAACGCCCATAATGGCAACAAGCATGCAAACACTAGTTACCTGGCGTTCTGAGCTTCCGTGATACTCGTTTCTATCAATTATGGGCTTGCCTAAAATATAGTCATTCACTTGTCAACGTTCACCTTGAAATTCACTATTTGTGCTAAAAATCATGGTTTCTAGCTACACCCATAAAAACCAAATTGAAATGGGACCCTAATTTGGTTCGACCAAAAATCGACCTAAACTTCGGATGCGCATAACTTTTGCGCCGGTTATCAAAATCGCACAATTCTAGTGGCAAAACGATCCTCTAATAATATATTTTAACATCATAAAGGGGATTTTAAAACGATAAATCATAGCTAGGTGAAAAACGCCAAAAACAGAACCGGTTTTTATGCTAAAATGTCCCAAAATTTCAAATTCAATCCAATTTCGCCAATTTCTTCACCAATCGGTCACATTTCATTTATTCAACATTAACTATTCAAAATTGAACAACCTAGCTCCAAACCAAAATATACATTGCACAAATCCTCTTGGTTTCTCACTGAAAATCAACCAAAGAATCAACTTAGCCCGCTTCATCAGTCAGACTTTACCTCGACCGATCAACAGAGAGGAAACAAGGAGGGGAAGCTCACCTATTTTCGTTAAGATTGAGTGCGAAGATGAAGAGGAAGAGGGAGCGTTTAGCTCGTCGGAGTTTGCTCGTCGAAATGGTGACTGGAATCGTATGGTCGCCAGGGGAAGAACGTCGCTCTGGTTCTCTCTCGCTCGAGCATTCCTTTTGTAATAACCCGAAAATTTCAAATTTTAACTTTTAATTTCCAGAATTTTAGTTTAATCCCGGTCGGAATTTTGAGAAATGTTTCAACGGGAAAAATTTAAAATGTAAGACTCGGAGCCTACTTTTGCGATGATTTTCATAATTTAAAGTCGGGAGGTCGGAAAATTAACGAGAATTATGAAGGGTTAAAGCACGTGAGGGCAGTTTTGTAATTTGTAATTTTTATTTAAAAAAAATATATATATATATATATATATGTGGTGGAATGGCTTCGGGTGGAAGCCATTCCACCGAGTGTGTCGCACGGCCGAGAGCGAGAGCGAGAGAGAGGCCGAGGAGGAGGAATCGTCGACGACCGACCGCCGAGGAAAAGACGCCGGTGCTCAGGATACTCCGGTGGGCTGAAGTGAGGAGCTACGCCTTCCTACGCTGGGAAAAATCGAAGGTGAGTTCTCCCCTGTTTTCGTTTGTTCTGTTGACCGAGCGCGGGGGCCTCGGTTATTCTTGGATTTTCCGACAGTAGGACTCGGTCGCCAGAGCATTAGGGTGTAATGTGTGCGGGCGCTGGAGCCAGTGGGTGGCTCGGCTCTTCCGCGACAAAATCCGACCAGAAACAGGGGGTTTCCCCTTCGGTTTTTGTCCTGCTCTGATGGCCAAGTGTGGGGTCATGTTACCCTCTACATTTCAAGGGAGTAGGGGACAAAATTAGAAGGAAGGAGGGAGGCGGTGCCTGGTTCAATGGACCGATTGGAAATCCTCAGTTTTTGGGGAGAAAACCGTGAAGTTGTTGGTTTTGTCATGCTGTCTTCTGAGTAGGAACTCTCCAAATTGTTGATGTGTGCATTGGTAGATCGAAATGTGATTGTTTGGTGAAAGAATTTGCGAGATTTGGATCAAAGATGAATTTCGGCTACCTTTTGTATAAAAACAGATTCTGTTTTTGGCTGTTTTGGCTAGGATTAGGTTGATCATTTTAAATTCTGTTTTGTGGGTTAAAAATAGATTGTTAGAGGAACGTGTGGCCACTGGAATCGTTCGATTCCGATATCCGACGCAAAAGTTATGCGCGTCGGAAGTTTAGGCCGAATTTTGGTCCAAGTCAAATTTGCGAGCGTTATCCATGGAAATTTGACGTGTGAGTGTATCATAGCCATTTTGATGCATATAACTAGTTGGGAGTGAGTTTTGGTTGAAGGGAAGTGAAAATGTGAAATTTTAATAAAATGGCAGATTCGGTTATTGGCGTTTTTCACCTATCTGCGGCTTACCGATTTAAAATCCATTTTAGGATGTTAAACTAGGTTCCTAAGGAAACGTTTAGCCACTTGAATCGTTTGATTCCGTTGACGGACGCAAAAGTTATGCGCATCCGAACGTTGAGCTGGTATTCGGCCAAACCAAACCAATGGACCGTTTTAGTTGGAATTTAATGAGTGAAGTTAGATAAGATTATTTTTAGCTAATTGGTAAATGTTGGGAGAAATACTGATGAGAATTTGGTTGTGTTTTAGGTTGAGGCTTCCTGTTGGCGAAGCTGTGTACCGAGCGAGCTTAGGACGCCAGGTAAGTAGTGCATGCATGTGTTTTGCCCAAGTGGGCCTACACTGTAGAACTTTAGTGTTTATGTGATTGATTGCGGTGTGTGTGCATATTGTGTGACATGCATCATATTTTTTAAAACGGGAACGAAAATGATTTTTAGCATGCTTTGATGTATGAGGTGAGACGTGTGGCGGTGGTACCGCGGATCCCGCTAGTGTGCGGGCCGGTGCTTCACCAGTCCCGGCCCACGTGAATGTGTTGACGGTGAGGATATGGGCAGTGGTACCGCGGATCCTACTAGTGTGTAGGCCGGTGCAACACCAGTCGCGGATCCTACTCGAGGGGTGGGCCGGCTGGGCTGTCGCGAAACGTGTGCGTGTATCAACTGTGGCCCCGTGCTGGGGAGGCTGGGACGGGGGCGACGTGTCAGGGTGTAGAGTGGCGCGAGGTACACCCTTACCCTGATGTGGTTGCCGTGTGGTGATGCGTGGGTGTAGCTTGTGGGCCTCGTTGCTGGGGAGTCCGAGACGGTGGCGACGTGTCAGGGTATAGGGTGGCGTGAGGTTCCTCCTTACCCTGGTGCGGCTGCACTACGCGTCACAGATGTGACAACATGAGTGTGAGTGTAGAGACTACATGTGATAGGATTGCATTGTCGGCTTTTACTTTTATATCGCATTACTTACTGAGCGTTAGGCTTATGTTATGTGTTCTGTGGTGTAGGTGCTGACGATACCGCTGTTGAGCCTCGAGAGCCTAGTCCAGAGGCGTAGGATGGTTGGCGGCGTGCACCCGAGGCACCGGATGGCGGATTTTTGTTAGGGCGACCCGACCCGTGGTGGTGGTAGGTGATAGTGGATTTATCATTTCATGTTGGGTATTTGTGTAGATAGCGGGGTTGTATAGACATTGATCTTTTGAGATTGTATAGAGGAGTTGTAGTGTTTTGGAGGACTTTCTTCATTTCTATTTGATGGGTTCTTATTGTCTTCTTACTCTGATTTGGTTATGGTGATTTCTCTGGATGATGGATAGATAAACATTGTTGGATTATGGTGAATTGTGTGCAGGGTTTAAATTTTGGGATAGTCAGTTTTTAGCCGTTACTCTGCCGAAATTCCGGGAGAGAGGTTGGGAGTCGAGGAGATACGAAATAGGTTGAGGTGTGAACAGTAAATGCTAGAAAAAGGTAGATGAGCGTGGAAGTGTGGCGTGATCACAGGTGCGCGGGGCACGCGGCCCTGCGGGTGCACACGGGTCATGCGGCGCCGGGTGAGGGCGTGCGCGCGGACGTGCTGTACAGAGGCAGGGTGCGTGGGGCACGCGGCGCTGTGAGCGTGCGCGAGATACAGTGACGTTGGGTTGGCACCGCGATGGTGTACGCGGGGTGTCGGAGTGGGGACGTGAGTGCTTGGGACCGGACTGGGTAGTTCATGGGGTGCTGGGATTCTTTCCTAGGATTTCAAGTCTCACCGTTTTATCTCAAATTGTTTTAAATGGTTTTCTTTTCCGCTGCATAGTTTTATGTTGAGGACTTCGTGTTTCTTCTTCGGGACGCGAGTTGTTTTTTTTCGAATCGAGTCAAAAAAATTTTCCTACTCACAAATGTTCTTTTGAAAATGATTTGAAAACGAAAGGGGTATTGAATTGAGTTAGTTGTGTCAAGTGTTAGTGTGTGTGTGTAGTGTGTAGATGCACGCACTGTAGCGCACCGGGGACGTGTGGGTTCTCGGGGTGTTACACCTTTACCCGGTTGCAAGAGCTGGGGAGTGGCTTCTTCGTGAAGCCACTCCTCTTTAAAAATTAAAAATTTTTTTTTAATTTCTTCAAAATTTCCATTTTGCCCTTACATTCTAAATATTTCGTATTCTCGTCGCATTTCGTTGTTTCTTTCGCTCATCTTTCAAAATTTTACTTCCCAATTGCTTAGAATTCTAAGTTTCTTCATTTAAAAGCTACTCATAAATTTCAAGGTTTAAAATATTCTATAAATCAATTAATTAAAATTTATTAAATTCCGTTAAATTTTCGGGTTATTACAAATTTAGCAACCAGTTTTCTGTTTAACAAATAAAATCTACAGAAACAACATAAAAATACAGCAAACAAAGACAATAGATAGTCCTAAAAAATTGCTTCAAAACATAAAAATAAAATACACCAGATAAAAAATTAAGATACCAAAACCGCACAAAAATAGTGCACTACACTTAAAATTGCCTAAAATTTCCTAAACAGAAAATAACACAAATCAAGTGCAATTAATTTGAAATTTTAATAGAAACTAGCCAACATTATAGGAAACATGCTGCCAAAGTTTGAAAACCAAATTCATGGTGTGCAGAGAGTTGTGCAAGTACAAACCGAACAAAAACACAATAAAATTCTTAAATTTCCAAACAGAATTTTTTTAACCGAAACATCCGAAAACACGATTCCACCCTCGAATGAATCGTGTTTTACCCACAAACGGAACGGATGAGAAAAGGAGCAGAAACACTGAATGCTATCCGATGAGCAATCTTTTAGCCTCTCGGCATAACAATCTTCCAAAGAAAGAAAGCAGCAAACGGAACTGGTTAATGTCTACTCTATTCGTGTATCCTTCTCCATAAAAAGAAGGAAGAATAGTGGAACAACGGCTATTCAAGCAACCTCGATCTTGAAAGCTCAAAGGAGATGCACTCCTTCTCGGTTCTTGACCGAATGGAGCCGTACTGTTCACCAAGCTTCAGTGTTGATTCGGCTGAACACAAAATGCGCTATTCTCATATATTCAACAACTTTTACAAACACCAATAGTCATGTATTTATAGCCTAAGGTGGTTGAAGGTTAGAATGGGCTTAGGCTTCTAAATGGGCCACATGGTTGGCTATTCTTGGTCCACTTGCACACCAGATCACTCTTCAAGATTTGTCCTATTTGTTGCATCAATGTGCTGCTAAATTTCAACTGCTTCTAATCACCATCTAACCTAACATACATATAATTCTAATGCTTAAGGATGTATGCAACTATAAAATATTACAGGAGGGCGAATGTTTGCCAACAAAAACATAAGGGCGAATGTTTGCCAAATAAAAATTCGGTTACAAATTAATTCCGAGGGAGACAAATCTCTTCTTCATGTGCTTCAACCTTTAGCTCCTACGATAGCAAGTGCAAGGGCTGATCTTTGTCCTTTGTGCTCGGGTCCCATTCCCAGTTCATGAAGAGACAATCGAAACTATTAATACCTATAAAAGAATTGAACTTGTTAGTGAATATGTTTGATAAAGCTCGTGCCTTGGTTTGTGAACAAGTGATGGCCCTCTGGGGCACATCATCGGCTAATCACCAAAAATAGAAAACAACTTCATTTTAGCCCATAGTTTTAGCAAAAAATCCAAAACAACAAAAGTGTATAGAATAATCACAATTAACTATTAAGTCTGCTCTTACAAGTGAACAGGAAACATGCTAAAACAATGACCAAAAGATTATAATCATTAGCCTAGCATGCTCGATCATTAACCAGCACAAATTTGCAACAATTTAAAGCAGCATGATATATCTTCAGCAAGCAAGTTCACCATAGTTTATAAACTTCAGCATATAAATAGAATCTTCAACAAATTAAGTGGAATAGATATACAGTAAAACTAAGCAAGATGATGCTTAGAATTTGCAAAACCAATTTGAAAAAAAAAAAAGGTTCAGCAATTTAGAAACAGCAAAAGGAGTATGCAACAATCAAAATCTAATTTTATACTTGCTGCTTAACAGATTTAAAACATCCAAATGTGAAAGAGTAAGCATCATCAATTTAAGCACGTAGTAGTCTTAAAACCCCAAAAATTGAAATCCAAATTTTGCAATAGATTTTCAACAGTTTAAAACTTGTAAGAGGCATTAAAATCAGTGAGCAAAGACATAAGTCAACAATGAAACAATATGGCAAAATTAGTCAACAGAATGCAACCAACATCTTTAACATGGCACAATTTATTTGATAGGATATGAGCTACAAATGGGATGAAACTATGTAACAACAATGTGACGACCCGAAAAGGGGGTCAGGCACAATCCCACATCACTTGGGAATAACATGGAAATGAAATATATATAAATGATGTCTCCCTTAGAAAGTAAGACGCGTTTTGTAGCACAATTGCACCGGTTCCTATTAGAACTCTAAAGTTAAGAGTGCTCGGACGAAAATAGTACCAATTTGGGTGACCATTTGCAAAGTACTTGTTAAAAAATAAATTCATGCGAGATTACGTTGAATGTTCACCCAGTAATTGATGGATAAAATTTCACCCATTTCTCGAATGCGGACAATATCTTACTGGGAAAAAATGGTCGTTACAAATGATATTAGAGGCTCTACCCAACATGAGATGTGGCCAACGAGGATGTTGGGCCCCAAAAGGGAGGGTGATTGTGACAACCCAAAAGGAGGGTCAGGCACAATCCAACATCGCTTGAGGAGAAGATGAAAATGAAACATATGTAAATGACGCCTCCCATAGAAAGCAAGACGCATTTTGTAACACAATTGCACCGGATCCCAATAGAACTCTGAAATCAAGAGTGCTCGAGCGATAGTAGTACCAAGTAGGGTGACCACTTGGAAAGTTCTCATTGAAAAACAAATTCGTGCAACATTTGGTTGAAAGATCACCTAGTATAGGATGGTCTGAAGTTCACCTAATCCCTGAAAGTAGACAATATCGTACTAGAAAAAAGAGTCATTACAAACAATGTCAATAACAGCAAGATAAAAACAGTTTTATCGGCTAGATATTTTCACAAACAGCTTCAAGGTACTCGGGAAAAACAACTGAACATGCAAATTTTTCATTGCTAATCCAATATTGATGAAGCAAAACAGTACATAGCAATCAAAATACATGGCAAAATAAATTATATGCACAGGTTAGGGACAATTGGAAATATAGCTCATAAATTAACAACCATTCTTAACATGCTACAACAGAGACAATTAGCATGCTTACACAGATAAAGCAGGAAAAACAAGACACAAAACTAAAATCAGAACCTAATTGCAAAGCTAAAACATGCTAGATAATAGAATTTTAATTTGCTCCGCACATCCAATATACTAAATAGAAACAACTCAAAAAAGCAAATTCACATGACTTAAAAATTGAATAACAAAATATAGAAGCACAACAAATACACATGATAAAACAAATTGAAGAACAGAAACATGCTGAATAGAAAACAACAGAACACTAAAACTAAAATGAACACAGAATAAAGAGACAAAAACACATAGAAGCCATTTGGCTCTGACACCACCTGATATGACCCAATCTCGGATAGAGGAGAGGACTTCATGCAATGTGAAAGCTTAAAAGATGAACGTGAAAATAGGATGATGTTAAAACCCAAAAATGACACAGAAAAGTGTGAAAATCTCAAGGAAACAAACTTAACAAATGCTATTGGTCAACAATTCTGAAGAATCTCCTAAACAGAGTAGTAAACACGAAAAACAGAAATTAAAACAAAAGAGATGGGTGAAGTGTTTACCAATTGGGCATGAGCGGAACAACACGTAAATACGTTTATGAACGCAGAGCATGATTGAAGTGCTCGTGGCTAGGCAAAAAGAAACAACATCTGTAACACTCGGGATTTTTACATTTATAAATTTAGGATTTCGTATTGAGAATTTTAGAAATGAGGTTTCAGGAAGTAAATTAATGGATTGAGCCAAAGGGGAAGTAGATAGTTGGAAAGAAAGAAAGGACAAATTGGACATTAAAAGGAGGTGCAAGTTGAATTAAATTGAATGTTCTCCTACAAGCTACCACTATACCTACACCCAAACACCATAACTCTCTCTCCCTTCCTTCCTCAATGTAAAAACCCCCTCCTCAAACTTCTCCCTCTCATTTTCTTTTCCTCTTCAGATTTCTCCTCCACTCCCACGTATCTATCCTCCATTTTCCCTCATCACGCCATTTTTCTCTTGTTCTTTCCTCTTCTTGAAGATCTTAAGGTGAGATTAAGGTTAATTAATGATGGGTTCTAAGGTTAATGAAGGTTGGATTTAAGGTGATTTTTATAAGGGTTTTATGTATTTTGCTTAGGGTTTCAAGAATTTCCTCTTCCTCTCTCTCAAGTGGCCTAGTTTCACCACTCCTTGGAACTTTGAAGATAAGGCAACCCTCTCCTTTAGTGAATAGTTGATTCTAGGGCTTAAATGTATAGAGATTGATTGAGGAAGTTGTGGATTGTTTGGTGTGAAAGAGGAGCGCACAAAAATATAAGGAAAGTGGCTCAAAGGGTTGCTATGAATGTCAAGTATTGATGTTAGGATGAGAATCGAGGAACATGTGTTAGGTTTTGGAATTTCAATAGGTGTTTCGTTAATAAAATTCAACCGTAGAAATTTTTGAATTGAAGGTTTAAAGATTATTTTGATGGTCATTATTTTAGGTTCGATTACTCGTCGGGGAAGTGAACCGAAAACGCTAAGGACCTGGGTTTCTGGCCCTTAAGGCCCTACATTATAATGATATTAGGATGCTAGAATTATGATAATGTTCTGATGATTATAATGAATGGTTTGAAGTTTGAGCGAATTGGGTAGTTATAGGATGTTACGAAGTCGTTAAGTGATGTGTTTTCCTTTTGAGATACATATATTTATTCAAACGTTATTGAGGATTTATGTTTGTATTATGTACGATCTCCTTCATGCATCATGTTTTTCCTAAAGTGGCGTATCAAACGTTCTACATACACGTTTTAAGTAAAGAAGAACAACAATATGTAAACGGTTAAGTACGGATAGTTGCCAAGGATGGCACAAGGCCTGTAAATGGCAACTCATGGCAAGTGACTGACACCCAATGTTAAGTAAATGGCAACTCATAGTAAGTTATGTGGTCTATGAGGTAGACGGGGTGATGCTTATGCCTACTCCCACGAAGACGCCCACTTTTCCCATGTTAAGTAATGTTAAGGAAATGAAAACGAACATGTTTTATGAAATCATGCATTCCTGTATATGCATTCATGTAAAGGTGAATGTTAATGCATCTCTTACTTAGCATTAGGCTTATATTTTAAATCTTATGATGTAGGTGACGATATTGAAAGCGAGGAGTGTCCTCCGGAAGTCAATGCATAGGTCAGTTGATGGACGGGACTCGTGACAGTTAGTAGGTGTTTTGCATGGCTATTACAACCCATAGGTGGTACTCCGAACACTAGGTTATGTTTTGTTTGTAAAAGTTAGGTAGAAAATGATTTTATTTTGAAAATACTAAAATTCTTTGGGATACATATATTTTGAACCATGTTCTAATATATAGGTTTTCCATCAGTCCATGATAAGCTTCCGCTATGAGCCTTTTCTAGGATTTTACAAATTATGACGGGAGTCACTTTTTGAGTAAAAATGGCATGTATTTAACAAGGGTTTCCATTGGGAATATGGGCTAAGGAAGAGGAATTTTGATGAGAAATGTGTGAAGTGTTATTAAAAGTTTTATGTTATGTTACTAGTAAGCAAAGTGTCGATCGAACCTACCCCATGGATCGAGCGTCGTCAACAGAGGCAAACAAAGTGTCGACCTGTGTAAGAAAGTGTTTACCGTTTAGTGTACAGATGAGTACAGAGTGTTGACCTGCATGCAAGGGGGTCGACCAAACTTTGTAGGTGTTGACCGTTTGGGTCGGCCTACTCGGGTAGAGAGGGATGAGGTGTCGACCAGTGTATACAAGTGTTGACCAGTAGTGTAAAATAGACGGGAGTGTCGACCACAAGGATCAACTATTGCAGACAGAGAGGAATGAAGTGTCGACCGGTTTATACAAATGTCAATCGGTATTGTTAAATAGATGGGAGTGTCGACCACAATGATCGACCGTTGAGAACAGAGAAGAATGCAGTTACGATCGCTTTATACAAGTTTGATCAACGTGTCGACTTAACGTTATAGCTGTCGACCGGAACCACTTCCTTGATTAAAATAGTAATTTTCGAACATGTTTCAATCAATTGTTTTGAGATATTTTCCAAACGTTTTTGTAGACATTTTTATGTGTTTTAAAAAGGATGTAAACATATTAAAAACCAGGTAAAACTTTTTATAGAAGTCAAAAATTTTACGTCATTAAGAAAAATGTCATGCCAAGATCGTGGCGGCCCTACTCTCCCCCCGGTGTTGGGCTTGGGCTTGGAGTCATCACATGTGTGGTATCAGAGCCCTTAGGTTTTAAAAGCGTTTCTATAGACTGCCTGCCAACACAAACTGCCGCGCGAGAACTCTCTATTGACTGTAAGTGTTAAAGTTTATTTTAATGTTTACTTTTATCTTATGGTGTGTCTAGGAACGACAAAATGCCAAGAGCACCTAGAGAGCCGAGAGATGAACAGATTAGCTAGTTGATGGACCTAGTGAACCGGCAGTCTAAACAGCTGGGGATTTTACTGAATAGAGATGGAAATGGGAATGGAAACGGACAAGGTAGTACTCCACAGGATCAAGGTGGGGAAAGATTCAGTCGACTTAGGCCCCCAACTTTTGATGGAAAGTCTTCGGACCCCACTTATGCTGAGGAGTGAATCCAGAAGATCAAGAGCATATTTGGTTATGTGAAGGTGGAGGAAGCCGAGAAGGTGACGTGCGCAGTATTCCACCTGGAAAAGGATGCTAGCTTCTGGTGGGATACCGTTAAGGCCACAACAAATGGCGGAATTATGACCTGGGAGGGATTTAAGACCGTGTTTTATGACAAGTACTGCAACCGAACAGTTCGGACCAACAAAATGGCAGAGTTCACTTAATTATGTCAAACAGGATTGGTGGCTGACTATGTACGAAGGTTTGAAGCCCGATCCCGTTATGTTTCGGTTGGCGAAGAAGAGAACAAGGTGTACCAATTTGTCCAAGGGTTAAAGTTGGAAATCTTCAAAGGGGTAAAGACAATGGGCGTTGATGACATGCCGTACCACAGGGTTGTGGCCAAAGCCCTAGAGCTCGATGATATAGAGATCAAGCTTCAACGACAGAAAGAACTGCCGAAGAAGTTTTTTTGAGAGGTACAGCCACAACAAGGTCAGGGATGGCAATCACAACAACAAAGGGGCGTCAAAAGGGCCAATGAAGCACCTACCAACTACGGCAAAGGGACTTCCCAGGCTCCTCAATGTTCTACATGTCAAAGAAGTCACTTCGGCGAGTGCAAGTTATATTCTGGCCGATGCTTCTGGTGCGATAAAATGGGTCATAAGGCCAGGGATTGTCCCGGGCCAAGCAAGAGGCAGCCAAGCAGGGCTCCGAGGATCTTTGGTCTGATTGAGGATTAAGAAGCTGCCCGACCATCAGTTGTTTTAGATACCGTTTTGATTTGTAATGTAGCAGCCTATGTTTTGATTGACACAGGAGCAACACATTTCCTTATATCGTTGGAGTTTGTGTCTAAGTGGAGTCTAGAGTTCGTTCCGGTCGACTGTAGTTATAGCGTTATGTTACCTACTGGGGAATTTTTACAATCAGATCAGGCGATATAGGGGGATGTGATAACAATGGGTGGTCGAAAGATGTATGTGAGCTTGATTATACTAGCCATTAAAGGGTATGACGTGATATTAAGGATGGACTGGTTGTTTAAATACTACGCTACAATAAATTGTAGGTCGGGAGTTATAGACTTTAAAACCCCGAATAGTGAAGGTTACTCATTTCTAGCCACCCTTTGTATGGATAGGATGCCTATAATATCGTCCATGGATGCTCAGCAATTGATGAAGCCAAGATGCTCGGGCTTTATAGTGTGGCGACCCAAAAATCCTCCGTGATTTCCGTTTCGCTACCAACTAACTATGCGTCACCGTCACTCATATCCTCTACTATTAATTTCTTAGAAATTGGAAAGCTTTACTTTTTGACTGAAAAAGATTTTTTTTTTATTTTTTTTTTAAAGACTTTCAAAAGAAATACATATAAATGCCGCAGCGGAAACTCATTTAAATTCAGTGTAAGTAAACTTAACCATTTTAAAACACAGAAATGCAGAGACCGGTCGACACTTGTAAGCACCAGTCGACACCTAAGTCTTCTCAGGTTTTCCCATCGGTCGACATCGGAAACACCGATCGACATTTTTATGCTCTGCACAGAGAGGGGTCGACACCCATTACTACAGGTCGACACCTTAACTCTCTCTGCCCGCGCAGGTCATTCCTCGTGGTCGACACCGCTGCCATTTTTACATGACCGGTCGACACCTGTAACCAGGGGTCAACACCTGCTTCGGCTCTGCCTACCGCAGGTCGAGCCTCGCGGTCGATACTCACCTTACACTTACACTTACACTGACCGGTCGACACCTCTCGACTTTGGTCGACACTTCACACCAGTTCGCTCGAATATGCACGACAACCATTACCCTATCACAACCAGAAAATAAAAACTCATATTTTGACAGGCAAATTTCTTCATGCAAGTTACAAAACGACACACGACGAATACTCCCCGACTAAATCCATGAAGTAAAAGCCTAGATTCTGAGAACATAGTTTCAAAACATTCATATCCCAATAATCCCCGGTACCCTAGGTACACCCCCTAAATTCCTCAAAAACCTATAAAACTTTATTAACTCAAAACACTTACAAAATTATACTCTCTTTTTACCCGCCATGGTCACGTCACCCCAACATTTTCCTGGACTGGCATGCGACATCTCCCGCTAACTCTGATCTATGTCTGCTAGTCACCTAGCAACTCACCCTAGAGCTCGTCGTCTCCTACACCAAGGAGCACAAAACGTAAGCCTAATGCTTAGCAAGTATGGAAACATAAACTCGAAAACCAATGCAAAACTCAACCCCTACTCATGCAGTTTCTATACTCAACTCCGTTTTCTTTTCGTTTCGTTATTTTCATCTTTCACTTTTCGGTGTAAGTCAGGCCGACACCCACCCCTTCAACACTTGGGACGGCCATTGCATAACCCACGGAGCGAGATTAGAGGCACACATCATGTTCGCAAACGGAACGGCCCTACGTAACCTCCTCCTAACATCAATCGTTGAACCTTCTAGTGCTCTCAATAGCACGTTAACGACGAGGCGCGCAAATCGTGTCACATTACGTACTTTCATCCATGGGAACCCCCTAGTGCTTTCTCACTAGCACGTTAACGACGTGGCATTCACCCATGCGTTGCAAATCTTTTCTTATCTGGTTACGTTTCACATACACATTTCAAAACATGCTCAAAACTCGTGTTTCGTAGTTCAAAATCGTGATGCATGACAATCACAAATGCACGACTCAACAACAAAGCAACAAACAAGCAAACAAGCAACCAAACAATCCTACCGTTCAATGGTGTAGGCTCGAAGGCAATTCACATACGTTCCATCACTTACCTGGCGTTCTCGAAATCTTTCGCGTTTCGTGACTTGGTGCACTAACTGGAATACCTATAAAATTGCACATCCGTCTATTTTAATTCATCGAATTCATAACTCCCTAACTTCCAAGTCCTAATTCACATCAAAATCAAAACTGTCCAAAAGTCCCAAAATTCCACACAATTTCCGTCCGACTCCAGAAATTCACAACTTCTCCATTACTCGTCCAAATTGGACGATACCAAATACTACGGGTTCCTAAGGATGTCTAGTTTCTCGTGGTCGCATCCATTTCCCATTCGGATGTCCACAACTTAACCGAACATGGCCGAACGGCACCGTTCCAAAACTCACGTACACGGTCAACAAATCACCCAATCTTCCTCACCAATTCTCGTAATCTACTCCTATTTCTATCCTAAGCACCATTACATGGACAGAAATCAGCTCTACACTCAATTTCTCACATTACTCTCCTAGTTTTTTTTTCCACCAATTCGCCTTAACTCTTAACAAACCCAGTTTTCGCCACTAATAACGCTAACACATCAACTAACTACGCAAAGATAACGAGAACCTACCGTGATTCGGATGAAAGGAAGGAGAATCAACCGCCGACCACTTCACGCAAGAGAAGAAAAAACGAGGGAGAGTGAGAGGACAAAACGCTGGCCGGGGGGGGCGGGGGCGGGAGGAGAAACGGGAAGGGGAGGGCACCGACGGTGCTCTCCCTTTTTTAGTTTTATTATTATTATTTTTTATTTAACTCATAATTACCAAATTGCCCTCCTCCTTAAATCGTTTCACAATTCCGTGATTTCGTCCGAATCTGGTTAAATTCTTAAATTTCTCTTTCCACCATTAGCTTTAAAATAAACTTTCACTTAGGGGCCGAAATTTTTCGTTATTAATTCGGACTAAAACTCCGCCGATTAAAACTTACGAAAATTCGACATAATTTTCTGAAGGAAAATTTCTGGGTATTACGTATAGCAAATGCATTTGATACTTGGAGGTGGAATGAGAAGAAGTTACAAGACATTTCAGTGGTTGTGAAGTTTCCGAAAGTTTTCTTAGACGAATTACCGGGCTTAACCCCTGACAGAGAGATGAAGTTTACTAGCGAAGTTAGTCTTGGTTCTGGGCCAGTATCTAAGAACCCCTATCGAATGGCACCAGTAGAGGTGAGGAAATTGCAAGCCCAATTGAAGGAATTGACGGATAAAGCCTTTATACGCCTAAGTGTTTCTCCCTGGGGTGCTTCAGTGTTGTTTGTAAAGAAGAAGCACGACTCCCAACGAATGTGTGTAGATTACAGGGAATTGAATAAGCTGACCATGAAAAACAAGTACCCATTGCTCAGAATCGACGATTTTTTTGACAAACTACAAGGGGCTAGAGTATTTTCAGAGATCGATTTACGTTCGGGATATTACCAATTGAATGTCAAAGCCGAAGATATATTGAAGAAGGCTTTCCGGACCCACTACGGGCATTACGAATTTATGGTGATGTCCTTCGGACTGACGAATGCTCTGGCAGCTTTTATGGACTTAATGAATAGAGTATTTCGGAATTTTCTAGACAAGTTTGTGATAGTCTTTATAGATTACATCTTAGTATATTCCCGAAGTGATGAGGAGCATGCAGAGCACTTAAAGGCCATTTTGACTACTCTGAAGCGGCACCGATTATATGCCAAGTTTTTTAAGTGTGAATTTTTGTTGGATCAAGTCAATTTCTTAGGCCATGTTATTTCTAAAGAAGGTGTTACAGTGGATTCGGTCAAGATTTAGGCCTTGAGAGAATGGCCATAACCAAAAAATGCTAGTAAAGTGAGGAGTTTTGCAGGCCCGGCTGGATATTATAGAAGATTCATTAAACGATTTTCCATTATTGCCAAAACTCTGGCTAATTTGACAAATAAGGAGGTGAAGTATGAATGGTCGGAGAATTACGAGAAAAACTTCAAGAGTCTTAAGCAGAAATTGACCACAACTCCTTTATTGATACTTTCGGTGAAAGATGGTAAGTTCAATATTTATTGCGATACTTCCAAGATTGGCTTGTGATGTGTACTAATGTAGGATGGAAGAGTAATCGCCTACGCCTCTAGACAGGTAAAAAGTTACGAACAAAATTACTCGACACATGACTTGGAATTGGCGGCAATGGTGTTTGCATTAAAGGTATGGAGGCATGACTTGGAATTGGTCGCCAACCGTACACTTACTCATTCACTCGATAAAATTTTTACAAAATTTTAAAACTTTGGTTACTCGACTTAAAACGACATCCTTCAAAAGATTTTAGAACGTCGCAGCGGAACACTCTATTAAAATCAGTTTAAATAAAACTTCACTTTTTAAAATATAAAACAAAGAAACCGGTTGACACCTTAATTCTCTCTGCCAGCCCCGGTTGATCTTCGCGGTTGACACTTCTACGAACATAACAAGAAGCGGTCGACACCTACCTTCAACGGTCGACACCTCGATTGTCTCTGCCTGCACAGTTCGAAGCCGGCGATCGACACTCACATCACATTTCACAATGATCGGTCGACACCTAAGGACACCAGTCAACATTTGCTTTCTCTCTGTCCCCTGTAGGTCGACCCTCATAGTCGACATTTGCCTAGTTCGATCGACACCTAGGCATACCGGTCGACACCTTAAACCTGCAGCGTAAAAAAACATCAGTTCAAAAGAAAACAAACAACAAAAACTCCCACGATTAAAACCACGAAGTAAACACCTATATTTTCAAGACAAAATTCCTCAAGTAGTTTCAATATACACCTATACATGAATCTCGACTATAAACGTTCAAACCCGCCTATGCCTCAAAATCTATACACTCGACATAGACTCAACAAAACACAACTCTCATAACCTATCATCTTGCTTCACTCCACGGAGAGAGCCGCCTTGATGAACTCCACCTGCCGGTATATAGGAGCACGCCTCTAACCGGTTACTCATCCTGCCTAGGCTCTCGTAACTCACCTGCAGGAATCTCTGTACCTACACCACAAAACACACAACATAAACCTAACACTCAGTAAGTAGTGCGATGTTAGAAGTAAAATCGTCAATGCAATCCTATCACATGCAGTCTCTACTCTCACGCTCATGTTGTCGTCAATTGTGACGCATAGTGCAGCCGCACCAGGGCGAGAATGAATCTATTGCCACACTACACCCTGACAGATTGCCACCGTCCCTGATTCCCTAGCAACGAGGCCCACAAGCTACACACCCTCTTCACCACACACCAACCACATCAAGGTAAGGGTGAACCTCGAGCCACGTTACACCCTGACGCGTTGCCCCCATCTTGGCCTCCCTAACAACGATGTCACAGTTGCCACACACGCCCACATCTACAGTAGCCATGCTAGGGTGAGCATGAACATCGCACCACACTACACCCTGACACGTCGCCAACGTCCCAGTCTCTCTAGCAACGAGGCCAAATGATGTGCCCCAGAGGGCCGTCACTCGATCACAAACCAAGGCACAAACTTTATCCAACCTGTTAACTAACAACTTCAATTCTTTTGCAGGAATTACAGGTGTCGAATCCCTCTTCGCGGATTTGGAATGGGACCCGAGCACAAATGACAAGGATCAACCCTTGCACTTGCTATCGTGAGAGCTAAAGGTGGAAGCACATGAAGGAGGGATTTGTCTCCCTCGGAATTAATTTGTAATTGAATTTTATTCGGCAAACATTCGCCTTATGTTTTTATTGGCAAACATTCGCCTTCCTGTAATGTTTTATAATTGCATGCATCCTTAGGCATTAGGATTAGATGTATGTTAAGTTAGATGGTGGTTAGAAGCAACAATTGGGCCGGAGTTTAGCAGCCCACTGATGCAACAAATGGGCCAAAGCTTGAAGAGTGATCTGGTGTGCAAGTGGAGTAAGAATGGCCAACCATATGGCCCATTTCGAAGCCCAAGCCCAATCTAACCTTCAGCCACCCTAGGTCTATAAATACATGGCTATTGGTGTGTGTAAAGGTTGTTGAATATATGAGAAATAGCCCTTTTGTGTTCAGCCGAAGTAGTTGAAGCTAGGTGAACGGTAAGGCTCGGTTCGGTCAAGAACCGAGAAGGAGTTCATCTCCTTGAGCTTTCAAGCCCGAGGTTGCTTGAATAGCCATCGTTCCACTCGTCTTCCCTCTCTTTTCCAGAGAAGGATACACGAAGAGAGTGGCCAGAAACCGATCCCGTTTGCTGCTGTCTTCCTTCGGAAGATCGTTATGCCGAGAGCCTAAAAGGTTGCTAATCGGACAGCATTCGGTTTTCTGCTTATATTTTGTTTTTCTGTTTCGTTTGAGGGTAAAACACGACTCATTCGAGGTGGAATCGTGTCACCAAAGCCGCCCACACACGTGTCATCCTTACCATCACATATCACAACATTTCACAACTCAAAACCATGCTCAAATTCATTTTCATACAACTTTTCCAAAACATGATGAATGACAAAAGTAAACACACATAACAACATACAACAAATTCTATCGTTCCATAGTGTAGGCCCACCTAGGCAAAGCACATGCGTGCACTACTTACCTCGCGTTCTAGCTTTCCGTGGTGCTCGTTTCACCAACAACTTGCTCAACCTACAACAAAAATTATTTTCCGTGAAAACTCATCCCAATACTCTACTCACGCACTAAAACCACCATACCAGCACAACACTCGACGAACTCGCCAAAATCGCTCACTAACCTAACTTGGCTCAAAATCAGCTTAAATATCCCATGCGCATAACTTTTGCGTCTGTTATCAAAATCACTCGATTTCAATGGTCAAACACTCAACTCACAAGCTAGTTTAACCCACCTAAAAGGGTTTCTAAAACCGACACTCGTGGCCTAGCCAAAAACTCAAAATCAGTTCTGTATTAGTGCTTAAAATCCTACATTCATGATTTCTCGCCCAAGCTCCCTTACTTCCTCACCATTCCTTCATATTCACCATTAATAACCCCACAACAATTGGAAACCACCCAGTGAGCATCCCCAAATCATGAACCCTAAATTTCTATCCATAGATTTCTCCTCAAACTCTAACTTCAACCCCAAAACTAGACTATAACTACAGAACTTACTTGGAATCACTGAGAAAGAGAAGGAATGAAGAGCACTATCGGCTGGACGACTGGAAAAATGTTTGCCGAAGGAGAGGAAGAGAAATTCACACACGGGGGTGAGCAAATCAAGTATCTAACAGAGAATGAAGAGAGAATGTGACTACTACTGGAGTTTCTGCTTCCCTCCCATTCAATTATATAAATTATATTATTAATATAATTTATTTCAATTTATCTTTTTACCCTCACCTTTAATTGTTTAATTAAACTATCATTCGGGTCGCGCTCAGCCAGAATCCTACAAAATTTTCTTGCCTATTACCTTTGAAATAATCTCCTACCTAATCTTACAAATTTTCTACTCTCCATTCTGACCAGAACCCCGCCGCTTATTGCCCCGACAACTCAAAAATCGATACAACAAAAATACGGGGTGTTACAATTTAAATATGAAGCAAAGGAAGTGGCTAGAGTTTGTGAAGGATTACGACTTTGAGATTAAGTACCATCCTGGAAAAGCTAACGCTGTGGCGGACGATTTAAGTAGAATGTCAAAGATTATGCAGTCCAATGTTTTCTGCATGTTGGTTTCCTTAGGAAAGGAAATTCAGAAGTTTGAGTTGGAAATAATTTCAAAACTTTTGACTTTACTGTCAAGCTTAACTATACAACCAACAATTTTAGACAAGATTAAGGAAGCTCAACATAAAGATTCAAAGGAGAAGGAAGATATTCTTAACAAATTGATGGATCCTTCTTCAGAATTTAGTTACTCAATGGAAGGCATTTTAAAATTTAGAGATCGATGGTACATTCCAAAGGATGAAGAGTTAAGGAAGTTGATTTTGGCAGGAGCACACTCATCGTCCTTCTTAGTGCATCCAGGTAATACCAAGATGTACCGAAATTTGAAGGTGCACTATTAGTGACCCAATATGAAAAGAGAAGTAGCCAACTATGTACAGTCATGTTTAGTTTGACAGCAGGTAAAAGCGGAACACCAAAGGCTAGCAGGAATGTTACAACCCCTACTGATTCCCGAATGGAAGTGGAAAAATGTTTCAATGGATTTCATAGTTGGGTTACCGAGGACAGTTAAGGGTCATGATAGTATATAAGTCATAGTTGACAGTTGACAAAGTCAGCCAATTTCTTGCTAGTAAATATGACCTATACGATGGGACAATTTGCGGAGCTATACATCCCAGAGATTATCAGGTTACATGGGATTCCTATATCAATTATTTCTGATCGAGATCCCAGGTTTGCTTCGAGGTTTTGGAAGAGTTTACAAGGCTCTATGGGAACGAAGCTGATTTTTAGGACTGCATTCCATCGTCAGACAGACGGACAGTCTGAGCGGATGATTTAAATACTCAAAGGCATGTTGAGGGCATGTGTGCTAGAGTTTCAGGCATCATGGAGTCGATATTTACCACTGGTCAAATATGCCTACCTACCAGTCTTCGATTGGTATGGCGCCTTACGAGGCGTTGTATGGCAGAAAGTACAGATCGCCTCTGTATTAGGACGAAGTGGGCGAAGCAAAATTTGTTGGTCTAGAAATTTTATAACAGCTATCGGAGAAGGTTGCTGTTATTAAACAAAGAATGGAAACTGCATAGAGTCGACAAAAGAGTTATGTGAACCAAAGAAGGAGAGATCTGGAATTTAAAGAAGGAGATTAAGTGTTCTTAATGATTTCTCCATTTATGGGCATTGTACGAGTAGGTAAGAGGGGGAAATTGAATCCAGGGTTCGTCGGACTGTTTGAAATTTTGGAGAGAATAAGTGCTACAGCATACAAACTAGAGTTACCTTCGTCTATGGAAGGAGTCCACAACGTATTCCACGTGTCCATTTTGCGTAAGTGTGTACGTGACCTAACACACATAGTTGAACTGGTGAATGTCGAGATCCAACCCACTTTAATGTATGAGGAGAAATCATCGCACATATTGGAGTCTGCGGTGAAGGTTCTATGCAATAAAACAATTCCTCTAGTGAAGGTTTTACAGAAAAATCATTATATAGAGCAAGCAACGTGGGAACGACAAGAGGACATAATGGAAAAGTATCCCGAATTGTTCAGGTACGTAATTTTGAGGACAAAATTTTATTAAGGTGGGTAAGATGTAACACCCGGGATTTTTACATTTATAAATTTAGGATTTCATATTGGGAATTTTATAAACGAGGTTTCAGGAAGTAAATTAATGGATTGAGCCAACTAAGGGGTAACTACATAGTTAGAATGAAAGAATGGACAAATTGGACATTTAAAGGAGGTGAAAGTTCAATTAAATTGAATCTTCTCCTACAAGCTACCACTATACCTACACCCAAACACCCCAACTCTCTCTCCCTTCCTTCCTCAAAGTAAAAACCCCTTCCTTAGATTTCTCCCTCTTATTTTCTTTTCCTCTCCAGATTTCTGCTCCTCTCCCACGTAGCTCGCCTCCATTTTCCCTCCCCACTCCATTTCTCTCTTATTCTTTCCAGTTCTTGAAGATCTTAAGGTAAGATTAAGCTTAATTAAGGATGGGTTTTAAATTAAGGTTGGATTTAAGGTGATTTTCATAAGGGTTTTATGTGTTTTGCTTAGGGTTTCTAGAATTTCCTCTTCCTCTCTCTCAAGTGGCCTAGTTTCACCATTCCTTGGAACTTTGAAAGTAAGGCAACCCTCTCCTTTAGTGAATAGTTGATTCTATGGCTTAAATGTATAGAGATTGATTGAGGAAGTTGTGGATTGTTTGGTGTGAAAGAGGAGTACACGAAAATGTAAAGAAAGTGGCTCAAAGGGTTGCTATGAATGTCAAGTATTGATGTTAGGATGAGAATCGAGGAACATGCGTTAGGTTTTGGAAATTCAATAGGTGTTTAGTTAATAAAATTCAACCGTAGAAATGCTTAAATTGAAGGTTTAATAGTTATTTTGAT
>CM039531.1:911154-928300 GCA_022433055.1 Begonia peltatifolia | reverse complement strand
AGTGTAGGCCCACTTGGGCAAAACACATGCATGCACTACTTACCTGGCGTCCTAAGCTCGCTCGATGCACAGCTTCGCCAAATAGTGTCTCAACCTAAAATACAACAAATCTCTCATCAGTATTTATCTCAAAATTCACCAAATAGCTAAAACTAACCTTCCTTAACTACACTCATGAAATTCCAACTAAAACGGTCCATTGGTTTGGTTTGGTCGAAAACTAGCCCAAAGTTTGGATGCGCATAACTTTTACGTCCGTTAACGGAATCGAGTGATTCAAGTGGCTAAACGTCCCTTTAGGAACCTAGTTTAACATCCCAAGACGAATTTTAAAATGGTAAGCCGCAGACAGGCGAAGAATGCCAAAAACCAAATCTGCCACCTTTATTAAAATTTCACATTTTCACTTCTGTTCAACCAAAACTCACTCCCAACTAGTTATATGCATCAAAATGGCTATGCTACTCTCACACCTCGAATTTCCATGAAAAACGGTCACTAATTTGACTTAAACCAAAATGCCGCATAAACTTCCAACGCGCATAACTTTTGCGTCGGATATCGAAATCAACGATTCCAGCAGCCATACGTCCCTCTAACAGCCTAATTTATCCCACAAGAACAGAATTTAAAACGATTAGCCAAAACTAGGCCAAAATAGTTAAAAACCGAACTGCCCCTGCACAAACATTGGTTGATTTTTGATTTCAAACTTCAATTTACAAGCTTCCACACACAACTAGCCCTATTTCGTCCATATCTCTCGGCCAAGCTCACTACAAATGCAAGGAGGCCGAGCACTAAGCTCGGCCGAAAAAGGAAACCGACAGGGCTCACCTTCGGTTTCCTTAAACTCGCGGCATCACCCTCACGCTACACTACCACTTACGGCCAAATTCCATCAATGCCAAAAGCAGGCCGAGCACTAAGCTCAACCAAACGAAAAATAATGGGACGGTTAGCAAAAAGGAAAGGACTTATCGTTGCGTTGCTGTGCGCTCGGTCGAAGGGAGGGCAATGCACAGCCGAACACTCAGTCCCGGCGGTCTCCCCCATGCTCACTCGCGTCGGCCGAAGAATCGGAGCTCGAGGATTTTCCTCCCCTCTCCCGCGTCTCTCTCTCGGCTCTTTCGGGAACTCGAGCTGCTGAAACCGAATGGCTTCAGTTCGTCGGGACAGCAGCACCTGTTCGCAACTCGCACCTCGCACCCACGCTCGTCGGCCGTCGATCACAGCTCCGCACACGATCGCCTCCTCACGGCACTCGGGTGCTCTGAAGAAAACGGCCAAATGGCTTCTTCTCGAAGCCATTCGGGTGATTTCATATTTATTTATTTTTTTTGAATTACAAAATTACAAAACCGCCATCACGTGTTTTAATCTTCCATGATTTCGTTAATTTCTCGACCTCCCAACTTTAAATTCTGAAAACCATCACAAAAGTAGCCTCCTCTTCTTATAATCTAAATTTTCCCGTTGAAATATTTCTCAAAACTCCGACCGAGATTAAACTAAAAATTTTAGAAATTAAAAATTAAAAATTGAAATTTTCGGGTTATTACATTCAAGTCTTAGGAAAAGAGACTTTAGTTATGTTTAAACCTTAAGTCTTAGGGCATTTTGAATGGTGACCTAACTAAGGTAATTGACTTAATCTCCCTTTAAGTTTTCGTTTCTTTCTCTTTTTTTTTTTTTGAACAATACTAATAAAGCAAAACAACTACAAATGAGCAAAAAGGAAGGGAATTTATTCCTTTTAGACTCTCGGGTTTGCGGAAAGTTCATTAAAAATTGGCAATAGTTTTAACCCCTGTTTGCTCCAAGTAATTTAACAATAAATGAGCAACGTAAACCATCAAGTTAGGATTAATATTCAGCAAACATTCTGTGGCTTGGAACAACTTTCAGCCATGTATAAAGTGGTCCCCAACTATCAACATCAACCTTGCCATTTTTGTGCACACAAAACTGTTTTCTTTCAAAAGCATGTTTTCCTTAACAAAACAGCAACTATTTGAATTTTAAACAAAATAAATCCAAGAAAGAGCACATGCTTCAACTACTTAATATGTTAACTTAATTCTAATGAGTTATAGGCTCAGACTTATGCAAAAAATCAGGTCACAACAACTCAAAATATTAAACTATTCTCGGCAATGTCAAAAACAGAAATTTTAATGTTTTGTGTCTTAGATTTTAGGGCAACTCTAAACCAAATTACATGTAACATTTGATAACCCTAGCACTCATTCTTAGCCGTGAATATAAGCAGCAATATGTAGAAAAATATTCATTTAAATCGAGCTGCAAGTTTCGGATTTAAGTACACACAAACCAGTCAGGAAAAGAAGCAACAAACTGTAGGTTATGTAGTTTTCAATCAAAGAGCACTAAACACATTAAACCGATGAAACCATCAAGCTAACCATATGATTTTAAAACTAAACATTCATGCTTAAGTACTTGACAAACCATGTGAGGTGCTGGAAGTGTTAAAACACAGCAAGAAAAGGTGTTGTTACCCGAAATAGAAAGGAGACAACAAGTACCAAAGTAGCTAACTATTGTTTAAACAAAAGGGGATGGAATTGGCAGCTATGAAAATGGAGTCTATGGGCTGATATTTCTTCATGTTTAGATGATTAACAACTCAAGAAACATGCGGGAGATGATTTTAGCTCAAAAGAAATCAAAAATAAAACAAAGAAACCGCAAGCTAACAACAAACCGAATAGGTGAGCAATGAAAACCTGGTTTTAAATTTTAAGGTGCAACCATCCAAATGAGTTTGGAAAACCAAACTAACTCGGTTTCTAGCACTCCAAGGGCCCTTCCTATGCTCTGATACCAAAATGTTGCGACCTAGCCCTTCCTCGGTCACTAGAACACTCAAAAGATCAGTTAGGCAGCCCTTGGATCTCGGCCAAGCCGAGAAACCCTCAAGAAAATTAGAAAAATGAACAGCCAAATGTGCTTGGAATGAAATGAAATTTAGTGAGAGATTAGTGGAGTGAGTGACGTGTGTGATGGTGGTGGTCGTGGTCTAAGTTGATTAGAAATGAAAAACTTATGTACAAAACCCGCAAGTTGGTCGATAAGTTAAGATAATGCTTTCGGCAATAACAATCTTTCCATGGAAAGATTCTCAACTTGGAGAACTGGTTTTGACCACTCTCTCCTTGTTTCCTTCCATTGAAAGGGAGGAAAGAAGAGTGGAACACTAGCTTGAGTAACAACCTTAAGTTGTCAAGCCAGGAGGCTTCTCCTAATCGATTTCAAGAAACCGAGCACATACCTGAAGGTGGTGGAAAACTCCTTCGGTTTTCTCTAGAGAAACATGCCAATGCTCATTCAATTTGCCAACCAAAATACAAACACAAATGCTATGTTTATATATACCTAGGATGGAATGGTTTAGGGCTGAGCTTTTTGTCTTCAAAACTTGGAGAGATGTGGCTTGTAACCGGCTCAAGATGAAGCAATGTGTGGCCGAGATGGTGGCAACCAAGATGTGATCAATGGCTAGCTGAATGCTAAGTTATGGATCCATGTTTATTCAACAAAAGGTAAAGGGGACAAGTATCTCCAAAAGCAGCCCAAAGGTGTGGCCAAATCGGGAAAGAATGGCTACCATCATGCGGCTCTCCACCTTGGCGCGCGCGCGGCTGAGAGTTGCATGTCATGTATGCTCGGTTGGTGCTTCCAAATAAGCCAACCCCATAACCTTTCCATCATCTATCCTAGCCATTCAATCTAGTACTAAATGCCTAATGCATGCACACAATAATAAGTTTAACAAGAAGGCTAATGTTTGCCCAATAAGTTTAAAATAAAACATTACATAAAATTTTGCTCAGGAAGACAAATTCCCTTAACAGCATCATGATCTTTGGTGGTGGCTTCCCACGCAAGGACGTGCCTTGGTTGCTCCATGTCTCGAGTCTCCACTTCCCACTTTAAGCTTTCAATTTAAGGCTCCATTCCTTCTCGTGAATCATTACCTGCATGACAGACAAGTGTGTGAGAATATAAGTTAGTTAAAGTGTGTGCTTGGACCTGAGATCCATGTGACGGGTCTATGGGGCACAACACTTTCCCTCACCGTTCAGTCGCATACCAACCTATTCGGTATAATCTAATACCAATAGGAGGTTTCTAATTCAAAAAACTAAAAGTTATAGTTCAATCCACTCGATTCTCCTCAGAATTTGGAGCTCATCACCCTGAGCTAGAACACCATTAATTCTACCTCCTAATTACCCCAAATTCTAGCGTAAGAGCTTAAGAAATCGAAACCAACTCGAACCCTCACTATCCACCCAAAACCGTCGGTCAACAGAGAAAAGACGAAGGAGAAACTCACCTGTTCTCGGTCGGGTATGGCGCGGAAAGGCCGAGCCACAAGTTGGCTCTAGCACACACACATTAGTTTCTAAAACATCCTAAAAACCGAGCTCAAACCATCAGGATTTTGAAAACAACCAAACTCCCACACTCAATCGATAGAAACCAAAACAGGGGAGGTTTACCTTTGGTTTTCAGCACGGAAAGGACCGAACTGGCTCCTCCTCTCACCTCGTCAGAGCTCTCTGCACATCGGCATCCCTCTCTCTCGTCGGTCATTGTCGAATCCCAGCTCAGTTCCACGCTCTCCCTCGCTCCTTCGCTCTCGGGCGTTCGAAGAGGACAAAACAAACTGAATGGCTTCCTCGTGAAGCCGTTCAGTTTGTTTTAATATTATTTATTTTATTTTATTTAAATTACCACTATGCCCTCCCGTGTTTTAGCCCTCTGTATTTTCGTCAAACGCGCGTCTCTTCGACTTAAAATTCGAAACTATCATCCAAATAAAATTCCAAGTTTTTCTAAAATTAAATTGATTCGTTAAAATCTCTCACGACATTTTCACGGAATGTTTAATTTATTCGGTACAATTTCTGGGTTGTTACATTGTCTTCCCTTATCAAATTATGTAACCAAGCTTTTTATTTGCTTTATGTTTTAGGAAACTTTTAGCATTGGGCAAACTTAGCCTCCTTTGAATTATTTTGCAAACTTTAGCCGTAGTATTGTTTATGATATTTTATTCAGCCTTTTGAATGTTAAGGTTTAAGGGATGGCTCCAGCAAAGAAGAGAAAGATCAAATCAAAGCAGTTGGGTGCGCAGCAGGGCAGAGGAATCAACAGCAGGTCATAGCAGGAAGGATGGGTCCGCACATAAGCGCATGGAAGAGAAATAGTGCGCGCGCAAGGAAGAGCAATGCTATAGCGATGGCGCATGCAAGGAAGACGTCGCAGCAGCAAGTGGCATGCACAAACGAAGGCGCGCACATGAAGGAAACACCGACGCCACGTGACCGACCATGCCTCCAATAGCTATATTTTGTAGAAAACTCCAACGACTGTTTTTCTTGCTGAATCTTCATGTCTTCTTCTTCTTCCCCCTAATAGGATCTCTTGAACACCCTTGAATTAGTTTAGACTGGAATTTTGGATAATAGAAATCGTTTGTTAAAAACTTGTGGGTTTTGATTGCCAAAGGGCAATTTGCCTTGGTTCGCCAAGAGGAGTTGCTCCTTCTGTTGTTCCTCTAAGTTTAGGTTGCTCGGTGGTACACCTAACATGTCTTCTTCTCTGAATCCTTAGAGGATCCGAAAGCAGAAGGAAGGTGGAATCAACCTACCCTTACACCGTGAAATCCTTTGCGAGCGGAGAATTTCTTCACCCATTACGCTGAGTTGCTTTTGAGTCAGACACGGGCCTTTGTTCTTGCACCTCTATCATCACATTCTGAAGTGTTTGCAGGTAAATTTTCCTCAAGCTCAACAGGTAATTTCCTCCTCCCATTTTACGTGTTTTCTTCTGTTTTCTCCTTGTTTTTGGTTAAACCCAAAAACAATTATCACTAACCATTTGTTTTGCTTCCGCAACATCTTGTTCCTGCCTTGCAAGAGATCTGCAAGACCTCAAGGCATGTCATCTAGTATCAGGCCAAAGTGCTCATTTTTCTATGCTTTCTATTTTTGAAATTGCATCTTCTGTTTTAAGTCATGTTTCATTTATCTCTTGTTGTCCATAATGTTTCATCATGTTAGTTTAGGTTAGACTGTTTAGGTTGTGTTTTTGCTATTTTGTCTCTATGTTTTTTTTTTCTGTTTTCTTTGTTTTATAGCAAATACATCTTTTCTGATTAGGATACTCTTCGAAACTGTTGATCGAGAGCATTGTGTTTAATTTTTATCAAATATCTTATTTAGTTTCGTGTTATTAGCACTAGCATGTTTAAGTTTACTGTTTAGGACTGTCTAGTGTCCTTGTTTGCTATTTGTTTTCGTTTCTATTTTAGTCTATTCTGTCATGCATTTTCTTTCTGTTTTATGGTCATATGTTCATCTGTGTTTCATCCACCAACATAACATATTTAAATCTTGTTTCCAATCTATCAGTTTATTGTTTCATTGTCAGCATGTTTGTGTGTTTTCTATTTTGTAGTTCTTGTTGTTTTCTTTCCTATTTCTACTGAGTTTAGTTTCTGTTTTTCTAAAGTCTTGGAGTCTGTTTTTCTTGATTCAAGTTTGGGATTGAGCTGTCTTAAATTGTCTCTTGATCTATTTAGTTAGCTTTTTGTTTTGTTTTTATTTTACGATGTTAACATGTTTTTGTTTTAGATTGTGTTTAGTTGCTGTTTTTATGCACAACTTTTCGTTCACTTTGAAATTAGATCTATAATTTTAATAGCATGTCTAACATAGTTGGCTAGCTTCTATTAGAATTTCAGAAATTTTGGACAAGAATTGTTGTAATTTTTGGTTTAGTTTTTCTATTTAGAAGGTCTAAGTTGTAAGTTGTTTTTTGTCTGTACTATGTCGGTACATAATTTTCTGATCACTTTGAATTTGAACCCAAAGTTTTCTCAGCATGTCACCTATAATGTTGGCCAAGCTCAGTTAAAATTTTAGGTTAATTGGATAAGAATTGTGACATTTTCTATTATGGATTCCTATTAGTTTTTAGAATGTTTATGCCACAGTTTTTGTATGGTTTTCTTTTCTATTTTACATCACTTGAATAGAACTATTGACTGGATATTATCTCCTGTTTTTAGTGTTGTTGATTGTTGGAACTTGGAGTCTCATTCGACCAACAGATTGATGTAAATCTGGTGAGCAAATTGTGTGATTTTACTATGTGTTTTACTGTTGTTTGTGTGTTGTGTCTAGTTAAATAACTCACAATCTAAAATCTTTACCCAAACCAAAATTTTCGAAAACTAAAAATCAACAATTTTCCGCAGTCTAGCCATCAACGTCCTAACTTTTAGTGGTGTAAGTCAATCAGCCAAAACGCATACAAACATTCACTTAACTCGCGTCCTGAGCTCAAAATTAGGCAATTGATCAACTTTTTTTTTATTTGCAAACTTAAAACATTATAATCAAACAATGTACATCAAAATGTATCTAATAACCTAAATCTCAGAATTTCATTTAAATTGGCTATTAATTTCAAAATCTCATAACTTTATCTATACATATCTGAATTAAAAAATTTCAAAGGCTATGGACTCTTTAAAGAGTCTACTTTAACATGCATAGTTCACATTTCAAAGAAAACCAACTCACAAAAATAAAAACTTCTAGAAACCCTAACTACCCTGTAATTCCACCATTTTGAGGATGCATGCATAATATGCTATTCTTTCTTCATTTCATCCATAAACAACAATTACATCACATTTAAACCTCAAAACCAACACGAAATGGAGAAACGCAAACATTTTCATGTATCACACGTTAGGGTTCATCAAATCTCTATAACACCGAAATAATCTACTACTCTTTCAGCATACATCAACCCCTTTTTATAAATAAAACCTAATATACAACTTACCTTGAAGAAATCTTGAGAAAGAAGAAGAGAAGAAGAAATCTTGAGGGAGGAAGCGATCAGCTATGGAGGAAGAGAAAATAACTTGGAGAAGAAGTTTCAAACGATGATATTTAAGGGAGAAGTATTAATAACCTAACCTAAGGAGTGGTCATTACAAAATTGCACCTCATTGCTTCCAACAAAGTTTGATCGTTCAACCTCTACTTTCTCCTTTTCTTCGTTCATGTTCCTTAATCACGCCAAACACCACTCAACTCCCTTGCACTCAACTTCTCTCTCTTCTTTTTACTTCTTCACTATCTTCTTTTAATATGTATTTTTTTCAACTCCATCATTTTCTCTTCATTCCATCCTATTCTCTTCTACTATAAAATTCTCAAATCCATTAAAATAGTCTAATTTATTGAGTGCTGAAAATTAAAATGTAAGATAAATTTTCAAGTATTACATTCACCCTCCTTAATAAAATTTTGCCCTAAAAATTTACGTATCGAATAATTCTGGGTATCGGCTTAGCATATCATGTCGCCTTTCCCAAGTTGCCTTCTTGACATTGTGGTTGTGCCATAAAATTTCACCCGTGGGATTTCTTTGTTGCATAGAACTTGCGCAATTGATTCGAGAATCCACACTGGCTTTTCTTCATAAGTCAGAGTTGGCTTAATTTCAATTTCTCTCTGCTCCACAATCTGAGAAGGATCACGCACGCACTTATTCAGCACAGAGACATGGAAAATGTTATGAATCCTGTTCATAGAGGCTGGTAGCTGCAACTTATATGCCATTCTTCTGACTCTTTTTATGATTGCAAATGGTCCCATATATCTCAGACTCAACTTACCCTTCCTCTCGAATCTCATTACCCCTTTGAATGACAAAATCTTCAAAAATACTTCGTTATTCATGTTGAACTCCAATTATCGCCTCCTTTGGTCTGCATAGCTTTTCTTAGAGCTTTGGGCTGTTAAGATCCGTTATCTAATGATTGCGACCTTCTCTATAGTTTGTTGTAAAATATTTGATACAATCAATCTTGCTTCGCCAACCTCGTACTAATACAAAGGAGATCGGCACGTCCTACCATAAAGTGCTTCATGAGGGGTCGTGCTAATAGTGCACTGGAAGCTGTTATTATATGAGAATTCCACTAGAGGTAGATAGTTGCTCCATGAACCTTGGAATTCCAAAATGCGCGCCCTAAGCATATCCTCAAAAATATGAATTGTACTTTCTGTCCGTCCATTTGTTGGAGGATAAAAAGTTGTGTTAAATAATCTCTTACTTAATCTCTCTTGTCCATTAGCCTACAAATAATCTTTTACTTAATAATATAAATTTTTTGCTCTCAATTTTGACAAAAACCTTGTCGTTTTTCGACACGTAAATCTGAAAATTATTTTAACAAAAATTCTGGGTGTTACACCAAGCAAGCATGCGCAAGCGGGCGCGCGGTGCTCCGGACACACGACGCTGAGTAAGGGCGCCTGCGCATGCCGCATAGGGCACGCGTCGAGCACTCCCAGTTCTTCTTTTCAGTTTACGGTTTTAAACTCTTTTATGTCATTTTTTTAAAATTCCAATGGTACATAAACGTTTTTCGCTGTTTATTTATATCAGATTTTATACGCCTTCTTTTGAAACGTTTTCTTTTTGGGCGTGAGTTGTTTTCGAAACGCGTTAAAAATTTTTATACTTATAAATATTCTTTTGAATACGATTAAATGATATGAGTATCGTTAGGTTGAGTAGAGAGAGAGAGAGAGGATCATGTCCTTGCGGGTCCAAGGTGGCCGCGGGGCGCTACGGTTATAGTGTTAGAGCGAACTGGGAACTAGAGAGAGGTTCTCGAGGTGTTGTTGTCGGGGTGTGAAAGTTATGGTATCAGAGCCACGGGGTTGACATCGTTCAGTGGATTACCTAACACCGCCAGCCACTGCGTGGAAGCGCTCCATCAATTATAAGTATTTCTTATAACTCTTGTCTTTTCCTTTGGACTTATTAGATGATATTGCGTACACCGAGTTAGTCGACCGGCAATCTCAGCAGTTGGAGCAGTTTATCAGTTGAGAGGACCAGGGCAATCTAGCGTTAGTGTTTCGACAGATCATGGTGGGGATCGGTTACTTAGGCTCAGACCCCAAGTATTCGATGGATTATCTTCAGATCTTCTCAGTGCTAAGGAGTGGGTTCGAACCATGGAGGACATGATGGACTACGCCAAGGTAGATGATCAAGGTAGAGTATCCAGTGGAACATTTCACTATGCCAAAGATGTTCGATTTTGGTTGGACACAATGAAGGCCGTGAGAGATGTGAAGACTATGATGTGGGGGGAGTTCAAGATGATATTCTTCGGCAAGTACTTTAGCCACGCGATCATGACTCGAAAGATGATAGAGTTTGCTCAGTTGAGATAGATGGGTACAGTGGCCGAGTATGTAAGGCAGTTTGAGGCGTTATCTCAATTTGCTAGGCACTTGGTGAACCTGAATGAGCATAAAGTACACTAGTTTGTGCATGGATTGAAGCCAGACATGTATATGGGCATGCGGATAGTAGGGACGCGAGGGGTGCCCTATGAGGATGTGGTGGCTAAGGCCACGGACATCGACGAAGCTAGGGTGAAGCTTCCCAGCTACAGGGAGCTGCCTAAGGAGCAGCCCAGACAATTTTTTAGGGAGTTACTTTCTCAATAGAGTGGGGAGGGATTGTCCCTGCAGAAGGGCCTGAAGAGGCCTAGTGATAGCCCGACCAGTCAGGGGAGCAACAAGCGGCCTCAGAGGTCGGTCCAGTTCCCTCCATGCCCTGAGTGTCAAAGGAATCACCCAGGCGAGTTCAGGATAAGCGCGGGCGATGCTACAACTGTGGTGAGATGGGCGAAATCGCCAAGGATTGCCAAAAGCTAGGACAGAATTGATGTTTCAACTGTAATGAATTGGGGCATTTTGCTATGAGTTGCCCGAATTTGAGCAAGGCTCTTGCGAGGGTAGCACTGAGGGTCTTTTCTCTCATTGTGCCAGACGACGCTTCCCAGCCATCGGTGGTATCAGGTAGTATTTTAATTTCAAGCATGGCGGTTTATACTCTTATCGATACGGGTGCAATATTTATTTGTGTCTACTGCCTTCGTGGTGAATGTAAATCTAATACCCAGAGAGGGAAACAGGAATTGCCCCTTGGGCCTCAAAGCATTAGCACATAAATTTCTATATATAATATTTCCAACATGGATACGTTTCCCAGTAAGAATACAATATAGTAAAATAGCTCTATCCTTTGTCACATGTTGTCCATGCGATGAAGGGAGTAAGCGGCTTTTAAGAAAATGATACCATACTCTCGCTTTCGGTAGTAGCGCAATGCGAGGGAGAGAGAGTGATCCTGTTTTGGAGATGACCCAGTCGGTATCCGGTTCAGCAATCTCTTTTAGGACAGCTTCGAGGTATGTTGGAGACTGATTGTCGGCATGAGCGTAAAAATTATCCTCCACTTCTTCCAACTAGTAGAACGAATTTATTGTTGCAGGTGAAATCTTCACCTCCTTTTTCCGAACCCTTGCCGATTGGGGCAAGTCACCCTCGAAGTTAGCATAGAATTCATGAACCAGGTTCATGATGACCTCTCCTGGGCGAGTGCAAAATAGTGTCCAATTGTGATTCTGGATAACTGAGGAAACGTAACTTGGGTACCCTGAATAGCTGCCATCAGAAATTACAAAGCCCTTCTCAACCGCAAATGTCTTCTGCTTCATCCCTTGCTCGTATCGGATTTTTGCGACATCGTTGATAAATTCTGGTTGAGACAAATGTTTAGCAGCTTTCTTTTCAGTTCTCTTCGGCCTCATGTTGGTATCTGCTGATCTGCAAAAAGGAATAGAATTTTCTTTCTTCTGGGTGAGAAATCTGTTAGGGCTGCTGCAGCATTTATAAGACAAGCAAAGGGGGAAATTCAAATTTGAAAGAAATTTTAAAATTTTGCTGAAAATCACACTTTGGTAAAGATCACGATTAAATAACACTAAATAAAAGAACTGATTGACTAATTTTATTTATTATTTTTATTCTTTATATATATTTTTTCTTTTCGATTAAGTGTGATGTACAACTAACATTGTAGCATCACCATTATTTTCACCGAAACTAAAAATAAACAAAAGGATACTAAAAATTTGGTTGCCTCCCAATAAGCGCTTGATTTGTAAGTCTTCAGCCCGACTTTTCCATGCTTCATGTAGCTTCTCCGTTCTCAAGAGGAATTGACGTAATTTTCGTCAATTTCTCTCCAATGTATAACTTCACTCTCTGGCCATTTACCTTAAAATTTCGGCCGATTTTTTCATCTCTTAATTCCAAAGTTCCGTATGGATAAACTTCTATTATTTCAAAAGGGCCAGACCACCGAGATTTTAACTTACCTGGAAAAAGCTTCAATCTTGAGTTGAAAAGTAAAACTATTTGTTCTTTTTAGAACACTCGCTTTTGAATCTTTTTGTCATGCCACTTCTTTACTTTTTCCTCATAGACTTTAGCATTCTCGTAAGCACTCATCCTCAACTCTTCTAATTCTTGCAACTGTAAAAATTGATTTCTTCCTGCTTGCTTTAAATCCAAATTTAATGTCTTGATTGCCCAGTAAGCCTATGTTCCAGCTCCACAGATAAATGGCAAGCTTTCCCATAAATCAAATTGTATGGAGTGGTGCCCAAGGGAGTTTTGTAAGTTGTTCTGTATGCCCACAATACATCATCTAGTTTTTGAGACCAATCCTTCCTATTGGGGTTCACCACATTTTCTAGAATTCTTTTAATCTCTCTGTTTGAAACCTCCGCTTGGCCATTACTTTGTGGGTGATATGCTGTGGTTATTTTGTATCTGACTCCATATTTACTTAATAATCCATTGAAAGACCTATTGTAAAAGTGAAATCCTCCATCGCTAATAAATGCTCTGGGTGTTCCGAATCTAGTGAATATATTTTTCTGTAAAAATTTTAGAACTCCCCTTCCTTCATTATTTGGTAGCGCCACTGCTTCTACCCACTTTGAAACATAATCATCCTCTGGAACACATCTCCTTAGTAATTAGTCAGCACATTGTTTAAAGAGGAAAGGCTCATCCTAAAAATATTGTTTCAAATCTTTCAAAAATTTCTTTCTCTGTTGATATTGTATTTCGGGAGGAAGAATGTTGCTTACAATGTAGTTCACAAAGTCGGCATACCATGGCACTGAATATACATCCGCTTTTAGCAGCTGTTCATCTGGAAATGTTTCTTTTTTGCTTTCTCCAGGTTGCTGTTTGTTCTCATTTTCTAGATGAGATAAATGATCTGTAACTTGATTCTCGCACCCTTTTCTATCGCGGATTTCCAAATCGAACTCTTGAATAAGTAACACCCAGCGAATTAGTCTTGGTTTTGCATCCTTTTTCTTAACTAGATACTTGATGGCTGCATGATCAGTGTACACAATAACCTTTATTCCTATCAAATACGCTCTGAATTTATCGAAAGCAAAGACTACCGCAAGTAGCTCTTTCTCTGTAGTGGTGTACTTTTTCTGCGCATCATTGAGTGTTTTGCTGGCGTAATAGATGGAATGAAATAATTTATCTTTCTTCTATCCCAGCACTACTCCTACTGCATAATCGCTGGCATCACACATTAGAATAAAAGATATGGACCAGTCGGGTGCTGTTATCACAAGTGCGGTTACTAATTTATGCTTTAGCATGTTGAAAGCTTCTAAACAATCTTTATCAAAATTGAATGACACATTCTGTTCCAACAACATGCATAAAGGTTTAGAGACTTTTGAAAAGTCCTTGATGAAACGTCGATAAAATCCCGCATGACCCAAAAAACTCCGAATTCCTTTTACTGTACTCGGTGGTGGTAAATTCTCGATGATCTCCACTTTTGCCTTATCCACTTCTAAACCTTTTGCTGAAACTCGATGACCCAACACTATCCCCTCGGAAACCATAAAATGACACTTCTCTCAATTAAGTACTAAGTTCGTCTCCAAGCATCTCGTCAAAACTCGCTCTAAATTCTTCAAACATGTTTCGAAAGACTCTTCAGTAATGGAGAAGTCATCCATAAAAATCTCCAAACATTCTTCAACCATATATGAAAATATTGCCATCATGCAACGTTGGAATGTTGCTGGAGCATTACACAGTCCGAAAGGCATTCTCCGAAATGCGAAATTTCCATAAGGGCATGTAAACATAGTTTTCTCTTGATCTTCGGGCACAATCGTAATTTGATTATTACCTGAATATCCATCCAAAAAGCAATAAAATTGTCTACCAACAAACCTGTCGAGCATTTGATCGATAAATGGTAGCAGAAAATGATCCTTTCGTGTGGCCTTATTTAACCTCCTGTAATCCATGCAGATTCTCCATCCTGTGACTGTTCTTCTCGGAATTAACTCATTATTTTCGTTGGAAACAACTGTTGTCCCACCTTTCTTTGGAACGCACTGAACCGGGCTGATCCACGAGCTGTCTGAAATACGGTAAATAATCCAGCATCCAACTATTTTAGAATTTCTTTCTTCACTACCTCCTTCATTACTGGATTCAATCTTCTCTGATGCTCTATAGATGCGTTGTATCCATCTTCTAGGAGTATCTTGTGCATACAAATACTAGGACTAATCCCTTTTATGTCTCTAATTGTCCATGCCATAGCCTGCTTGTGAGTTCTCAATATGTGGAGTAATTTTTCCTCTTGCACAGTTGTCAGAGTAGCCGAGATAATAACAGGAAAAGTCTCATTGGATCCTAAAAATGCATATTTGAGGTGAGCGGGCAGTTGTTTAAGCTCCAGTGTTGGTGCATCTTCGATGGAAGACTGAGGAAGTTCTGGTTCATCTTTTGTTCTTATTAATGCTTCGTACTGTTTTCTGTAGCCCCGAGAAATCTGCTTTGTTTCTTCTAATTTCATCCTTTCTGATATAATAAAATAGTCTTCTTCTTCATAAGGATACTTCATGGCTTTTAAAACGTTGAAGGTAACCTATTGATCATTCACCCTCATGGTGAGTTCTCCTTTTTGGACATTGATTAACGTTCTTCCCGTGGCTAAAAATGGTCTTCCCAATATGATCGGCACTTGACGATCTGCTTCGTAATCCAAAATAATAAAGTCCGGTGGAAATATAAATTTATCTACCTTTGCGAGTACGTCTTCTATCTTCCCCTGTGGATAAGTTAATGAACGATCAGCCAGTTGCAAAGTAACCGTAGTAGGGCGAACGTCTCCAATTCCTAGTTCTTGAAGATGGACATCGGCATTAGATTAATACTGGCTCCTAAATAACATAAAGCTCTCCCAAAATAATTGTTGCCGATCGTGCATGGAATTGTGAAGCTACCTGGATCTTTCAGTTTAGGTGGAATCTTATTCTGTAAGATGTAACTGGTTTCTTCAGTCATGGCCTTCTCTTCTTGGACAAAATATCCTTCATAAATTTTGCATAGTTGGGCATTTGTTCCAGTGCTTCCACCAATGGTACAATAATGTGAAGTTGTTTAAGAACGTCTAGGAATCTTTTGAATTGCTTATCCTGGTTGTGTTTCTGCAGTCGTTGGGGAAATGGTGGTGGTGGTCTCTGAATTTTTAGTTCACCTTGTGGTTGCTGTGGTGTTGCTACAACATCAGTCACTGGGTCAGACTTTTCTGATTCATCTAAATCCTCATGTTCAACCAACTCATCTTGTTTCTTTAAATTTTCTTCCCTCGGTTGTTTTTTTGGAATTTCAAGCTCTCTTCCATTCCTCAATACTATAGCTTTGCAGTGCTCTTTTCCTGGTCTTTGTGACACTTCCGTATCACTTGGTAATTGCCCCGTATTCCGTGTGTTTAATGATTGAGCCAACTGTCCCATTTGAGTTTCAATATTTTTTATGGAGGCGGCCAGATTTTGCAAAATCACGTCTGTTTTAGAAGCATTGTTTGGCAAAACTTTTCGATTTCTCTTGAGACAGCATATTATGATTGGGTTGTAAGAATCTTTGAGGGTAGTTTCCTGTAGGTCTGCTTGGTACTATAGCATTCTGCTGCTGAGAATTCCATTGAAAGTTGTTTCCAGCCAAGATTATATGTTTGAGAATAGGGATTATTGTTCCTATTGTATCCCACATAATTTGCAGATTCTGGGTTGGTGGGACATAAGTTATTGTCGTGGTATTCCCCGCAGAAAATACACGATACTTCTCTCGTTGTCGGCTTTGACGGGTTGTTCATCAATTTGATGGTATTTTCCGGCGTGGCGATCTTTGCATTCAAGGCAGAAACTTCGTCCAAATCGTAAACTCCAGATGCGCGTTTTGTAGGATAAACTATTTCTGAAGGCCATTGATAACTGTTTACTGCCATTCTTTCTAATAAATCATATGCTTCATTAAAATATTTTGATAGAAAAGTTCTATTTGCTACAGCATCGATGATTGATCTGGTCTGGCCATTAAGTCCATTATAAAATGTTTCCAACTGAATCCAATGTGGTATTCCATGATTAAGGCACTGTCTTAATAATTCCTTGAATCTGTCCCAAACCTCATAAAGTGATTCACCATCCCGTTGTTGAAAACGTGTGATTTCATTCCTCATTCTCGCGTTCTTCACTGGTGGATGATATTTCATTATGAATTTCTTGGCTAAATCTCCCTACGAAGTGATAGTATTTGCTAGAATGCCATTCAACCAATCTCGTGCTCTGTCTCTTAAGGAATATGGAAAAAGTTTGAGCCTTAACGCTTCAGCTGAAACTCCAGGAAAATTAAATGAATTGCTCACTTCTCCAAAAACCTTGAGATGCTGATTAGGGTTGTCCGATACTAATCCACTAAACTGTCCAACTATTTGAAGCATCTGAAACATGACCGGTTTTAACTCAAATCGAATAGCATGTAAGTCTGGTCTCACAATACAAGGATTCAGATCATCAAGTGTTGGAATAGTAAAATCCTGAATAGGTCGATCTCGGTCATCGATAATACGATTAGGGTTATTTCCTATTTCTTCCTGGTTGGCCATATTGTCTTCTTCAATAAATGGTAATTGTTGTTGTCTTCTTCTTGCTCGAAATGTACGTTCGATCTCTGGATCGTATTGAACAAGATCCTGGTTGTCCTCGTCAGGCATCAAGTAATTGGTACCTAAAGAAAAATGAATAAAACATAAAAAAAACTTAAAACAAAATTGTAATAACCCGGGAATTTTGAATTTTATATTTTTATTTTTG
>CM039531.1:886146-906154 GCA_022433055.1 Begonia peltatifolia | reverse complement strand
TTTATCTCAAATTGTTTTAAATGGTTTTCTTTTCCGCTGCGTAGTTTATGTTGAGGACTTCGTGTTTCCTCTTCGGGACGCGAGTTGTTTTTTTTGAATCGAGTCGAAAAATTTTCATACTCACAAATGTGCTTTTGAAAATGATTTGAAAACGAAAGGAGTATTGAATTGAGTTAGTTGTGTCAAGTGTTAGTGTGTGTGTGTAGTGTGTAGATGCACTGTAGCGCACCGGGGACGTGTGGGTTCTCGGGGTGTTACAAAAATTATAAAGATAAAATTATAGCAAAATAAAATAACTAAGAAATATGCTCGGCAACGGCGCCAAAAACTTGTTAGTGGGTTTTCTACACCTAACGCAAGTGCATGTGTCGCTAACAAAATAATAAATAGTAAGTAAAAGTCGATCCCACAAGGATATTCTTAATCAATTTTAATCGCTATAAAATTGTATTAAATAAAAATAAATTAATAAGATAAATAACGAGACGAAAGAATAATATGAAATTAGAAATCACTTAGATATGCTAGAGAAACAAATTAATTTAATTTAGGATGATTATGATAATAAAAGCCTTGGTTAGGGCCGATTTCCTTGTTACGTGAATTTTACCACTTATGCTACAGTATTTCCTACGAAACAGCAAGAACAAATATTTTCTAGGGTTCTATCGAATTGCCTAGTTAAATTCAACCTAAGTTTTCTTTCGACTTTGAAAGAATGAAACTTGAATTGAATTTCTTTATAGCCCTATTCTCAATGCCAAATAAATTAATGTCAACAACTTTGCAACAATTTAATTTATTTAATCTATCATGCATCTTAAAATTCCTATCTACCTATCGATACAATAGGAACATGTAACATTAAATTTATCCGTCGACACAATTCAAATTAAACAATAAACATCATGATAGATTGTTCCATAAAAAATACGCAAACTTTCATAGAATTAAGTAAAACACATAATGAGTACTATCTCTCCTAACAAAGATTAAAAACTTAGCCTAAAATCATACTAATAAAAATCATAATAAAAATATTCATGAAGAGAAGAATAAAAAGTAGAGAAGAAATTATGGTCTTCGCTCTTCTCTGGAATAATCCTCCTTCAGAGAGTTCTTCCTCTGGAGATGCTTGACGTCGCCTGCTAAGAGCCAGAGAGCCCCCCAAGAGCCAGAGAGAAAGTGAGTAAAAAAAGAGAGTTTTTGAAAGATCAAGAGAAGAAATCAAAATCCCCCTTTTCAGGGAGAGAATAATCTTCTCTCTCCTTCCAAAATCCTCTTTCTTTCCTTTTAAATTTTCTTTTATTGCCTTTTAAATTCTCTCACAGCCACTTTCTCTTCATTCTTTGCGAGCCACATCACTCTTCTTTTGTCATTCAGGGCCACATCATCATTCTCTTCCTCTTCTCTCTCTTTTTTTTCCATCAATTCAATTTCCATGCTTTTAGGATATTTTCCATTCATCTTCCTCTTTTTTACGTTATTCAAATATGCAATCCAATCTTTCATAATTCTGTGGCCAAAGATAAAAAACAATTATTAATGCTCATAATCTGATTTAATTGGAAATATATGCATAAAAATCATTAATATCTTAAATTCTTTCCATGATTAATAATTTATAGCAATTATTGTAATTTTGACCACATTCTAATTAAATTCATTTAAATCATACGAATTTTATTAATAATAAATAGTATAAAATAATTCTAATTTAAGAGTTATCAATCGTTCAACCTCCACTTTCTCCTTTTCTTCGTTCATGTTCCTTAATCACGCCAAACACCACTCAACTTATCTCTCTTCTTTTTACTTTTTCACTATCTTCTTTTAATATGTATTTTTTTCAACTCCATCACTTTCTCTTCATTCCATCCTATTCTCTTCTACTATAAAATTCTCAAATCCATTAAAATAGTCTAATTTATTTGAGTGCTGAAAATTAAAATGTAAGATAACTTTTCAAGTATTACATTTCACCTTCCTTAATAAAATTTTGCCCTAAAAATTTACGTACCGAATAATTCTGGGTATCGGCTTAGCATATCATGTCGTCTTTCCCAAGTTGCCTTCTTGACATTGTGGTTGTGCCATAAAATTTCACCCGCGGGATTTCTTTGTTGCATAGAACTTGCACAGTTGATTCGAGAATCCACACTGGCTTTTCTTCATAAGTCAGAGTTGGCTTAATTTCAATTTCTCTCTGCTCCACAATCTGAGAAGGATCACGCACGCACTTATTCAGCACAGAGACATGGAAAATGTTATTAATCCTGCTCATAGAGGCTGGTAGCTGCAACTTATATGCCATTCTTCTGATTCTTTTTGTGATTGCAAATGGTCCCATATATCTTAGACTCAACTTACCCTTCCTCTCGAATCTCATTACCCCTTTGAATGACGAAATCTTCAAAAATACTTCGTCATTCACGTTGAACTCCAATTCTCGCCTCCTTTTGTCTGCATAGCTTTTCTTAGAGCTTTGGGCTGTTAAGATCCGTTATCTAATGATTGTGACCTTCTCTATAGTTTGTTGTAAAATATCTGATACAATCAATCTTGCTTCGCCAACCTCATAATAATACAAAGGAGATCGGCACGTCCTACCATAAAATGCTTCATGAGGGGTCATGCCAATAGTGCACTGGAAACTGTTATTATATGAGAATTCCACTAAAGGTAGATAGTTGCTCCATGAACCTTGGAATTCCAAAATGCGCGCCCTAAGCATATCCTTAAGAATATGAATTGTACTTTCTGTCCGTCCATTTGTTGGAGCATTAAAAGTTGTGTTAAATAATCTCTTACTTAATCTCTCTTGTCCATTAGCCTACAAATAATCTTTTACTTAATAATATAAATTTTTCGCTCTCAATTCCGACAAAAACATTGGTGTTTTTCGACACGTAAATCTGAAAATTATTTTAACAAAAATTCTGGGTGTTACACCAAGCGAGAATGCGCGAGCGGGCGCATGGTGCCCAGGACGCATGGTGCTGAGTAAGGGTGTGTGCGCATGCCGCACAGGGCACGAGTCGAGCACTCCCAGTTCTTCTTTTCAGTTTACAGTTTTAAACTCTTTTATGTCATTTTTTTAAAATTCCAATGGTACATAAACGTTTTTCGCTGTTTATTTATATTAGATTTTATACGCCTTCTTTTAAAACGTTTTCTTTTTGGGCGTGAGTTGTTTTCGAAACGAGTTGAAAATTTTTATACTTATAAATATTCTTTTGAATACGATTAAATGATATGAGTATCGTTAGGTTGAGTAGAGAGAGAGAGAGAGAGGATCATGTCCTTGCGGGTCCAAGGTGGCCGCGGGGCGCTACGGCTATAGTGTTAGAGCGAACTGGGAACTAGAGAGAGGTTCTCGAGGTGTTGTTGTCGGGGTGTGAAAGTTATGGTATCAGAGCCAAGGGGTTGACGTCGTTCAGTGGATTACCTAACATCGCCAGCCACTGCGTGGAAGTGCTCCATCAATTATAAGAATTTCTTATAACTCTTGTCTTTTCCTTTGGACTTATTAGATGATATTGTGTACACCGAGTTAGTCGACCGGCAATCTCAGCCGTTGGAGCAGTTTATCAATTGAGAGGACCAGGGCAATATAGCGTTAGTGCTTCGACAGATCATGGTGGGGATCGGTTACATAGGCTTAGACTCCTAGTATTCGATGGACTATCTTCAGATCTTCTCAGTGCTGAGGAGTGGGTTCGAACCATGGAGGACATGATGGACTACGCCAAGGTAGATGATCAAGGTAGAGTATCCAGTGGAACATTTCACTATGCCAAAGATGTCCGATTTTGGTGGGACACAATGAAGGCCATGAGAGATGTGAAGACTATGATGTGGGGGGAGTTCAAGACGATATTCTTTGGCAAGTACTTTAGCCACGCGATCAAGACTCGGAAGATGATAGAGTTTGCTCAGTTGAGATAGATGGGTACAGTGGCCGAGTATGTGAGGCAGTTTGAGGAGTTATCTCAATTTGCTAGGCACTTGGTGAACCTGAATGAGCACAAAGTACACTAGTTTGTGCATGGATTGAAGCCAGACATGTATATGGGCATGCGGATAGTAGGGACGCGAGGGGTGCCCTATGAGGATGTTGTGGCTAAGGCCACAGACATCGACGAAGCTAGGGTGAAGCTTCCCAGCTACAGGGAGCTGCCTAAGGAGCAGCCCAGGCAATTTTTTAGGGAATTACTTTCTCAACAAAGTGGGGAGGGATCGTCCCTGCAGAAGGGCCTGAAGAGGTCAAGTGATAGCCCGACCAGTCAGGGGAGCGGCAAGCGGCCTCAGAGGTCGATCCAGTTCCTCCATGCCCTGAGTGTCAAAGGAATCACCCAGGCGAGTTCAGGATAAGCGCGGGCAATGCTACAACTGTGGTGAGATGGGCCAAATCGCCAACGATTTCCAAAAGCCAGGACAGAATTGATGTTTCAACTGCAATGAATTGGGGCATTTTGCTATGAGTTGCCCGAATTTGAGCAAGGCTCTAGCGAGGGTAGCACTGAGGGTCTTTTCTCTCTTTGTGCCAGACGACGCTTCCCAGGCATTGGTGGTATCAGGTAGTATTTTAATTTCAAGCATGGCGGCTTATACTCTTGTCGATACGGGTGCAATATTTGTTTGTGTCTATTGCCTTCGTGGTGAATGTAAATCTAATACCCAGCTCTTCCAGACAGTTTTATGACTTGTTGTTGCCGTCGGGGGATCGCCTGTATTCTGATCAGGTGGTGCGAGGTGACATTGTGACAGTGGGAGAAAAGCGATTGTATGCTGATCTGATCATACTCGACATGAAGGGGTATGAGGTCATTTTGGGAATGGATTGGTTGTTCAGACATTTTGTCACAATAGATTGCAGAACTAGGGAGATCAACTTTAGACTTCCGAGTGGGGAGAGCTACTCTTTCAGGACAGGGAAGGGTTTGAGTAGGATTTCAGTTGTGTCTTTTAAGAGGGCCCAGCAGTTATTACGAGGCGGATGTATGGGATTCTTTGCTAGTGTCGTGCACGTGCAGTTTCAAAGCGGGGTTCAGTTTCAGGATATTCCCATTGTACAGGATTTTTTGGGGGTATTTCTCGAGGATTTGCCAGGTTTGCCCCCTGATAGGGACATTGAGTTCATTATTGACGTGTACCTTGGTGCTGAGCCAGTGTCCAAGAACCCATACAGATTGGCACCTACTGAGCTGGACGAGTTAAAGGCACACCTGGAGGAATTGATGGATAAGGGCTTTATACGCCCTAGTTTCTCACATTGGGGTGTGGCAATACTTTTTGTCAAGAAGAAGGACAGGTCCTTACGCATGTGTTTTAATTACAGGGAGCTGAATAAGCTGAAAGTGAAGGACACGTAACGGCTACCGAGGATAGATGACTTGTTTGATCAGCTGCAAGGTGTGCAGGGGTTTTCTAAGATTGATATGAGATCCGGCTATTATCAGTTGAAGGTTACGGAGGAAGATATCCCCGAAGACAGCTTTCCAAACGAGGTACGGACATTATGAGTTTTTGGTGATATCTTTTGGTCTAATTAATGCCCCAGCCGCTTTCATGGACTTAATGAATTGAGTGTTCAGGGAGTATCTAGACAAGTTCATGATTGTATTCATTGATTACATTCTGATTTACTCACTGAACGAGGAGGAGCATAGAGAGCACTTGAGGATTGTAGAGACTACTTTGAGCAAGCACCAAGTTTATGCTAAGTTCTCTAAGTGCGAGTTTTGGCTTGATAGGATCACCTTCTTGGGGCATGTTGTTTCTTCTGAGGGCATTTCAGTTGATTCAATGAAAGTTCAGGCTATGAAGGAATGGTCGCGACCGACCAGTGCTAGCGAGATACGCAGTTTCTGGGGGTTGGCAGGATACTATCGGAGATACATTGAGGGTTCTCTAAGATTTCGACTCCTTTGACCCGATTGACCAGGAAGAATGTGAAGTACAATTAGTCTGACGAGTGTGAAGGCAGCTTCCAGACACTGAAGCAAAAGTTGACTACAACTCCTTTGTTAACTTTGCTAGTAGAGAGTGAGAAGTTCAGTATATATTGTGACGCCTCTAGGGTAGGCTTGGATTACATGTTGATGCAGAGTGGGAGGGTGATTGTCTATGCTTCCAAGCAATTGAAGCCCTACGCGCAGAACTATCCCACGCATGACTTGGAGTTAGCGGCAGTGGTACTTCTACTTAAGATTTGGAGGCATTATTTGCATGGGCAACAATGCGAGATCTTCTCAGGCCATCAAACTTTGAAGTACATTTTTACACAGAAGGAGCTGAATCTAAGATGGAGGAGGTGGCTCGAGCTAGTTAATGATCACGATCTGGAAATCATGTATCATCTAGAGAAGGCCAATGTGGTAGTAGATGCCCTGAGCCGAGTGTCAGCTACAGCTTCTATTATGATTGTGCTAGTGCCGGCCGAGCTAAGTATCAAGCTGTGGAGATTTGGTGTAGAGGTAGTTTCTGATTTAGTAGCCACTGTAACAACCCGTAATTTTGCTATAACAATTTTAAATTTTTGCTTGTGCGATGACGCCTGAGTTCTACTCATAATTTAGAGTGGGAAATTTGTGCGGTTAGGTGAAAGATGATGTTGGGATTAATGAACAATAGAAATTTTTTGAAATTCCAGCCGAGCAAGGGTCGATAGTCATTTAACTAGATGATTAAAAGGTGATAGTGAAAAGGTAATTAGAAATAATTATATTAATATATATATATATATATATATATATATATATGTGTGTATATTGAAAGGGAAGGAAGCAGAAAACCCCTCCTTTCCCTTGAGAGATTCATCCCTCTCCTTCCCACCCCGCATGTGAGTTTCTCTTTCTCTCCTTCTGCAATCGTTCTTCCAGTCGTTCAGATGATAATGCTCTCCATTCCTTCTCCTTTTGAGCAATTCCAAGTAAGTTGTGTAGTTATAGTATAGTTTTGGGTTTGAAGTTAGAGTTGAGGAGGGATATGTGGATAGAAATTTAGAGTTCATGGGTTGGGGATGCTTAATGGGTTGTTACCGATTGTGGTGGGATTATTAATGGTGAATATGAAGGAATTGTGAGAAAGTAACCGAGTTTGAGCGAGAAACCGAGAATGGGAGTTTTGGGCGTTTTAGTATGAAATCCGGTTATGTTTTTAGGAGTTTTAACCTAGCTACGGTTAATTGTTTTAAATTCTGTTTTGATATGTTAAACTAGGTTACCAGTGGAGTATTTAGCCTATGGAATTGGGTGATTCCAACAACTGATGCAAAAGTTATGCGAGTTGGAAGTTAGGTTTATTTTTTACCAAAATTCGGATTAGAGAGCCGTCTTAATTGGGCTTTGGTTGAGTGAGTTAGTTGACGTAATTTTAGTACATGGAATGAGTTGTGAGATGAGTTTTTAATGTGAATTGTTACGTGATAGATTGAGCCCGAGAAAGTGATAGAAATGAGCACCATGGAAAGCTAGCACACATGGTAAGTAGTGTAAGCAGTGTATGCATATGTTTTGTCAAGGTAAGCCTACACCATGGAACTTTAGGATTTATGTTGTTTGATTATGATGTGCGTGCGTATTGTTTGACATCCATCATGTTTTAAAAATGGAACGAAAATAGTTTTGAGCATCTTTTGAGTAGATTGTGGTGAGACGCGTGGTAGTGGTACCTCGAATCCTGCTCGGGGAGTGGGTCGGTGCTTAACCAACCGTGGATTTCGCTCAATGGTGGGCTGGTTGGGCAGTCACACGGCGTGTATGAGTTGACGGTGAGGATGATAGATGGTGGCGCCGCAGATCCTGCTTGGGGAGTGTGCCGGTGCATTACCAGTCGCGGATTCCACTCAGGGAGTGGACCCTCTGGGCTGTCGAGAAATGTGTTGGTGTGGCAACTGTGATCTTGTTGCTGGGGAGACCAGAACAATTGGGACGCATCAGGGTGTAGCGTGGCACAAGATTCACCCTCACCGTGGTACGGCTTAGCCCTTCCACGGTCACTAGAACACTCAAAGGTCGATTAGGCCCTTGGATCTCGGCCGAGCCGAGAAAGAAAAATGGAAAAATGAACGGCCAAATGTGCTTCGTATGAAACAAAATTTGGTGAGAGATTAGTAGAGTGAGTGAGGTGTGTGATGGTGGTGGTCATGGTCCAAGTTGATTAAAAATGAAAAACTTATGCACAAAACCCGCAAGTTGGACGATAAGTCAAGATGATGCTTTCAGAAATAACAATCTTTCCATGGAAAGATTCTCAACTTGGGGAACCGATTTTGGCTACTCTCTTCTTGTTTCCTCCCCTTGAAAAGGAGGAGAGAAAAGTGGAACACAAGCTTGAGCAACAACCTTGAGTTGTCAAGCTAGGAGGCTTCTCCTAATTAGTTTCAAGAAACCGAGCACATACCTTGATGGTGGGGGAAAACTCCTTCGATTTTCTCTTGATAAACATGCCGATGGTCCTTCAATTTTCCAACCAAAATACAAACACCAATGCTATGTTTATATAGACCTAGGATGGAGTGGGTTAGGGCTGAACTGTTGGTCTTCAAAACTTGGGGAGAGGTGGTGTGTAACCGGCTCAAAGTTAGAGCATTGTACGGACGAGATGGTGGAAGCCAAAATGGAATCAATGGCTAGCTGAATGCCAAGTCATGGATCCATGTTTCTTCCCCAAAAGGTAGAGGGGAGAAGCATCTCCAAAGGCAGCAAAAGGTGTGGCCAAATCGGGTAAGAAATGGGCTCTATCGTGCGGCTCTCCTTCTTGGCGCGCACGCGGCCGAGAATTGCATGCCATGCATGCTCGGTTGGTGCTTCCAAATAAGTCAACCCCATAACCATTCCATCATCTAACCTATCCATTCAATCTAGTCCTAAATGCCTAATGCATGCATACAATAATAAGTTTAACAAAAAGGCCAATGTTTGCCCAATAAGTTCAAAATAAAACATTACATAGAATTTTGCTCGGGAACACCAATTCTCTTAAGAGCATCATGGTCTTCGATGGTGGCTTCCCAAGCAAGGACGTGCCTTGGTTGCTCCATGTCTCGGGTCTTTATTTCCAACTTTAAGCTTTCAATTTCAAGCTCCATTCCTTCTCGTGAATCCTTACCTGCACAAGAGACAAGCGTGTGAGAATGTAAGTTAGTTAAAGTGTGTGCTTGAACTTGAGATCGTGTGACGACCCTATGGGGCACATCAGTCTTGTTGCTGGGGAGTCTGGGACGTTGGCAATGTGCTAGGGTGTAGCGTGGCGCGAGGTTCACTCTCACGCTCACCCTGGCACGGCTGCACTACGTGTCACAGATTGTGATAACATGAGTGTGAGCGTAGAAACTGCATGTGATAGGATTGCATTGTCGATTTTTACTTTCATATCGTACTACTTACTAAGCGTTAGGATTATGTTGTTTGTTCTGTGGTGTAGGTACAGAGATTTCTACAGGTGAGTTACGAGAGTCCGGGCAGGACGAGTAGGCGGTTGGTGGCGTGCTACCATATGCCGGCAGGTTGAGTGCATCAGGACGGCCCGACCTGTAGAGTGAAGCCGGATGGTAGGTTCTGAGAGTTGTGTTTTGTAGAGTCTATGCCGAGTGTATAGATTTTCAGGCATAGGCGAGTTTGAACGTTGATAGTCGGGATTGATGTATAGATGTATTTTAAAACTACTTGTGGAAGTTTTGTCTAAAAAATGCAGGTCTTTGTTTCGTGGTTTTAATCGTGGAAGTCCTCGTTGTCCGTCTTTCTTTGAACTAGTGTTTTCCTTATGCTGCTGGTGCAAGGTGTTGACCGGTATGCGTAGGTGTCAACCAAACTAAGCAAATATTGACCACGGGGGTCGACCTACGGGGGACAGAGAGAAAGCAAGTGTCGACCGGTGTCCTTAGCTGTCGACCGGTTAGTGTATAATAAGTGAGAGTGTCAACCGCATGGTTCAACTTAGGCGGGCAGATAGTATTAAGGTGTAGACCGTGGAAGCAAGGTGTCGACCGCTTTTGTGATGTATGTAGCAATGTCGACCATGGAGTTCGACTAGGGCGGGCAGAGGAAGATTTCAATGCCGGCTCATTTGATGTTTGATGTTCGCGACGATAATCTATTCGAGCACTTTTCGGCTGTGACCCAGCAGAGGGTATTAAGGTGTTGACTGGAGTTTGCAGATGTCAATTGGTACCCTTGTCGAAATGTTTTGAAAAGTGAAGGGTCATTTAAACCCACGTTTGATTGAGTATTTTGCTGCGACAAGTTAAAATATTTTTCAAAAGTGCTATTTTAAGTTGAGGAGCAAAAGTTTTAAATTTTATACTAATTTTATCGATGTGGTGAGTAAGTGGTGATAGCGAGAGTCAGCCGGAGGCCGAATGGGTTTTCAGGGTGTTACAGCTAAACTTTGGGCTATGTCTGTAACGCCCCGAAAGTCTACCTGTTTCCGGTTCGTTCCCTGCTCTAACATCACATTTGTAACGCCTCCGAGTCGTCCCCGGACCCGGGTTGCCAACCGTAAACTTACTTGTTTCCTCGAGAAATTTCTTACAAATTTAAAACTTTTGGGTTCCTCAACTCAAAACGACATCCTTGAAAACAATATTTGAAAGCGACGCAGCGGAAAGCGGAAACTCAATTAAAACAAGTTTAAATAAACTTCACTTTTTAAAACATAAAAATAAAGAAATCGGTGGATACCTGTAAACATTGGTCGACACCTTAATTCTCTCTGCCCGCACAGGTCCAACCCCGCGATTGACACTCTCACTGTGTTTACACTAACCGATCAACACCCACAGTCGCCGGTCGACACTTCATTGCTCTCTGTCCACACAGGTCGAACCTCACGGTCGACACTCTCACTGAATTCACACTAATCGGTCGGTAGCCACAGTTGCCGGTCGACACCTCATTGCTCTCTGCCCGCACAAGTCGAACCCTACAGTCGACACTCACATTCCATTTTACACTGACCGGTCAACACATATGGACTTCAGTCGATACTTTGCACCCGCAGTATAAAAATTACACCAGTTCGAAAGAAAACGGGCAGCAAAATCTTCAATGATTTAAAACTACTGATTCAAAACCTGAATTGTTCAATCAAACTCTTCCAAATAGTTTCAAAATGCACCTATACATCAATCCTGACTATTAACATGCACACTCATCTATGCCTTAAAATCTATACACTCAATATAGACCTCTCAAAACACAACTCCCAGAACGTACCTCCTTGCGTCACTCCACGGGTCAGGCCGCCGTGACAAACTCCACCTGCCGGCACACAGTAGCACGCCGCCAACCACCTACTCATCCTGTCTAGGATTTTGCAACTCACCCGCTGAAATCTCTGCACCTACACCACGGAACACACTACATAGGCCTAACGCTCAGTAAGTAGTGCAATATGATACGTAAAACCGACAATGCAATCCTATCACATGCAGCCTCTACACTCAAGCTCATGTTGTCACAACTGGTGCCGCGTGGTACGGCTGCACTATGGTAAGGCTGGACTCTTTCGCCACCTCACACTTTGACACGCCGCCATCGTCCTGGTTTCTCCATCAACGAGGCCCTTAAACCGTACCCACGAATCACTCTACGCACCGCAACCATTCCAAGGTGAGGCTGGATGCACTCGCCACACCCCCCCTGGCACGTCGCCATCGTCACGGTTCCTCCAACAACGAGGCCATAGTTGCCCACCACCACACACACACCGCAGCAGCCATCCCAGGGTGAGGCTGCACGCGCTCGCCATACCACCCCCTGGCACGTAATCATCGTCCCGATTTCTCTAGTAAACGAGGCCAAAGCTACCCACACACACATTGTCCTCACCATCGCATATCGCACTTCAATTCGCACATAAAACCATGCTCAAATTCATTTTCGTTACACTTTTCAAAACATGATGCATGGCCGAACACAAAAAGGCAAAACACGCAACACCTCCCTACCATCCCATGGTGTAGGCTCGAAAAGGCAATGCACATGGATACACCACTTACCTGGCGTCCTAGCTTTCCGTGGTGCTCGTTTCACCCGAAATCTACTCTACCAACAACAAAATCGTTTTCCGTCAAAACTCATCCCTATACTCTACTAATGAACTAAAACCACCATACTAGCTCAGCACTTCACGAACTCGCCAAAATCGCTCACTAACTCAACTCGGCTCAAAATCAGCGTAAACTTCCAACACCCATAACTTTGGTGTCTATTGTCGGAATCACTTGATTCCAGTGGCCAAACGCCCTAATCATCACCTAGTTTAACATACCAAAATGAAATTTAAAACCAATAACCGCATCTAGGTTAAAACTCCCAAAAAATAGAACTAAATTGCACACTAAAATGCCCAAAATTCTCATTCTCGGTTCTCTAAAAAAAACTCACTCAATTCCTTACCAATCTATCACACTCAAACCTATTAAGCATAATCTAACTACCATTGGAGATTTCAAAATCAGAAACCCGAATTGTACGTTACACCCTCTAGCATATTCTCCAAATTTTTGGAATCTCTCTTACCTCACTCACTCCGAACCGTTAATTCCCACATCAACCATTCCAAATCCTAGCACAAACATTCAGAAACCAAAACCAGAACTCAACCCTAGATTATCGATCAACAACAGGGAGGAGAGGAAAAGATTACCAAGGAGAAACAGGGGCTGGGTTCTGCACATGGATGGGAGGAGGAAAAAGGAATGGGAGGTTAGAGCTCCAATCGCCAGCGCGTGGTTTCCTCTTGCGGAAGGTTAGCAGGCAAAGGGGGTTTCTGCAAGAAACCGCCGATCATCAGTTTAAAACTGATAAATTTTCTTTTTTTTAAAATAAATAATTATAATAATAATACTAATAATAACTAATTACTCTTTGGTACTCACACTTTAATCTTTTAGCCAAACGGCCATTCAGTCCGTTTTCGGTCGGATTTCTAAAATTTTCTCTTCTGCATTAGCATCGAAATAATCTTTTACCCACTAATACAAATTCTCCGCTCTCGATTCCAACCAAAACTTTGCCATTTACCAATACAAATTTTCAAAAATTAATTTACAGAAATTGCGGGTGTTATAATATCTTTGAAGCCGATCGTCCTGGACAGAATTAAGCAAGTCTAGGAGACTTACCATGAGTGCAGTGAGCTGAAGGCGGCTATTGAGGCGAATACTAGCACTGAACTCAATTATTCGGACGATGGGATTTTTTTGTTTTGGGATAGGTGTACAGGGACTTGAAGCGACACTATTGGTGGCCTAATATGAAGCAGGAGGTAGCCAACTATGTTGAGACTTGCGTGGTGTGCCAACAGGTAATGGCAGAGCATTGGAGACCGTCAGATACGCTTTAGCCACCGCCTATACCAGAGTGGAAATGGGAGCACATTACTATGGATTTTGTGGTTGGTTTGCTGAAGACCGCTAAGGGCCATGATGCGATCGGAGTGATAGTTGATAGATTGACGATGTCGTCTCATTTCTTGCCCGAGAGGATGACGTATTCTATGGATCAATTTTGCCAGATATATATTCAGGAGACTGTTAGGCTGCATTGGATTCCGATGTCGATTGTGTCAGACTGAGGCCTGAGGTTTACATCCAAGTTTTGAAAGAGTGTGCATAAAGCCATGGGTACTAGGTTGGATTTTAGTACGGCATTTCACCCTCAGACCAATGGGCAGTTAGAGCAGACTATATAAATTTTGGAGGATATGCTCAAAGCCTGTGTGTTGGAGTTTCAGACGGATTGAAGCAGATTCTTGTCGTTGGTCGAGTTCTCGTATAATAACAACTATCAGTCCACCATTGGTATGATGCAGTACGAGGCTTTGTATGGGCAGAAGTGCAGGTGGCCTTTGTATTGGGATGAGGTTTGGAAGGCAAGACTTATGGGCCCGGAGATACTGCAGCAAACTTTGGACAAGATTGCTATTATAAGAAATAAAATTGAGGTAGCTCATAGCAGGCAGAAGAAATATGCAGACCAGAGGCGGTAAGAGTTGGAGTTCAACGAGGGCAATGAGGTATTTCTAAAGATCTCCTCGTTCAAGACAGTGGTCAGGTTTGGGAAGAGAGGGAAGCTCAGCCCTCGATACGTCGGACCATTTTCAATTGTTAGTAGGATTGGGAGAACCGCTTACAAGCTTTAGTTGTCCTCTTCGATGGACGCTATACACGTTGTCTTCCACATCTCAATGTTGAGGAAGTGCGTGCGTGATCCTTCTCAGGTGGTACCACAGCAGGATATAGAGATTCAGCTAACGATAAGTTACGAGTAGAAGCCAATGAAAATTCTGGAGTCAATCGTGATAGTGTTGCACAACAAGGAGATTCCATTGGTCAAAGTGCTATGGCAGAATCATGCTGCGGAGGAGACCACCTGGGTGCAGCGACAGGACATGGAGCAGCACTATCCTAAACTATTCGGTATGTAAAATTTGAAAGCAAAATTCTTATAAGGTGGAGAGGATGTAATAACCCAAAATTTTTTCAAATTTTTTTAAACTTACGCGAGAATTTTGTAGGTGATTTTAATAGGGTTATTAATTTTAGATAAATTAGGATTTTATTTGGAAGAAGATTCTAAATTTTTAGGCCGAAGGACGCAAACTTAACGGAAATACGGAGGTTCAAACAAGTGAGGGCGATTTAATAATTTAGTTAAATAAAAAATAAAAATATATATATTAAAACAACTAAACGGCTTCACGAGGAAGCTATTCAGTTGTTCTATTCTTTGTCAAACACCCAAGAGCGGAGGGCGAGGGAGGGCGCTGGAATTCGGCATTCGCCGACGACAAACGAGAGAGAGGGACGCCGATGCTCAGATTTTTTCGACGAACTGAGGTGAATTATGGCTTGGCTTTTCCCGTGCTGCAACCAAAGGTAATCCTTCTCCCCTGTTTCTTCTCTGTTGGCTGACTGTTTTGGGTGGCTCGTTAGAGTTCAAATTGGTTTCGATTTTTGAAGCTCTTACGCTAGAATTCGGGGTAATTACGAGGTAGAAGTAATGGTGTGCTGGCTGAGGGTGATGAACTCCAAATTTTGAGGAGAACCAAGAGGATTGAACTGTAACTTTGAGTATCCTTAATTGGAAACCTACAATTGGTTTAGATTATGCGTAATAGGTTGGGATGTGACTGAATAGTGAGGGAAATTGGTGGGTTTGAGTTAAAAAAATCAAAAATCCAGGATGTTGGGCACAAAACAAATTCTATTTTTGGAGATTTTGACTTAGCTACGGTTAATCGTTTTAAATTCTCTTTTGGTATGTTAAACTAGCTTATTAGTGGAACGTTTAGCTACTGGAATCTAGTGATTCTGATATTCGACGCAAAAGTTATGTCCATCAAACGTTTAGGACGATTTTTGGCTAAACCAAGTTAGTGACCCGTTTTAGTTTTGTTTTCATTGCTTTAGCTAGGAGATGTGCTTTTTAGTATGTTTAGTGAATTTTGGTGCAAATGTTGATGATTGGTTGTTTGTGTTTTAGGTTGAGCCGAGGGATTGATAGAAACGAGCACCATGGAAAGTTAGGATGTTAGGTAAGTAATGTCTGCATGTGTCTTGCTCTTGTAGGCCCACACTACAGAACTTTAGGAGTGGTTGTGTGTGTTGTGATGTGTGTGCTTACTATTTTGGTCATGCAACATGTTTTGAAAATTGTACGAAAATGATTTTGAGCATGTTTTAAGATACAGAGGAGTGTGACACGTGACAGTAAGAAAGATGTGTGTGTGGGCAGCTTCGGCCCCGTTACTGGAGGAATCAGGATGGTGGCGACGTGTCAAGGGGTGGTGTGGTGAGCAAGTCCATGTCTGACCCTAGAATGGCTGCTGAGGTGGTGTACGTGTGAGTAGCTTCAGTCCCGTTGCTGCAGGAACCAGGACGGTGGCGATGTGTCAGGAGGTGGTGTGGCGAGAGAGTCCAGCCTCATCGTGGGAAGTTTGCTGTATGGTGACGTGGGTGTGTAGCTTATGGGCTTCATTGATAGAGAAACCGGGATGGTGGCGACATGTCAGGGGGTGGTGGGGCGAGAGAGTCCAGTCTCACCGTGGTGCGGGTGTACAACACGGCACAGGATATGACAATATGAGTGAGATTGCAGAGACTGCATGTGATATGATTGCATTGTCGGTCTTACTTTCCATATTACACTACTCGATAAGCGTCAGGCTTACATTTTGAGTTATGTGGTGTAGGTGCAGAGTTTGCTGCCGGTGAGTTCTGAGAGCCCAGTACAGACGAGTAGGGCAGTTGGCGGCGCGCGATTGAGGTACTGGACGGTTTGAGTGTTAGGGCAGCTCGACCCATGGAGACGGTACGTGGTAATGAGAGTTCATTTTGAGGGTCATTTCTTATGGGATTTTGAGTTTTGGGGGGTGTTTCGAGCGATTAGATAGTGCATATATATTATACGTATGAGCATTGTATTACTCTATACTATGGATTTTCTTCATTGTCAGTTGCTGGATTCATTCTATTTACATTCTGATTTCTCCTAGTGGTTTCCGGATGGTTTTGGGGTATGGATTATGGGAATGGTTTGGTGAACTGTGTGCAGGTTTAGTTGTTTTTCTTTTGGGATTGCCATTTTTAGGCGTTACTATGATGACCCGAATGTGTACGTAAAAGGACGATTGCGGGGCAAAACTCGGGTTGCGGAGCAAACCTCTGGACGTAAGCTGAGTGTAGGCGAATCCCCGATTCGAGTATATGCAAATTTCAGGTCGTAAAAAGGGGGTCGTCACAATTCCACATTGTTTGGGGAGGTATAAGGAAATGAAACATATATACAGAAATTTTTTCAAGATAATAATACGCATTTTGGACTATAATTGGCAATAGATTCCATAAGAACTCTAAAGTTAAGAGTGCTCCGTCGAGAACAGTAACAAGTTGGGTGACAAATAGGGAAGTTTTCGCCAAACAAATCCATGAGGGAAGGATATTGAGTTACGGCCAAATCCCCAAATCATACAATATCTTACAGGGAAAATGAATTGTTACAAATGGTATCAAAGTTTGTACTCAACTGTAAATGTAGCCAACGAAGACGTTGAGCCCCGAGGGGAGGTGATTGTGATTACCTGAATGTGTACGTATAAGGACGATTGCGGTGCAAAGCTTGGGACGTAAACCGAGTGTAAACAAATCCCAAACTCGATTATAGGCAAATCTCAGGTCGTAGAAAGGCAATCCCATATGGCTTGTAGAGTTATATGGAAATGAAACATATGTAAGGAAATCCTTTCAAGATAGTAAGACGCATTTTGGAGCACAATTGGAAGTGGATCCCAAAAGAACTTCGAAGTTAAAAGTGTTTCGTCGAGCGCAGTACCAGGTTGGATGACCGACTAAGAAGTCTTTGCCAAAAAAATCCGTGATACAAAGATATTGGGTTAAGGGCCAATCCCCAAAGTAGAAAATATCTTACTCTGCCAAAATTTCGAGAGAGTGTTATAACATCGTAAGTGGCATGTACGAGGTTCGTGTAGTGCCGAGTGGTCAGGCATGTGCATGGGGCATACGGCGCCAGGTCATGGCGCGTGTGGGAGGGCACGACGCTGAAGACACACGCAGGAAGGGCGGCACCGGGTGAAGTCGTGCATGCAATGCGTAGTGCTAGTACCGGACGGGCACCTAGCGAGGGTGCGCACGCGGGCATGAGTCGCCGAGTGAGGGCACCCGCAAGGCGCGCGTATGGCTCACGGGGAATTCGTCGAGCACTCCTGGTTCTTCCTTTGAGTTTATGGTTTTAGATTCTTTTTTAAATTCTAATGGTACGTAAACGTTTTCTGCTGCTTATTTATAACTGGCTTTTATAAGCCTTCTTTTGAAACATTTTCATTTCGGGCGTGAGTTGTTTTCGAAACTAGTTGAAAATTTTTATAATTACAAATGTTCTTTTTAATACGATTAAATGATATGAGTATCGTTAGGTTGAATAGAGAGAGAGAGGATCATGACCTTGTGGGTCCAAGGCGGCCGTAGGGGGCTACGGTTATAGTGTCAAAGCAAATTGGAAACCAGAGGGGGTTTTCGGGGTGTTACTGTCGGGGTTTGACAATTTTTGAAATATCTAGTTCATCAGGTCTATAAAATCCCCAGAAGCATTGGTTAAACCAAAAGATATTACTAGAAATTCGTAATCTAGTTAATTTTTAACTGTTAGTACCCAGATCGCAAATCAATTTTGGAAAATACCCTTGTTCCTTAGAGTTGATCAAACAAGTCATCAATACGTGGCAGATGATACTTATTTTTTATCGTCAAATTATTCAGTTCTCTGTAATCAATACAAATTCTCAGGGATCCATATTTTTCTTTATAAAGAGAACTGGTGCACCCCAGGGCGAAAAACTAGGGCAGATAAAACCCTTGTCTGCCAGTTCTGTCAGTTGTGATTTTAATTCTTTTAATTCCGTAGGAGCCATACGGTACGAATTCCTTGGTACTGGTGCAGTCCCTCGATATATATCAATTACAAACTCTATCTTCCTATTTGTGGGCAACCCAGACAACTCATCCAAGAAAACTTCCAAAAAATTTTGAACAACGAGCACATCATGAAGTTTCACTTCATTTTGTATTCTTGTATCCACCATGCTGACTAGAAATCCATTGCATCCACTTTTTAATAATCATTGAGCACTGATAAACGACACAACTGACACAATACTATTATTCTTCATTGCTCGAAAAGAATCTTTCACATTGTTTGGCAGTTGGAAACAGACTGTACTTGATCTATAGTTAACAGTGGCAAAATATCTAAATAACAGTCCATTCCCAATATAAGATCATACCATTTCATGTCGATAATTATTATATCGACAAACATCTTAATATCTCCCATAGATACTAGGCAATCGCATATAACTTGATCTGAATGTAAGTACTCTCTAGATAGTAACATAACATCATAAAAATGCTCAGCAAGCATAGGTAGCAAGTTTAATTTAACTACGAGGGCCATAGAAATAAACGAGTGCGTAGCACCTGAGTCAAACAACATATAAAAAGCGACATTTTTAAGTAAAATTGAATCTGAAATAACTGAAGGTTGTTCCTCATCGTCAGTTTCTATAAGATCAAACACTCTATGTGTTACGTTTGTCTTTGTCTGACTTTGATTCCCCTTCGGGCAAATTCTAGCAAAATGCCTGACTTCATTGCAATTGTAACATCAACATAAACCGAGACAGCATTCACTAGGATGATGTTTTTGACATTTTAGACACTACAGGTGTAACGCCCAGAATTTTCGTTAAAATGATTTTTGGATTTACGTATTGGTAAATGGCGGAAATTCAGTCAGAATCAAGAACGAAAAATTTATACGGTTAACTAAGAGATTATTTTGAGACTAATGTAAAAGAGAAAATTTTAAGATTCTGACCGAAAATGGACCGAATAACTGTTTGGTTAAAATATTAAAGGGTGAGGGTGATATGGTAATTAAGTTTATTATTATTATTATTATTTAAAAAAAGAGAGAAGAGGAGCATAAAACCCCTCCCCACTATTTCTTCTTCCTCCCCACGCGAATCCCTTTCCCCTCTCTGCTTTCTTTCCTCATGCCGGCGAAGCTCCAGTCAACGCCCTCTCTGATATTTCTTCCTCTTTGTTCACAACGGTAAGCATAAGCTTTGGTTAATGGATTTTGTTGATTTAGGCTTTAGGTTATTGATCTTCGGTGGAAGATTTTTGGATTAGCATATTAAAGTTTATGGATTTATTGTAGCGCCGCGTATTTTCACGATTCCGATTTTCGGGTTGTCGGGACAATAGACGGTGGGATTCAGGTTGGAATGGAGAGTGGAGAATTTGTAAGGTTAGGTAGTGAAGTATTTCGAGGCTAATGGTCGGGAGGAAATTTTAGAAATCCGACCGGAGGCGGTTTGGATGGCCGTTGGAGTAAAAGATTAAAGTGTGAAGTCGAAATAGTAATTATTTATTATTATTTTATTTATAAAAATGTTAATAGAGAAAGAAGGATTCGCA
>CM039531.1:874250-886136 GCA_022433055.1 Begonia peltatifolia | reverse complement strand
ATTTATAAAAATGTTAATAGAGAAAGAAGGATTCGCAGAAACCCTTCCCCCACCCCCCTTTTCCCTCCTCCTCACGATCGTTCAGCCAACGATTGTTGTTGCTTTCTCCTCCATCTTAACGGTTCAAGGTAAGTAAGTAGTTATGGTTCAATGTTGTTTTAGCGTTGGAGTTGAGGAGAAATTTGATGGATTGGAGATATGGGGTTTTAGGGTTAGAGTGTTTATTTGGTGGAATATTGATTGTTGTGGGTTATTAAGGATAAATGTGACGGATGGGTGAGGAAGTGAGCGAATTGGAGCATTTGGCCACTGGAATCGTGTAATTCCGATAACCGATGCAAAAATTATACATGTCAGAAGTTAAGTTGAAATTAGAGTCGAAATAGATTAGTGAATGATTTCAGTGAGTTTGTGAAGTGTTGTGCTCATATAGTGATTTTAGTACCCAAGTAGAGTAATGGGATGAATTTTGAAGGCAAAATCAGTTTTGTTGTAGGTTCAACAAGTTTCGGGTGAAACGAGCACCACGGAAAGGTATGACGCCAGGTAAGTGGTGTATGCATGTGTTTTGCCCAAGTGGGCTTACACCGAGGAACTTAGGTTAGGTTGGATGATTTGTGGTGTGCGTGTGTATTGTTTGACATGCATCATGTGTTGTTGAAAATGGGAACGAAAATGAATTTGAGCATGGTTTTATGTGTGAGTGTGAAGTGCGAGGTGTGGTGGTGAGGACGATGTGTGTGTGGGCAGCTAGGTCCCATTGTTGGAGAAACCGGGATGGTAGCGACGTGCTAGGGTGTGGTGTGACAAGTGCATCCAGCCTCACCCTGGCATGCCTGCTACGGTGGTGTGCATTTATGGCCACGTTGCTAGAGGAACCGGGATGATGGCGACGTGCCAGCGGGTGCTGTGGCGAGTGCATCCAGCCTCACCCTGCAATGGTTGCGGTGCGTAGAGTGACGCGTGGGTACGGTTTGAGGGCCTCGTTGCTGGAGAAACTGGGACGACGGCGACGTGCTAGGGTGTGAGGTGGCGAGAGAGTCCAGCCTCACCATGGTGCAGTCGTACCACGTGGCACCGATTATGACAACATGAGCGAGAACGTAGAGACTGCATGTGATAGGATGCATTGTCGTTTTACGTTTCATATTGCATTACTTACTGAGCGTTAGGCTTATGTTATGTGTTTCGTGGTGTAGGTGCAGAGTTACTAGGCGGTTGGCGGCATACTACCATGTGCCGGCAGGTACAGCTTGTCACGGCGGCCTGACCAGTGGAGTGAAGCCGGGAGGTAGGTTTCTTGGAGTAGTTCTTTTGGTGAGGTCTATGTCGATTGTATAGGTGTTGTGGCATAGATGGGTGTGGGTGTTGATAGTCAGGATTGATGTATAGGTACATATTGATCTATTTGAAAGAGTTTAAACAAATGATTCAGGTTTTCAAACGGTAGTTTAATTCGGGGACGTTTTCGTGTCCGTTTCTTTTGGAGCTGCTATTATTTTTAGGATGCTGGTGTAAAGTGTCGACCGAAGTTCATAGGTGTCGACCGGTTAGTGTAAATCAGAAGGTGAGTGTCGACCGAGGGATTCGACCGGTGCAGGTAGAGGGAAATGAGGTGTCGACCGGTTAGCGTAAAAATCAGTGAGAGTGTCGACTGCGGGGGTTGACCTGCGAGGGCAGAGAGGGTCAAAGTGTCGAACCGTGAAAGCAGGTGTCAACCACTCTCTGAGTTTAACGTGAAAGTGTCGACTGGTGATTTCTAGTATCGATCGACAAGAAGACTCGAGGGAAATGCCGTGTCGATCGGTGTTCGCCCGTGTCGACCGATGGAAAACACGAGACGACCCAGGTGTTGACCGGCCTTTGCAGGTGTCGACTGGTCTCTTTATTTTTATGTCTTAAAGGGTGAAGTTTATTTAAAACGATTTTAAATGAGTTTTTCCGCTGCGGCTTTCTTAAATATTTTTTGAAGATGTCGTTTTGAGTCGAACAACCAAAAGTTTAAATTTTATACGAATTTTGTTGCGGGGGAGAAGCGAGCGTATGGTTTGTAACCCGGGTCCAGGGACGACTCGGGGCGTTAATTGGTAAGTTTTTGGGGCGCTACATTTATTGATGGCTATGATGAATTTTGAATATTAATCGATATTAGTGGTTGAGTTTTGATGGTTTGGATTGATAGAACTTGAGAATGCTTTCGTTGAAAATATCGTTTTACGGCATATTAGGATTCTAAATTTTCTAAGTTTAAACGTTAGCCCTAATGTGAAAATTTGTTATAGCGTGTTAATGCGGGCATTATGAGTAACCTATAGAAGTTGGAATTGTTGAATTCGGATAAGCGTAGCTTAAGTTGTGCAATTTTGAGGTTTAGGGCAATTTTTGACCCAACTCGAAAATTTGGTGTGTAATGGTCGGAATGATTTCGTATTGTCGGGAATGGGTTAAGGTTGATGATTTTGGACATTTAAATCTTTTAAGAGTTCCAGCTGCTCTGACTGGATAGGTGGTTTGAATTTCAGGCTATAGGATTTCAAAACATGAGAAACAATCAAATCACGTATAAGTTTGCTAAGTACGCCAGGTAAGTAGTATACGTAGATGTTTTTGCCTTTGAGCTTACTTCACAGTTCGTTAGGTTGTGTGCATGTTTATTTTATGTTTTAGTAGATTATCATCATGGTTTTAAAGTACGAGAACGAAACGAAACGAAAATGAATTTCCATGCTTTTAAAAAATGAAACAGTAGGATGTGATGAATGAAATAAAAAGGTACGTAAGAAGATAATGAAGGTGGGGTTGAGTGGCCTTGTTCCGTGAGGTGGACCACAAGGTGTGTCACTACTTCTCCCGCTTTACGAGTGTGGTATTGTCGCATGAGGTGAACCGCGAGGTGTGTCACCTTGATCTAGCACGTAAAAAAGAACCCAGTAGTAAGATAATGAATGTGTAAGAAATAGACGGAAATGAAAGTAGAGACGAAACTATAGAAACTGCATACGATAGGATATGTATTGTTTTCAGTGTTTATGTTTTTATGCACTCATTACTTAGCATTAGGCTAATAGATGTGTTCTGTGATGTAGGTGATGAGGCGATAGTTGGTGAGTACTCAGAGCATGCCCAGGATTATGAGGCAGTTGGAGGAGTGTGCTCGTGGGATGATCCAGCTGGCTGTTAGGGCATTTTGACCATGGTGGGTATATGTACGGATTTTGGGGTTAGTTGGAGTCGTTTTGAAAAGTAAATGGATTTCAAACTTTTAGTAGTCGTTTTTATGTACATAACGATTTTAATTTGATTGAAAAATGCTCGTTTTGTTATTTTCAACGTTGAGTCAAAACTCGGTTTGTATTTGAAATATTTGATGTTTTAATGAAATTTCTGTGAAGTGTCGACCTATATGCTTAGTGGTCGACCAAGACTAGCAAGTGTCGACCTGTGTACTAGAGGTGTCGACCAAACTAAATGAATGTCAACCTGCGCAGGCAGAGAAGATTAAAGTGTCATGTAAAAATGGTGGGGTGTCGAACACAAGGTACGACTGGAGCAGACAAAGAAGATTAAGGTGTCGACCTATGTATACAGGTGTCGACCGATTAGCGTGATGAGCAGGGAGGTGTCGACCGTTAGGGCAGACCGATGCAAACAGAGGCATCCGAGGTGCCGACCCACACATGTGGGTGTCGACCTTGGAGCGCAGTATGAGTCAGGTATCGACCGCAGCCTGCTGGGGTCGACCGGTACCATTTGTTTATTGCTTTTAAAACTTAAATTTCATTTAAATTGATTTTTGACTAAGTCTTACGATGCAACGATTTTAAACGTTTTCAAAAATGTCGTTTTAAGTAGAGGAAAAAAATTTTAAATTTTACACAAAATTTTACCTGATTTTATTGGTTAAAGTAATGATAGCGATCCGGCTCCGGGGACGACTCGAGGTCATTATAGAGTTAGTAGCAGAGCGAACCGAAAATCGTAGCGTCACTTTTTGGGGCGCTACAGTGTTGGTATCAGAGCAGAGAGTGGAATGGAAATCAGTTGTAGCACCCCGAGAACCCACACGTTCCCTGTGCACTCACTACGTCTACACACTATGACATACAGAGACCTGACGTAAACTCACTTAACTTAATACCACTTTCATTTTCAAATCATATTTAAAAGAACATTTGTAAGTATAAAAATTTTTCGACTCGATTCAAAAATGATTCGCGCCCCGACCAGGGAACATGAAATCTTCAATATAAAATACGTAGCGGAAAAGACAATTTAAAGGAGTTTTAAAAATAAGACGACAAGATTTGAATTTTTTAGGAAGGAGCCCAACCTACGCCTCGCTTTACCCAACTCAGCGCAGCTCGCCCATGGTCCCGCGTCGCACACCGCGCGTGCACTCGATCTGGCACCGAGTGCCCCACGCGCGCGCACTCAACTTGGCGTCGAGAGCCCCACGCGCGCGCCCACTTGGCTTGCGAGCCATGCGCCCATGTCCCCACTGGCGCCCCCTCTCGGTGCCGCGCGCACCAACTTGACACCACCGCGTCACGCGCACGTTCACACCACCGCGTACCCCACGTACCCTACCTGTGTGCAGCACGCCCGCACGAAGGCCTTCACCCAATGCAGCACGACCCGTGCGCACTTGCAAGGCCGCGTGCCCCGAGCGCCTGTAGTCACACCACGCTCCTGTGCACACCGCCACGCCCTTCACACCTCACCGCGCACACCTCGATCTATTCTGTACCCTCTCGATTCCCTGACCTTTCTGCTGAAAATTTGATAGAGTAACGCCTAAAAACTGGCTATCCCAAAATTTAAACTCCGCACGTAGTTCACCAGAAAACTAGAAATATCCATTCATCAAACTATCGAAAGAATCTCCATAACAAAATTGAAGTTTAAAGACAAAGAAATCCATCAACTACAAATGAAGAAATTCCACAGTACAAAGTAATGTCATACTCTAACATATAAAGGTACACACGCGTCTCCAAAACACCACAAACGCTCTATACAATCCTGTACAACCGACACCTATACGAACTCATCTGACCACATAAATATCCCGACACTAGACAACAACCTGAGTAAATCTCACAATAACCTACCATCTCCGCGGGTCGGGTCGACCTAACAATCCGCCGTCCCATGCCTCGGTTGCGCGCCGCCAACTGTTATAAACCTCAGGACAAGGCTCTCGGGCCTAACAAGGGACAATATATGCACCTACACCATAGAACACACAACATAAGCCTAACGCTCAGTAAGTAATGTGATATGAAAGTAAAAAGCGACAGTGCAATCATATCACATGCAGTCTCTACACTTACACTTGTCACATCCGTGACGCGTAGTGCAGCTGCACCAGGGTGATAATAAACCTAGTGCCACCTTACACCCTGACACGTCGTCACCGTCTCAGACTCTACAGCAACGAGGCTCACAAGTTACACACACGCCTCACCACACAGCAACCACATCAGGGTGAGGGTGTATCTCGCGTCACACTACACCCTGACACGTCGACCCCGTCCCAGCCTCCCTAGCAACGGGGCCACAGTTGCCACACACACACATTTCGCGACAGCCCAGGCGGTCCACTCCTTGAGCGAAATCTGCGACTGGTATTGCACCGGCCAACACACTAACAGTATCCGCAGTAACACTGTCCACCATCCTCACTGTCGACACATACACACCGCGTGATGGCCCAACCGGCCCACTCCTTGAGCGGAATCCGCGGTTAATTATGCACCGGCCCACACAGTAGCAGGATCCGCGGTGCCACTGCCACGTGTTTCACTTACTCAAAATATGTTCAAAACCATTTTCGTTCTCTTTTTAAAAACATGATGCATGTCAAACAATACGAACGCACATCACAGTCAAACAACATAAATCGTAAAGTTCCACGGTGTAGGCCCACCTGGGCAAAACACATGCATACACTACTTAACTGGCGTCCTAAACTCACTCGACGCACAACTTGCCAAAACGCCTCAACCTAAAACATGAAAAATTGCCCATCAATCTTCGCATCAAAATTCACTAAATACGCTAAGAATCACATCTTTCAACTAAATCCATGAAATTCCAACTAAAACGGGTCACTAACTCAGCTAGGCTGAAAACTGGCCTAAAATTCGGATGCGTATAACGTTTACATCCGTTATCGGAATCGAACGATTGAAGGGGCTAAACGCTCCTCTATGAACCTAGTTTAACATACTAAGACGGATTTTAAAATGGTAGGCTGCAGCTAGGTGAAAAACACCAAAAACCCAATTTGTCCTTCACCCAAATTTCACATCTCCGTTCCCCTCAACCAAAAAATCACTCAAAACTCGTGTTACACACTAAAATCAGCAACGATAACATCACGCGTCACAATTCTATTAAAAATGCTCAGTAATTTGACTTGATAAAAAATACGACATAAACTTCTGATGCGCATAATTTTGCGTCGGACATTGGAATCGAACGATTCCAACGACCAAACATTCCTCTAACAACCTAATTTACCCCACAAAAACAGAATTTAAAACGAATAGCCGAAGCTAGGCCGAAACTCCCAAAAATAGAGTCTGCTTCTACATAAAACAAAATTCAAATTTTGACATCAATTCAATTCCACAAATTTTTATACACAATCAGCCATATTTCACTCATTCAAGCATAACCAACTCAGAAATCAAAAATTTGAGCACCAACCCAAATTTTGGCTCATCCTTCCCCTTCAGTTTTTCTCCCTCCCACCGGGCATTTACTGTCCACAACACTCTCAAACACACAGACCATCACCACCAACACAACACTCTGCAATTTCTTCAAAATCGAAGAGAGAACAAAAAAAAAAGAGCATCAAGCTCGACCAAATTGCACTGGAACAGAGAGCTTACTTTCAGTTTCCAGCTCGGGAAAAACTGCACCCGCACATCCACTCAGCTCGTCGGAGCTCCTGGCGTCACTCTCCGTTGTCGTTCGTCGGCCGCATACTCTCTAGTTCTCGCTCTCGCTCTCGCTCTCGGTCTCTCTCTCGCCCTCGGTCGCTCTCTCTTGGCCTCGGCAAAGAACAGGGTGGAATGGCTTCCACCCGAAGCAATTCCACCATAATAATAAAAAAATTTAATTTAATTTCAATTTACCAAAATGTCCTCACGTGTTTTAATCGTCCGTAACTTTGTTAAATTTGCATCCTCCCGACTTAAAATTTTCAAAAACCATCACTAAATTTAGATTTCGAGTTTTATAAATTAATTTACTCGTTAAAATATTTTTCAAAATTCCAACCGAGATCAAATTAAAAATTTTAGAAATTAGATTTAAAAATCTAAAATTTTCTGGGTTATTACACCAGTCGGTTTTCGGGTCGCTACAAATCCAATTTAAGCATTCAACCCAATTCCAAACTCAACTCGAATACAACCCAAGTTTGGCTTAACTTCAAAAATTCATAACTTTTAATATACTTATCCAAATTCTTTTTTTCCAAAGCCTATAGATCATTCAAAGAGACTACTTTAACATGCCAAAACTCTTTAACCATAAAAAACCATTTTATTAGGTTAAAAATATCAAAACCAGAACTGCCCAAAATGCTCTTTACAATTTCTATCTTAACTTTAAAATTTTCACCATACTTACTTTGTTTATAAAATTCCAACGCCCATACTTCCATTAAAGTGTCTATTGTATTCTACCAAAATAGTTTAGCACGATAAAATCATGAGGATGGCCTTAAAGCACTAAAACCAAACCATGCTCAGAATTCTCATTACAGCACTAAAACCGTAACATGCTCAGAATTTTGAAAATTCATAACATTAAATATACTTATCCAAATGTCTTAATTCCAAAACCCCTAATTCACAAAATAAGTCTACTTTAAATTCAAAAGGCATTTAACAAATGAAAACCTGTTGATTGAACATATATCACCAAACTCAAAATGCCCTGTTTTTCTCTCCTATTTTTAATATACCCAAACCAATTGATGTTTTCAACCATTTCAATCCATAAGCAAGCATCACAATCCATTTAAGCGTCAAATAAGTCAAGAATGAGAGAAGGCAAAACTCAATTTCGTGCATCCATCTTAAAGTTCATAAATCCTTAAATAAACTCAACTATTCAATATTTTTTCAACAACTATCTCATAAATTTCATAAACCCTAACCAAAAACTCTTATTACCTTTGATCTTCAAAGAGAGGAAAAAGAATTTTCGTGGGGAAAGAAGCTTTAGCGAGGGAGGATTTTTTTTGTGGGTTTTGGGCAACCAAATGATAGCTTGTCTTTACTTAAGAGAATAAGAGAAAATAAGGATGAAAAGCATTGAGGTGTCAACGTGTTGGTTAAAGGTTAAATTTTCACCTAACTCTCTAATTCCATTCTAACTAGTAGTTAGGTTATCTCATTTGGTTTTCGTTCAATGCCTAATTGCATTTTTCCGTTTCTCTTTTCTAACTTTATTAATAAATCTAGTTATAAAATAATTAGATTTTCACTATTCATTCCTAATAATCCGTTAAAATATCATAATTTATTATATGCAATAATAAATTATATGATAAATTATTCGGGCGTTACACTCCTCTACCAAAGATGAATAAATTGCCAACATGCGTTTTATGGCTAAGGAAAATGAGGTTAGTGAATCCTTTAATGATTTTGATGATGACGTAGATGAAGGTGATTAATTGAGGCCTGTAATGATTTAGTTGATCAATTTAATTTGATTAATTGAGACTTTGAGATCTAAATTTAATTAGTTGAGGCTTAGTTGAACAATTTATTTTTCAATTTAATTTTATTTGAAGATGGAGAATGTTAAACTTGTTAAAAATCATGCAATTGAGAAATCTTTACTATAAAAAGAAGTTAGTGACTTAAAAGTGAAGAATGTGGACTTGAACAATATTGTTCTTAAGTTTACAAATAGAAGCATTCAATAAGGCAGGTATTGGGTATGAAACTTTTAAGAAGAAAAAGATGTATGAAAATTTCTTTGTTAAAACTAGTACTTGCAATATGTGTAATAAAGTTGGTCATAAATCCTTTTTATGTCCTTTGAAGCTTAGCACAAAGAAGAAGTTCTCCATTATTTTGATTTGGATTCCTAAAGGAACCAAACCTAAAATTCAAGTACCCTAAGAGATTTGGATACCTAAAGGATTCCAATTGATTTTTCCTTCTTGTAGGTTGAAGGTTTTCCCTCGAGGGACATATGGTACCTTGATAGCAGTTGCTCATGCTTCAAAATTCTCTTCCATTTCAAAGAAGAAAGGAAATGTCACATTCGGAGGAAATTAAAAGGGGGAAATCATTGGAATTGGAAATATTGGTAATGCTTCTAACCCAATCATTGATAATGTGCTATTAGTTATGGTTTAAAGCATAATCTCTTGAGTATTAGTCAATTATGTGATAAAGGATATAAGATTATTTTTTAATCAAAAGTTTACATGATTGAGGCTAGCTCAATAGGAAAATTATTGTTCATTGGCTATAGAAGTTTAAATGGTTATACTATTGATCTTGAAAATATTTCTTGTTTTAATGAAAATGTTTTGTGGAAAAATTTTTTAATGATTGTTGGTCTTGGCATTGGAGGTTAGGTCATGTTAATATGGACACCTTAGCTAAAATTTCTAGAAATGGCCTTGTTAGGGGGCCTTCCAAAGTTATCATTTGAGAATAATAGAGTATGTGATGTTTTTCAAATGGAAAAGAAAACAAAGAGTTCATTTGCCTGAATAAGTATTGCCTTGTTCTCAAAGCCTCTTCAACTTCTCTGTATGGATCTTTTCGGTCCTTCAAAAATCACAAGTCTGGGGGGTAAACATTATGCCTTTGTTATTGTTGATGACTTTTCTAGATTCACATAATCTTTTTCTCAAGGACAAATAATGAGGTTTATGAAACCTTCTCTAGCTTTAGGAAAAAATTTCAAAATGAAATGGACAGTAAAAATAGATCAAAATTTGAGAATGAATGCTTTAAGATTTTTTATCAAAAGTATGGCATAGACCAAAATTTCTCCTCTCTTAGAACAACTCAATAAAATGGAGTTATTGAAAGAAAAATAGATCTCTTCAAGAGCTAGTTAGTAGTATGCTCAACGAAAACAAACTTTCCAAGTATTTTTTAGCGGAATTCATCTCAACGGCTTGCTACATTCTTAACTGTGTCTATTTGTTCAATCCTTGAGAAAATTCCCTATGAGCTTTCGAATGGGAGAACTCTGAGTGTCAAATATTTTAAAGTCTTTAGTTGTAAGTGTTTCATTCTCAATACTAAGAATAACCTAGGAAAATTTTACTCTGACAAATTATGAGATATTTTTAGGTTATTCCTCTACTAGCATAGCCTATAGAGTTTTTAACAAAAGAACCCTGGTTGTGGAAGAATTTATACGTGTCACGTTTAATGAATTGGTTCAATCATAAAATATTGTGGAGTTATATGAAAATTTTGAAAGAGATTTGGATTCTCTCATCTGAGACAAAAGTGTTGGTACTAATCATGAGAGTAGTTATTGTAATAACCCGAAAATTTCAAATTTTAATTTTTAATTTTCGAAATTTTTACTTTAATCTCGGTCGGAGTTTTGAGAAATATTTCAACGGGAAATATTTAAATTATAAGGCTCGAAGCCTACTTTTGCGATGGTTTTCAGAATTTAAAGTCGGGAGGTCGAGAAATTAATGAAATTACGGACGATTGAAGCATGTGAAGGCATTTTAGTAATTTGTAATTAAATTAAAAAAAAAAACATAACAAGGTGGAATGGCTTCGGGTGGAAGCCATTCCACCCTGTGTTGTGCGCGGCCAAGAGGGAGCGAAACATAGAGGGGGAGCGCGGGTAGCCGAGAGAGAGAGACCCGGTGGTTTGTCGACGCCGACGACGGAGAAGAATCGAACGCTAGCTCGCCGAGAGGACTGCGGTGGGAGGGGATCGTGTTCGGTTTCCCGAGCTTAATACTCAAGGTACGTTTCCCTTCCTTGCTCTGATTTTGTTCGGTAGAATTTATGGCCGCCTTCCCACTATCTTTCTGAAGGCTAAGCCGAACGTTGGGTTGGTGTAAGCGGCGTGTATGTGCCGCGTGATCGGGGGCAACAGGGCACAGGGCACAGGGCCGAGAGCTCGGAGCCCCCCCTGTTTTTCTTCTGTCTATTCTGTTGGTCGAGGGGAACAGGGCGTGAGCTGTTCTCCTGTTCAACCAATCGATGGCGGGAATTGACGATAATTGTGGAGTTAAGAGTGGTGGGGAGCATCGGTGGCTGAGAGAGGGGGAAGGATAAACTGAGGGGCTGTGATTTTCAAAACTTTGTTTTCTGAATTGGAGGCCTTCAATTTTAGCTAGTTCATGTTTAATAGGTTAGAATGTAATGGATTGGCAGAGAAATTTGGAGATGTTCGGGTTAAGGTTGAATTTCACATTTTCGTATAAAAACAGCTTCTGTTTTTGGCTGTTTTGGCAAGGCTTAAGTTGATCATTTTAAATTCTCTTTTGTGGGTTAAAAATAGGTTGTTAGAGGAACGTGTGGCCGCTGAAATCGCTCCATTTCGATATCCGACGCAAAAGTTATGCGCGTCGGAAGTTTAGGCCGGATTTTGGTCCAAGTTGAATTTGAGACCATTTTTCGTGGAATTTCAACGTGTGGTAGGGGCATGCCTGTTTTGGTGCGTAAAAGCGGAATCGAGTGAGTTTTGGTTGAAGAAAAACAAAGGTTGAAATTTTATAAAAAAGAATGGCAGATTTCATTTTTGGCGTTTTTTGCCTGTCTGTGGTTTATCGTTTTAAAATCTGTCTTGGGATGTTAAACTAGGTTCCTAAGGGGACGTTTAGCCACTTGAATCGTTTGATTCTGTTGACGGACG
>CM039531.1:841337-864250 GCA_022433055.1 Begonia peltatifolia | reverse complement strand
TGATGCGTGGGTGTAGCTTGTGGGCCTCGTTGCTGGGGAGTCCGGGACGTTGGCGACGTGTCAGGGTGTAGGGTGGCGTGAGGTTCCTCCTTACCCTGGTGCGGCTGCACTACGCGTCACAGATGTGACAACATGAGTGTGAGTTTTAGACTGCATGTGATAGGATTGCATTGTCGGCTTTTACTTTCATATCGCATTACTTACTGAGCGTTAGGCTTATGTTGTGTGTTCTGTGGTGTAGGTGCTGACGATACCGCTGGTGAGCCTCGAGTGCCTAGTCCTGAGGCGTAGGATGGTTGGCGGCGTGCGACTGCGGCACCGGATGGCAGACTTTTTTTAGGGCGACCCGACCCGTGGATATGGTAGGTTGTAGCCTGGTCGGTTTGTGGGTTTTCTTTCTTTTGCGGTGATTATGTACGGAGGATGGGATTGATTGTTGTATATGCGTCAGTGTATAGGTGTATATGGAGTGCGTGTGATTTTGGTGACGTACGCGGATATTTTCCATGTTAGAGTATGTTATTTCTCTATACTGGAGACTTTCTTCATTTGTATTTGATGGATTTTCGTCGTCTTCTTACTCTGATTTGGGTTGGGATGATTTCTCTTGATGATGGATAGGTAAATATTGTTGGATTCTGGTGAATTGTGTGCAGGGTTAAATTTTGGGGTAGCCAGTTTTTAGGCGGTACTCTGCCGAAATTTCGGGAGGGGGGTTAAGATTCGAGAGGATACGAAATAGGTCAAGGTGTGTGTATGATGAATGCTAGAGGAGTTTAGATAAGTGTGGATGTGCAGCGTGATCGCAGGTGCGCGGGGCATGCGGCCCTGTTGGGTACCCACGGGTCGTGCGACACCGGGTGAGGGTGTGCGCGCGGACGTGCTGTACAGCGGCAGGGTGCATGGGGCACGCGGCGCTGTGAGCGTGCGCGAAACACAGTAACGTTGAGGGGTATATGCGGCACCGTGAGAGTGTGCGTGAGGTGTCGAAGGGGAGACGCGAGTTGTTTTCGAATCGAGTCAAAAAAAAAAAGAGGAGAGTAAATTGGAAACAAAAGGGTATTAAATTGAGTGAATTATGTTAAGTGTTAGTGTGTGTGTGTAGATGCACTGTAGCGCACCGGGAACGTGCGGGTTTTTCGGGGTGTCACACCAGGTAAGTAGTGCATGCATGTGTTTTGCCCAAGTGGGCCTACACTGTAGAACTTTAGGGTTTATGTGATTGATGGTGGTGTGCGTGCGTATTGTTTGACATGCATCATATTTTTAAAAACGGGAACGAAAATGATTTTTAGCATGTTTTGATGTATAAGGTGAGACGTGTGGCGGTGGTACCGCGGATTCCGCTAGTGTGCGGGCCGGTACTTCACTAGTCGCAGATCCTACTCGAGGGGTGGGCCGTCATGCGGCGTGAATGTGTTGACGGTGAGGAAATGGGCAGTGGTACCGCGGATTCTACTACTGTGTGGGCCGGTGCAACACCAGTCGCGGATCCTACTCGAGGGGTGGGCCGGCTGGGCTGTCGCGAAACGTGTGTGTGTGGCAACTGTGGCCCCGTGCTGGGGAGGCCGGGACGGGGGCGACGTGTCAGGGTGTAGAGTGGCGCGAGGTACACCTTTACCCTGATGTGGTTGCCGTGTGGTGATGCGTGTGTGTAGCTTGTGGGCCTCATTGCAGGGGAGTCCGGGACGATGACGACGTGTTAGGGTGTAGGGTGGCATGAGGTTCCTCCTTACCCTGGTGCGGCTGCACTACGCGTCACAGATGTGACAACATGAGTGTGAGTGTAGAGACTGCATGTGATAGGATTGCATTGTCGGCTTTTACTTTCATATCGCATTACTTACTGAGCGTTAGGCTTATGTCGTGTGTTCTATGGTGTAGGTACTGACGATACTGCTGGTGAGCCTCGAGTGCCTAGTCCAGAGGCGTAGGATGGTTGGCGGCGTGCGACCGTAGCACCGGATGGCGGATTTTTGTTAGGGCGACCCGACCCGTGGAGTTGGTAGGTTGTGGCATGGTTTGTTTTGGAGGTCTTCTTCTTTTATGATGATTATGTACAGTTGATGAGATGAGGTGTATATGTGTCAGTGTATAGGTATATGGAGTGCGTGTGATTTTGTTGACGTACGCAGATATTTTTCATGTTATAGTATGATATTACTCTATACTGGGGACTTTCTTCATTTGTATTTGATGGATTTTCGTTGTCTTCATACTCTGATTTGACTATGGTGATTTCTCTGGATGATGGATAGCTAAACACTGTTAGTTTGATGAGCTGTGTGCAGGGTTTAAATTTTGGGATAGTTAGTTTTTAGCCGTTACTCTGCCGAAATTTCGGGAGAGAGGTTGGGAGTTGAGGAGATACGAAATACGTTGAGGTGTGAATAGTAAATGCTAGAAAAAGGTAGATGAGTGTGGAAGTGCGGCGTGATCGCAAGTGCGCGGGGCACGCGGCCCTGCGGGTGCACACGGGTCATGCGGCGCCGGGTAAGGGCGTGCGCGCGAACGTGCTGTACAGAGGCAGGATGCGTGGGGCACGCGGCGCTGTGAGCGTGCGCGTGATACAGTGATGTTGGGTTGGCACGTGCGGCACCGCGAGGGTGTACGCGGGGTGTCGGAGTGGGAATGTGACTGCTTGAGACCGGACTGGGTAGTTCGTGGGGTGCGTGGAATTTTTTCCTAGGATTTCAAGTCTTACCGTTTTATCTTAAATTGTTTTAAATGGTTTTCTTTCTGCTGCGTAATTTTATGTTGAGGACTTCGTATTTCCTCTTCGGGACGTGAGTTGTTTTCGAATCGAGTTGAAAAATTTTCATACTCACAAATGTTCTTTTTGAAAATGAATTGAAAATAAAAGGGTATTAAATTGAGTGAGTTATGTCAAGTGTTAGTGTGTGATGTGTGTAGATGCACTGTAGCGTACCGAGAACGCGGGGACTCCCGGGGTGTTACATCATAAATTCTGTTGATCAATTGGCTGATATTTTCCCTAAATCTTTGGATGAAAGGAGTTTAACAATATAAGGATTTATTTGGGTGTAATAATTATTGATAAAAAGTGATCAATTTAAACTTTTCTACGCTTAAAGTGTCGCCCGTAAAGTGCTCAGTAGACACTTGTAAACATATCCAAAAATTTTCCTAAATCTCTTGTAGTGGTTGACAGGCCAAGCAAGTGTCAACTGCTAAAATGCATTTATAAATACAAAGTATCACTCGAAACTCTAATTTCTTTGCCCTCTTCTAGGTTCTCTCATTATTTTTTGTCAATTTTTCACCATTCTCTCGCCATTTCCTCCAAAAAATCTTTCTTTTTTCAAACAAACTCTCAATGACATCCTCCTCTCATCCCGACGCAAGCAACATCAAGCAAAAACATGGTTCAAACCACAAGGCTTTGTGTGCGCCTCTCCTTGGGTTTGTGAATACGATCTTCAAGAATGCTACAGAGAAAGAGAGGTATGAAGATGATTTTCAGTTTAAGCCATTGATTCGTCAGCGTAGGATATCGTTTTGTAGCTTATGTTGTTTGGCCTTAGAAGAACGGTGTGTTGAATTGGTATTGATTTCACTCTATCAATTTGAGGGTCCTTATTATGAAAATTTCGTGAGATTTTTCTATACAATATGGATTTTAGTGTGAATACATTAAGAATTTTAAGTTATGTATACGAGAAACACCTTAATATTTCTGCTGATGTTCTTAACGGTTGGGTTTTCTTGCATACCTTCATGTCCACTAATTATTTTACTCTAAAATTTTAAGGTGCTTCATTTCACAAATAATTTGAGCTACCCCAAAAATTTCATCTGTTTTGAAGTCCATTTGCCTATCCAACTTCTTGCTTATTTCAAGGGTTTCTCGACTTTGTTAATCACCATTGTGCTAATTTGTTTTGTGGGTTGGAACGCAACTTTTGCAAGCCATCACCATGTCAGCTGTTATCAAACCATAGCCAGCTTCCCTTGTGCGCTAGTAGTCATGTTGGTTTGCTTTTTTTATTCAAGTTTACATAGCTGCAACTTGTTTCTCATTTCGGGTTATTGTTTGCCACTAACTTTGGAGTTTTGTGCTATAAGCTATTTTGTGTTACTGTGTAGTACTTTTGTTGAGTATATCTCTTTTTGGGACACTTATTAACATGTTAAGACCTGAGTATGAAAGTTTAACATTATAAAACTTGCTTTTAACTTGTTTTTGTTGGTAAAAGTGGTGTGTATAGTAGTAATATGAAAATTTTACCTGGCTAATTAAGGTCCCGTGTAAGTTCCGCAAAATATTTTAACAGATTTATTTAATTAGAGAAAAGTTAGGAATGAATTCGGAAGAAAATTTCTAACTCTTATTGACGAAAGGGCGTGAATTGGAAAAATTTTTAAAGGATTAAAAGCATGAGGGCATTAAAGTAATTTAAAGAAACAAAAAAAAATATATATATATATAAAACAGGAGTGGCTTCAGAAGAAGCCACTCTTGTTTTCTATTTCAGCCGAAGGGGAAGAAAAGAAAAACCCCTCTCCTCTCTCGCACGCGCCTCGTTTCCCTCGTCACCAGTGATTGAAGCTTGGCGCTCCTAGTTTTTCCTTCTTCCATCCATGCGCTGAACACGATCGCTCTCTTCGGTAAGTTTTTCTTCTCTCCTCTCCTCTAAGTTTGGTGGCTGAGTGTGGGGACTCGATGGGGTTTCAATTTATTAAGGTTTTGTGTTAAAATAGAGTGTTTAGAGGCGAGTTACGAATGTTTGAATCTGTGGGCAGTGAATGCAAGGATTGTGAGAAAAGACTAGGAGGGGTTGAGCTATTCAATTCGAGTTTTCAGAATTCAAAACTTCCAATTTTTGTTAGATGATGCCTAATGGGGTAGAATGTGATAGATGGATGAGCAATTGGATGAGTTTTGCCTGGAAACCGAGAATGAAGGATTTTAGGCCATAAAGTACGGTTCTGTTTTCTGATTTCTGCCCTAGCTGCGGTTTATCGTTTTGAAAATCCCTTTTAGCATGTTAACAAAAAGAAAGTATACAAGAATTTTTTCGTCAAACCATTTACATGTCATACATATAATGAAGTAGGCCATAAATCATTTGTTTGTTCATTAAAATTTAATAATGTTAAATCATTTTGTAAGTTACAATAGGTTACTAAAGGAACCAAACCTAACACTAGGACCCAAAAAATTAAGGTGCCAAAGAAGATTACGTGATTATATTTTTTGTAGGTCGTGAGTTCTCCCTCAAAGAACTTATAGTATCATGATAAAGACATATGACAGAGGACTCCTCCAAGTTTGCCTATGTCAATAAAAAGAAAGGAAACGTCACTTTTGGTGGAAATAAAAAGGGGACAATAGTTGGCATTGGTAACATAGGTATTGACACTAACCCTATAATTGAAAATGTTTTATTAGTTGAACGTTTAAAACATAATTTGCTAAGCATTAGTCAATTTTGTGATAAAAGATATAAGGTTATTTTTAAATCAAAATCATGTGTGATTAAAGATAGCTCAAGTAGTAAAATTTTGTTTGTAGGCTATAGAGAAGAAAATATATACACGATTGATTTAGATAATATTGAATGTTTTGATGAAAAATGTTTTGCTGTGAATTCTTTGAATGATAATTGGTCTTGGCATAGAAGATTAGGACATGTAAATATGGATACCTTAGCTAAGATTTTTAAGAATAATCTAGTTAGAGGACTTCCAAAAATATTCTTTGAGATGGATAGAGTTTGTGATGCTTGTCAAATGGGCAAGCAAACAAAAAGCTCTTTGCCTCAAAGAATGTCGCCACAACTTTCGAGCCTTTACAATTACTTCACATGGACCTTTTTGGTCCTTCAAACATTGCTAGTATAGAAGGAAAACATTATGTCTTTGTCATTGTAGATGAATTCTCTAGGTTCACTTGAGTATTCTTTCTAAAGTCAAAGGATGAAACTTTTGATATTTTTTTGAGCTTTAGGAAGAAAGTTAAAAATGAAGTGTAACACCTGGAATTTTCCAGTAAAACTAATTTCGAATTTACGTAATTGTAATTGGCGGAATTTTGGTTGGGAGCGAGGAATTTTTACTCTTAAGTAAAACATTAATTTGAGGCTAGTGGAGAAGAGAAAAATTTAAGAATCAAAATAGAATCGAACCGTATAACAAATTTCTTAAACGGTTAAGAATTAAGGGCAAAATAATAATTAGGATTATTATTATTATAAAAAATATATAACAAAACACCCCATTGGTGCTTCTCCCCCACGTAGAGAAACCCTCCCCTTTCTCCTCCCTTCGGCAATTTTCTTTTCCTGCGACGGTCAGCAGATTTCTTCTCCGTTTCTTCAGAATTACAGTAAGTTTTAGTTAGTTCTGAGTAGATAGTTAGTGTGTTAGTTGTTTTTAGCGACAGAAAATGAAGTTAGTAAGGGTATTGGGTGATTTGGTAAAAACCTAGGAGGGAGATATGGGAAATTGAGCTTAGAGTTGATTTTCATCCGTATGTTGGTACTTAAGCTAGAAGTAGGAGTAGATTACGGGATTTTATAAGAAGGATTGAGTTGTTGGATAGCCGAGTGTTCGAATTGTGGAACGGTTTTCGCTCGGCCACGTCTGGCCAAGCTATAGGTGTTGAATTAGCAAATGGATGAGACCATTGGAAACTAGATATCTCGTGGAGCCTATAGCACTTTGGATCGTCTAATTCGGACGAGTATTGGAGAAGTTATGAATTTCCGAAGTTAGTCAAAAATTTAGTTGGATTTCAGGTTTAGTAGAGAGTTTTGATTTTGTACAAGTTATGACTTCAAGCTAGGAATTTATGAATTTAACGAGGTAGAATTGATGAATTTATGATTTTATAGGTAATCCCAGTTAGCGTACGAAGTTACGAAGTGCGAGTAATTTCTAGGATGCCAGGTAAGTAATGGATTGTTTGTGATTTGCCCTCAGACCTACACCATTGAATGGTAGGGTTGCTTGTTTGTTTTGACAGTTTGTTTCGTTGATTGGTCAGTTGATTATACGTATGTGTTGACATGCATCATCGTTTTGAATTACGAAAAAACGAGTTTTGAGCATGTATTGAATTGTGCATATAAAATGTAATCAGATAAGAAAAGATGCCACGTATGGAAACGCCTCGTCGTTAACGTGCTAGTAAGAAAGCACTAGAGGGTTCACATTGATAAAAGTACGTAAGATGATAAGGTTTGTGAACGCCTCGTCCTTAACGTGCTAGTGAGAAAGCACTAGAGGGTTCTATGATCAATGTTGGGAGGAGATTTTGTTTAGCTGTCCTGTGCATGAATACGATGTGTGCCTCTAATCTCGCTCCGTGGGTCATGGTTTGGCCGTCCTGAGTGTGATAGGATGGGTGCTTACTTGACTCACATGTGAAAGTGGAAGATGATAATAATGAAAAGGACACCGAGCGTAGAAACTGCATGTCTTAGGGGTTGAGTTGGGTATTGATTTTCAGTTCATATTCCATACTTGCTAAGCATTAGGCTTATATTTTGTGTTCCATGGTGTAGGTGACGACGACCTCCTCGGTGAGTTGTTTGAGGAAGGGCATGACTAAGATGGCAGTTGGTGTCGTATGTAGTATGCCGGTGCAGCCAGCTTGTTGGGGCGACACGACCATGGTGTGTAAGGTTGTGTTTTTTAAATTACTTGAGGAGATTATGTCTTAAAAATACAGGTCTTTACTTCATGGTTTTAATCGTGGAAGTTTTCGTTGTCCGTCTTCTTTCGAACTGATGTTATTTTTATACTGCTGGTGCAAAGTGTCGATCGAAATTCATAGGTGTCGACCAGTCAGTGTAAAATGGTAGGTGAGTGTCGACTGCGGGGTACGACCTATGTAGGCAGAGAGAAATGAAGTGTCGACCGGCGACCGTGGGTGTCGATCAGTTACTGTAAAATCAGTGAGAGTGTGGACTGCGGGGTTCGACCTGAGCGGGCAGAGTCAAAGTAAGTGTCGACCCATAGTTGTAGGTGTCGACAGGTAGTGTAAAAATTGCAGCGGTGTCGACCGCGATGGTTGACCTGCGCGGACAGATGGGATCAAGGTGTCGACCTACGACTGTAGGTATCGACAAGAAATGGTAGAGGTGTCGACCGCGAGGGTCGACCGATGGAAACAGAGAAAATTGAAGTGTCAACCACTAAAGAGAATTATCGACCGGTTTCTTTATTTTTGTGTTTTAAAAAAAAAAGTGAAGTTTATTTAAACTAATTTTAATTAAGCTTTCTGCTGCAATGCTATTTAAAATATTTCAAAAATAACGTTTAAATCGAGAAACAAAAGTTTTAAATTTTATGCGAATTCTTACGATACGAATGAAATAGCGAGTAAGTAGCAAACTGGGTCCAAGGTGGACCGAGGCGCCACATGAAGAGAATCTTGTCATTGTTACTATTCGTAGTGATCATGGTAGAGAATTCGAAAATGAGAAATTTTAACTTTTATGTCTTAAACATGGAATTGAGCATAACTTCTTTTCACCTAGAACCCCTCAACAAAATAGAGTTGTTGAGAGAAAAAATAGGTCTCTCCAAGAGCTTGCTAGGACTATGCTCAATTAAAACTCTCTTCCAAAATACTTTTGGGTGGAAGCTGTGGCTACGGCTTGTTACGTCCTAAACCGGGTCTCTATAAGACCTATCCTTGAGAAAACCCACTATGAACTTTGAAATGGTAAAATTCCTAGTGTCAAGTATTTAAGAATCTTTGGTTGTAAATGCTTCATTCTCAACACCAAAGATAATTTGGGTAAATTCGATTCCAAGACAGATCTTGGAATATTCCTTGGATATTCATTAACTAGTACAACATATAGAATATTTAATAAAATAACACTAGTTGTAGAAGAATCCATGCATATAAATTTTGATAAGACCCCTCAATCTACAATCAATATGGAAAAAGATGAAGATTTAGATAAGCAAATGGACTCTCTTTCCCTACGTAAGCAAGTCGAAATCATTCAAGGAGAAGTTTCCATAGATTCCCCATCAAAAGTCGCTAGAAATTGTTCCAATAAAGGATGCAAATGATTGTCTTCCTAGAGATTGGAAATATGTCAAAAGTCATCCCATAGATGAAGCTCAAGGTGATCCTTCCTTAGGTGTCAAAATTAGAGCTTCACTTAGAAATTTGTGTGCAAATGTGGCATTTACTCTCAAACTGAACCAAAGAAATATGAGAGAGTTGAATTGGATGAAAATTGGATAGTAGCCATGCAAGAATAGTTAAATCAATTTGAAAGGAACAATATATGGAAACTTGTTACAAGACCCAAGGATCATGCCATTGTAGGAACTAAATGGGTGTTCAAGAACAAGATGGATGAAAATGAAATTATTATAAGAAACAAGGCTAGATTGGTTGCCAAGGTTACAACTAAGAAGAGAGAATAGATTTTGAAGAAACCTTTGCCCCTGTAGCTCGTTTAGAATCAATTAGAATGCTCTTAGCCTTTGTTTGCTACAAAAACTTCACTCTATTCCAAATGGATGTAAAGAGTGTATTTTTAAATGGTTATATTTTGGAAGAAGTATATGTAGAGCTACCCTTGGGCTTTGAAGCATATGACAAACCTTACCATTTATACAAACTTAAGAAAGCCTTATATGAACTTAAACAAACCCCTAGAGCTTGGTATGATAGGGTGAAGAATTTCCTTATGGAAAGGAACTTTAAAAAGGGTAATACCGATTCAAACTTGTTTATCATGCAAAAAGGGGATGATTTGCTCATTGTACAAGTAAACGTGGATGACATCATTTTTGGCTCAATAAATATCTCACTTTGTGATGAGTTTGCATCTATAAGGCAAAGTGAATTTGAAATGAGTATGATGGGGGAGTTAAAATTTTTCTTAGGATTGCAAATAAAGCAAACTCCTGATGGTATATTTTTAAATCAAGAAAAATATATCAAAGATCTCTTAAAGAAGTTTGGATTGAATTCTTCTAAACCATCTAGAACTCCTATGAGCACATCTATGAAATTGGATAAATATGAAAATGGGTTAAGTGTAGATATCAAGAAATATCGAGGCATGATTGGCTCTCTCCTTTACTTAACGGCTAGTAGGCTTGATGTCCTATTTAGTGTGTGCCTATTTGCTAGGTTTCAAGCATCTCCTATGGAATCCCACTTAAATGCGGTTAAGAAGATATTCAAAGATCTAAGTGGTACCTATGATTTAGGATTATGGTATCCAAAATGTACATCTTTTGGTCTAATAGGATATTCCGACTCTGATTATGCTGGAAGTCTTGTAGATAGAAAAAACACTAGTGGAACATGTCAATTTTAGGTTAATCTCTTGTATCATGGTATTCAAAGAAACAGAATTTGGTAGCTTTCTCAATGGCCGAAAGCAAATATATCGCTGCCGGAAGTTGTTGTGCTTAAATGCTTTGGATGAAGCAAACACTAGAGGACTATAATCTAGTCAATGATAGGATACTGATTAGACGTGACAACACTAGTGCCATTAACATTTCTAAGAATCTTATTCAACACTCAAGAACCAAACACATTGAAATTCGATATCATTTTATAAGAGATCATATACAAAAGGGAGATATCACTTTGGATTTCGTAAATTCTTCCGATCAATTAGTCGATATTTTCACAGAACCCTTAGATCAGAAGACTTTTACTGATATTCCAATTCGGTTAGGTCTAATCAAAATTGAGGAGTCATAAAATTCAAATCTAATTCAGGAAGTGTCGACCACTATTGGAATCAGTCGACACTTCAAACACTGTTTTTTCTTTTGTACTCGTCATAAGTGTCGACCTATAAGAATACCGGTCGACACCTTGGCCAGTCAACTCATTTAGTTTACGAAGAAAGTGTTGACCATTACTAAGACTGTTCGACACCTCAACGATCTGTTATTCTTTTTAACGAATAGAGTGTCATTCGAAACCCTATCCTACGACCCTTCTTCGATTTTCTCAGAGATCTCTTTTCCCAAATCTTAAATTTTCAACTCATCTCTTTAAGAAATCATACTCTTTCTCCTCTAAACCTCAAATGGCATCATATTCTCTTAGTAAACTCGTCTTTCGTCGAAAGAGATCACAGAACTTAGCATAAGAGACCAAGCAAGAGCCTCCATCAGTATGGCCGTCTCCACTTTTCACAAGTGAAGAGTCTAAGGAGAGGTATATAAGTGATTTTCAGTTCAAGACTCTTATTTTAAGCAGAAAAGTTGAATTTTCAGACTATTCAGTTTAAATTTGATTGAGCCATTAAGAACCATGGGTTTGTATGAGCTGTTTAACCTTAGTGATCCATATTTTGAGATTCCGATAAGAATGTTCTATACAAATCTAGAACATTCTGTACGACCTCTTAAAATTCGTAGCTATGTGTATGGAAAACACATAAAAATTACCTCGCATTTCTTAAATACAATTTTGGATTGTGAATTCAATAATGCTGGAGAAAAATATTATGATGCAGCCAAGGATCCCAACTTTATGGGCACAAGTAATAGAACTGAATTTTTAAGGATGATTGTTAAGGATCCACATCGACCCCTTCCACCGAAGCTTAAGGCTAAAGATTTGAATCTTCGAGCAGGACTCCTTCATCATATGATTACAAAAAATCTGTTAGCCCGAGATGGACGTCGACATAACATTAGTAGTATGGATCTCTATGTTCTCTACAAAATCTATCGAGGAGAACAATTCAATGTGGGATACATTATTTTGAACCAGATGCTTCAAGTCTTTAACAATGCATCCAAATCCCTTCCCTTTAATCTTTTTCTGAAGAAAAGTTTTGAGGTCCATCGCGTGCAAATTCCAAATTATGAAACATCTTTAAATCTGAAGAAAACTAACTGGTACTCCTTATCCACTCTAACTCAGATGGGGTTTGGAGTTCATGATTAAGGAGATTGGATCTTAAAGGGAGACCAAGCTGGTAAGAGTGCTAGACCATCTCACATGGAAATAGATGAGTGTGGTCAAGAGCCAAAACAAATCGCTGAACCTCAAGTCCATGCACCTAGAGGGAACCTCTCTAATCTTGAGGAACGGTTCAACAATCTAGAAGCGAGTGTAGCCAACATAGGCACCGTCATTGAATCACTTACAAACTTAGTTTTTAGTCGTCTTGATTGGATGGAAGCTGAACAACATCAGGAGTTCATCGACATTCATGAGCATCTTGACTATCTTCAAGACTACTGGGATGGTGAAGTTTCCCCAGCCAATCCTACAGACAATCCTAGAGTTCCTCCATCCGAGTGATATTTTTCTCTTACGTTTCCGAGTGTCATGAGCATTGATAGTTTTCTACCTTTCTCTTAGTTTGTTGCTTGTAATCATTAGATACCGAAATTTTTCTTTGAAATACTAGCAATGCTTCTATGTGTTGAATGAATTACACACTGATATAATGCTTTATGCTAGTTGACTGTGACGTGTTTATATTTTTTATAATGTCAAATGGGGAGACATAATTGAAAAGTAGAAGATTTGAGCAAATACGAAGATAGTGCATGTATTGTGGGGGAGAATTCTTTTTCATTATAAGTATGGAAAAGTGTGCAATCAATTTATAATTTGTTATCATCAAAAAGGGAGAGATTGTTAATTTAAAATGAGGTTAAGATTAATGTGTTTTTTATGATCTTTAATTAAAATATATTCAACAGTAATATGGTTTTGAAATTAACATGTGATAAATTGATTAACCTAAGAAACGAATAATTGTACAAGTACTTTAATTGAAAATGCCCCTAAAGAAGGGTATTTACACTAATAAATTTTATTAAGTGTGTGATAGTTAAAAGAAAGAAAAATATTTTTGGAAAGCAAGGGTCGATCGGTATATGAAGGTGTCAACTGGTGAATTAAAAAATGAACAAAGTGTCGACCACAAAGAACGTGTAACACCCCGAGAAACCCCGCGTTCCCGGTGCGCTACAGTGCATCTACACACTACATACACACTAACACTTGACATAACTCACTCAATTTAATACCCCTTTCGTTTTCAAAACATTTCAAAAGAACATTTGTGAGTATGAAAAGTTTTCGACTCGATTCAAAACAACTCGCGTCCCGAAGAGGGAACATGAAATCCTCAACATAAAAAAAAAAAAAAAAACTACGCAGCGGAAAGAAAAATCATTTAAAACAGTTTAAGGTAAAACGGTAAGATTTGAAATCCTAAGAAAGAATCCAACGCACCCCTCGAACTACACAAACTGGTACCGCGCACTCACGTCCCTACTTCGACACCCCGCGCGCACCCTCGCGGTGCCATCTCCACGTCGCTGTGTCTCGCGTACGCTCACAACGTCGCGTGCCCCACTCACCCTGCCTCTGTACAGCACGTTCGCGCGCACGCCCTCATCCGGCGCAGGACGACCTGTGAGCACCCGTAGGGCCGCGTGCCCCGTGCACCTGCGATCACGCTGCACTCCCACGCTCATCTACCCTTCTCTAGCATTCACTGTTCACATCTCAACCCATTCCATATCCCCTAGACTCCCAACCTCTCTCTCAAAATTTTGATAGAGTAACGGCTAAAAACTAACTATCCCAAAATTTAAACCTTACACACAATTCACCACAATCCAACAATATTTAACTACTAACCATCCAGAGAAAATCACCATAACAAAATCAGAGTGTAAGGACAACGAAAACTCATCAAATACAAATGAAGAAAGTCCCCAGTATAGAGTAATGTCATACTCTAACATGTAAAATATATGCGTACGTCGCCAAAAATCACACGCACTCCATATACACCTATACACTGACATGTATACAACTCATCTCATCGACTATACATAATCACCACAAAAGAAGGAAAAACCCCCAAACCAACCAGGCCACAACCTACCATCCCCACAGGTCGGGTCGCCCTAACAAAAATCCGCCATCCGGTGCTGCGGTCGCACGCCACCAACCATCCTACGCCTCTGGACTAGGCACTGGAGGCTCACCAGCAGTATCGTCAGCACCTACACCACAGAACACACAACATAAGCCTAACGCTCAGTAAGTAATGCGATATAAAAGTAAAAGCCGACAATGCAATCCTATCACGTGCAGTTTCTACGCTCCCACTCATGTTATGACATCTGTGACTCGTAGTGCAGCCGCACCAGGGTAAGGAGGAACCTCACGCCGCCCTACACCCTGACACGTCACCACCGTCCCGGACTCCCCCGAGGCCCACAAGCTACACACACGCATCACCACACGGCAACCACATCAGGGTAAGGGTATACCTCGCGCCACTCTACACCTTGACACGTCGCCCTCGTCCCAGCCTCCCCAGCACGGGGCCACAGTTGCCACACACACACGTTTCGCGACAGCCCAGCCGGCCCACCCCTCGAGTAGGATCCACGACTGGTGTTGCACCGGCCCACACACTAGTAGGATCCGCGGTACCATTGCCCATATCCTCACCGTCAACACATTCACGCCGCATGACGGCCCAGCCGGCCCACCCCTCGAGTGGAATCCGCGACTGGTGAAGCACCGGCCCGCACACTAGCGTGATCCGCGGTACCACCGCCACACGTCTCACCACATATTCAAAACATGCTCAAAGCAATTTTCGTTCACGTTTTTTTAAAAATATGATGCATGTCAAACAATACGCACGCACACCACAATCAATCACATAAACCCTAAAGTTCTACAGTGTAGGCTCACTTGGGCAAAACACATGCATGTACTACTTACCTGGCGTCCTAAGCTCGCTCGACGCACAGCTTCGGTAAAAAGTGTCTCAACCTAAAACACAAATAACCACTCATCAATATTTATCTCAAAATCCACCAAATGGCTAAAATAATCTTCCTTAACTACGCTCATGAAATTCCAAATAAAACAGACCATTTGTTTGGTTTGGCCGAAAACCAGCCCAAAGTTCGGACGCGCATAACTTTTGCTTCCGTTAACGGAATTGAGCGATTCAAGTGGCTAAACGTCCCCTTGGAAAACTAGATTAATATAGTAAAACAAATTTTAAAACGGTACGCTATGGACAGACGAAAAATGCTAAAAACTGAATCTGCCACCTTTATCAAACTTCACATTTTCACTTTTCTTCAACCAAAACTCACTCGCAACTAGTTATATGCATCAAAAATGGCTATGCTACTCTCTCACGTCGAATTTCTATGAAAGACGCTCGCTAATTTGACTTGGACCAAAATCTGACATAAACTTCCGTCGCGCATAACGTTTGGGTCGGATATCAGAATCGAATGATTCCAGCGGCCATACATTCATCTAACAACCTATTTTTAACCCACAAAATAGAATTTAAAACAATTAACCCAACATAGGCCAAAACGGCCAAAGACAGAAGCTGTTTTTATACGAAAAATAGCCGAAATCCCAACTTCGATTCAATCTCGCAAATCTCTGCACCGAACACTCACATTTCAACCTATTAAGCACAATCTAACCCGAAATCAAAAATTCAAGCACAAAATCCGAATTTTAGCTCAACCTTCACCCTCAGTTTCTCTCCCTCTCACCGGTCTCCTACTATCCACCTGCTAACATACACACTCACCCTCCTAATCCCCTCACATTTGCAGCCACATTCAAAGAAAAATGGAAGGAAGCTGAACCTCAGTCTCGGTCAATTCAGACAGGACAGCAGAGGGAGAGAAGGACTTACAAGGTGGTGGCGTCCGGCACTCGGGTGGGAGAAGGACTCCAGCAACACGTCGGGTCGTTGGCGGCAGAATTTAGACGGAGATTCACTCTCTCGGTCGACGGTTGAAGGCGTTCGTGCCCTCACCCTTCGGGAGCTCAAGCCGTAGAAACCTAACAACTTCGGTTCGTCGGAACAGCAGCACCCGCTTGCAGCACCTCCCTCACAGTTGCGCTTGTCGGCAGTTGATCGTACCTCCGATTTTCGGCACACAAAGTGCTCTCCCCCGCACGATCGCTCTCGGGCGCCCTCGAGTGCTTTGCATAAAACAGCCGAATGGCTTCTTCCCGAAGCCATTCGGGTGTTTTCATCCCTCTTCTATTTTTTTTTTAATTTTAAACAACAATAATTTACTTAAATGCCCTCACGCTGTTTTAATCGTCCGTAATTTCGTTAATTTTCTGACCTCCCAACTTTAAATTCCGAACACCATCACAAAAGTAGGCTCCGAATCTTAAAATTTAAATTTTCCGTTGAAATATTTTCTCAAAACTCCGAACGAGACTAAATTTAAAAATCTCGAAAATAAAAATTCAAAATTCAAAATTTTCGGGTTATTACAAAACGACTGAAGCGGACAGAGGGAAAACAAGTGTCGACTGGTATATCAAGGTGTCGACCAGTGAATTGAGAAATGAACAAAGTATCGACTACAAAGAACGATCGAAGTGGACAGAAGGAAAGCAAGTGTCGACTAGTAGATCAAAGTGTCAACCGGTAAATTGAGAAATGAACAAAGTGTCGACCACAAAGAATGATCAAAGTGAACGGAGGGAAAGCAAGTGTCAACTGGTATATCAAGGTGTCGATCGGTGAATTGAGAAATGAACAAAGTGTTGACCACAAAGAACGACTGAAGCAGATAGAGGGAAAACAAGTGTCGACCAGTATATCAAGGTGTTGACTGGTGAATTGAGAAATGAACGAAGTGTCGACCACAAAGAACGAACGAAGTGGACAGAGGGAAAGCAAGTGTCGATCGATATATCAAGCTGCCGACCGGTGAATTGCAAAATTAACAAAGTGTCGACCACAAAGAACGACCGAAGGGGACAGAGGGAAAGCAAGTGTCGACCGGTATATCAAGGTGTCGACCGGTGAATTCATAAATGAATAAAGTGTCGACCACACTATAAAGGAGTCGACCGACATTGCTTATAACAGCTATCAATGAACATCAACGATAACAAAGTGTCAACAGATACTTAGAAAGGTCGACCAAAAAGGCTTACAACGATCTTCTCTCTATGCACAATGGTAACAAGGTGTCAACCTGTTTAATATAGGTCGACCACAGAACTAAGAAGGACTATAAATTGAAGAATTGAAGGCTTTTACAAAAACAACAATCAACGAACCAACGGATCAAAATTCTCTCAACTTCAAGGAGCTTCCATTTTCAATTCTTCTTACTCCTCTCAAACCAAAACTTGAAATTACATTATTAAGAGAGTTCAATTTGAGTTTCGGTTAAATCCTGTCTTGAAAAATTGTAAAAGGGTGAATTCCAAAGTGAAAGGTGTAAAGGTAGTTGATTGGCACCCGTGAAATTCAATCAAAGGTGTTAAGGCAGTTGATTGACGTCCATGAAGTTCAACCAAAGATTCTCTTGGAGGAGGAGTAAATTATCTTCAAGGGAAGCCCTTGAAGCGCGGACGAAGGTAAGGTTGGCCAAACCGCGTAAACAATTTCGGTGTCATTTCTCCTTTCCCTTAACTCTTTACTTGCTATTGATTAAATTCATCTTATCAAGTTAATTTGAAATCATTAAGCCTATATACTTAAGTGCAAACTTATTAATTTGTTAGTGATCACAATTACTAAGTATTATTTCAAGCATAAACCTAATTCACCCCCCCTCCCTTCCTCTTAGGTAAAAATGATCCTACATCCAATACTACTATCTTACACAACCCGATATTGCATATGCAGTAAACAAGGTCTCACAATTTATGCACGCACCTACAGATGTCCACTGACAAGCAGTCAAAAGGATTCTGCGATACCTTAAAGGTACTCCTTTTCGTGGCAGCTCCTTCACACCCTCCACCTTTTGTGCCCTGACATGCTATACTGACGCCGATTAGGCTTCCTGTCTTGATGATCGAAAAAGCACTAGTGAAGAAGTGGATTTTAACTAGTTTTTGCTTCATGATGCATCCAATTCTTTTTGTTGAGACTTTAACCTACTAAATTTTATTTTCTCTGTGTACTTACACCAAAAACGTCAAATTCTCTCAAACACTTAAGAAAAACTTATCGAATCAAATATAAAATAGTACAAATAAGTGTGTAAAATACACACGTATGACACCTCCAAACTTGAACGGAAGCTTGTCCTAGTACGATTAAGCAAAAAGATAACAAAGACAATCCTAATCCCATGCAAAACATTAATAAATGAACCCGTGAAAATGCAATCTTATTAAAGGTATATGGTAATTATCTCAGCTTTAAGTCCCTAAAATTAACACTTGCCAAAAGAAATAATTTATGTTAGTGCATTGACAATTGCTTACTCAGATATCCTCGAGTGTGTGTGTTGCTCCATTCTTATTTCCTCTAACATATTTGGTCAACTAATGTAACTACAGTAAAGGAATGCACTCAGATCTCACTCGTAGATCACTGCATACACTCTAATCATTTTGCAGCCTTGCCCACCATTCAACTAGTAGCAAATATCAATTAAACAAACAAGAATCGATAAGTCTTTAAAAGCTTGCAAGGAAAGGCTGGGCTAAAAGGTAAGAATTATTTGTATACAAATGTTTATTAATATGTGTGTAGTTTACACACTTATTTGTACTCTTTTATACTTGATTCGATAAATTTGTCTCAAGTGTTTGAGAGAATTTGACATTTTTTGTGTAAGTGTGCAAACAAATTGAAAATATAGCAGGTTAGAACATCAACGAATAAGATTGGATAATTCGGTAGACAAATTGAAAAGCCAAACCAGAATGTTTGTCATTGAATAAAATAATAATAATATTAAGTTTTAATCTCAACCGTTGATTGTTGTTTTAATCTCAACCGTTGATCGTGGACCCTGATACCTAATTCAGAACTACGTTATAAAACCAGGGTTAGAGATAGCTTTGAGGGGAGAGCTGGAGAGTTTTCTAGGTCTGAAAATGACAGAGACCTGAACCAAGCGAGAGCATCGGGAAAGGAGAATTCGGATCAACAACCCTAGTTTATCTTTCTCCTTCTCTTCTCAACTATGAACATCTTTATTTATTTTATTTGTTCTCAGTACTTTAGCATGAACTAAACTCCTTTTTCTAGGGCCATGATGTAGCCGAATTGAGAATGTTTAGTATTTTCTTTAATTTAAGATATTAATTTTATGTTTCATTATTGTGTTGAGTAATTTATTCTGCTCTTAATGCTTTCGATTGTCTGATCAACAATAGCCTGTTCGTAGGATTATTTTGAAACCAAAAGGAGATAAATAATCATGCAATGAATAATTTACTATGAAAAGGATCTTAGATTAGTAATAACTAGGGCGTTTATGTGGTGCTTTGATTTCTTGTTTTTAATGTGTTCAATTAATTTTTAAAGTTAGAAACCGAGAGCTAATAATCCGTTAATTGAATAAGTTTGTCATTACTCAAGAGAGATTAATAAATATATTAGTGAAATTGTCATCAACACATAAGAATAGATATTAATGAATTGAATTAAGAATACTAAATGTGATTAATTTATGTAAAATCGTAAAACCTAGAGTTTTCTCGTATTAATTTCTAGAATTTTATTTAATAGTCTATTAATTAATTAAGTTTTCATGTTTTCCTTTAAATCAAAATTATTCAATTATCGATATTCATTTATAATTAGAAATAAATTAATTTAATAATTTGCAAAAATAGTCTTCGTGGGATCGAGTCGTACTTACAAACTTTATTACTTTTGCGACACGTACACTTGCGTTAGCATTTTTGCAACATTTATTCAAAGCACAACTCATCTCTCCTTATTTCACCCACTCAAAATTTTTTTCCAATCACTCACTCCCTCTTTAAACTCATTAAACTTTCTTCTCGTCACTCATCCCCAAACTCATCTCATCCAATGTTACCCAAAATAACTCTTTTGTCATCATTCAAGATTACAACTAATGCAACTCTTAATATTTTACAAACAATAAAACTGTAATCATGGCTCAACTTACGCTGTTTTCTTTTCTTTTCATCTTATTTTTTGCAATAAGAACAAAAACACAAATTGATAAACTTTGACAGAGTACAAATGGATAAAAATTTGACAGATGACAAAAGAGTTTGTTTCTATCCTTACCATCCCCTTTTTTGACTCTCCTCCAAATATATGAATTTTTCTCGTGCTCATTAAATAGGGTAGGATAGCTTAATCATAGGCTAGACTGAACTATAAGTAACAAATGAACGGTAAATAATCTGTAATAACTCAAAATTTTTCTGAATTAATGTAAATTCCCGCGAGAATTTCGTGGGAGATTTTAACCGGCTTACTAATTTTAGGAAACTTAGGATTTAATTTAGGAGAGAACTTTTGAGTTTAAATAAGCGAAAGGACGCAAAGTTAACAGAAATACGAAGGTTCAAACATGTGAGGTCGATTTAGTAATTTAGTTAACTAAATTTAAAAAAAAGATTAAAAATTGAATGGCTTCACGAAGAAGCCATCAGTTTCAGCAGCTCGAGCTCCCGAAGAGAGAGCCCGGGCACATTCTGCTGACGACCGACGAGAGGGAGAAGGAGAAAGATGGCGGCATGTTCCACTGCTATGATGAGTTAAAGCCAGCTTGTGGTTCGGCTTTTCCGCATCAAACCTGACCAAGAACAGGTGAGTTTTTCCTTGTTTCCTCTCTGTTTTGATGGCATGTTAAACTAGGTTATTAGTGGAGCGTTTAGCCACTGTAATCGTTTGATTCTTTTAATTAACACAAAAGTTATGTGTATTAGATATTTATGTCAGTTTTTGGGCTGAGTCAGATTAGTGAGCGATTTTTGCTAATTCGGGGTGTATGGTGTTAGTATGGTGGTTTGAGTGCATGAGTGGAGTATTGAGATGAGTTTTGACAGAAAGCGACTTTCTGTTGTAGGTTGAGCAGGTTTTGATGAAGTCGTGAGCTTAGGATGCCAGGTAAGTAGTGTATGCATGTGTCTTGCCCTTGTGGGCCTACACTACAGGACTTTAGGAGTAGTTGTGTGTTTGTGATATACGTGCTTACTATTTTGGTCATGCATCATGTTTTGAAAACAGTACAAAAATGAATTTGAGCATGTTTTAAGATACAGAGGAATGTCACTTGTGACGGTGAGGACGATGTTTGTGTGGGTAGCTTTGGGCCCGTTACTAGAGGAACCGAGACGGTGGCGACGTGTCAGGGGGTGGTGTGGTGAGTAAGTCCATGTCTCACCCTGGCATGGCTGCTGAGGCGTGTGGGGGGATTAGCAGCTTTGGCCTCGTTGCTGGAGGAACCAGGACGTTGGCGACGTGTCAGTGGGTGGTGTGGCGAGTGAGTCCAGCTTCACCTTGGAATGGTTTCTGTGTGCTGACACGGGTATGAAGCTCGTGGACCTCATTGCTGGAGGAACTGGGACAGTGGCTACGTGTCAGGGGGTGGTGCCTCACCCTGGTGCTGCTGTACAACGCGGCACGGTTACGACAACATGAGTGAGGGTGTAGAGATTGCATGTGATAGGATTGCATTGTCGATTTTACTTTCCATTGTAACACCCTGAAAACTCACGCGGTTTTCGGTTCGCTCTGCTCCGATACCATATCTGTAACACCTCGAAAACCCACGCGATTTTTGGTTTGCTCTGCTCTGATACCATATCTGTAACACCTCAAAAACCCACGCAGTTTTCAGTTTGCTCTGCTCTAATACCAACTCTGTAACACCCCCGAGTCGCACCCGGACCCGGGTCGGCAACCGTATTCATTCTTAAAGAACCCGCGTATAATTTTTTTTTTGAAAGCTTTAAAACCTTGCTTACTAACTTAAAACTACATTTTAGAAAACGTTTGAAAACATCACAGCAGAAGACTGAACCAAAAATCAGTTTAAATAAAAATTCACTTTTCAAAACATTATAAAGAGGAACCGGCTGATCCCTATAAACACCAGTCGACACTTGACTCGTTCTGCACCTAAGGGTCGACACCTATATGCATAGGTTGGCACCACGGTCGCCTCGGTTTGCACCGGTCGATACTGGCATGCAGCGGTCGATACCCTGATCCTCGCGGTCGACACCTTAATCCTCTCTTTCCGTATCGGTCAAACCTCGTGGTCGACACTTCTATGTTCATCGCACAGTGCAGTCGACACCTTAATGCTCCCTGCCTGCACCAGTCGAACCTCGTGGTTGACACTCTCACTATGTTTACACTAACCGATCGATCCCTAAAGACACAGGTCGACACCTAGTTTGGTTCTGTCCCAGTAGATCAACCCCCGCGGTCGACATTGCCTAGTTCGGTCGACACTTAGGTATACCGGTCGACACCTTGCACCAGCAACCTAAAATTATACTCACCACTCAACATAAAAACGAACGATGAAAACCCCCGATCAATTAAACCACAAAGTAAAACCTCAATTTTCCATCAAGACCTCCAAAGTAGTTTCAAAATACATCTATATATCATCCCGACTATTAACGTTCAAAACCAACCTATACATCAAAAATCAATACACGAGTTTCCTATACACTTGACATGGACTCCTCAAAAATACATTCTTCAAATCTCACCGTTTTCCCCCAAAGCACTCTCCAACGGGTCGGGTTGCCCTCAGACACTCCAACCGCCGACACATGGCTGCACTCCACCAACTGCCTACTCGCCTTGGCTTGGCTCTCAGAACCCACTTGTAGAAATCTCTGCACCTACACCACAGAACACAAAACATAACCTTAATGCTCAGTAAGTAGTGCAATATGAAACGTAAAAACTGACAATGCAATCTTATCACATGTAGTCTTTACATTCTCACTCATGTTGTCATAACTTTTGCTGCGTTGTACAGCCACACCATGATAAGGCTGGACTCTCTGCCCACCCAACTCCCTGACACGTCTGCACCATCCTGATTCATACAGCAATGGAGCCTACAAGCCGTACACACGCGTCACCCCACACACTGCAACCATCCTAAAGTGAGGTTGGACGCACTCGCCACACCAC
>CM039531.1:825089-839844 GCA_022433055.1 Begonia peltatifolia | reverse complement strand
ACCCTGCACACAATTCACCAGAATCCAACAATATTTACCTATCCATCATCCAGAGAAATCATCCCAACCCAAATCAGAGTAAGAAGGCGACGAAAATCCATCAAATACAAATGAAGAAAGTCTCCAGTATAGAGAAATAACATACTCTAACATGGAAAATATCCGCGTACGTACCAAAGTCACACGCACTCCATATACACCTATACACTGACGCATATACAACAATCAATCTCATCCTCCGTACATAACCACCGTAAAAGAAAGAAAACCCACAAACTGACTAGGCCACAACCTACCATATCCACGGGTCGGGTCGCCCTAACAAAAGTCCGCCATCCGGTGCCACAGTCGCACGCCGCCAACCATCCTACGCCTCACGACTAGGCACTCGAGGCTCACCAGCGGTATCGTCACCTTGATCTAGCATGCAAAGAAGAATACAGTAGTAAGATAAAGAATGTGTAACAAAGAGACAGAAATAAAAGTAGAGATGAAACTATAGAAACTGCAAATGTTAGGATATATTTTGTTTTCAGTGTTTATGTTTTTATGCATTATTTACTAAGCAATGGACTAATAGATAAGTTCTGGGATGTAGGTGATGAGGCAATAGCTGGTGAGTATTCAGAGCGTGCCCAGGACTAGAAGGCAGTTGGAGGAGTGCGCTCGTGGACTATTCGGTCAGCTGTAAGGGCGTTTTGACCATGGTGGGCATGTGTATGGATTTTGGGTTAGTTGGAATTGTTTTCAGTCGTTTTGAAGTGTAAATAGATTTCAAATGTTTAGTAGTCGTTGTGATGTATATAATGATTTTGAGTTGATTGAAAAATTCACGTTTTTGCTATTTTTTGCGTTGAGTCGCAAATTTCTGTGAAGGAAGTTTTGACCTATAGGCTTAGTGGTTGACCAAGCCTAGCAAGTGTCGACCTGTGTACTGGAGGTGTCAACCGAACTAGATGAATGTGGATCGCGAGGGTCGATGATGTGCCCCAGAGGGCCATCACTCGATCACAAACCAAGGCACGAGCTTTATCAAACCTGTTCACTAACAAGTTCAATTCTTTTGCAGGAATTACTGGTTTTGAATGCCTCTTCGCGAATTTGGAATGAGACCCGAGCATAAAGGACAAAGATTAACCCTTGCACTTGCTATCGTGGGAGATAAAGGTGGAAGTACATGAAGAAGAGATTTGTCTCCTTTGAAATTAATTTGTAATTGAATTTTATTTGGCAAACATTTACCCTTATGTTTTTGTTGGCAAACATTCGCCTTCCTTTAATGTTTTATAGTTGCATGCATCCTTAGGCATTAGGATTAGATGTATTTTAAGTTAGATGGTGGTTAGAAGCAACAGTTGAGCCAGAGTTTAGCAGCACATTGATGCAACAAATGGGCCAAAGCTTGAAGAGTGCTCTGGTGTGCAAGTGGACCAAGAATGACCAACCATGTGACCCATTTTGAAGCCTAAGCCCATCCTAACCTTCAGCCACCTTAAGTCTATAAATACATGGCTATTGGTTTTTGTAAAGGTTATTGAATCTATGAGAATAACTCCTTTTGTGTTTAGCCGAAGTAGCCTGAAGCTTGGTGAATGGTAAGACTCGGTTCGGTCAAGAACTGAAAAGGAGTGCATCTCTTTCGACCTTTCAAGCTCGACGTTGCTTGAATAGCTGTTGTTCCACTCTTCTTCCCTCTCTTTCCAAAGAAAGATACATGAAGAGAGTGGCCAGTAACCGGTTCCATTTGCTGCCGTCTTGCTTTGGAAGATTGTTATGCCGAGAGCCTAAAAGGTTGCTCATCAAACAGCATTCGGTTTTTCTGGTCCTTTTGTTTTCTGTTTCGTTTGTGGGTAAAACACAACTCAGTCGAGGGTGGAATCGTGTCATCTGGTATCAAAGCCATGGATATGTAACACCCGCAAATCTTATCGATTTAATTATATATATATATATATATATATACGCATACAGTTTAGTCAAATTATTATTAAATATCATGAGAACTTATAGGAAGAAGAATGAAATGCAAGCGGGTGTTGGCATTGGAAAAAAAGAAGAAGTGAGAGGAAGAAGAAGAGAAGAAAAAAAAAAGAAAGAGAATGAAATGGAAGAAGGAAATCACGTGAAAAAGAAAGTGGAAAAGTCAAAAACCTGTTGTTTGGCAATAGAGAGAAGAAGATTTCTCTGAAAAGGAAATCCTTCCCGTTGGAGGAGAGAGAAATGAGGTGAAGGATAATTTTGGGAATGGGAGAAAGGTTAAGTTTTTAACACTTATCCTTTAAGTATTTAGTATGGGAAAGAAAACCCTCATTTGGAGCTTCTTCTCCACGCCAAGCCTCCCCATTTTCAGCATCTCCCTTCCATACTAAAAGTCAGTTTCTTCTTCTAAACTCAAAGGTAAGTAGAGTTTTGCTTGAGTTTAATGGTGATCTGATAAACCATAGATGAAGCACGAAAACGGGTTTCCTCTTCCTTCATTTTTAGTTTGTTTGATGATTAATGGGATGATAATGTTTATTGTGAAATGTTTTAAGCTATTTGAATTGGATGTTTCAGAAGATTATTTGGAGACGTTCTTTTAATTTGATGAAGTTTTGAAATGTGTTAAATTTGATGCATAGGTTGTTAGTGGAAATGAGTTTTGGAAGTGATGATAATCGATGTAATCGTATAGGTTTGCAAGTTAAAAAGGAAGCTGAGCAAATTGTTGGAACCGAACTCGAGACACAAGGTAGGTGATGTTTACATGCGTTTTGGCCAATTGGCCTACACCACAAAGAGTTAGGAGGTTGATAGATAAATAAAGAACTTGGAGACCTTAGTTTCGAGTTTTGGTTGGGTAAAAATTTTAGGTTGTGAGTTTATTATGCTGATCAGAGGTGTCGAGAGTTAGGTTGTGACAGCGTCGTAGAGCTCTGAGAGAGCTTCGAATCGGTATCTTACGGGCGAAAATCTGACGTCCGTAGCAAAAGTTATGATCGTTTTAAGTTCAATGGGTCAAACCCACCAAACCAACTAGCAAACTAGGCATAAAATTTTACCAAGGTATTAACATATTTTGATAAACATGTTTTTCCTTTAGTGTTTATATCATGCATCAACTCAGTTATCATTAAACCACACAGTAAGGATATAATAACATAATCACAGATTAGGCAAGTAAACAAAGTATTCTGCCAAAGTATTATGCAAGGTGTTAGCAAGCATGGAATGAGGCAGTAGACAACATAATCAGCACAAAAACAGTATTAAATCACCAGGTACAGAGTAGCAAATGAATGGTTGTTCCGAATAAGGTAATAACACTAGCTACTACATAGCACACTCATATGCATAATAACATAAACGTACAATACCAGTGGTCTAGCAATAGACACCTACCACCTGCACCTACCCTCTAACAGCAGCTAGGTTGTAGGGTGTTCTGTCCTCACCTGCACCTACCCTCAAATAGCAGCTAAGCTGTAGGGTGTTCTGTTCTCACCTGCACCTACCTTCAAATAGCAGTCAATCAGTTGAGTAAGACTTGTGCAGAAAACACAATACAATTTTTAAATTTTGAACATACGAATATGAACAGACGATTATGAAGATACGATTATGAGCATACGAATATGAACAGATCAACACATAAGTTTCCGGCTTTAAAGACTAAATGGTTTCGAGTTTTCGGTTTTTAAATTTTGTCCAGTAATAACATATTTACGGTAGTGTTCAAGTTTATCCTTATATGTTAAACACAAAATTAATAGAACCGGTTTCTGCCTTTTTCAAAACCAACGAACCAGAGAAGAAATGAAAAGTTTGCAGCAAACGAAATGTGCAAGAAGATTAATCCACGTGTTTGCAGACATTCAGGAGAAGCTATCCATGGCTCTGATACCACATGACACAATTCCACCTTGAATGAGTCGTGTTTTACCCACAAACGAAACAGAAAAACAAAATATAAGCAGAAAACCGAATGCTGTCCGATGAGCAACCATTTAGGCTCTCGGCATAACGATCTTCCGAAGGAAGACGGCAGCAAACGGGACTGGTTTCTGGCCACTCTCTTCGTGTATCCTTCTCTGGAAAAGAGAGGGAAGACGAGTGGAATGATGGCTATTCAAGCAACCTCGGGCTTGAAAGCTCAAGGAGATGAACTCCTTCTCGGTTCTTGACCGAACCGAGCCTTACCGTTCACCAGGCTTCAACTACTTCGGCTGAACACAAAAGGGCTATTTTTCATATATTCAACAACCTTTACACACACCAATAGCCATGTATTTATAGACCTAGGGTGGCTGAAGGTTAGAATGAGTTTGGGCTTCGAAATGGGCCACATGGTTGGCCATTCTTAGTCCACTTGCACACCAGATCACTCTTCAAGCTTTGGCCCATTTGTTGCATCAGTGGGCTGTTAAACTCCGGCCCAATTGTTGCTTCTAACCACCATCTAACTTAACATACATCTAATCCTAATGCCTAAGGATGCATGCAATTATAAAACATTACAGGAAGGCGAATGTTTGCCAATAAAAACATAAGGCGAATGTTTGCCGAATAAAATTCAATTACAAATTAATTCCGAGGGAGACAAATCCTTTCTTCATGTGCTTCCACCTTTAGCTTCCACGATAGCAAGTGCAAGGGTTGATCCTTGTCATTTGTGCTCAGGTCCCATTTGTAATAACCCAGAAATTTTGAATTTTAATTTTTAATTTTTGGAATTTTTAGTTAATCCCGATTGGAGTTTTGAGAAATATTTCAACGGGAAAGATTTAAATTATAAGGCTCGAGGCCTACTTTTGCGATTGGTTTTTGGAATTTAAAGTCGGGAGGTCGAGAAATTAACGAAATCACGGAAGATTAAAACGCGTGAGGGCGGTTTTGTAATTTAAAAATATAAGAAAAAAAAATGTAAAACACCCGAATGGCTTCGGGAAGAAGCCATTTGGCTGTTTCCTCTGTGCACCCGAGAGAGCCGAGAGAGAAGACGACCGGGAGCCAGGGCGATCGTGTGCCGGAGTCAGAGCTGCGACGGTCGACGAGCGCGAGTGTGAGGTGTGAGTTACGAGCAGGGGCTGTTATTCCGACGAAACGGAGCCGTTCGGGTCCAGTAACTCGAGTTCCCAAAGTGAAAGCCGAGTGTTCGGGCGACGACCGTGAGGGGCTGGTTTCCGGCCAATTCTGCCGCCAACGACCAGACGTGTTGCTGGAGTCCTTCTCCCACCCGAGTGTCGGACGCCACCACTTTGTAAGTCCTTCTCTCCCTCTCCTGTCCTGTCTGAATTGACCGAGACTGATGTTCAGCTCCCTTCCATTTTTCTTTGAATTTGGTTGCAAATGTGAGGGGATTAGGAGGGTGAGTGTGTAGGTTAGCAAGTGGACAGCAGGAGACCGGTGAGAGGGAGAGAAATCGAGGGAAAAGGTTGAGCTAAAATTCATATTTTGTGCTTGAATTTCTGATTTCGGGTTAGATTGTGCTTAATAGGTTGAAATGTGAGTGTTCGGTGCAGAGAATTTGTGAGATTTGATTGAAGTTGAGGTTTCGGCTATTTTTCGTATAAAAACATATTCTGTTTTTGGTCGTTTCAGCCTAGCTTCAGTTGATTTTTTCCAATTCTGTTTTTGTGAAATAAAATAGGTTATTAAAGAGACGTATGGCCGCTGGAATCGTTCGATTCCGACATCTGACGCAAAAGTTATGCGCGTCGGAAGTTTATGCCAGAATTTAGTCAAAGTAATTAGTGAGCATTGTTTTTCGTGGAAATTTGACGTGTGAGAGTAGCATAGCCATTTTGATGCATTAACTAGTTGGGAGTGAGTTTTGGTTGAAGAGAAGTGAAAATGTGAAATTTTAATAGGGGTGGCAGATTCCGTTTTTAGCGTTCTTCACCTGTCTGCGGCTTATCGTTTTAAAATCCGTCTTGGTATGTTAAACTAGGTTCCTAAGGGGACGTTTAGCCACTTGAATCACTCGATTCCGTTAACGGACGTAAAAGTTATGTGCATCCGAACTTTGGGCTAGTTTTCAGCCAAACCAAACCAATGGACCATTTTAGTTGAAATTTCATGAGTGTAGTTAGAGAAGGTTATTTTTTTAGCTAATTGGTGAATGTTGAGATAAATGCTAATGAGAAATTGGTTGTGTTTTAGGTTGAGGCTTTCTTTTGGCAAAACTGTGCGTCGAGCGAGCTTGGGACGCCAGGTAAGTAGTGCATGCATGTGTTTTGCCCAAGTGGGCCTACACTGTAGAACTTTAGGGTTTATGTGATTGATTGTGGTGTGCGTGCGTATTGTGTGACATGCATCATATTTATAATAACGGGAACGAAAATGATTTTTAGTATGTTTTGATGTATGAGGTGAGACGTGTGGCGGTGGTACCGCGGATCCCGCTAGTGTGCGGGCCGGTGCTTCACCAGTCGCGGATCCTACTCGAGGGGTGGGCCGACTGGGCCGTCATGTGGCGTGAATGTGTTGATGGTGAGGATATGGGCAGTGGTACCGCGGATCCTACTAGTGTGTGAGCCGGTGCAACACCAGTCGCGGATCCTACTTGAGAGGTGGGCCGGCTGGGCTGTCGCGAAACGTGTGTGTGTGGCAACTGTGGCCCCGTGCTGGGGAGGCTAAGACGGGGGCGACGTGTAAGGGTGTAGAGTGGCGCGAGGTACACCCTTACCCTGATGTGGTTGCCGTGTGGTGATGCGTGTGTGTAGCTTGTGGGCCTCGTTGCTGGGGAGTCCGGGACGGTGGCGACGTGTCAGGGTGTAGGGTGGCGTGAGGTTCCTCCTTACCCTGATGTGGCTGCACTACGCGTCACAGATGTGACAACATGAGTGTGAGTGTAGAGACTGCATGTGATAGGATTGCATTGTCGGCTTTTACTTTCATATCGCATTACTTACTGAACGTTAGGCTTATGTTGTGTGTTCTATGGTGTAGGTGCTGACGATACTGCTGGTGAGCCTCGAGTTCCTAGTCTAGAGGCGTAGGATGGTTGGCGGCGTACGACCGCAGCACCAGATGGCGGATTTTTGTTAGGGCGACCCGACCCGTGGAGTTGGTAGGTTGTGGCATGGTTTATTTTGGAGGTCTTCTTCTTTTGTGATTATTATGTACAGTTGATGAGATGAGGTGTATATGTGTCAGTGTATAGGTATATGGAGTGCGTGTGATTTTGGTGACGTACGCAGATATTTTTCATGTTAGAGTATGATATTACTCTATACTGGGGACTTTCTTCATTTGTATTTGATGGATTTTCGTTGTCTTCATACTCTGATTTGACTATGTGATTTCTCTGGATGATGGATAGATAAACACTGTTAGTTTGGTGAGCTGTGTGCAGGGTTTAAATTTTGGGATAGTCAGTTTTTAGCCGTTACTCTGCCGAAATTTTGGAAGAGAGGTTGAGAGTCGAGGAGATACAAAATAGGTTGAGGTGTGAACAGTAAATGCTAGAAAAAGGTAGATGAGCGTGGAAGTGCGGCGTGATCGCAGGTGCGCGGGGCACGTGGCCCTGCGGGTGCACACTGGTCATGCGGCGCCGGGTGGGGGCGTGCGCGCGGACGTATTGTACAGAGGCAGGGTGCGTGGGGCACGCGGCGCTGTGAGCGTGCGCGAGATACAGTGACGTTGGGTTGGCACGTGCGGCACCGCGAGGGTGTACGCGAGGTGTCGGAGTGGGGACGTGAGTGCTTGAGACCGGACTGGGTAGTTCGTGGGGTGCGTTGGATTCTTTCATAGGATTTCAAGTCTTACCGTTTTATCTCGAATTATTTTAAATGGTTTTCTTTCCGCTGCGTAGTTTTATGTTGAGGACTTCGTGTTTCCTCTTCGGGACGCGAGTTGTTTTCGAATCGAGTTGAAAAATTTTCATACTCACAAATGTTTTTTTTTTTAAAATGGATTGAAAACAAAAGGGTATTAAATTGAGTGAGTTATGTCAAGTGTTAGTGTGTAGATGCACTGTAGCACATCGGGAAACGTGGGGTTTTCACGGGGTGTTACACCATTCCAAATCCGCGAAGAGACATTCGACACCTGTAATTCCTGCAAAAGAATTGAAGTTGTTAGTTAACAGGTTGGATAAAGTTTGTGCCTTGGTTTGTGATAGAGTGACGGCCCTCTGGGGCACATCAAAATATCATATTCTCTGAGGGATTAATCCAATCAATAAGGTTTAGACAACAATATTTGATAACCAAAGTTTATGAATGATAAAATTATCCCTCCCATAATGTGTATGCCAATGAGTGAAAGTTCCATCAATAGGTAAAACATCTAAAGAATGTACCAATTCAAATCCGCAACTTGGAAAACAGCTTTTGACATTATATCCATAAAATATAGCGAAATCATGCACAAATTTGTCAAAAATATTTTTCCAAGGAACCAAATCAATACCAATACTAAAACAATCTCCAATCCAGTCAATCCTAAGAAGCCAAGTAACCAAAGTATTTAATGGTACATACCTTGCAAATATAGCAATCACCTTGGTTATTTCTTGTTGGGTTTGGAGAACCAAAACACTTTTAAGCACAAAATGGAGGGGTTCCTCTATAGCATAGAACACCTTATCATTTTTGTCTTCTCCTTCAATGGTTGCTGCAAAGAGCTCATCTTCTAGCTCCAGTAGGTGTGTTTCCTTATTTGATACATAACATTTCAGTCATTTGATAAGTGTTTATTTTACACACTTATTTGTACTCTTTTATATTTGATTCGATAAGTTTTTCTCAAGTGTTCGAGAGAATTTGACATTTTTGGTGCAAGTGTGCAGAGAAAATGAAACTTAGCAGGTTAGAGTCTCAACAAAAAGAATTGGATGCATCACGAAGCAAAATGAGAAAATTGTGAGGGAATAAAAATGCCAAACTAGAATGACTGTCGATCAATCGGCTAACTTGGGGCGATCGATTGGCTAATGGAGAAAACTCAACGATGTTGGATCAAAAGCATAGTTGATCAATCAGCCACTAGGAGGTGATAGATCAGCTGTCGCTGAATAAAAAAACAATAAGTTTAGGTTTTGATCTCAACTGTTGATTTTTTTAATCTCAACCGTTGATCGTGAACCCCAATACCTAATTCAAAACTAGGTTATAAAACCATCGTTAGAGGCAACTTTGAGGGGGATCGCTGGAGAGTCATCTAGGGCTGAAAAAGAAGATCGCTCGGGGCAGAAAGCTGAAGAAACGGAGACCGAAATGGAGAGAGAGCTCGGGGAGACGATTCTGAATCAATAAACCTAGTTTTATTTCTCTCTCTTCTAAACTATGAATTTCATTATTATCTCTATTGTTTCTCAATATTTTAGCATTAACTAATTTTTTGTCTGGGGGTACGATGTAACCGAATTATAATTGTTTAGTTTTTTCTTTAATTCAAGTTGTTGATTTTCTGTTTTTATATTGTGTTGAGTAAATTATTATGTTCTTAATGTTTGCGATTTTCTGATCAACAATAGCATGTTAGTAGGATTATTTTGAAATGGATAATAGATAAATAATTGTACAATGGATAATTTATCATGAAAAAGATGTGAGACTAGAGATAGATAATGCATTTATGTGGTTTTTAATTTCTCGTTCTTATTGTATTCAATTAATTATTAGAATTAGAAACCGAGAGGTAGTAATCCGTTAATTGAATAAGTTTATTATTACTCGAGACAGATTGATAAATATATTCATGAAATTGTCATCAACACATAAGAATAAATATTAATAAATTGAATTAGGAATACTAAACAAGATTAATTAGGTGAAATCGAAAACCTTAGATTTTTCTCTTTTTAGATCCAACAACTTTATTTAATTTCAGTTTACTTAATTAAATTTTTCTGTTTTATTTTAAATCAAACTATTATCAAAATTTCGTTATTCCTTTTAATTTAGAAACAAATTAATTTAATAATTTGCAAAAATAGTCATCTTGGATTTGACTCGTACTTTTACACTTTATTAGTTTTGTGATACGTTTACTTGCGTATGATTTTTCGCAACAAATTTTTGGCGTTGTTGCCGGGAACTACTTATTTGCTATTATTAATTTAAATAATTCTAGGTTATATTTGAATTCAATTATTTAATGTGTTTATTTTTATTTAGTGTATGTGAAAATTAGGTATTGCCAACTTAATTACAATCGATCTAGAAATTGAATGAACCTGTCGTAAGAATCGAAAGGAAACAAGTAAAGTAGCCATGGATCTCGACCAAATTGACGAAGTTGAGATACAGACATTACTCGATTATGTGATGACATATGTCGTCGGTGTCCAATCTTGATGTGGCCCACAGGCCCATTACTCGTTATCAAACCAAAGCCCAAGTTTTATCTATCCTATTTACTAACAAGTTTTATTCTTTTGCAAGTGAGACTCTTTTTAATGACTTGGAATGAGAGCTCATTGAACAAGATCTGTCAGAGCCTTTGCACGTCATCACTTGGGAGAAAATGAACAACGAAAATGAAGCGGGAATTTGTCTCCTCGACATCCATTCTATGTAACTCCTTTTCTAATTGATTGTCGTTTTGAGCAAAACATTGGGCCTATCTTGTAATGGGTAAACAATAACCTTAATAGTGACATGCATTGCATTAGATTGTTTGTTAGGACTAGATGCTTGATAGGACTAAATAAATGGATGGTAGCTTTGGATATTGGTGATGACTCAAAATGTAATACCCCGAGAAACCCTGCGTTCCCAGTGCGTTACAGTGCATCTACACACTACACACACTAACATTTGACATAACTCACTCAATTTAATATCCCTTTCGTTTTCAAATTATTTTCAAAAGAACATTTGTGAGTATGAAAAATTTTTGACTCGATCTGAAAACAACTTGCGTCCCGAAGAGGAAACACGAAATCCTCAACACAAAAACTACGCAGCGGAGAAGAAAACCATTTGAGATAGTTTAAGATAAAACGGTAAGTTTCGAAATCTTAGAAAAGAATCCAACGCACCCCTCGAACTACACAATCCAGTACCGCACACTCACGTCCCCACTTCGACACCCCGCGCGCACCCTCGCGGTGCCGCACGTGCCAACTCAACGTCACTGTGTCTCGCGCACGCTCACAGTGCCGCGTGCCCCACGCACCCTGCCACTGTACAGCACGTCCGTGCGCATGCCCTCACCCGGCGCCGCACGACCCGTGAGTACCCGCAGGGCCGCGTGCCCCGTGCACCTGCGATCACGCCGCACTCCCACGCTCATCTACACTTCTCTCGCATTCACTGACACACCTCAACCTATTCCATATCCTTTCGACTCCCAACCCCTCTCTCGAAATTTCGGCAGACTAACGGCTAAAAATTGGCTATCCCAAAAATTTAAAACCCTGCACCCAATTCACCAAAGACTAACAATATTTATCTATCCATCATCCAGAGAAATCACCATAACAAAATCAGAGTATGAAGACAACGAAAATCCATCAAATGCAAATGAAGAAAATTCACAGTATAGACCAATTCCAAGCTCCTGCATGTAAAATATATGCGTACGTCGCCAAAATCACTCGCACTCCATATACATCTATACACTGACGCATATACAACTAATCTCATCGACTGTACATAATCACCACAAAAGAAAATACCCGCAACAAACCAGACCACCACCTACCATCTCCATAGGTCGGGTCGCCCTAACAAAATCCGCCATCCGGTGCCTCGGTCGCACGCCGCCAACCATCCTATGCCTCAGGATTAGGCTCTCGAGGCTCACCAGCAAAGTCGTCAGCACCTACATCACAGAACACACAACATAAGCCTAACGCTCAGTAAGTAATGCGACATGAAAGTAAAAGCCGACAATGCAATCCTATCACATGCAGTCTCTACACTCACACTCATGTTGTCACATCTGTGACGCGTAGTGCAGCCGTACCAGGGTAAGGAGGAACGTCACGCCACCCTACACCCTGACACGTCGCCACCGTCCCGGACTCCCCAGCAATGAGGCCCACAAGCTACACATACGCATCACCACACGGCAGCCACATCAGGGTGAGGGTGTACCTCGCGCCACACTACACCCTCACACGTCGCCCCCGTCCCAGCCTCCCCAGCACGGGTCCACAGTTTCCACACGCACACGTTTCGCGACAGCCCAGCAGGCCCACTCCTCGAGCGGAATCCGCGACTGGTGTTGCACCAGCCCACACACTAGTAGGATCCGCGGTACCACTGCCCATCACCCTCACCGTCAACACATTCACGCCGCATCACGGCCCAACCGGCCAACTCCTCTAGCGGAATCCGTGACTGGTGAAGCACCGGCCCGCACACTAGCGGGATCCGCGGTACCACCGCCACACGTCTCACCACATACTCAAAACATGGTCAAAACTATTTTCGTCCACGTTTTTAAAATATGATGCATGACAAACAATATGCACACACACCAAAATCAATCACATAAACCCTAAAGTTCTATAGTGTAGGCCCGTTTGGGCAAAACGCATGCATGCACTACTTACCTGCCGTCCTAAGATCGGTCGACGCACGACTTCGCCAAAAGTGTCTCAACCTAAAACACAAACAACCACTCATCAATATTTATCTCAAAATCCACTAAATAGCTAAAAATAACATTCCTTAACAACACTCATGAAATTCCAACTAAAACGGGCCATTGGTTTGGTTCGGCCAAAAACCAGCCCAAAGTTCGGACGCGTATAACTTTTGTGTCCGTTAACGGAATCGACCGATTCAAGTGGCCAAACGTCCTTTTAGGAACCTAGCCTAACATACTAAGACGGATTTTAAAACAGTAAGCTGCAAACAGGCGAAAAATGCTAAAAACTGAATCTGCCATTTTTATCAAATTTCACATTTTCACTTCTCTTCAACCAATACTCACTTGCAACTAGTCTTACGCATCGAAAATGGCTATGCTACTATCACACGTCGAATTTCTATGAAGAACGCTTGCTAATTTGACTCGGACCAAAATCCGCCATAAACTTTCGACACGCATAACCTTTGCGTCGGATTTTGTAATCAAACGATTCCAGCGGCCATACGTTCCTCTAACAACCTATTTTAACCCACAAAAACAGAATTTAAAACGATGAACCCAAGCCTAGCCAAAACGGCAAAAAACAGAATCTATTTTTATACCAAAATTAGCCGAAAATTCAACTTCGATCCAATCTCGCCAATTCCTTCACCGAACAATCACATTTCGATCTACCAATGCATACATTAACAATTTGGGGAGTTCCTAATTAGAAATAGCATGGCAGCACAAAATTTCCAACGATTTTCTCCCCAAAATCGAGGAATTCTCAATCGATTCATTGAGCCCTGAAATCCCCCCTCATTCTTTCTAAATTTATCACAAAATCCCGTGAAATGCAGAGGGTAAAACAACTCCACACTAAGCCATCAAAGCAGGGCAGGACCGAATGAGAGAATTCCCTAATTCTCATTTGGTTCTGTCGAGAGAAGGCCGAGCCGCAAACACACGCTCGCTAGGTCCTAAAACACCCAACAAAAAGAGCTCTAATCGACGGAAATTTCAAGAAGAATTGAGCTTCCAAGTTTGGTCGACAAAAACCGAAACAAGGGAGAACTGACCTTCAGTTCTTCAGCGCGGGAAGGCAAAATAGCTTCTCTCTTCAGCTCGCCGGGGTACTCTGGGCACCGGCGTCTCTCCCTCGGCGATCGATCGTCGGTAGCTTCCCTTCCCCGACCTCTCTTGCTCTCTCTCTCGGGTCTCGCTCTCTTGGCCGCGCGACAACACAAGGTGGAATGGCTTCCACCCGACTTTGTTAAATTATCGTCCTCCCGACTTTGAATTCCGAAAACCATCACAAAAGTAGACTTCGAGTCTTACAACTTAAATTTCCCGTTAAAATATTTTTCCAAAATTCCAATCAAAATTAAATTAAAAGTTTTGGAAAATTAAAGTTAAAAATATGAAATTTTCTAGGTTATTACACAAAACTAGTCAAGAGTTGGGCCCAACGTCAAGGCATGGAGTAGCCCACATGAAAGGGAATAAGGCAATCTCGACCCTTCATCTTGATGAAATCCAACTGTTAGCTTGAAGCCATTCTTAACTTGTAAACCCAAGCTATCCTAGGGTTATTTAGAGCATAGCATTAGCGTTTGTATTTTTTCACACAATCAATATATGAGTTACCTTTCTCCTAGCAATTTGCTTCGGATTACCAATTGGTATTGCACTTGGATCGTCAAAGGGAAGTGGAGCCTTCATTGTTTCCTAAGCTCGTGGTTGCTTGAGAAACCCTTATCACCGAATTCTACCTGCTCCATTCTCTTGTTTGGATCCGTAGAAGGAGGAGAAAACCATTCATCAACTCGGTCAAAGAGATCATCTAATCAGGCCACTTGAAGTTTCCACCTTTCCTTTTTTTTTTATGTCACCACTCGATTTTGCTAAGGTATCTGGGGGTTTATTACCTCATAAAAAAGGTAGTATTCGTCTTCAATAACTTCTCTTTCCATCGCTCTTCGTTCCTTAAATACACACATCGTTTGGTTCATGCTTCTTGCTCTTCATATACTAATCCTTTTCTTTCAGGTTGCTTCGTGCATCAAATTTGCGATTCGTAAACCTGCGATTACAGGTCACAATTTTGAGATCAAGTTGAGAACCATTCGTATGATTCAACAGTTGTAATTTAGTTGCTTGCCATCTGATTAACCAAATGATCATATTGCCAACTTTGTGGAAATATGTGACACTTTTAAATTTCATAATGTTTCAGATGATA
>CM039531.1:802320-815027 GCA_022433055.1 Begonia peltatifolia | reverse complement strand
CATCACTTACCAAGCAACTGCAGAATAATCAAATGCAGGTTAATTTGATCTACTCTCCAATAGGTGCATGCTAATGGTATCAAGGACCGTATGCAAGTGAGGAATGCCAAGAAGGGAACCAAATGACACATAATTCTTCCGAGCAAGCTCATTTGTTGGAAATTACGATAGGCCTAATTTTCAAATTCAAATAATTATTACACGAGAGTGCAAAATAATCACCCGAACTTCTCATGGAAGAATCAGAACAATGTTGTGCAAATGCTGCAATCTTCTTAATAAGCTCCACCATTCCAAGAAAGAAAAACCAATCTTGAGGATATTGTTGCTAAAATGAGTAAGCATACTAATAAGTTCATGGTAGAGACTCGAACTACCTTACAAAACCAATTGGCTCAAATTCGAAGCTTGGAAACTCAATTGGGCCAAATCGCTTATGCAATCAATGGATGACCTTAAGGTGCTTTGCCGAGTTCCACGGAAGTGAATCGAGAGATCAATACAATGCACTTACTCTTAAGAGTGGCCCAGTGGTTGATAATTCTAGTTAAGAAACAAAGAAGGTAGTTGAATATGACAGTAAATATTTATCATCATAATCTCAGGTTGAAAGTCAAGTATAGATGCTGCAAAAAGCTTCATCACAAAGTCGGACAAAGATAACACCACAAATTCTTTTTCATCAACATCTAAATAATGTAAAAATGGGGAAACAATTTGGAAAATTTTTGGAAGTGTTCAAGAAGCTACACATGAACAGTCCATTTGTCGAGGCTTTCAAGCAAATGCCTAACTATACAAAGTTCTTGAAAGATATCTTGTCTCACAAGCGAAAGATAAAAGAATATGTGTAACACCCCAAAAACCCACACGTTCCCGGTGCGCTACAGTGCATCTACACACACACACTAACACTTAACATAATTCACTCAATTTAATACCCTTTTGTTTCCAATTTACTCTCTTCTTTTTTTTTTGACTCGATTCGAAAACAACTCGCGTCTCCCCTTCGACACCTCACGCACACTCTCACGGTGCCGCACATACCACTCAACGTTACTGTGTTTCGCGCACGCTCACAGCGCCGCGTGCCCCACGCACCCTGCCGTTGTACAGCACGTCCGCGCGCACACCCTCACCCGGTGTCGCACGGCCCGTGGGTACCCAACAGGGCCGCATGCCCCGCGCACCTGCGATCACGCCGCACATCCACACTCATCTAAACGCCTCTAGCATTCATCATACACACACCTTGACCTATTTCGTATCCTCTCGAATCTCAACCCCTCTCTCGAAATTTCGGCAGAGTACCGCCTAAAAACTGGCTACCCCAAAATTTAACCTTGCACACAATTTACCAGAATCCAACAATATTTACCTATCCATCATCTAGAGTAATCATCCCAACCCAAATCAGAGTAAGAAGACGACGAAAATCCATCAAATACCAATGAAGAAAGTCTCCAGTATAGAGAAATAATATACTCTAACATGGACCAGGCCACAACCTATACACTGACGCATATACAACAATCAATCCCATCCTCTGTACATAATCACCGCAAAAGAAAGAAAACCCACAAACCGACCAGGCCACAACCTACCATATCCACGGGTCGGGTCGCCCTAACAAAAGTCCGCCATCCGGTGCCGCAGTCGCACGCCGCCAACCATCCTACGCCTCAGGACTAGGCACTCGAGGCTCACCAGCGGTATCGTCAGCACCTACACCACAGAACACACAACATAAGCCTAACGCTCAGTAAGTAATGCGATATGAAAGTAAAAGCCGACAATGCAATCCTATCACATGCAGTCTCTACACTCACACTCATGTTGTCACATCTGTGACGCGTAGTGCAGCCGCACCAGGGTAAGGAGGAACCTCACGCCACCCTACACCCTGACACGTCGCCACCGTCCCGGACTCCCCAGCAACGAGGCCCACAAGCTACACCCACGCATCACCACACGGCAACCACATCAGGGTAAGGGTGTACCTCGCGCCACTCTACACCCTGACACGTCACCCCCGTCCCAGCCTCCCCAGCACGGGGCCACAGTTGCCACACACACACGTTTCGCGACAGCCCAGCCGGTCCACCCCTCGAGTAGGATCTGCGACTGGTGTTGCACCGGCCCACACACTAGTGGGATCCGCGGTACCACTGCTCATATCCTCACCGTCAACACATTCACGCCGCATGACGGCCCAGCCGGCCCACCCCTCGAGTAGGATCCGCGACTGGTGAAGCACCAGCCCGCACACTAGCGGGATCCGCGGTACCACCGCCACACGTCTCACCTCATACATCAAAGCATGCTAAAAATCATTTTCGTTCCCGTTTTAAAAAAAAATATGATGCATGTCACACAATACGCACACACACCGCAATCAATCACATAAACACTAAAGTTCTACAGTGTAGGCCCACTTGGGCAAAACACATGCATGCACTACTTACCTGGCGTCCTAAGCTCGTTCAATACACAGCTTCGCCAACAGAAAGCCTCAACCTAAAACACAACCAAATTTTCATCAGTATTTCTCCCAACATTTACCAAATAGCTAAAAACAACCTTCTCTAACTTCACTCACGAAATTTCAACTAAAACGGTTCATTGGTTCGGTTTGGCTGAAAATCAGCCCAACGTTCGGATGTGCTTAACCTTTGCGTCCGCCAACGGAATCGAGCGATTCAAGTGGCTAAACGTTCCCTTAGGAATCTAGTTTAACATCCCAAGACGAATTTTAAATCGGTAGGCCGCAGATAGGCAAAAAATGCCAATAACCGAATCTGCCATTTTTATTAAAATTTCACATTTTCACTTCCCTTCAACCAAAACTCACTCCCAATTAGTTATATGCATCAAAATGGCTATGCTACTCTCACACGTCGAATTTCCACGAAAAACGGTCACTAATTTGACTTAAACCAAAATCTCGCATAAACTTCCGACGCGCATAACTTTTGCGTCGGATATCGGAATCGAACGATTCCAGCGGCCATACGTCCTTCTAACAGCCTAATCCATCTCACAAGAACAGAACTTAAAACAATTAACCAAAACTAGGCCAAATTAGCTAAAAACCGAACTACCCCTGCACAAAAAGGGTTAAATTTTTTATTTCAAACTTCAATTTACAAACTTCCACACACAACTAGCCCCATCTCGTCCATAACTCTCGGCCAAGCTCACTGCAAAGGCAAGAAGGCCGAGCACTAAGCTCGGCCGAAACAGGAAATCGACAGGGCTCACCTTCGGTTTCCTTAAGCTCGCAGCATCACCTTCGCGCTACCCTACCACTTGCGACCAAATTCCATCAATGCCGAAAGCAGGCCGAGCACTAAGCTCGGCCAAGCCAAAAAAAATGGGACGACAGAACAAGGAAAGAGTTTACCGTTGCGTTACTGTGCGCTCGGTCGAATGGAGGGCAATGCACAGCCGAACACCCAGTCCCGGCAGTCTCCCCAACGCCCACTCGCGTTTGCCGAAGAATCAGAACTCGAGGATTTTCCTCCCCTCTCCCGCGTCTCACTCTCGGCTCTCTCGGGAACTGGAGCGGCTGAAACCGAAGGCTTTGGTTCGTCGGGACAGCAGCACCTGTTCGCAACCCGCACCTTGCACCCACGCTCGCCGGCCGTCGATCACAGCTCCGCACACGACCACTCTCCCCTGCACGCTTGCTCTCGGGCGCTCTCGGTTGCTCGCAGAAAACCAGCCGAATGGCTTCTTCCCGAAGCCATTCGGGTGGTTTGTTTTATTTTTTTTTTTAAATAATAAAAATACAAATTACCAAATTGCCCTCACGTGCTTCAATCGTCCGAATTTTGTTAATTTCTCGACCTCCCGACTTTAAATTCCGAAAAACTTCGCAAAAGTAGACTCCGAGTCTTATAATTCAAATATTTCCCGTTGAAATATTTATCAAAACTCCGACCGGGATTAAATTAAAAATTCCAGAAATTAAAAATAAAATTTGAAATTCCCGGGTTATTACAATATGGCACTATCACTTTGACCAAGGAGTGTAGTGCAATTATTCAACGAAAGCTTCCACAAAAATTGAAAGATTCGAGAAGTTTCACCATACCATACAAAATTGGGCAGTCTATTTTTTAACGTGCATTGTTTTATTTGGGAGCTAGTATAAACTTAATGCCACTATCTATAAGTTAGAAGCTTAGTTTTGGTGAAGCAATGCCCACGAGAGATCTACAAATGGCTAATCGCTTTATCAAGGATCTGCATGGAGTGATTGAGAATGTTCTTTTCAAAATTGACAAGTTTATTTTTCCCCCGATTTCATGGTCCTTGATATGAAAGAAGATCATGACATCCCTATTATTTTAGGCAGACCATTCTTAGTGACACGAGGTGTGTTAATTGATATTAAAAAGGGTGAGCTAAATTGCAAGTACAAGGTGTGTTAATTGATATTAAAAAGGGTGAGAATGTGTTTAAATAAATGAAGTATCCAAAAGCTAGCGATGATGTATTTCGGGTGGAACTCCTTCACACCGTAATAGGGGAAGCTTCACTTCAACCACGTGACTCTCTTGAGTGTAATGGGAGGAAGTACTTTGAAAGTTTGGGGAAGTCACCATCACGGGTTCTACAACCTATTAAGAGTCCTCCCGATCGTGAGCTTTATTCTCTACATTTGCACCTTTACGATGCATTATGTGTTCATAAAAATTTAATGGAGGAAGATCATCTCTCACATGTAGAGATTCAATTTCATGTGCCAAATTGCAATAAGCCAATTGAGGATGATTTTCCAGACAAAAAACTTCTTGCGATTGATAAGTTGGTAAACGGTTATAGAATAAAACTGTAACAGCTGAGATTTTCTGTAAATTAATTTTCAAAAATTTTTATTGGTAAACAACAAAGTTTTGGTCGGCATCAAGAGTGGAGAATTCGTACTATTAGATAAAAGATTATTTCAAGACTAATGGAGAAGAGAAAATTTTAGGAATCTGACTGTAAATGGACTGAATAGCCATTTGAGTAAAATATTAAAGTATGAGGGCAAAAAAGTAATTTGAATTAATTATATTAATTAATATTATTATTACATATGAATGAAAGGGCAAGGAGAAATCTCCCCTCTTCTTCGTTCCTTCACCAAGAGAAAGTGGAAGGAAAAGAAAATGACGAACCTCACGACTCTTCCTTGCCGCGAGAGAGAATTGCACACTAGCGATCTTCAGCATTTCCCCTGCCAACTTACAAATTTCGATAAGTGTTGGTTAATCTTCGGTAGAAAGTTAATCTGTTAGTTGTTATGAGTGTTGAGAATGAGGTTTGGTGGGGTTTATTGGATAGATTTCGTAAACCTTAAGTGGGAGAGAATTGGGGGGGGGGGGGGGGGAATTCTTGGTGTTAACTGTGAGGTGAGTTTAGGTAGTAGATTTATGGTGAGGAATTTGATGAGGTTTGTTGAGAAACTGAGAATGGGAATTTCGGTCGTTTTAGTTTGAAATCGGGTTATGTTTTTGCAAGTTTTAACCTTGCTACGATTAATTGTTTTAAATTCTATTTTGGTATGTTAAACTAGGTTATGAGTGAGGCGTTTAGCCTCTGGAATCGAGTGATTCGGACAACCAATGCAAAAGTCATGCGTGTTCAAAGTTCGGTTAATATTTGCTGAAATTCGGGTTAGCGACCCGTCTTAGTTGGGCTTTGGTGGAGCGACTTAGTAAACGTAATTTTAGTACGTGGAATGAGTTGTGAGATGAGTTTATAATGTGAATTGTTATGTGATAGGTTGGGCCCGAGCAAGTGATAGAAACGAATACCACGGAAAGATAGGACGCAGGTAAGTAGTGTAAGCAGTGTATGCATGTGTTTTGCCCAGGTGGACCTATAACGTGGAATTTTAGGATTTATGTTGTTTGATTGTGATGTGCGTGCGTATTGTTTGACATGCATCATGTTTTAAAAAGGGAGCGAAAATAGTTTTGAGCATGTTTTGAGTAGATGGTGGTGAGATGCGTGGCGGTGGTATCGCGGATCCTGTTCAGGGAGTGGGCTGGTGCTTAACCAACCGCGGATTCCGCTGAAGGAGTAGGCCGATTGGGCCGTCACGTGGCACGTATGTGTTGACAGTGAGAATGATGGATAGTGGTGCTGCAGATCTTGCTCGAGGAGTGGGCCGATGCATCACTAGTCGCGGATTCTGTTCAAGGAGTGGGCCGACTGGGATGTCAAGAAATGTGTGTCTGCGTGGCAACTGTGACCTTGTTGCTGGGGAGACCGGGATGATGGCGTTATATCAGTGTGTAACGTGGCGCGAGGTTCACCCTCACCGTGGTGTGGTTGCTAGGAGATGGTGCGTGTGTGGCTTGTTGGCCTCGTGGCTAGGGAGTCTGGCACGGTGGCGACGTATTAGGGTGTAGCGTGGCGCGAGGTTCATCCTCACCCTGGCACGACTGCACTACGCATCATAGAATGTGACAACCTGACCGTGAGTATAGAGACTACATGTGATAGGATTGCATTGTTAGTTTTTACTTTCATATTGCATTATTTACTGAGCGTTAGACTTATGTTGTGTATTCCATGGTGTAGGTGCAGAGATTTCTGCTGGTAAGTTATGAGAGTCCAGGCAAGATGAGTAGGCGGTTGGTGGCATGCTACCATGTGCCGATAGGTGGAGTGCATCAGGATGGCTCGACAGTTGGAGTGAAGTTGGATGGTAGGTTATGAAAGTTGTGTTTTGTAGAGTTTATGTCGAGTGTATAGATTTTAAGGCATAGGCGGGTTATAATGTTTATAGTCGGGATTGATGTATAGATGTATTTTAAAACTACTTGTGGAAGTTTTGTCTAAAAAAAAAAAATACAAGTCTTTGTTTCGTGGTTCTAATCGTGGAAGTATTCGTCGTCCATCTTTCTTTGAACTTGTGTTTTCTTTAGGTTGCTGGTGCAAACTGTCGACCGGTATATGTTGGTGTCGACCAAACTAAGCAAATGTCGACCGCGGGGGTTGACCTACGGGGGACAGGGAGAAAGAAAGTGTCGACTGGTGTCCATAGGTGTCAACTAGTTTGTGTAAAATGTGATGTGAGAGTGGACAGCGACTTGTGCGGCCAGAGAGAAATAAAGTGTCGACCGGTGCCTATAGGTGTCGACCGGTTATTGTATAATCAATGAAAGTGTCGACTGTGGGGTTCGACTGAGGTTGGTAGAGAGTATTAAGTTGTCGACTGCGGAAGGAAGGTGTCGACCGCTTTTGAGATGTGTGTAGGAGTGTTGACCATGCAGTTCTACCGGGGCAGGCAGAGGGTATTAAGGTGTCGACCGGCGTTGACAGGCGTCGACTGGTACCCTTGTCGAAATGTTTTGAAAAATGAAGGGTCATTTAAACCCATGTTTGGTTGCGTCTTGCGCTGCGACAAGTTTAAACAATTTCAAAAGTGCTATTTTAAGTCAAGCAGCAAAAGTTTTACATTTTCTACGAATTTTATTGAGGAGGTGAGTAAGTGGTGATAGCGAGAGTGAGCCGGAAACTGAGTGGGTTCTCGGAGTGTTACAAAAACTGCATTCTAGTGGTATTATTAACAGTAATACATTTGCCACCCACCTTACACCCAACATGTAAAGCTCGTCAAACGTCAATCTGATGACGTTAAAACAAGCACTTGGTGGGAGATAAGCTATTCATTTTATTTAGTCACTTTGTGTAATAACCCAGAAAAATTTCAGATTTCTAAAGCTAATTTCTGAAATTTTTAATTTAATCTCGGTTGGAGTTTCAAGAAATATCTTAACGAGTAAATTAAGTTATAAAACCCGTATTCTAGTTTTGTGATGGTTTTTTTAAATTTAAAGTCGGAAGGGCGCGAATTTAAAAAACTTCAAGCGATTAAAACACGTATAGGCATTTTGCTAATTTTATTAATTAAATAATAAAATAAATTATTTTATAAAATTAAAATTTATATAAAAAGAAACAACTGAACGGCTTCGCAAGGATTTTTTTTCCTATAAAAAAAGTTCTGTTTTTGGGGACTTTGACGAGGCTACTATTAATTGTTTTAAATTTTATTTTAGTGGGTTAAAATAGGCGGTTAGTGGAACGTATGGCCACTAGAATCGTTCGATTCCGATATCTGACGCAAAAGTTATGCGTGCGGGAAGTTTATGTCAGATTTTGGCCCAAGTCAAATTAGTGAGCGTTTTTCGTAGAATTGTGACGTGTGATAGTGGCATGGTTGTTTTTGATGCGTAAAGCAAAATTTGAGTGAGTTTTGGTTGAAGAGAAACAAAAATGTGAAATTTAATAAAAAGGGGCAGATTCGGTTTTGGATTTTTCCACCTAGCTGCGGTTCGTAAGGGGACGTTTAGCCACTTGAATCGTTCGATTCCGTTGACGGACGCAAAAGTTATGCGCGTCCGAAGTTGAGGCTAGTTTTCTGCGGAACCAAATTAGTGACTCGTTTTAGTTGGAATTTCATGAGGGTAGTTAAGGAATGTCATTTTAAATTATTTGGTGAGTTTTGAAGTAAAGATTGATGAGTGAATTGTTTACGTTTTAGGTTGATGCATTTTTGGTGAAGCTATGTGTCTAGCGAACTCAGGACACCAGGTAAGTAGTGCATACATGTGTTTTGCCCAAGTGGGCCTACACCGTAGAAGTTTAGGATTTTATGTTGTTGATTGTGGTGTGCGTGCGTATTGTTTGACATGCATCATTTTTTTAAAACGGGAACAAAATAGTTTTGAGCATATTTTGAGTAAGTGATGAGACGCGTGGCAGCGGTACCACGGATCTTGCTAGTGCGCGGCCGGTGCTTCACCAGTCGCAGATTTCGATTGAGGAGTGGGCCGGCTGGGCCATCACGTGGTGTGTATGTGTCGACAGTGAGGATGATGGATAGTGGTACTGCGGATCATGCTAGTGTACGGGCCGATGCTTCACCAGTCGTGGATTTCGCTCGAGGAATGGGCCGGCTGGGCTGTCGCAAAGTGTGTGTGTGTGGCAGAAGTGGCCCCGTTGCTGGGGAGGCTGGAACAGGGGCGACGTGTCAGGGTGTAGTGTGGCACGAGGTACACCTTCACGCTGATGTGGTTGCTGCGTGGTGATGCGTGTGTGTACTGGTGGGCCTCGTTGTTGGCGAGTCCGGGACGGTGGCAACGTGTCAGGGTGTAGGGTGGCGATGAGTTCCTCCTCACCCTGGTGCGGCTGCACTACGCTTCACAGATGTGACAACATGAGCGTGAGTGTAGAAACTGCATGTGATAGGATTGCATTGTCGGCTTTTACTTTCATATCGCATTACTTACTGAGCGTTAGACTTATGACGTGTGTTCTATGGTGTAGGTGCTGACGATATTGCTGGTGAGCCTCGAGAGCCTAATCCTGATGCATAGGACGGTTGGTGGCATGCGACCGAGCACCGAATGGCGGATTTTTTTAGGGCGACCTGACCCGTGGGGATGGTAGGTGGTGGCTGTCTTTTGCGAGTATTTTCTTTTGCTGTGTTGATGTACAGTTGATGAGATGAGTTATAGAGGCGTCGGTTGTAGAGGTGTTTATGTAGTGCGTGTGATTTTGGCGACGTACGCATATACTTTACATGTAGGAGCTTGGAAATGCTCTGTATTATGGATTTCTGTTCATTTGAAGTTGATGGACTTGCTGTCTTTAAATTTCGATTTGGTATGGAATTTTCTCTAGATGATTGATGAATAGATATTCCTAGTTTTCTGGTGAACTATGTGCAGGGTTTTAAATTTGGGATAGCCAGTTTTTAGCCGTTACTCTGCCAAAATTTCGGGAGAGTGGTTGGGAGTCAAGAGGATATGGGATAGGTCGGGATGTGTACAGTGAGCGTTAGAAAAGTGGGGAGGGGAGCGGAAGTGCGGTGTGGTCGCAGGTGCGAGGGGCACGCGGCCCTGCAGGTGCTCACGGGTCGTGCAGTGTAGGGTGAGGGCGGGCGTGCGGACGTGTGGTACAGAGACAAGGTGCGTGGGGCACGCGGCGTTGCTGGCCTGCGCGTGACGTGGTGATGTTGAGTTGGCACGCGCATCACCGTGAGGGTGCGCGGGGGGCATCAAAGTGGGGTACGTGGGTGCGCGGCACAAGATTTGTGTAGTTCGAGGGGTGCATTGGAAATCTTTTCTATGATTTTGAGCCTTATGGTTTATTTTAAAACTATTTCAAATTGTTTTCTTTTCCGCTGCGTAATTTTTAATTTTACCTTTTATAAATAAATAAATAAATAAATAATTAAATATATATGTATATATAAAGGAAGAAGAGAGAAAAGAAATTAAAATAAAATAAGAAGAAGAGAAATAATAAAAATTATAAAGAAAAGAAGCGATTGATCGCCGCGGCATTAACCCTTTAGCAAACTTCTTCAGTTAAGTGAAGCCACTTCAGCGATGCACTCCAACCCACATTTTTCCGTCTTACCGGAGTGATGTTGTCGACCATATAACTCACCACGGGAGGATGCAGATGACAATGAGCCCAGCATATCATGAAGTATGCTACTTTACCTTTGTCATTCAATTTTCTTTTTTACATTGATGACAATGTTTATTTTAAGTTTGGGTATATATATATATATTTATTTATACATATATAAAGAAAGAAGAGAGAAAAGAAATTAAAATAAAATAAGAGAAAGAGAAATAATAAAAATAAGAAGGAAAAGAAGCGATTGATCACCGCGGCATTAACCCTTCAGTGAACTTCTTCAGTTAAGTGAAGCTCTTTCAGCGATGCACTCCAACCCACATTTTACCGTCTTCCCGGAGTGATGTTGTCGACCATATGACTCACCACGGGAGGATGCATATGACAATGAGCCCAGCATATCATGAGGTATGCTACTTTACCTTTGTCATTCAATTTTTTTTTTACATTGACGACAATGTTTATTTTACGTTTCGGGTGTGATTTTATTTTAACCAGTTTTATATCTTTGCTTTGCTGTGCTTTGTGATGCTTTACAATCTAAAATCTTTGTTGAGGTGTCTCTTACTGAAATTTTGATTAAATTTATGCTTTGTAACACCTGAAAATTTCGTTTGAATTAATTATAGATTTTTGTATTTATAGTCAATGGAGTTTAGGTCCGAATTGATAACGGAAAATTACTATCCTTAAGTAAAAGATTATTTTGAAGCTAATGATGGAGAGAGAAATTTAAGAATCCAACCGAAATCAGATGGAATCACAGAATTATGAAACGGTTAAAGGTGTAGGGCAGTTTGATAACTAGGAAAAATATATAAAAAATATATATAATAAAATAGAGGGGAGGAACGGAATCCTCCCCCCATTCAGCTCTTTCACCCCTCCCCAGCGCAAGAAGAACCTTCCTCCTCTCGACATTCTTCCGATCAGCCATTTTCCTTCGAAAATCTTCAAATCTTTGGTAAGTTTCGGTTAGTTTTAGTAGATGGAGTGTTTATATTTGAGTTGGTAAAGGTAATAGGTAGTTTTGGTTATAACCTAGGAGGAAGATTCGGGAATTTGGAGTTAGAGTTAATTGTTATCCGTGTATCACTGTTAAACTGGGAGTATGGATAGATTATAAGTTTTTATGAAGGATATTGAGCTTTAGGATAACCGAAACATGGGTTGACGTGACGGTTCTGCTCGGTCGAATTTGGTCAATTTGTGGAGGTCAGATTAGGAAGTAAACTGGACCATTGGGAATTAGACGTCCTAAGAAAACTGTGGCATTTTGAATCGTCTGAATAGGACGAGTATTGGATAAGTTAGGCAATTCCGAAATTGGTCGGAATTTGTGTAGAATGTTGGGAGTTTAGTTAGAGGGGTTGATAGAGGTTGTTTTCTTAGAAATTGTGGATTTCATGGACCGTAAAGCTAATAGTTATGTAATTTATATGTTTTCAAGTAGACAAGCAAAATACGAGGTTCATATACGAGTGCTAAGGACGCCAGGTAAGTAATGTAGTAGGAGTTTTTCCCTCGGGCCTACATCACAGTACAGTAGGTTGCATTGCACGTTTATTTTATGTTATGCTTTATTGATTGTGAATCATGGTTTTAATTCACGAGACAAAACAAAAATGAATTTCCATGTTTTTTTACAAAGTGAAAGAGTAGGATGTGATGAGACGAACGAAATGAGAAGCTACGTAAGAAGATAATAAAGGTGAGGTTGAGTGGTCTTGTCTAGTGAGGTGGACAGCGAGGTGTATCACTCTTCCTTCGATTTACGTGGTGACCTTGTCCGGTGAGGTGGACCGCGAGGTGTGTCACTTTAACTAGATCGAGGTTGACCTTGTTCAGTGAGGTGGACCGCGAGGTGTGTCACCTCGATATAGCGCGTAAAGAGGAACTCAGTAGTAAGAAGATAAAGAAGATGTAAGGAAGAGACGAAAATAAAAGTAGAGACGAAATTGTAGAAACTGCATGTGTAGGAAATATTTGTTTTTTTGTATATATGTATGCATTACTTACTCAGCATTAAGCTAATAGTTGAGTTCTGTGATGTAGGTGATGACGCAGCAGCTAGTGAGTATCCCGAGCATGCCTACGACTAGGAGGCAGTTGTAGGAGCACGCTCGTGGGACGACTGGGCCGACTGTTAAGGCGTTTTGACTATGGCGAGTGTAAGTATGGGTGGTTAGATATTTTGAGTAGTACTCGGTTATTTTGGTGTAAAAGAGAGATTTGAATTTGGGTTGAATATTTTGGTGTGCGTAACAGGT
>CM039531.1:781133-799973 GCA_022433055.1 Begonia peltatifolia | reverse complement strand
GCAATCTCTATTGAAATGGCCCACCTCGTTACAATTGAAACACCGAGTAACACTGGGCTTCGGGCAATCTCTAGCTAGGTGTCTAGCTTCATTACAATTATAGCACTTTCCCGAGTTCAATCTGTATTCGCTAGGGTGGTACTTCAAACACTTAGGGCACTGGGGTATTGCATTGTCCCTTGAGGCCTTTAGCTACTTCCCTGGCTGCTCGAACTCCACTGGGCCTCTTGGTGCCTTTTTGTTGTTGCTGTTGAGGGAGACCTCTACTTTGCTACGTGGTGATCTCCTTGAAAAATCTTCTGGAAGCTTCTCTCTACTTAACATACTTCGTTTTGGCTTCCTCCACTTTTAGTGCTTTAGGCACGAACTTTGAATATGACACTTCTTGAGTTCTAGCTATCTTTACTCCATTTTATATCTTTAGTTTTAATCCCTGTACAAACTGAAACACTTTGTCCTTGTTCCTGCTTATCAAATTACTAGCAAATCGGGACAAAGATTTGAACTGCCGGGTGTACTCAGTCACTGATCTAATCTGCTTCAACTGTAGGAACTCCATTCTGTTTGTTGGTCACACTTTACTGTTGAAATATTTATCATAAAATGCATCCTTGAACTTTTTCCACGTCACATGCTGAATATCAGCGGTGGCCTCCATAGCCTCCCATCAAAATCGGGTATCTTTCATTTGATGAAACGTGGCCAGTGAAACCTTATCTTCTTCTTCAACTTTTGCATACTTGAACGTACTTTCAATTGTACGGACCCATTCCTCTGCAGCGATTGGATCAGATGTCTAACCTTCAAATGTCGGGGGTTACAACCTCCAAATCTGTCACTCGACTGGTCATGGCTAGAGCCTGCACTTCCTTAAACCTATCGATTCAATAAAATTCCTAGCTACTGAGACTACTAGTTCACCAATTCGGTCAATTGTCTGATCATCTTTGAATCATCTTTATTCCCAAATCAGGGGTCTCTATTGGTGTTCTCGAGCGTCCTGGTCGTCTAGACATCTTGACTAACGTCTTAGACAAAAGTTAATCACTCTCATAAACATCTAATAACTAAAGCTAAACTTTAATACTTATAGTTGTCGAAGCATGTCATGCGGCGATTGGGGCTGTTACGTAATCATTTCAACGATTTGACCAATTAGCTTTGATACCAAGCTCTATCGCACCCCCAAAACCAACCGGTTATCGGTTTGCTCTCTACTCTGATACCAACACTATAACGACCCGAAAACCCACCGGCTTCCGGTTCGCTAACCACATTCTTACTTGCAATGTTCGACAAGATTAGTGAAAATTTTAAAACATTGTTTACCCAACTTAAAATGTCATTTTTGAATACGTTTAAAACGTCGCACCAGAAGACCCTTACTAAAATCGATTCAAATAAAATTTCAAGTTTTTAAACATAAAAAAAATGAAATTCGGTCGACACTTGACCCATTCTGCACACAGGTGTTGATCGAAAGTGGGAGGAGTCGACCACGAGGGTCGACCTACGGAGATAGAACCATATCAGGTGTCGACCTGTGTGCGGAGGTGTCGACCGGTTAGTGTAAAAACAGTTATAGTGTCGACCGCAAGGTTCAAATGATGCAAAAAGAGAGGATTAGGGTGTCGACCAGTTAGTGAAGTGAACGTAGGGTGTCGACAAACATGCATACAACCTAACAAACTATGATGTAAGCCCAAAGGCAAAAATTCCTACGTACACTACATACCTGGCGTCCTTAGCAACTCGCTCGAAATCGTACGCTAACTGGAAACTGGAGAACCTATAAAATCACACATTCATTAATTTTACTTCATCCAACTCATTAAATTATAACATGGAAATCATAATCTCATAGTAAACCGAAACTTCCAACTAAACCTGAAATCTCACAAAATTTTCTCATCCAATACTCATCCGTTTTTGATGATTGAAAGTGCTACAAATTTCTTAGGATGTCTAGTTTCTAACGGTATAATCAATTTCCTAACTTTTGGCCAAACATGCCCTGCTTTGTAACCTAAGTTTTTCGGTTGTTAAGACGCTCAATTCTTTCTATAAAAACCTATAATATAATCTTTCTTCAAGCTTAAATACCCAATAACAATTAAAAATGACTAAAATCTCAAAATTTCGCATCTCCCATATAGGGTTTACCAAACTATCTGATAAATCCCTCTAACTTCACTTTTAACGTTCCAAATTTTTAAAAGACCAACTATCTAATAAAAACTTACCTTAAATTTGAAGAAACAGAGAGAGATCGTCGCTGGAAAGCAAATCGCCTAAATGAGGAGGGGAGGTTTTCTGCGCGGGAGGGTAAGAACAATGCGGGGGATGGGGGGGCGCCGGGCTGATGGTTTATGCGTGGGAAGGTAAGAACAACCGGGGGGGAGAGTTCTCGTTTTCCTCTCCCCTTCTCTTCTTTTTTTTTTTTAATAATAATAATAATAATAATAACCTAATTACCTTATCACCCTTACCCTTTAATCTCCTAATCAAATGGATATTCAGTCCGTTTTTTGCTCTCAATTTTGACTAAAATACCCCCGTTTACCAATACGAATTGTCAAAAATTATTTTAATAGAAAATTCTGGGTGTTACAGTGAGGCTGTACTATCTCCCCACACTATCATTTGACACGTCGCCACCGTCTCGGTACTCTAGCAATGAGGCCCACGAGCTGCACACCCGCGTTATCCCACAACAACCATCCCAGGGTCAGGCTGGACTCACTCGCCACACCACCCCCTGACACGTCGCCACCGTCTCGGTTCTTCCAGCAACAAGGCCAATGCTGCTCACCCCCACACATGCCTCAGCAGCCATCCTAGGGTGAGGCATGTACTTACTCACAACACCACCCCCTGATAGGTTGCCACCTTACCAGTTCTTCCAGCAACGGAGCCAAAGCTGCCCACACACATTATCATCACCGCCACATGTCACACTCCTCTGTATCTTAAAACATGCTCAAATTCATTTTCGTACTGTTTTCAAAACATGATTCATGACCAAAACAGTAAGCACGCACATCACAAACACACAACAACTTCTAAAGTCCTGTAGCGCAGGCTCACAAGGGCAAGACACATGCAGACACTACTTACCTGGCATCATAAGTTCCTATGGTGCTCCTTCACCATAACCTGCTAAACCTACAATAGAAAGCCGTTTTCCATCAAAACTCATCCCAATACTTTACCCACGCACTAAAATCACCATACTAACACCATACACCACGAATTAGTCAAAATCACTCACTAACTCGACTTGGCCCAAAAATCAACATAAACATCCAACGCGCATAATTTTTGCATCGGTTAACAATATCAAACAATTCCAATGAATAAACGCTCCACTAATAACCTAGTTTAACATACCAAATGAGAATTGAAAGCAATTAGTCGTAGTTAAGTCGAAACCCCCAAAAACAGAATCTGCTCTTCATCCAAAAATTCCATATTTTTGGTTCTTCAACAAAACTTACTCAATTCGTCACCAATCTATCATATTCTAACCTATTAAACATAATTTAATAACAATTTAAAGTTTGCAATTCAGAAAACCTGAATTCACAGCACACTCCCTCACGGTTTTCTTCCAAATCACGGGCATTCATTGCCCCTTGCTTAACTACCATGATTTTGCCTCTAACCCACACCAATCTCCTCACAGAATCGACCGAAAACCATGAGCAAATAAGTTTCACACTCGACCATCAAAACAGAGAGGAAATAGGGGAAAAACTCACCTAATCTCTATTGGGTTTGGTGCAAAAAAGCTGAATCACAAGCTGGCTTCTGCTCGACAGAGCCGTGGAACACGCCAGCGTCTTTCTCCTTCTTCCTCTCGTCGGTCGTCGGGAGAATGTGCTCAGGCTCTCTCTTCAGGAGCCCGAGCTGCTGAAACTCAATGGCTTCTTCATGAAGCTATTCGATTTTTAATCAATTTTTTTAAATTTAGTTAACTAAATAAATAAATCGCCCTCACGTGTTTGAACCTCCGTATTTCTGTTAAGTTCCCATCCTTTTGCTTATTTAAACTCAAAAATTCTCTACCAAAATAAATCCTAAATTTTCTTAAATTAATAAGCCCGTTAAAATCTCCAACGAAATTCTCACTGGACTTTAAATTAATTCAGAAAAATTTTGGGTTATTACATCCTTTCCACCTTATAAGATTTTTGTCCCCAAAATGTTTGTACTGTAGAACTTAGGATATTGCCACTTCATGTCCTGCCGTCGCTCCCAGGTGGTCTCTTCCACACCATGATTGCGCCACAACACCTTGACAAGTGGAATTTCCTTGTTGTGCAGCACCTTCAAAGCAGACTCCAGAATCCTCACTGGCTTCTCCTCGTAAGTTAGCATTGGCTAGATCTCTATCTCCTCCCGTGCTATTACCTGAGAAGGGTCACACATGTACTTCCTCTGTAATATCCCATAAATTTTTTGTAATTATTTTAATGTCTCGCGATAATTTGGTGAGAGATTTTAACAGACTTATTAATTATGCAAGATTTAAGATTTATTTTGGGAGAGAATTCTTGAGCTTAAATAAGCGAAAGGATGCAAATTTAGTTGAAATGCGAGGATTTAAACGCGTGAGGGTGATTTAGTAATTTAGTTAACTAAATAATTAAAAAAAATGTAAAAATCGAATTGCTTCACAAAGAAGCCATTCAATTTTCAATTGCTCGAGCTTCAAGAGAGAGAGAGAGAGAGTGTTCTGCCAACGACCGCGAGAGCGAGAGAGAGAGAGCCTCTTTCTAGCTCTGTCGCCGGCGACCGAGCACTCTACTTGTCTTTTTCTTCTTCTTCTTTCGTCCCACTACAGAACGATGCCCCTTGGTAAGCCCCTCCCCCTCTGCTGTCCTTATCCATTTTAGCAACCGAGTGGAGGGTTATTTGAGTTTCGAATTATGAGATTTCAGGCTAGTAATTGAAATGTCTAGAAGGTAGAATTGACGATAATTAGACTGTGGGCAGTGAGGGTGTGGATTTGGAAGAAAGAACCGAGAGGAGTTGTGCAATGTGTGTTTCGGTCATGAGCAAGATTGTACAATTTTGATTAGATTATGTTTGAATAAATGAAATGTGACTGATTGGGTGAAAAAATTGGTTAAATTTAATTGAAATCAAAATTTAGGACATTTTAGTGTGGAACCTAGTTCTGTTTTTAGGAGTTTTGACTTCGCTATGGTTAATTGTTTCAAATTCTCTTTTGGTATGTTAAACTGGGTTATTAGTGGAGCGTTTACCCATTGGAATCGTATTATTCTGTTAACCGATGCAAAATTCATGCGTGTTCAAAGTTTATGTCAATTTTTGGGCCAAGTCGAGTTGGTGAGCTATTTTGGTTAGTCTGTGGTGCATTGTATCAGTGACCCTAGTTTTAATGACTAATATGAGTTTTGGGATAAATTTTAATGAACGATGTTTTTGTTTTAGGTTGAGCCTAATTGTTTGTAAAATTGAACACCCTGGAAAACTAAGAACGGCAGGTAAGTAGTGTCTGCATGTGCCTTACCCTTGTAGGCCTACACTACAGGACTTTAGGAGTGGTTGTATGTTTGTTATGTGTGTGCTTACGGTTTTGGTCATGCATCATGTTTTGAAAACAGTACGAAAGTGAATTTGAGCATGTTTTCAGATATAGATGAGTGTGATATGTGGCAGTGAGGAAGATCAGTATGTGTGCAGCTTTGGCCTCGTTGCTGGAGGAACCGGGACAGTGACGACGTGTCAGGGGGGTGTGTGGTGAGTAAGTCCATGACTCACCTGGGATGGCTGCTGCGGTGTGTGTGAGTGTGAGCAGCTTCGGCCCCATTGCTGGAGGAACCAGGATGATGGTGATGTGTTAGGGGGTGGTGTGGCGAGTGAGTCCAGCCTCACCCTAGGATGGTTGCTGTGAAGTGGCGCGGGTGTGCAGCTCGTGGGCCTCGTTGCTGGAGGAATCGGGACGGTGGCGATGTATCAGGGGGTGGTGTGGTGAGAGAGTCTATCATCACCCTGGTGCAACTATATAACGGGGCACAGGTTACAACAACATGAGTGAGACTGTAGAGACTGCATGTGATAGGATTGCATTGTCGGTTTCCTTTCCATGTTGCACTACTTGCTAAGCGTTAGACTTACGTTTTGTGTTCTGTGGTGTAAGTGCAGAGTTTATTGTCGGACGAGTTCCGAGAGCCCAGTACATGACTGTTGTGTTTGAGGGCGACTCGACCCGTGGAGACGGTAGGTGGTAGTGAGGGTTTATTTTGATGGTCATTGCTTTTGGGATTTTGAGTTTTGAGGGGCGTTTCGAGCGATTGTGTAGTGTGTGTGTGTATATATATATTATATTTATTAGCATTGTATTGCTATATACTGTGAATTTTCTTCATTGTTAGTCGTTGGATTCATTTTTCTTAAATTCTTATTTCCTTTGGTGATTTCTAGATTGTTTTGTTTAGATGGATTAGGGGAGTGGTTTGGTAAATTGTATGCAGGTTTAGTTCGTTTTTGGGATAGCCATTTTTAGGCATTACTGTGCTGAAATTTCAGGAGAGAATGTTGTAATGTTGGAGGTGGCGTGCACGATGTCGTGTAGGGCCGAGTGGTCAGGCGCGGGCGCAGGGCACGCGGTGCTGGCTCAAGGCATGTGCTGAAGAGCGCGTGTGGGACATGCGGCGCTGGGTGAGGGCATGCGCGTAATGCGTAGCGCCAGTGCAGGATGGACGCACGGACAGGCGGCGCAGAGTTAGGCCATGCGCGTAGAGCCCGGGGCGCACGGCGCTGCGAGCGCATGCCGCACAGGGCACATGTCGAGCACTCCCAGTTCTTTTTTTTTAAGTTTACCGTTTCAAACTCTTTTATGTCATTTTTTTTAAAACCCAATGGTACGTAAATGTTTTCCACTACTTATTTATATCGGGCTTTTATACGTTTTCTTTTGAAACGCATTCTTTTTGGGTGTGAATTACTTTCGAGGCGAGTTGAAAATTTTTATACTTACAAATGTTCCTTTGTATATGATTAAATGATAAGAGTATCCTTAGGTTGCATAGAGAGAGAGAGAGAGAGGATCACGTCCTTATGGGTCCATAGCGGCCGCGGGGCGCTACAGTTATAATGTCAGAGCGAACCGAAAACCAAAGGGGGTTTTCAAGGTGTCGCTGTCGGGGTGTCACATCCTCAACATAGAGACATGGAAGACATCGTGTATAATGTCCATCGATTAGGGCAAGTAAAGCTTGTAGACGGCTCTCCCAATCCTACTAACAATCGGAAATGGTCCCACGTATCGAGAGCTGAGCTTCCCTTTCTTCCCAAATCTAACCACTCTCTTAAACGGAGAGATCTTCAAAAATACCTCATCGCCCTCGTTGAGCTCCAACTCTCGCCGCCTTTGATCTGCATAGCTCTTCTACCGACTCTGAGCTGCCTCAATTCTCTTCCTTATAATAGCAATCGTGTCGACAATCTGTTGCAATATCTCTAGGCCTATAAGTCTCGCCTCTCTAATCTCATTCCAATACAACGGCGACCTACACTTCCTTCGATATAAAGCCTTGTACGGTGCCATATTAATGGTGGACTGATAGCTGTTATTATACGAAAATTCCACCAAAGGTAAGAACCCGCTTCAAGCTGCCTAAAACTCCAATATGGAGGCTATAAGCATATTCTCCAATATCTGTATAGTCTGCTCCGATTGCCATCAGTCTCAGGATGAAAAGCTTTGCTGAAGTCCCATCTAGTACCCATAGCCCTATGCAAACTCTTCCAGAACTTTGATGCAAACTTAGGGTCTCGATCTGACACAATCGACACCAAAATCCCAAGCAGCCTGACTATCTCCTAAATATACATCTAGGCGAACTAATCTATAGAATAAGTCATCCTCAAAGGCAAAAAGTGATACAACTTCATCAACCTGTCAACTATCACCCAGATCACATCATGGCTCTTAGTGGTCTTCGGCAAACCAACCACAAAATTCATAGTAATACGCTCCCATTTCGACTCCGATATTGGCAGTGGCTGAATCGTACCTGACGATCTCTGATGCTCCGCCTTTACCAATTGGCACACCACGCAGGTCTCAACAAACTTGGCTACCTCGCGCTTCATATTAGACCACCAATAGTGTTGCTTCAAGTCCTTATACATCTTAGTGCTTTCGGGATGCACAAAGAAAGAAGACGAGTGGGCTTCTAACAGTATCTCCTTCCTTAGCTCCTCATCTTTTGGGACCTACCACCAATCCCGAAACTTCAGAATCCCATCATTTGAATAACTCAGTTCACTACTAGCATTTGCCTCCATACCCGCTTTCCGCTCATTACACTCAGAGTCAGTCTCCTAAGCCTGCTTAATTCTATCTAGGATGGTCGGCCTCAAAGACATAGCCGAGAGTGTAGTCGCTAAATCAGAAACTACCTCTTCACCAAATTTCTGCAAACTCGGTACTTAGCTCGGGCGGCGCTGCTGAAATTATAGCAGAAGGTGAAGCTGTCACTCGACTTAGGGCATCTTTTACCACATTTGCCTTCCCTGGATGATACTTGATTTTCAGGTCGTAATCCTTAAACAGCTCGAGCCACCTCCTCTGTCTTAAATTTAGCTCTTTTTCTGTAAAAATATACTTCAAACTCTGATGGTCTGAGAATATCTCACATTGCTGCCAATACAAATAATGCCTCCAAATCTTAAGTAATAAGACTACTGCCGCAAACTCCAAGTCATAGGTTGGGTAATTCTGCTTGTAGGGCTTCAATTGCTTGAAAGCATAGGCAATCACCCTCCCACTCTGCATCAACACGCAACCCAAGCCTATCATTGAGGCGTCACAATATATACTGAACTTCTCACCTTCTACTGGCAAAGTCAATAAAGTAGCTGCAGTCAACTTTTGCTTCAGTGTCAGGAAGCTGCCTTCATACTCATCAGACCAACTGTACTTCACATTCTTCCTGGTCAATCGAGTCGAAAGAGCAGAAATCTTGGAGAACCCCCTAATGACTCTCCGATAGTATCTTGCCAACTCTAAAAAACAGAGTACCTTGTTGCACTGGTCGGTTGCAGCCACTCCTTCACAGGCTGAAGTTTCATTGGATCAGCTGAAATGCCCTTAGAAGAAATAACATGCCCCAGGAAGTTGATCCTATCTAGCCAAAACTCGTACTTAGAGAACTTAGCATAAAGCTGGTGCTGACTCAAAGTGGTCAACACAATACTCAAGTGCTCTCTATGCTCTTCCTCATTCCGTGAGTAAATCAGAATGTCATCAATGAATACAATTATGAATTTGTCCAGATACTCCCTGAACACTCGATTCATTAAGTTCATGAAAGCGGCTGGGGCGATGGTTAGACCAAAAGACATCACCAAAGACTCATAGTGTCCGTACCTCGCTCGGAAAGCTGTCTTCAGGATATCTTCTTCCCTTACCTTCAACTGATAATAGCCGGACCTCAGATCAATCTTAGAAAACACCTGTGCACCTTGAAGCTGATCAAACAAGTCATATATTCATGGCAACGGATATTTGTTCTTCATAGTCAATTTATTCAGCTCCCCATAAACAATGGACATACGTAGTGATCCATCCTTCTTACTGACAAAAAGCACTGGCGCACCCCACGGTGAAAAACTAGGGCGTATAAAGCTTTTATTTGTAAACTCCTTTAACTGCGCCTTCAAGTCCTTCAGCTCGGTAGGTGCCAATCTGTATGGGTTCTTGCATACTTGCTCAGCACTAAGGTACATGTCAATAATGAACTCAATCTCCCTGTCAATGGGTAGACCTGACAAATTCTCTAGAAATACCACCAGAAAATCCTATACAATGGGAATATCTTGAAGCTAAACCCTGCCTTGAAACTGCACGTCCACGACACTAGCCTAGAAGTCCATACATCCACCTTGCAATAACTGCTGGGCTCTCATGGAAGATACAGCTGAAATCCTGCTCAAACCTTTCCCTGTCTTGAAAGAGTAGCTCTCCCCACTCGGAAGTCGAAAGTGGATTTCTCTGGTCTTGCAATCTGTTATGGCAAAATGTCTTAACAACCAATCCATTCCCAAAATAACCCCTTCATGTGGAGTATGATCATATCAACATACAACCGCTTTTCGCGCACGGTCACAATGTCACCTCGCACCGCCTGATCAGAATACAGACGCTCCCTCGAAGGCAACAACACATCATAAAATTGCCTGGAAAAGTTGAGGACTAGATTTTCCTTGACCACGAAGGCAATAGACACAAACGAATGCATTACACCCGTATCGACAAGAGTATAAGCCGCCATGCCTGAAATGAAAATACTACCTGAGACCACAGATGGCTAGGAAGTGTCGTCGGACTCAATGAGAGCAAAGACTCTCGGTGCTACCCTCGCTAGAGCCTTGCTAAAATTCGGGCAACTCGTAGAAAAATTCCCCAATTCATTATAGTTGAAGCATCGATTTTGTCGTGAATTCTTGCAATCCTTGGCAATGTGGCCTGTCTCACCACAATTGTAGCATTGCCCCGTGCCTATCTTGCACTCGTCAGGGTGATTCCTCTAGCTGCTCTCCTAATTGCTCGAGCTATCACTAGCCCTCTTTAGGCCCTTCTGCTGCAATGATCCTCCCCCACTCTGCTGAGGCAGTAACTCCCTGAAAAATCTCATGGGCTGCTCCTTAGGCGGCTCTCCTTAGCTTGGAAGCTTCATCCTAGCTTCCTCGATGTCCAAGCCCTTTGCCACCACATCCTCATAGGGTAGCCCTCGCGTCCCTGCTATCTGCATGCCTATATACACATCTGGCTTCAATCCCTACACAAACTGGTGTATATTGTGCTCATTCAGGCTCACCAAGTGCCCGACAAACCGAATAACGTCTCAAACTGCCTCACATACTCAGCCACCGTACCCGTCTGTCTCAACTGAGCAAACTCCATCATCTTCCAAGTCCTGACCACATGGTTAAAGAACTTACCAAAGAATGCTGTTTTAAACTCCTCCCACATCATAGTCTTCACATCTCTCGTGGCCTTCACTGTATCCTACCAAAATCGGGCATCTTTGGCTAGGTGAAATGTCGCACTAGATACTCTGTCTTGATCGTCTACCTTGGAATAGTCCATCATGTTCTCCATGCTCCAAACACACTCCTCAGCACTGATAGGATTTGGAAATTGTCCATGAAATGCCAGTGGTGTAACGCCCAAAATTTTCATCAAATGATTTTAGGATTTTCGGAGAGGTAAAAGGCGGAGTTTTAGTCGGAATTAAGGGGGAAAAATTTAGCTAGCTAGGTAGAAGATTATTTTGAGGCTAATGGACAAGATGGATTTATAAGAATCAAACCGAAAATGGACCCAATAACAATTTGATTAAACGGTTAAAGGTTGAGAACAGTTTACTAATTTTGCATTATTATTATTATTATATAAAAAAAAAAGAGAACACCATCAGTGTTCTCCCTCTCCACAGCGTGACCTATTTCCTTGTTTCTCCTTCTCTCTCGCGAGAGATTCAGCGACTCTCTTTCAGCGACGTTCAACCGATTCCATCTTCGTTTCTTTGGATTACGGTAAGTTTTAGTCAGTTTTGACTACATAGTTAGTGTGTTAGTTGTTTTTAGCGACAAAAACAAAATTAGTGAGGGTATCGAGTGATTTGGTGAAAACCTAGTAGGGAGATACTGGAAATTGAATGTAGAGTCAATTTTTATCCGCATGTTGGTAATTAAGATAGAAGTAGGAGTAGATTACAGAGTTTTATGAGAAGGATTGAGTGGCTGGATAGCCGAGTGCTCGAATTTTGGAGCCGTTTCTGCTCGGCCATGTTGGGCCAAGTTGTGGATGTCCAATTAGAAAGTGGACGGGACCATTGGAAACTAGACGTCCTGTGGAGTTTGTAGCAATTTGGATCATCTAATTCGGATGAGTATTGGAGAAGTGGTGAATTTTTGAAGTTGGTAAGAAATTGAATGGGATTTCGGGTTTAGTGGAAAGTTTTAGTTTTGGTATGAGTTATGACTTTCAAGCTAGGAATTTATGAATTGAATGAGTTAGAATTGATGGATGTGTGATTTTATAGGTATTCCCAGTTAGCTTACGAAGTTACGAAGTGCGAGGAATTTCAAGGATGCCATGTAAGTGATGGACTCTTTGTGATTTACCTTCGGGCCTACACAGTGGAATGGTAGGATTGTTTGTTTGTTTTGATTGTTGTTTTATTGTTTGGTCAGTTGGTTGTGCATATGTGTTGACATGCATCATGGTTTTAAACTACGAAAGAACGCGTTTTGAGCATGTTTTGAACTGTGCAGATGAAATGTAATCAGATAAGAAAAGATGCCACGCATGGGGAACGCCTCGTTGTTAACGTGCTAGTGGGAAAGCACTAGGGGGTTCCCATGGATGAAAGTATGTAAGATGACACGGTTTGTGAACGCCTCGTCGTTAACGTGCTATTGAAAAAGCACTAGAGGGTTCTATGATCGATGTTCGGAGGAGATTATGTATGGCCGTCCCATGTGTGAACATGATGTGTGCCTCTAATCTAGTTCCGTGGGTTATGGTTTGGCCGTCCTGAGTGTGATAGGATGAGTGCATACTTGACGCACATGTGAAAGTGGAAGATGATAACAATGAAAACAAAATCGAGCATAGAAACTGCATGTGTTAAGGGTTGAGTTGTGCATTTATTTTTAGTTCATATGCCATACTTGCTAAGCATTAGGCTTACGTTTTGTGTTCCGTGGTGTAGGTACAAAGATTTCTGCAAGTGAGATATGAGAACCCAATTAGGATGAGTAGGCAGTTGGCGGCGTGGTACCGTGTACCGGCAGGTGGAGTTCATCAAGACGACCCGACCCGTGGAGCGAGGTTAGGTGGTGGGTCTTTTCGGTTGAATTTTGAGAGATATAAGTCAAGTGTATAGATTTTTGGAAATATAGGTTTGTGTGGAACGATTATAGTTGAGATTGGTGTTAGATTTTGTTTTTAAAATTTATTAAGGAGATTATGTCTTAAAAACATAGGTCTTTACTTCATGGTTTTAATTCGGGGAAGTTTTCGTGGCCGTTTTCTTTTGAACTACTGTTATTTTTATTTTTATACTGCTGGTCCAAAGTGTTTACCGAATTCCATAGGTGTCGACTTGTCAGTGTAAATTGGAAGGTGAGTATCGACCGTGGGATTTAACCTGCACGGGCAGAGAGAAATGAGGAGTCGACCGGCGACCGTGGGTGTCGACCGGTTAGTGTAAAATTAGTGAGAGTGTCGACCGTGGGTTCGACCTGCGTGGCCAGAGAAGATTAAGGTGTCGACCTGTGAAATCACGTGTCGATCGCTCTCTGAGATGAGTGTAGAAGTGTCGACTGGTGTTCTCAGTGTTGATCGACGAAAAGACCCGAGAGAAACATGATGTCGTCAGCGTTTGCCAATGTCGACCAATGAAAAACCCGAGACAACCCAAGTGTCGACCGGCGTTTGTAGGTTTCGACCGATCTCTTTATTTTTATCTTTTAAAAGGTGAAGTTTATTTAAACATAATTAATCAAGTTTTCCGCTACGATATTGTTTAAAATATTTTTTAAAAAATGTTGTTTTAAGTCGAGGAACAAAATTTTTATATTTTATGCGAATTCTGACGATACGAGCGAGTAAGTGGCAAACCAGGTCCACGGTGGACCGGGGCGCTACAAGTTGATATCAGAGCAGTAAGCGGACCGGAAATAGGTAGGTTATTGGGGTGCTATAGAGATTGTATCGGAGCCTTTACCCAACCGAAAGTGTGGCCGACGAGGATGTCAGGCCCCTAAGAGGAGGGTGAGATTGTGAAGGCGAGAGGGTCTGTCACAATTCTCACACTGCTTGGGAGAAAGGTAGAGGGTACGGTTAATAAGAAGAAAGAGGGTATGGTACGAGTGTCAGAGCCACAGGGTCGACATCGTTTGATGGATCTCATAATAGCACCAGCCGATGCATGGGAGTGCTCCACCAGCTGTAAGTATTTCTTAGAGCCCTCATAGTTTTATTTAGACTCACTAGATGTTGTGGTGTACAGGTTTAGCGTTATGGTTAGAGAGACATTTAGAGCTGTAGGCAATATGGATGATGCCGTTAGATATCTTACCGAGTTGGTCAACCGCAAGTCACAGCAGCTGGAGCAATTTATGAGTAGGGAGGACCAGGGCCAATGTAGTGTCCAGACTTCGACGGATCGTGGGCGGTGATAGGTTGCACAGGCTATGGCCTCTAGTGTTCGACAGATCATCTTCGGACCCACTCAGTACTGAGGAGTGGATTCGAAGTATGGAAGACATGTTGGACTATGCCAAAGTGGATGATCAAGACAGGGTTCCAAGTGCGGCATTTCACCTAGCCAAGGATGCCAAATTTTTGTGGGATACGGTGAAGGCCACGAGAGATGTGAAGGTCATGACCTGGGAAGAGTTTAAGGCGATATTCTTTGGTAAGTATTTCAGCCACTCGGTCAGGACCTAAAAAATGGTTGAGTTCGCCCAATTGAGACAGACGAGTACTGTGGCCTAGTATGTGAGCCAGTTTGAGGCCCTATCTCAGTTTGCCGGACATTTGGTGAGCCTAGATGAGAACAATGTACACAAGTTCGTGCAGTAATTAAAGCCAGACGTATACATGGGCATACGAGTAGCAGGAACGCGAGGGGTACCCTATGAGGATGTTATGGCCAAGGCATTGGACATCGAGTAAGCAGGAAAGAAGCTTCATAGCTATAGAGAACTGCTTAAATAGCGGCCCCGACAATTTTTCAGGGAGTTACTGCCTCAGCAGAGTGGGGAGGAATTGTCTCAACAGAAGCGCCTGAAGAGGGCAAACGATAGCTCGAGATGCCAAGGGAGCAATAAGCAGCCTCAAGGTTCAGAGCAGTTCTCTGTATGCCCTAAGTGCTAGAAGAATCATCCCGGTGAGGGCAGGATAGGCGCGGGGCGATGCTACAACTATGGTGAGGTGGGCCACATGTCCAGAGATTGTGAGAAGCCGCGACAGAACTGGTGCTTCAATTGCAATAAAGTGGGGCATTTTGCTAAGGATTGCCCAAACTTGAGCAAGGCTGCAGCGAGGTTAGCACCAAGGTTCTTTGCCCTCATTGAGCCAGATGATGCCGCCCAGCCATAAATGATTTCAGGTAATATTTTATTTCAGGCATAGCAGCTTACACCCTTGTCGATACGAGTGCCGCGCATTCGTTTGTGATTAATGCCTTAGGGGACAAGGCAAATATAGTGCCCAGCTCTTCTGGGCAGTTTTATAGTGCGTTGTTGCCGTCAGGGAGGCGCCTATGCTTGGATCATGCGATATAGGGTGATAGTGTGACAGTGGGAAGATTCCTTTTGACTTAAGAACGTGAGGGTTAGATTATGGGGTTATAGTTGATCCAACTTAGGTTGTGAGACGTAGGCGCAAGGCTCATATTAAAGGTGTCACCTAGGATAACCTTTACTATGGAACAGTAAGGATGAGTAGTAATTGAGGGACTCAGTTTATGAAATTTTGAGAACTTATGCCGTAGAGTTAAGTTGACAGAATTAACTCTGGAATTAAAGTTGTATATTTAAATTAGACAAGCGTAATCTGACGAAAGGAAGTAACTGACTTTGAGCAAGGAGTACCGAAATGTCAGGGATACGTGGGCATTGGGAAACCTCGATAAGAAGCTTGTACTCGAATGGTTAATGGAATAGTTAGACAGCTAAGGGAGAATATGCAACTGGATTTTTTAGCAAGGTATTAAGAGTATTAGGGTTGTTGTGAGTAATAAGAAAGCGCAATGCAAGGATGGATAGGACGAGCTACTAGCTTTCAGGTACGAGATATCTATTCTAGTCATTACAGATGCATAGCGAAGTTTATTGCAAATAAAGGATTTCATGTAAGCAATTGCCCACAAGACGTATGTTGTTAGAAGGGTTAAGTAGAGTATCGGTTGGATAGTTAGGAGTTTGAGTTAAACGGAGGCGCCATACATAGTTGAGGAAGTAGAGAATACTGGAGTATGGCATATGACGTTGTTTAGAAGTTGGAAGACTATATTTTAACTGCCATTCGGTTACGTAATACTTGGAGATGTAAACTATATTAGATAGTAGTTCAGGGCTTTAAGGGATCAATGAGAGATTAAGGAAAATTATGTATAGAGTTATACTTGGCGGCCGACTTAAATAGTAAAAGTGTCAGGTACTTGTTGTTGCTTGATGAAGGAGTATGAGAGTTTATTGAAAACATATTGAGATATTTAGATACGAGATAGAATGATCGTAAGTGAAGGAAGTTAGGGGACTGGAATTGAAATTCTATATGCTAGTGTGTCAGTTGGGAAAATGAAATATATGTGACTTTATCGGGAGATTTAAATTAGTTGCAACACGATCAAGAAATTTAAGAATGAGCTGTGAGTTCGAGTGCATAGATTCTAATACTCTTGGACAAAGGTGTACGTATTAAATGATAATTGTATGAGGCTCTAATTGAGGAGAATTCTAAAGAACTACGTCGATGAGACAGTGGACTACCGACAAGGATTTTGTAGGGATTTAATTTATCGATGGAAATTAAGAACTTAGAATTTTTTTGATTAAGATATTTAGTCGAAACAAATATTACTCGAGGAAATTTAGAGTAGTACTTTATCAATGGTGTTAAGTAAGAGTTGGAAATTAAGAATTTGGATGAAGTTTGTTGAGGGGTTATAGGGAAAAAGTCCAGTTAGGTGATTTCAGAAGTTGGGGTTATGGTAAATTAAATAGAGTCACCTATTGTGTTAGGCTTGTGTTAGGCTTGAGAACTTAAGAATTTGAAAAGATTTGGAGCAATAGTGTGGCTTGGTCTACAAATAAGTTTGCAAACAATAAGATTGATGGACGAATTATTGTATGGAAGTAAGAAGAACATTCATAAATGGTTGAGGTTAGAGTGAATAGTTTAGAATGGTTCGAGTATGAAGCTCTTAAGGATGGTCGGGATAACAGATTTAGGAGTTGAGTAAACTCTAGCCAAGGGAAACTTAGATATAGATTTAGAATGGAAGACTTTGAAGAGGTAGGTCATAGTTGGTTAGGTTAATGAGCGCAGTACGAAATTGAGTTTGAGATTGGATAGTGCTCAATACGGGGTCATGGATGCAGCTAGTTAAATTTGAGATAACAATCACGGTCATGGGACCCAGATTGGATTCATGGTTTTAGAATTATCGACACGGGAACATGAGATTAAGGTCTTGGTGGATGAGCCACTAAAGTTTTGGAATATAGATAGGAACCCGGAAGTAATTGGAAAGAATGAACTTGAGGATATGTAAGATGATCATAAGGTGATAATGAAGTTAAATGTGAGGACGTTAAAGAACTAAGAGTTCAAGGTAGACTTGACGTTGCTCGGAGAGAGAACCTAAATACAAGATGGTGGATTTTGTGGTGTCGATGTCAAGAAGTAATGTTACGCAAATTTTGAGCACAAACGTTTTTTAAGAAGGGTAGAATGTAATGCTCAAAAGTTCCGTCAAATGATTTTCAAATTTTTGGAGTTGTAAACGGCAAAGTTTTAGTCAGAATTAGAGGCGAAAAATTTAGCTGGATAGGTAGAAGATTAGTTTGGGGCTAATGGACAATATGGATTTATAAGAATCAAATCGGAATGGACCCAATGACGATTTGATTAAACGGTTAAAGGTTGAGGGTAGTTTAGTAATTAGGTATTATTATTATTGAAAACTAGACATCTTGTGGAATTTGTAGCACTTTGGATCGTCCAATTCGGATGAGTATTGCAGAAGTTGTGAATTTTCAAAGTTGGTAGGAAATTGAGTGGGATTTTGGGTTTAGTGGAGAGTTTTGGTTTTGGTATAAGTTATGACTTTCAAGCTAGTAATTTATGAATTGAACGAGTTAGAATTGATGGATGTGTGATTTTATAGGTATTCCCAGTTAGTTTACGAAGTTACGAAGTGCGAGGAATTTCAAAGACGCTAGGTAAGTGATGGACTGTTTGTGATTTGCATTCGGGCCTACACAATGGAATGGTAGGATTGTTTGTTTATTTTGATTGTTGTTTTATTGTTTGGTCAGTTGGTTGTGCATATGTGTTGACATGCATCATGGTTTTGAACTAAGAAATAACCAGTTTTGAGCATGTTTTGAATTATGCATATGAAATATAATCAGATAAGAAAGGATGCCACGCATGGGCAACGCCTCGTCGTTAACGTGCTAGTGGGAAAGTAGGGAAAGCACTAGGAGATTCCTATGGATGAAAGTACGTAAGACGACACAGTTTGTAAACGCCTCGTCATTAACGTGCAAGTGAGAAAGCACTAGAGGGTTATGTGATCGATGTTGGGAGGAGATTATGTATGGCCATCCCGTGTGTGAACATGATGTGTGCCTCTAATCTCGCTCCGCAAGTCATGGTTTGGCCGTTTTGAGTGTGATAGGATGGGTGCCTACTTGACGCACACGTGAAAATGGAAGATGATAACAATGAAAATGAAACGAAAATGAAACAGGGCATAGAAACTGCATGTGTTAAGGGTTGAGTTTTGTATTGATTTTTAGTTCATATTTCATACTTGCTAAGCATTAGGCTTACGTTTTATGTTATGTGGTGTAGGTGCAGAGATTTTCGCGAGTGAGTTACGAGAACCCAATCAGGATGAGTAGGCAGTTGGCGGCGTGCTACTGTGTGCTAGCAAGTGGAGTCCGTCAAGACAACCCAACCCGTGGAGTGAGGCTATGTGTAGGTCTTTTGGGTTGAATTTTGCGAGATATAAGTCAAGTGTATAGATTTTTGGGAACATAGGTTTGTTTGGA
>CM039531.1:747946-780633 GCA_022433055.1 Begonia peltatifolia | reverse complement strand
ACTCTTATCATTTAATCATATTCAAATGAACATTTGTAAGTATAAAACTTTTCTACTCGCTTCGAAAATAACTCATGCCCAAAAAGAAAACGTTCCAAAAATAAACGTACAAAAGCTCGATATAAATAAGCAACGGAAAACGTTTACGTACCATTGGGGTTTAAAACAACGACATAAAATAGTATAAAATGGTAAAAAATGAAAAGGGAACGGGAGTGCCCGACGCACGCCCTGCGCCCGCGGCGTCTCGTACCCTGACTCGGCACCGCGCGTCCATGCGCCCACCCTGCACCAGCGCTACGCGCATGCCCTCACTTGGCGCCGCGCATCCCAAACGTGCCCTCAGCGCCATGCCCTTCGGCACATGCCCTGACCTGGCAATGCGCGCCCCACACACGCCCTCAGCGTCACACCCTCCAGCACATGCCCTGACTCGGCGCTGCGCGCCCCACGCGCACGCCCGACCATTCGGCACTACACAACCCTTGCTCATACATATAATATATATGCACTATCTAATTGCTCGAAACGCCCCTCAAAACTCCAAATCCCATAAGAAATGACCCTCAAAATGAACTCTCATTACCACCTACCGTCTCCATGGGTCGAGCTGCCCTAACACTCAAACCGCCCAATACCTCAATCGTGCGCTGCCAATTGCCCTACTCGTCTGTACTGGACTCTCAGAACTCACCGGCAGCAAACTCTGCACCTACACCACATAACTCAAAATGTAAGTCTGACGCTTATCGAGTAGGGTAATATGGAAAGTAAGACCGACAATGCAATCATATCACATGCAGTCTCTACACTCTCACTCATGTTGTCATATCCTGTGCCGTGTTGTACACCTGCACCACGGTGAGACTGGACTCTCTCGCCACACCACTGCCTGACATGTTGCCTCCGTCCTGGTTTCTCTATCAATGAAGCCCATAAGCTGCACACCCACGTCACCACACGGCAAGCATCCCACGGTGAGGCTGGACTCTCTCGCCACACCACCTCCTGACACATCGCCACCGTCCTGGTTCCTGCAGCAACGGGACTGAAGCTACTCACACGCACACCACCTCAGCAGCCATCCTAGCTCAGACATGGACTTGCTCACCACACCACCCCTTGACACGTCGCCACCGTCCTGGTTCTTCCAGCAACGGGGCTGAAGCTGCCCACACACACATCTTTCTTACTGTCACGTGTCACACTCCTCTGTATTTTAAAACATGCTCAAAATCATTTTCGTACAATTTTCAAAACATGTTGCATGACCAAAATAGTAAGCACACACATCACAACACACATAACCACTCCTAAAGTTCTGTAGTGTAGGCCTACAAGGGCAAGACACATGCAGACATTACTTACCTAACATCCTAACTTTCCGTGGTGCTCGTTTCTATCAATCCCTCGGCTCAACCTAAAACACAAACAACCACTCATCAACATTTGCATTAAAATTCACTAAATATGCTAAAAATCACATCTCCTAGCTAAACCAATGAAAACCAAACTAAAACTGGTCACTAACTTTGTTCAGCCAAAAATCGTCCTAAACTTTTGATGGGCATAACTTTTGTGTCGAATATCGGAATCACAAGATTCCAGTAGCAAAACGTTCCACTAAGAAGCTAGTTTAATATACCAAAAGAGAATTTAAAACGATTAACCGTAGCTAAGTCAAAATCTCCAAAAATAGAATTTGTTTTGTGCCCAACATCTAGGATTTTTGATTTTTTTTAACTCAAACCCACCCATTTCCCTCACTATTCAATCACATCCCAACCTATTACGCATAATCTAAACCAATTGGAGGTTTCCAATTCAGGATACTTAAAGTTACAGTTCAATCCTCTCAGTTCTCCTCAAAATTTGGAGTTCATCACCCTCAGCCAGCACACCATTACTTCTACCTCCTAATTACCCCGAATTCGAGTGTAAGAGCTTCAAAAATCGAAATCAATTTGAACTCTAACGAGCCACCCAAAACAGTCAGCCAACAGAGAAGAAACAGGGGAGAAGGATTACCTTCTGTTTCAGCACGGGAAAAGCCAAGCCATAGTTCACCTCAGTTCGCCGAAAAAATCTGAGCATCGGCGTCCCTCTCTCTTGTTTGTCGTCGGCGAATGCCGGATTCCAGCGCCCTCCTTTGCCCTCCGCTCTAAGTGTTTGACGAAGAACAGAACAACTGAATGGCTTCCTCGTGAAGCCGTTTAGTTGTTTTAATATATATTTTTTTATTTTTTATTTAACGAAATTATTAAATCGCCCTCACGTGTTTGAACATCCATATCTCCGTTAAGTTTGCATCCTTCGGCCTAAAAATTTAGAATCTTCTTTCAAATAAAATCCTAATTTATCTAAAATTAATAAACCTGTTAAAATCACTTACAAAATTCTCGCGTAAGTTTAAAAAAATTTGAAAAAATTTTGGGTTATTACATCCCCTCCACCTTATAAGAATTTTGCTTTCAAATTTTACATACCAAATAGCTTAGGATAGTGCTGCTCCATGTCCTGCCGCCACACCCAGGTGGTCTCCTCCGCAGCATGATTCCGCCATAGCACTTTGACCAATGGAATCTCCTTGTTGTGCAACACTATCACGGTTGACTCCAGAATTTTCATTGGCTTCTACTCGTAAGTTATCGTTAGCTGAATCTCTATATCCTGCTGTGGTACCACCTGAGAAGGATCACACACGCACTTCCTCAACATTGAGACGTGGAAGACAACGTGTATAGCGTCCATCGAAGAGGACAACTGAAGCTTGTAAGCGATTCTCTCAATCCTACTAACAATTGAAAATGGTCCGACGTATCGAGGGCTAAGCTTCCCTCTCTTCCCAAACCTGACCACTGTCTTGAACGAGGAGATCTTTAGAAATACCTCATCGCCCTCGTTGAACTCCAACTCTCACCGCCTCTGGTCAGCATATTTATTCTGCCTACTATGAGCTACCTCAATTTTGTTTCTTATAATAGTAATCTTGTTGAAAGTTTGCTGCAATATCTCCGGGCCTATAAGTCTCGCCTTCCAAATCTCATCCCAATACAAAGGCCACCTGCACTTCTGCCCATACAAAGCCTCGTACGGCACCATACCAATGGTGGAGTGATAGCTGTTATTATACGAGAACTCGACCAACGACAAGAATCTGCTTCAAGCTGTCAGAAACTCTAACCCACAGGCTCTGAGCATATCCTCCAAGATCTATATAGTCTGCTCTAACTGCCAATTGGTCTGAGGGTGAAATGCCATACTAAAATCCAACCTAGTACCCATGTTTATGTAGACTCTTTCAAAACTTGGACGTAAACCTCAGGGCTCAGTCTGACACAATCGACATCGGAATCCAATGTAGCCTAACAGTCTCCTGAACATATATCTAGCCAAATTGATCCATAGAATACGTCATCCTCACGGGCAAGAAATAAGACGACTTCGTCAATCTATCAACTATCACTCCGATCGCATCATGGCCCTTAGCGGTCTTCAGCAAACTAACCACAAAATCCATAGTAATGTGCTCCCATTTCCACTCTGGTATAGGCGGTGGCTAAAGCGTACCTGACGGTTTCCAATGCTCTGCCATTACGTGTTGGCACACCACGCAAGTCTCAACATAGTTGGCTACCTCCTACTTCATATTAGGCCACCAATAGTGCCGCTTCAAGTCCCTGTACACCTATCCCAAAATAACAAAATCTCGTCGTCCGAATAATTGAGTTCAGTGCTAGTATTGGCCTCAATAGTCGCCTTCAGCTCACTGCACTCATGGTAAGTCCCCTATACCTGCTTAATTCTGTCTAGGACGGTCGGCCTCAAAGATATTATAACACCCGCAATTTCTGTAAATTTATTTTTAAAAATTCGTATTGGTAAACGGCAAAGTTTTGATTGGAATCGAGAGCGAGGAATTTCTATTAGTGGGTAAAAGATTATTTCGAGGCTAATGCAAAAGAGAAAATTTTAAAAATCCGACCGAAAACGGACTGAATGGCCAATTGCTAAAAGATTAAAGTGTGAGTACGAAAAAGTAATTAGTTATTATTACTATTATTATTATAATTATTTATTTAAAAAAAGAGAAAATTTATCAGTTTTAAACTGATGATCGGGGGTTTCTTGCAGAAACCCCCTTTGCCTGCTAACCTTCCGCAAGAGGAAACCACGCGCCGGTGATTGGAGCTCTAACCTCCCGTTCCTTTTTCCTCCTCCCATCCACGTGCAGAACCTAGCCCCTTTTTCTCCTCGGTAATCTTTTCCTCTCCTCCCTGTTGTTGATCGATAATCTAGGGTTGAGTTCTTGTTTTGGTTTCTGAAGGTTTGTCCTAGGATTTGGAATGGTTGATGTGGGAATTAATGGTTCGGAGTGAGTAAGGTGAGAGAGATTCCAATAATTTGGAGAATATCCTAGAGGGTGTAATGTGTAATTCGGGTTTCTGAATTTGAAATCTCCAATGGTAGTTAGATTATGCTTAATTTGTTTGAGTGTGATAGATTGGTAAGGGATTGAGTGAGTTTTTTTTAGAGAACCGAGAATGGGAATTTTGGGCATTTTAGTGTGCAATTCAGTTATGTTTTTTGGGCGTTTTAACCTAGATGCGGTTATTGGTTTTAAATTCTGTTTTGATATATTAAATTAGGTTATGATTAGGGCGTTTGGCCACTGAAATCAAGTGATTCCGACAACAGACACAAAAGTTATGGGTGTTGGAAGTTTAAGGTGATTTTGAGCCGAGTTGGGTTAGTTACCGATTTTGACAAGTTCGTGAAGTGCTGAGCTAGTATGGTGGTTTTAGTTCATGAGTAGAGTATGGGGATGAGTTTTGATGGAAAACGATTTTGTTGTTGGTTGAGTAGATTTTGGGTGAAACGAGCACCACGGAAAGCTAGGACGCTAGTAAGTGGTGTATGCATGTGCATTGCCCTTACGAGCCTACACCATGGGATGGTAGGGAGGTGTTGCGTGTTTTGCCTGTTTGTGTTTGGTCATGCATCATGTTTTGAAAAGTGTGACAAAAATAAATTTGAGCATGGTTTTATGTGGGAATGTGAAGTGCGATGTGCGGTGGTGAGGACAATGTGTGTGTGGGCAACTTTGGCCCTGTTTACTCGAGAAATGGGGACGGTGACGACATGCCAGGGTGTGGTGTGGCGAGCGCGTCTAGCCTCACCCTCGGATGGCTGCTGCGGTGTGTGTGTGGTAGTGGGCAACTATGGCCTCATTGCTGGAGGAACGGTGACGATGGCGACGTGCCAGGAGGGTGTGGCGAGTGCATCCAGCCTCACCCTGGAATGGTTGCGGTGCGTAGAGTGATGCGTGGGTACGATTTAAGGGCCTCGTTGATGGAGAAACAAGGACTATGGCGGCGTGTCAAAGTGTGAGGTGGCGAGAGAGTCCAGCCTTACCATAGTGCAGCCGTACCACGCGGCCCCAGTTGTGACAACATGAGTTTAAGTGTAGAGACTACATGTGATAGGATTGCATTGTAAGTTTTACGTATCATATTGCACTACTTACTGAGCGTTAGGCTTATGTTGTGTGTTCCGTGGTGTAGGTGCAGATATTTCAGCGAGTGAGTTGCAAAATCCTAGACAAGATGAGTAGGCGGTTGGCATCGTGCTACTGTGTGTCAGCAGTTGGAGTTTGTCACGGTGGCCTGACCCGTGAAGTGATGCAAGGAGGTAGGTTCTAGGAGTTTTGTTTTGAGAGGTCTATATCGAGTGTATAGATTTGAAGGCATAGATGAGTGTGAATGTTAATAGTCAGGATTGATGTATAGGTGCATTTTGAAACTATTTGGAAGAGTTTGATTGAACAATTCAGGTTTTGAATCGGAAGTTTTAAATCATTGAAGATTTTGCTGTCCGTTTTCTTTCGAACTGGTGTAATTTTTATACTGCGGGTGCAAAGTATCGACCGAAGTCCATATGTGTTGACCGGTCAGTGTAAAATAGAATGTGAGTGTCGACTGTAGGGTTCGACTTGTGCAGGCAGAGAGCAATGAGGTGTCGACCGGCAACTGTGGCTGCCGACCGATTAGTGTGAATTCAGTGAGAATGTTGACCGTGGGGTTCGACCTGTGTGGACAGAGAGAAATGAAGTGTCGACCGGCGACTGTGGGTGTTGATCGGTTAGTGTAAACTCAGTGAGAGTATCGATTGCGAGTTTTGACTTGTGCGGGCAGAGAGAATTAAGGTGTCGACCTGTGTTTACAGGTATCGACCGGTTTCTTTATTTTTATGTTTTAAAAAGTCAAGTTTATTTAAACTTGTTTTAATTGAGTTTCCGCTGCGTCGCTTTCAAATATTGTTTTCAGGGATGTCGTTTTGAGTCGAGGAACCCAAAAGTTTTAAATTTGTAAGAAATTTCTCAAGGAAACAAGTAAGTTTACAGTTGGCAACCCGGGTCGGGGGATGACTCGGGGGCGTTACAGATATGATGTCAGAGCAAGGAACGAACCGGAAACAGGTAGATTTTCGGGGCATTACATACATATCCCAAAGTTTAGCTGTACCCTGAAAACCCATTCGGCCTCCGGCTGACTCTCGCTATCACCACTTACTCCCCACATCGATAAAATTAGTATAAAATTTAAAACTTTTGCTGCTCAACTTAAAATAGCACTTTTGAAAAATATTTTAACTTGTCGCAGCAGAATACTCAATCAAACGTGGGTTTAAATGACCTTTCACTTTTCAAAACATTTTGACAAGGGTACTAATCGACATCTGCACACTCCAGTCGACACCTTAATACCCTCTACTGAGCCACAGCCGAAAAGTGCTCGAATAGATTATCGTCGCGACCATCAAACATCAAATGAGCCGGCATTGAAATCTTCCTCTGCCTGCCCTAGTCGAACTCCATGGTCGACACTGCTACACACAAGACAAAAGCGGTCGACACCTTACTTTCGCGGTCAACACCTTAATACCATCTGCCCGCCCAGGTCGAACCACACGGTTGACACTCTCACTTATTATACACTAACCGGTCGATAGCTAAGGACACCGGTCGACACTTGCTTTCTCTCTGTCCCCCGTAGGTCGACCCCCGTGGTCGACATTTGCTTAGTTCGGTTGACACCTACGCATACCGGTCGACACCTTGCACTAGCAGCATAAGGAAAACACTAGTTCAAACAAAGACGGACAATGAGGACTTCCTATACACTCGGCATAGACTCCCCCCCCCCCCCCCCCCTCCTTCTTTTTTCATTTCCCTTTCGCAAAGTACCCGTGTACGTCTCCCTTGTCGCCGACGATTGAAGCTCGCCGCTCCTAGCTTTTCCTCCTTCCGTGTATGCGCTAAACACGATCCCTCTCTCTCTATAAGTTTTTCTTCTCTCCTCTCCTCTTCGTTAGATGGTCAACTGTGGGGATCCGATGTGGTTTCGATTTTCTTAATATTTTGTGTTTAAATAGAGTGGTTAGAGACGAGTTGCGAATGTTTGAATCTGCGGGCAGTGAATGGTGGGATTTTGAAAGAAGACCGGGAGGGGTTGAGCTGTGCAATTTGGGTTTTTATAATTCAAAACTTCCAATTTTGGTTAGATGATGCCTAATGGGGTAGAATGCGATAGATTCATGAGGAATTGGATGAGTTTTGCTGAGAAACAAAGAATGGAGGATTTTAGCCCTAAAGTCCAGTTCTGTTTTTAGATTTCTGCCCTACCTATGGTTTGTCGTTTTAAAGTCCTTTTTAGTATGTTAAACTAGGTTCTTAGAGGAGCATTTAGCCGCTAGAATTGGGTGATTCTGATAACCGTAAGAAACGTTACGCGGGTCCGAAGTTTAGGTCAGTTTTTTGCTGAACCAAATTAGTGACCCATTTCAGTTTGATTTTGGGTTTAGCTAGAAACCATGATTTTAGCACGAATAGTGAATTTGGAGTTGAATGTTGCCGAGTGAATGTTTATGTTTTAGGTCAAGCCCAGAATTAATAGGATCGAGCACCACAGAAGCTAAGGACGCTAGGTAAGTAGTGTTTGCATGTTCATTGCCTTTGCCAGCCTACACCATAGGACGGTAGGAATAGTTATATGTGTTGTGTGCTTCGTATGTTTTGTTTCAGTTATGCATAATGTTTTGAAAAGTGTTACGAAAATAAATTTGAGCATGATTTTAAGTACGAATCTGTGGTGTGATATGTAAATGGTGAGGAAACCTGATTTGCTTCCCAACTTTATAAGAGGATCGTTGACATGAGATGCATGTACAACTCCTGGGCCCCGTTACTGGCTAAGCCAGGACGGTGCTGACGTGTCAGGGGAGGTGTGACTTGAGGGCCAACTACCTGGGGCAGTTGTGCGATGTGGCCTCAAGGAAGTGATTCGCCCTTCGACACAGTATGAGAATCGACTTGGGAAACCTGATCCGCTTCCCAACACAGTATGAGGATCGTGTGATACGTGTTATGGTATGACAATATGAGTGAGAAAGTAGAGACTGTATGTGTTAGGATTGCATTAATTGTTTTCATTTTCATTTTAGCACTACTTACTATGACTTATGCTGCCATGTGTTCTGTGGTGTAGGTGTTGAAAATACAGCCAGTGAGTTCTGAGAGCCCAGCCAGGACGAGTAGACAGTTGGTGGGGTACTACCATGTACTGGCATGTAGTGTTTGTTAGGGCAACCCAACCCGTGGAGTTAGGTTGGTATGGTGTGGTTTTGAGGGATTTATTTTGTGGAACCCAGGTCGTGTGCATGGAATTCATGTATAGGTTTTGATGTATAGACAGATTTTTAAATGTTAATAGTTGTGATGTTGTATAGTCAAATTTTAAAGTTAATTGTTGGATTTTGGTATGAAAGTTTTGGTTTTGGCTTAAATGGTGGAAATGTTTTGTGTTTGTCTTCTTTTCTCGAGTTTGAGATTTTTATTTAAGGCTGTTGGTGTGAAGTGTCGACCTATCCGCATAAGTGTCGACTGAATTAGACTAATGTTGACCGCGAGGGTCGATCTACGGAGACAGAGCCAAAATAGGTATCGACAGTGTCAGTGGGTGTCGATCGGTTAGTGTAAAACTGGTAAATGTGTGACCGCAAGGTTCGATCGGGGCAGACAGAGAGGATTATAGTGTCGATCTGTGGAAACAGATGTCGACCGGTTAGTGAAATAAACATAGAGGTGTCGACCGCAAGGTTTAACCGGGCAGATAGAGAGGATTAGTGTCACGACCCGGAAAGGGCCTTAACAGAAACGCCTGATTAAACGATCAACCTCAGAGAGGTCGACCGTCTAACCTAAGGCTAGTTGCGAAAGATTTTAAAACCAATCCCAGAACTCCTCAAAATGACAAATATGAGAATAAAAGTAATAGTAGATATACAGCAATTAAAAGAATACATGCTAATGATAAGTACAATATCAAATAAAATTCTTACATGAAATAAATATCAAGATAAAATCTCTAGGGAAATCCACAAAATCGGGAGCTAATCAACCTCGGTTCCTGCTCTTCTTTCCTCTACCTATAGAGGGGAAGTCGTTGGGGTGAGTGAGAACTCAGTGTGGGATGTTATACCTACCACATATCTCATTATGCATGCCCGGTTAAAATCAATGCACGTGTTTTTAAAATTCAAAACTAGTTTCAATATTTTCAAATTCTCTTCTCATTTTCAAAACGATTGATGGGGCCAGTTTCAAAAATACTGTAGATATAGTAAAATAGACCCTCATCAACCATACAATCGCATAAAACCAGGTGAACAGTGAAAAGGGAGGTCGCTCAAGGATCCTCCGAGCCATACCACAAAGAAAGACCGCGATAACACCGGCAGGGCCTTATAGGGAGAAGAGAAAAGGTCAACCAACCAGGAGGGACACAATCACTCAACCCTGAGCCATCGCAGATACACGCATAGGGACACACCAGGAGGGACACAACCACTCAACCCTGGGTCCAACGAGACTGCACAATGGACTTATAAACCGGTGGTAGCAACGAACAGACACTGGCCAGGTCAGGTAATGGGGCTAGCAAAGCTCAGAGCCCATCACTCTTTAAGCGGGGAGTACCGCACAATAATCAATCATCCAGGAGGGACACAACCACTCAGCCCTGGGTTATATCCAAACAAGTGTGGGGAGTACCGCGACAATCCTCAACACGGGTGCGTCTGGCAAAATCCCCTGATAATCTCAGCATATGGGCCCGGCTGAGAGTGCCAGACGATTATCTCCAAAATCAAACTCCAATGCACATCAGAAAACAATGCGTGCGTGAGAAAACCAATGCATGAATAAAACACATATGCATGGCAATATAACAATCTCACAGTAAATCTCAAATCCAGCCCGTCGGCAATGGCGAGTAAAACATGGCATCCAAACTCAAATAGGCAGTATAGATCCAACAAAACATGAACATGCCTCAACAATGTAAAGTGCACATGCTCGTAAAATGCCGACGTCAATACTTGTGGTATCCCACCAAAAATAATATACGTGCATGCTAGGCTATGTATAACGTAATAAGTATAAGAACCCATACCCCTGTGGCGAGTCCTTTTAGTCTCGGCAGCCGGTGGCTCCTCAGGAATCGCCTCAAATTCAGTAAATAGGGGTCATAAACGATTTAAACGAAGGAACCCCTATTAAATTCTAATAGGGGTCATAAACGATTTAAACGGGAAGCCGGGGCAAAAACAAGCCCAAACGTCTTAAGTCGACTTTTCAGGCGAAAGTCGACGGGACCCGTTACGGCCCAATCGGGGCCTGAAACAAAATAAACGTGTGAACCAGGGCAAAAACGGGCCCAAAATTGTTCTGGTTGACTTTTTCGTCAAAGTTGCCTTTGACCTCGGTCCGAGCTGACCCGAACCGACTGTGGTTGAAACGGGGTCGGACCCTGTTCGGTCGAACCAAATCGACTCCGTTCGGGTCGGGTCAAACCCTGTTTGGGTTGACCCATAGCAGCCCGGTTCTGGTCGGGTCAGATCCGAACTAACTGGATCTGGGTCAGGTCTGACCGAACCAATAAAATCTGGTTCGGACTCGAACCAGAAAGCAGGTTGGGTCCTAACCCAGCCCAGGCCTAGCTTAATCTCGGCCCAAATCAACTCGACCCAACTGGGATCGGGTCGGGTCTGGCAAGCCCTCATTGGGCTCGGGTCAGACCCAGGAGAACCTAATTGTATCCGGGTCGGACCCAGCCTTGCCCAACTCGGCCTTAGGCTTGAATCAACTCGGCCTAGAGCCCGAGTCAACTCGGCCCAGCGACCGAGTTGACTCAGCCCACAGCCAAGTTCACTCGCTGTCGGCCGAGTAAACTCGACCACCGACGGGCGAGTGCTAGGGGTCGCGAAAATTGCGATTTCTGACACCGTTTTTTGCCGTTTCCAATGCATTTTTCACCTTCGATCCGGTCGAACCCTGCCGAAAACACAAACAAACAACCTCAAGCTTAGATTTTCCAAAAACCCAAAAACTCAAACATTCAAACTTCAATCTCGAACGAACGAGAGCTTACCTTCGAAAATGTTCTTCACAAACGTTGCTCTACTCTTCGAGACGAAGAGTTTGACACTAAAATCGCTCCGAATGGACGTCATTTGGCCGCGACGATTCTCTCTCTCTCTCTCGGCTATTCTCTCTCTCTCTCTCTCTTTCTCTTTCTTTCTTTTGCCGAGTGAACGCAAACAATAGGTTTTCTGAAAAGAAAACCTATTGTTTTAAATGAACAATTTTATTTTAAATTTATTTTCTTTTAAATTTAAATTTAAATTTTATATTAAAATTATTTATTTTATTCATATTTGTTTTACTTAATGAATTTTGATTATCTGTTTCTTGAACTTTCTTCCGAATAATTATCTCGTTAAAATCTAAAGTCTTTTACCCGAGAATTAATTTACTTAAATTACCCGATCACTAACAACAAATTTTGTTAAATTTCTTAAATTATACGAACGTGCTACGCGTAGTCAAGAATTTATACACTGCACTACTTTTAAAATTACACATAAAATCTATGAAAAATTTACACGAAATTTACCCTGAGTAAATTTTTGACGGATTTTACAATTAGGGTGTCAACCGGTGCAAACCGGTGTTGACCTTTGCAAACAGAGGCAACCGAGGTGCCGATCTGTGTATATAAGTGTCGACTCTTGGGTGAAGAATGAGTTAGGTTTCGATCAAAGCTTGCTAAGGTCGATTGAAATCTCTTCATTTGTTTGGTTTTCCTTTTGGATTCTCCACACAAATATCATTTTTCGCTGCAAAAATGGGTTTAAATGTTTTAAGCGACGCCATCTTCGGGCGAAGAAATAAATTTTACACATCTTTCAAAAAAAATTCTATGTGATTATGTAGTCGCATGTCGATACTGGGTTCAAACATGTAAGACTCGGGATTTTGATTGTATAATTTTTGGGTTTAACGTGACGGTAAGCGGCAGAGTTCAAGTCGGAATCGGGAGCGGAAAATTCTTACCGTTAAGTAAAAGATTATTTTCAAATTAATGGAAAAGAGAAAATTATAAGATTCTGACCAAAAATGGAATGACCGTTTGTGTAAACGATTAAAGGTTGAAAGCGAAAAGGTAATTAGATTTAATTATATTATTTATTATTTAAGAAAAACAGGGGAGAAGTGAAACCCCCCTTCCCCCACTTCCTAGTGAAATTTCCTCCTGTTTCGTTCTCCCTTTCCTTGGGCGAGAAAACCCTCACTCCTTTGGTTTTTCTCCTTCCAGCGACGTTCAGCAAAGGATTTCCACTCAGTTTTCTACTCCATTTCACTGTTAAGGAAGATTTTAAGTAGTTTATGGTTTAGTTTTGGTTATAGGTAGAGTTTGATGAGAAATTTGGTGGATATTTGAGTGTTTATTGGGTTTATTATTGATTGTTATGGGTTATTGATGATAAATGCGATGGATTGGTGAGAGAGTGAGTGAGTTTGAGCGAGAAACCGAGAATGTAAGATTTTAAATAAAAAAATGAAACTATTTTTTAATTTTAGGCCTAGCTACGAACGTTTGTTCTAGAAAATCTTTTGGTATGTTAAACTAGGTAATGAGTGGAGCGTTTAGCCACTAGAATTGAGTGATTCCGCTAACCGACATAAAAGTTATGTGCAATTGAAGTTAGGTTAATTTTTGGCCGCGTCGGGTTAAGGTGCCATTTTAGTTGGGCTTTGATGGATTGGGTAGTTTTTAGTACGCAAAATGAATTGTGAGATGATTTTTAATGTGAATTGGTTATGTGATAGGTTGATCTCGAGAATTTATAGAGGTCGATCATGACAGAAGCTAAGGACGCCAAGTAAGTAGTGTTTGCACGTGTATTGCCCTTATGGGCCTACATCATGGGATGGTAGGGAGGTATTATGTGTTTTGCATGTTTTTGTTCAGTCATGCATCATGTTTTGAAAAGTGTAACGAAAATAAATTTGAGTATGGTTTTATGTGCAAATGTGAAGTGTGACGCGTGGCAGTGAGAATGATGTGTGTGTTGGCCGCTTTGGTCCAGTTGCTGGAGGAACAAGGATGGTGGTGACGTTGTAGGGGGTGGTATAGCGACTGCGTCCAACCTCACCCATGGGTGGCTGCTGTGGTGTGTGTGTGGTGGTGAGCAACTCTGGCCCCGTTGCTGAAGGAACCGAGACGGTGGCGACGTGTTAGGGGGTGGTGTGGCGAGTGCGTCCAGCCTCACCCTGGGATGGTTGTTGTGTGGGGTGACGTGTGTGTACGGCTTGAAGGCCTCATTGCTGCAAGAACCAGAACGATGGCGACGTGCTAGGGAGTAAGGTGGCGAGAGAGTCTAGCTTCACAATGGTGCAGCTGCACAATGCGACATAGGTTACAACAACATGAGAGAGAATGTAGAAACTGCATGTGATAGGATTGCATTGATGGTTTTACGTTTCGTATTGCACTACTTACTGAGCGTTAAGCTTATGTTGTGTGTTCTGTGGTGTAGGTGCAGAGATTCCTACTAAAGAGTTACGAGATCCTAGGCAGGACGAGTAGCCAGTTGATGGTGTGCTACCATGTATCGGCAAGTGGAGTTCGTTAGGGTGACCTGACCCGTGGAGTGAGGCTTGATGGTAAGTTTTAAGGGTTGTATATTGAGGAGTCCGTGTCAAGTGTATAGATTTTGAGGTATAGGTGGGTTTGCATGTTAATAGTCGGGATTGATGTATAGTCGTATTTTGAAGCTACTTGGGAGATTTTGATTGAAGAATCCAGGTTTTTATTTTGTGGTTTTTAATTGCTGGAGTTTTCATCGTTAGTTTTTTTTAACTGACTTTTTCTTTAGGCTGCTGGTGCAAGGTGTCGACTGGTATGCCTAGGTGTCGATCGAACTAGGCAAATGTCGACAACGAGGGTCGACCTATGGGGACAGAACCAAACTAGGTGTCGACCAGTTAATGTAAAAATGGTGAGAATGTCAACCGCGAGGTTCAACCGGGTGAATACCTGAATGCCAAGTATGGCTCGTAATAATCTATCTTCGGGGGCATACAATGATTCTTTTGCCATCTGAGGCGTTAATTTACCTATTAAAATATCACCCGTCTCCACCCAAGATCCCAGCAGTACAATTCCTTTTTTGTCTAAATTGCGTAGTAAGTGGGCTTCTAAATGTGGTATTTCATTAGTTATTTTATGCGGGCAGAGAGCATTAAAATGTCAACCTGTGAATGCAGGTGTTGACCGCTCTGTGTGATGATTGTAGAAGTTTTGACTACAAGGTTCGACCGGTGCGGGCAGAGAGGATTAAGGTATCGACATGTGAAGCCAGGTGTCGACCGCAAGAATCAGGGTGTCGACCACTGCATGCAAGTGTCGATCGGTGCAAACCGAGGCGACCGAAGCGCCGAACTAAGCATATAAGTGTCGACCCTTAGGTGCAGAACGGGTCAGGTGTCGACCGGTGTTTACAAGGGTTGACCGGTTCCTTTTTATAATGTTTTGAAAAGTGAAATTTTATTTAAACTGATTTTTAATTGAGTCTTCCACTACGAAGATTTTAAACGTTTTAAAAAATTTCATTTTAAGTCAAGGAACAAAAGTTCAAATTTTATACGAATTTATCGATTTGATGAGTAAGTGGACGGTGGGCAACCCGGGTCTGGGGACGACTCGGGGCACTACAGAGGTGGTGACAAAGCAGAGCGAGCTGGAAAACGTGTGGGGTTTCAGGGTGTTACATGACAACTCAGGTCGGTACGAGTTAATAGTTCAGATTGGCTAATAGAGTTTGGATAACTCGGGCGTCACAGGACAGAGTTTGTATCAGAGTGAACCGGAAACCAGTGGGTGACCAGGGCATTACTTACATAATTCTAACTTTGTCCAACTCATGAAATTCTAACACAGAAGTCATAAACTTGTACAAAAACTGAAATTCCCAGCTAAACTCGAAATCCTACACAATTTCTGACTAAATGCGAAAATGCATAACTCACCTAATACTTGTCAGATTTTGACAATTCAAAGTGCTACAGGTTCCTTAGGACATCTAGCTTCTTACGGTCTAATCCATTTCATAATGCAACATCCATTGCTTGAATAAATTGGCTGAAGAGAAACCATTTTGTAACTTGAGTTTCTCGATTATTCAAACGTCCAATTCATTCCATAAAACCTATAATATAGTTTTTTCTAAAAACGTAAACACCAATGACGAATAAAAATCAATTATATCCTCAAAATTTCGTACATCCCACCTATGGTTTACCAAACTATTCAATAACTCTCCCCAACTTCACTTTTAATCTTCAAAACTAGAAAAGAACCAACTATCTACTAAAAACTAACCAAAGTTTACCTTAGATTTTAAGATTGAAGGAAGAAAGGAGAGGAACCATTGCTGAGCGTCGGTGGAAGGGAGGAATTGTGAAGGAGGAGGGGAGACTTTGGTGGGGAAGAAGAAACACCCGAGGGAAGGGGAATGGTTTGTTTGTTTGTTTTATAATAATAATAATAATCCTAATTATCATATCGTTCTTACCCTTTAAACTTTCAACCAAACGGTTATTCGATCCGTCTCTGGCTGGATTTTATAAATCCATCTTGTCCATTAGCATTAAAATAATTTTTTACTTAACGGTATAAATTTTTTTTCTTGATTCCAACTAAAACTCCACCTTTTTCCGACACGTAAATTTGAAAATTATTTTAACAGAAATTTTGGGTGTTATAGTTTGGCCAGTTGAGACAGATGAGTACTGTGGCTGAGTATGTGAGGCAATTTGAGGTGCTGTCTCGGTTTGCTAGTCACCTAGTGGGCTTGAACGAGAATAAAGTACACTAATTTGTGCAAGGCCTGAAGCTGGATATCTACATGGGCATCAAGATAGCAGGGACGCAAGATGTTACTTACGAGAAAGTGGTTGCCAAGGCCCTAGACATTGAGGAGGCTAGATTGAAGATTCCTAGCTATAAGGAGCTGCCCAGCCCAGAAAATTTTTCAAGAAGATATTGCCTCAACTACCCAGAGATGAGCAACAACAGCAGCAAAATGGTCTAAAGAGGCCTAGTGATAGTCAAAGCAGTAGCAAGCGGCCACAGGGATCGAGACAGTTTTCCTTATGCCCGAAGTGTAAGAAGAGCCTCCCCTGGTGAGCATAAAGTGGACACCAACTAATGTTTCAAGTGCAACGAGGTGGGACAGTACGTCAAAGATTGCCCAAAGTTGAATCAAAAGTGATGCTACAATTACAATGAACCCGGTCATCTTGCCACGAACTGCCCAGCCTTGATCAAGGCCCAGCGAGAGTAACGCCGAGGGTCTTCGCCATAATTTAGCCTGATGATGCCTCCAGCCCTCTGTAATTTTAGGTAGCATATTTATTCTAGGAGTTGCAGCTTATACTTTGATTGATACAAGCGTTACATACTCGTTTGTATCATTTACCTTCGTTGTTAAGGCGTATTTAATGCCTAGCTCTTCTTGAGAGTTTTATGATGTGATGTTGTCGTGAGGAAAGTGTCTTTATTTTGATCAGGTGGTGCAGGGCAATATAGTGACAGTGGAAGAGAAGCAGCTATATGTCGATTTTATTATACTCGACATGAAGAGGTATGAGGTCATCTTAGGGATAGATTGGTTGTTCAGACACTGCGCCATGATAGATTGCAAGACCAGGGAGATCCATTTTCGACCCCCGAATGGGGATAGCTACTCTTTCAAGACGGGGAAGGATTCAAACAGGATTTATACTGTGTCTTCTATGAGAGCCCAATAGTTGTTTCAAGACGAATATATGGGCTTCTTGGCTAGTAAGATCGACATGCAGCTGTAGAGAGAGATTTAGTTCCAGGACATTCCCGTTGTTTAGGATTTCCTAAGGGTATTACTCGAGGATTTGCCAGGTTTGCCCCGTGACAGAGAGATTGAGTTCGTTATTGACGTGTACCCTAGTGCTGAGCTAGTGTGTAAGAACCCGTATAGGTTGGCACCTACCAAGCCGAAGGAGTTGAAGACGTAGTTACAGGAGTTGACGGATAAGGGCTTTATACGCCCTAGTTTCTCACCATGGGTTGCGCCGATGCTTTTTGTCAAGAAGAAGAACGGTCACTATGTATATGCATTGATTACATGGAGTTGAATAAGCTGACTGAGAAGAACAAGTATCTGTTGCCGTGCATAGATGACCTATTTAATCTACTTCAAGGTGCACATGTGTTTTCTAAGGTTGATCTGAGGTTCGGTTATTATCAGTTGAAGGTTAGGGAGCAAGATATCTCGAACACAACATTCCGAACAAGGTACGGACACTAAGAGTTTTTGGTGATGTATTTTAAGCTAACCAATGCTCTAGCCACTTTCATGGATTTAATGAATCTGGTCTTCAGGGAGTATCTGGACAAGTTCATAATTATATTAATCAATGACATTCTAATTTACTCATGGAGCGAGAATGAGCATAGACAGCACTTGAGGATTGTGCTAACTACTCTGAGCCAGCACCACCTTTACCCTAAATTCTCTAAGTGCGAGTTTTGACTGGATAGAATCAACTTCTTGGCGCATGTTATTTCTTCCGAAGGTATTTCAGTTGATCCAATGAAAGTTCAGGCTGTGAAAGAGTGACCGCAACGGACTAGTGCTAGTGAGATATGCAATTTTCTGAGGTTAGCAGGATACTATAGGAGATTTATTGAGGGATTCTCCAAAATTTCGGCTCCTTTGACCTGATCGACAAAGAAGAATATGAAGCACAGTTGGTCTGATGAGTGTTAAGGTAGCTTCCAAACATTGAAGCAGAAGTTTACTACAACCCCTCTATTAACGCTGCCAGTGGTGGTTAGAAATTTAGTACATATTGTAATGCATTCAGGATTGGTCTTTGGTGCGTGTTGATCCAAAGCGAAAGGGTAATTGCCTATGCTTCCAGGCAATTGAAGACTTACGAGTAGAATTATCCCACACATGACTTGGAGTTAGTGGCTGTAGTATTCGCACTTAAGATTTGGAGACATTATTTATATGGGCAGCAGTGCGAGATATTCTCATACCATTAGAGTTTGAAGTATATTTTTACACAGAAGGAACTAATTTTAAGAAAGAGGAGGTGGCTCGAGCTGGTTAAGGATTTTGACCTGAAAATCAAGTATCATCCAGGGAAAGCAAATGTGGTAGAAGATGCCCTGAGCCGAGTGTCAGGTTCAACTTCTGGTATGATTTAAGCAGTGTCGGTCAAGCTGAGTACAGAGCTTCGAAGATTTGGTGTACAGGTAGTTTTGGATTTAGCGGCTATGCTCTCGACTATGTCTTTGAGGCCGACTATTCTGTATAGAATTAAACAGGCTCAGGTGAACGATTCCGAATGTAGCGAGCTGAAGGCAAGTATGGAGGCCAATGCTAGCTCTGAGCTTGGCTACTTGGAAGATGAGATTCTGAAGTTTCGGGTTAGGTGGTATGTCTCGAAAGATGAGGAGCTAAGGAAGTATATATTGTTAGAGGTTCATTTTTCTTCTTTCTCTGTGCATCCAAGCAGCACCAAAATGTATAGGGACTTGGAACAGCACTATTGGTGGCCTAACATGAAGCGGGAGGTAGCCAAGTATGTTGAGACCTACGTGGTGCGCCAGTAGGTAAAGGCGGAGCATCAACGTAAGGTGCGCTTTAGCCACTGCCTATACCAAAGTGGAAATAGGAGCGTATTACTATGGATTTTGTGGTTGGTTTGTCGAAAACCACTAATGGCCATGACGTGAACTGGGTGATAGTGGACAGGTTGACGAAGTCGTCTCACTTTTTGCCTGTGAAGATGATTTATTCTATGGATCACTTTGCCCAATTGTATATTCAGGAGAGATATTCAGCCTGCGTGGGATTCCGGTGTCGATTGTGTCAGACTGAGACCGCAAGTTTACTTCCATGTTCTGGAGGAGTTAGCATAGGGCTATGGGTACTAGATTGGATGTTAGCACGACTTTTCATCCTCAGACTGATGGGCAATCGGAGCGGACTTGTAACAACCTAGAAATTTTACCGAATAAATTAAAAGTCCCGTGAAAATGTCGTGAGAGATTTTAATGAAGCAATTTAATTAGTAGAATTTTATTTGGCAGAAAGTTTAAAATTTTTAAGTCGAAAAGACACGAGTTTAACGGAAATACGGAGGGTTAAAACATGTAGGGTCATATTGTTAATTTATATATATATGTATAAAACAAAACAAGAGTGGCTTCAGCAGAAGCCACACCTGTTCTGCCTAGAAAACCCTCTCTCCTCCCTGTCAATTTTCTTCCGTAAAGGGGAGAGTACGCGCCGGTTGTTTGAAGCTTGCCATCCCGATTTTCTCTCCTCCTATCAACGTGCAGAACGTGACCCCTCTTTCTCCCCGGTAATCTCTTCCTCTCCTCCCCTCTGTTGATCGATAATCTAGGGTTCAGTTTTGTTTTCGGTTTCTGAAGGTTTGTGCTAGGATATAGAACGGTTGATGTGGGAATTAACAGTTCGGATTGAGTGAGCTGAGAGAGTTATGAAAATTTAAGAACATCGGAGAGGGAGTACGGTGCAATTCGAGTTTCTGAATTCGAAATCTCCAACGGTAGTTAGATTATGCTTAATAGGTTGGACTGTGGTAAATTGTTGAGAAATTGAGTGAGTTTTGTTGAGAAAACCTAGAATATGAATTTTGGGTATTTTGGTGTGAAATTCGATTATGTTTTTGGGAGTTTTAATCTAGCTACGATTAATTGTTTTAAATTCAATTTTATGTTAAACTATGTTATTATTGGAGTGTTTAGACATTGCAATCGAGTGATTTCGATGACGGACACAAAAGTTATGCGAATTGGAAGTTTCAGCTAATTTTGAGCCGAGTTGGGTTAGTGAGCAATTTTGGCGAGTTCGTGAAGTGTTGTGCTATTAAGGTGGTTTTAGTGCGTGAGTAAAGTTGCGAGAGCCCAGGCAGGATGAGTAGACGATTGGCGGCATGCTACCGTGTACCAGCAGGTGGAGTTCATCAAGTCGGCTCGACCTGTGGAGCGAAGCCGGATGGTAGGTTTTGGGGTTGTATTTGGTGTAATCCAAGTCAAGTGTATAGAATTTGTAAGTATAGGTTGATTTACACGATTATAGTTGGGATTGGTGTAAGGTTGTGTATTTGAAACTATTTAAGGAAATTATGTCTTAAAAATACAGGTATTTACTTCATGTTTTTAATCGTGGAAGTTTTCGTCATCCATTTTCGTTCGAACTGGTGTTATTTTTATACTTCTGGTGCAAAGTGTCAACCGAAGTCTATAGGTGTCGACCGGTAAGTGTAAAATGGAATGTGAGTGTCGACCAAGGGGTTCGACTTGTGCGGGCAGAGAGTAATGAAGTGTCGACCGGCGACTGTGGGTGTCGACCAGTTGATGTAAAATCAGTGAGAGTGTCGACCGCGGGGTTCAAACTGTGCGAGAAGAGAGAAATGAAGCGTCGACCGGTGACTGTGGGTGTCAACCGGTTGGTGTAAAATCAGTGGGAATGTCGACCGCGAAGATCGACCGGAGAAGGCAGAGAGAATTAAGGTGTCGACCGATACGTCTTTTTTTGAATGTATTAAAAAGTGAAGTGTCATTTAACCTTATTTTTGATTGATTCTTCCGCTGCGATAAGTTTAAACGTTTTGAAAGAGTGCTGATTTAAGTCGAGAAACAAAATTTTTAAATTTTAAACAAATTCTGTCGAGGTGAGGAGTAAGTGTATGGTTGGCGACCTGGGTCCGGAGACGACTCGGAGGCGCTGCAGAGGTGGTGATAGTGAAATGTGAGTCAGAGACCGTGTGAGTTTTCGGGGTGTTACAGTTATGGTATCAGAGCTTTTAACCAACCGAAAGTGTGGCCGACAAGGATGTTAGGCCCCTCATAGGTAAGGTGAGATTGTGAAGGCAAGAGGGCCTGTCACAATTCCCACACCGCTTGAGGGAAAGGTAGAGGGGACGGTTAATAGGAGGGAAGAGGGTATGGTACGAGTGTCAGAGCCACGAGGTCAACGTCGTTTGATGGATCTCCTCCACCAACTGTAAGTATTTCTTAGAGCCCTCATAGTTTCGTTTAGACTCACTAGATGTTGTTGTGTATAGGTTTAGCATTATGGTTAGAGAGACGCACAGAACTGTAGGCGATATGGATAACGCAGTTAGAAAGCTTACCGAGTTGGTGAACCGCCAGTCACAGCAGCTAGAGCGGTTTATGTGTAGGAAGGACAAGGAGAAGTCTAGTGCCCAGACTTCGACGGATAGTGGGGGTGATAGGTTGCACAAGCTCAGACCCCCAGTGTTCGACGGATCATCTTGGGACCCACTCAGTGTTGAGGAGTTGATTCGAAGTATGGCAGACATGATGAATTACGCCAAAGTAGACAATCAGGACAGGGTTTCCAGTGCGGTATTCACCTGGCCAAGGATGCTCGCTATTGGTGGGATTCGGTGAAGACGACCATCGATGTGAAGGCCTTGACTTGGTAGGAATTTAAGACGACGTTCTTCGGCAAGTATTTTAGGCACTCAGTAAGGCCCCAGAAGATTGTGGAATTTGCCAAGTTGAGGCAGACAAGTACCGTGGCCGAATACGTGAGACAGTTTGAGGTGCTATCTCGGTTTGCTAGTCACTTGGTGAGCCTAAACAAGAACAAAGTACACCAATTTGTACAGGGCTTGAAGCCAGATATATACATAGGTATGCAGATAGCTAGAACATGAGGGGTGCTTTACGAGGATGTAGTGGTGAAGGCGCTAGACATTGAGAAGGCTAGGAGGAAGCTTCCCAGTTATAGAGAGCTGCCTAAGGAAAAGCCTAGGAGATATTTCAAAGAATTGTTGCCACAATCGAGTCGAGAGGAGTCATCTCAGCGGAAGGGCCTGAAAAGGGCTAGCAACAGCTCTAGCAGCCAGGGAAGCAACATACGACCCCAAGGACCGGGGCAGTTTTTGGTGTGCCTAAAGTGTCAGAGGAGTCATCCTGGCGAGTGCAGGGTACGTGCAGGGAGATGCTACAACTATGGCAAGGCAGGCCACATGTAGAGAGATTGTCGTAAGCTGTGGCAGATTTGGTGCTTCAACTACAATAAGGTGGGGCATTTTGCTAAGGATTGCCCGAATTTGAACAAGGCTCCAGCGAGGGTAGTGCCGAGGGTCATTGCTCTCATTGAGCCATATGATGTCGCCTAACCATCGACGATCTCAGGTAATATTTTATTTCGGGTGTGGTAACTTACGCCCTTGTCGATACGGTTTAGAGTAGTGATTTATTAATGATGCTAAGTATGATTTAGAGATTGAGAATTTGGATGTTACTCGAGGAGGTTTAGAGTAGTGATTTTATTAATGATGCTAAGTATGATTTAGAGATTGAGAATTTGGATGGCTTTGGTTGAGGGGATATGCAGAAGAAGTTCAGTTAGGTGATATCAGAGATTGAGGTTACAGTTAATCGAATAGAATCATTATTGGGTAGGATTTGAGAGCTTCTGAACATGAAGAGACTTGGAGCAACAATGTAACATAACCTACAACAAGTTTGCTAGCAATAAGGTTCTTGAACGAATCATTGTGAGGAAGCGGAAAGAGTGTTTAGAAACTATTTAAGGTTAGAAAGAATAGCTTAGAATGGTTCAAGTATGAAGCCTGTAGAGATGATTGGGGTAAGAAAGTTAGGATTTGAGCAAATTATAGCCAAGGGAGGCTAGGTATAGAGTTAGAATAGAAGGTTTAGGGAAGTTGGATTATAATTAGTTAAATTAATGAACAATTGAATGTAAGGTACATAATTGATTCGTGGAATTGGATAGTGCCCAATACATAGTCAAGTATGCAATTAGTTATATTGAAGATGACAAACGCGATCATGAGACCAGAGTTGGATACATGGTTTTAGAAGTTAGTAATGGGAGGAAACATGATATTGAAATCTTAATGCAGGAACCACCAAAGTTTTGGAGATATAGATAGAAACCAGGAAGTAATTGGAAGGGGATAAACTTGAGGATATGTAAGATTATCACTAGTTGGAGAATGAAGTTAAACACAAGGACATTAAAGAACTAAGAGCTTAAGGTAGATTTGACGTTTTTCAGAGAGAGTCTGGATGTGGGATAGTGGGTTTTGCGGCGTCAGTATCAGGAAATTATCGCTACGAACATCTTGGAGAAAATATTCTTATAAGGTGGGGGGATGGGATATAACAACCCTGAAATTTTACCGAATAAATTAAAAGTCCTGTGAAAATGTCGTGAGTGATTTTAATGAAGTAATTTAATTTTAGAAGGACTTAGAATTTTATTTGGAAGAAAGTTTCAAATTTTTAAGTCGAAAAGACGCGAGTTTGACAAAAATACGGAGGGTTAAAACATGCAGGGTCATATTGGTAATTTATATATATATAAAACAAAACAAGAGTGGCTTCAGCAGAAACCACTCATGCTCTGCCTTCTCCAGTCGAAGAAAGAGAAGAGGAAAACCCTCTCCCCTCCCTCTCGATTTTCTTCCGTGTAGAGGGAGAGTACGCGCCGGTGTTTTGAAGCTTGCCATCCTGGTTTTCTCTCCTCCCGTCAACGTGTAGAACCCAACCCCTCTTTCTCCCTGGTAATATCTTCCTCTCCTCCCCTTTGTTGATTGATAATCTAGGGTTGAGTTTTGGTTTCGATTTCTGAAGGTTTGTGCTAGGATTCAGAACTGTTGATATGGGAATTAACGGTTCGGAGTGGGTGAGGTGAGTGAGTTCTGAAAATTAAAGAACATCCGAGAAGGAGTACCGTGCAATTCGGGTTTCTGCATTCGAAATCTTCAACGGTAGTCGATTATGCTTAATAGGTTTGAGTATGGTAGATTGTTGAGAAATTGAGTGAGTTTTGTTGAGAAAACCTAAAATGGGAATTTCAGTCATTTTAGTGTGAAATTTGGTTATGTTTTTAGGATTTTTAACCTAGGTAAGATTAATTGTTTTAAATTCTGTTTTTGTATGTTAAACTAGGTTGTAATTGGAGCGTTTGGCCATTAGAATCGAGTGATTCCAATGACGGACGCAAAAGTTATAAGAATTGCAAGTTTAAGCTGCTTTTGAGCCGAGTTTGGCTAGTGAGCGATTTTGGCGAGCTCAACAAGTGTTGTTTTAGTAAGGTGGTTTTAGTGCGTGAGTAGAGAATTGAGATGAGTTTTGGCGAAAAATGGTTTTTGTTGTAGGTTGAGCAGAATTTTGGTGAAACGAGCGCCACGGAAAGCTAGGACGCCAGGTAAGTAGTGTATGCATGTGTTTTGCCCAAGAGGGCTTACACTGTGGAACGTTAGATTTACGTGGTTTGATTGTGATGTTCGTGCGTATTGTTTGACATACATCATGTTTTGAAAAGGGGCATGGTTTTATGTGCGGATGTGAAGTGTGATGTGTGGCAGTGAGAACGTTTTGTGTGTGGGCAGCTATGGCCCCGTTGCTAGAGGAACCGTGACGGTGGCGCCGTGCCAAGGGTGGTGTGGCGATTGCGTCCAGCCTCACTCTACGGTTGTTGCTGCGGTGTGTGTGTGGTGGTGGGCAACTATGGCCTCGTTGCTGGAGGAACCGGGACGATGGAGACGTGCCAGGCGGTGGTGTGGCGAGTACGTCCAGCCTCACCCTGGAATGGTTGCAGTCTGTGGAGTGACGCATGGGTACGGTTTGAAGGCCTAGTTGCTGAAGGAACCGGGATGATGGCAACGTGCCAGGGTGTGAGGTGGCGAGAGAAAGTCCAGCCTCACCATTGTGCGGCTGTACCACGCGGCACCGGTTGTCATAACACGAGCGAGAATGTAAAGATTGCATGTGATAGGATTGCATTGTCAGTTTTACATTTCATATTGCACTACTTACTTAGAGTTAGGCTTATGTAGTGTGTTCTGTGGTGTAGGTGCAGAGATTTCAGCGGGTGAGTTACAAGAGCCCCGGCAGGATGAGTAGGCGATTGGCAGCGAGCTACCGTGTAGCGGCAAGTGGAATACGTCAACGTGGCCCGACCCGTGAAGCGAATTTGGATTGTAGGTTTGGAGGTTGTATTTGGTGGAAACCAAATCAAGTGTATAGACTTTGTAAGTATAGGTTGATTTGCATGATTATAGTTAGGATTGGTGTAAGGTTGTTTTTTTTAAACTACTTGAGGAAATTATGTCTTAAAAATATAGGTATTTACTTCATGGTTTTAATCGTCGAAGTTTTCGTCGTCTGTTTTCTTTCGAACTGTTGTTATTTTTATACTGCTGGTGTAAAGTGTCGACCGAAGTCTATAGGTGTCGGTCGGTCAGTGTAAAATGGAATGTGAGTGTCGACTGCGGAGTTCGACCTGTGCTGGCAGATAGTAATGAAGTGTCGAGCGGTGACTGTGGGTGTCGACCGGTTGGTGTAAAATCAGTGAGAGTGTCGACCGTGGGGTTCTACCTGTGCGGGCAGATAGAAATGAAGTGTCAACCGGTAACTGTGGGTGTCGACCAGTTGGAGTAAAATTAGTAGAAGTGTCGATCGCGAAGATCGACCAAAGAAGGCAGAGAGAATTAAGCTGTCAACCGGCGTTTACAGGTGTCGACCGGTACCTCTTTTTTTTTTAATGTTTTAAAAAGTGAACTGTTATTTAACCTGATTTTTTGTTGAGTTTTCCGCTGCGACAAGTCCAAATGTTTTCAGAGAGTGCTGATTTAAGAGAAACAAAAGTCTTAAATTTTATACGAATTCTGTCGAGGTAAGGAGTAAGTGTAGGGTTGGCGACCTGGGTCCGGGGACGACTCGGGGGCGCTACAGGGGTAGTGATAGTGAAGTGTGAGACGGAGACCGTGTGGATTTTCGGGGCGTTACAAGACTATACAGATATTGGAAGATATGCTCAGAGCCTACGTATTGGAGTTTCAGGCAGCTTGGAGTAGGTCCAAACCTCTGGTGGAATTTTCGTATAATAACAGCTATCAGTCCACCATTGGTATGGCACCGTAAGAGGCATTGTATGGGAGGAAGCGCAGGTCGCCTTTGTATTGGGATGAGCTTGCAGAGGCAAGACTTATAGGCCAGAAGATATTGTAGCAAACTGTCGACAATATTGCTATTATAAGGAAAAGGATTGAGACGGCTCAGAGTCGGTTTAAGAGCAATGCATATCAGAGGCAGTGAGAGGTGGACTTTCGTGAGGGAGATGAAGTATTCTTGAAGATCTCCCCGTTCAAAGGAGTGGTCAGATTTGAGAACCGAGGGAAGCTCAACCCTCATTATGTTGGACCGTTCCCTATTGTGTAGAGGATTGGGAAGACCGCCTACAGACTACAGTTGGCACCGTCAATGGATTCCATCCACAATGTCTTCCATGTCTCCAAGCTGAGGAAGTGCATGCGTGATTCTTCCCAGGTTATAGCACGGGAGGATATAGAGATTCAGCCGACACTGACTTACGAGGAGAAGCCAGTGAGAATTCTGGGATCAACTGTGAAAGTATTGTGCACAAGAAAATCTCTTTGGTTAAAGTGTTGTGGTGCAATCATAGTGTGGAGGAGAGTTTTTGGGAGCGACAGTAGTACATGGAGCGACAGTATCCTGAGCTATTCAATACCTAACATTGAGGACAAAATTCTTATAAGCTGGGGAGAATGTAATAACCTGAAAATTTAACAAAATTTAGTAAAATTTAATTAATTGATTTATGGAATATTGTAAATCTAGAAATTTACGAGCAGCTTTTAAATGAAGAAACTTAGAACTCTAAGCTAGGGGGAATTAAAATTTTGAAAGATGAGCGCAAGAAACAACAAAATGTGGCAAGAGTATGAAATATTTAGAACGTAAGGGCAAAATGGGAATTTTGAAGAAATTAAAATAAAATTTTTAATTTTTAAAGAGAAGTGGCTTCACGAAGAAGCTACTCCCCTGCTCTGGCAATCGGGCGAAGGAACACCCGAGCGAAAGAGAGCCAGAGCAACGTTCTTCCTCCGACGACCATGCGATTCCGGTCGCCATTCCGACGAGCAAGCTCCGGCGAGCTGAACCCTCCCTCTTCTTCTTCATTTCCATGCTCAATCTTAACAAAAATAGGTCAGCTTCTCTTCCCTATTTCCTCTTTGTGATGGGCCGAGGTATAGTCAGACTAATGTAGCGGGCAGGGTTGGTTCTTTGGTTTATTTTGTGACAAAAATATGAAAGAATTAGAGGTGTGAGATGGGTGATCATCAATGGGCAGTGGTGTCCAAGGTTTCAGCGAAACACTGAGAGGATTTGTGCAATGTGTGTTTCGGTTTTGAGCTGGGTTGTTCGATTTTGATTGATTAGTTAATGTTGAATGAACGAAATGTGGCCGATTGGTGAAAAAATTGGTGAAATTGGATTGAAGTTGAAATTTTGAGACATTTTAACATAAAAACAAGTTCTTCTTTTGGTATTTTTCACCTAGCTAGGATTTTTCGTTTTAAAATCTCTTTTTGTATGTTAAATTAGATTATTAAAGGAGCATTTATCCACTGGAATCGTGTGATTCCGATAATCGACACAAAAGTTATGCACATCCGAAGTTTAGGTCGGTTTTTGGTCGAACCAAATTAGTAATCCATTTCAGTTTGGTTTTTATGGGTTTAGCTAGAAATCATGATTTTTAGCACGAATAGTGAATTTTGAGGTGAATGTTGACGAGTGAATGGTTATGTTTTAGGTCAAGCTCATAATTGATAAGAACGAGCACCATAGAAGCTGAGGATGCCAAGTAAGTAGTGTTTGCATGCGTGTTGCCCTTATGGGCCTACACTACACAACGTTAAGGATGATTGTGTGTTTATGTTCATGTATGTTTTCGCTTTGTCATGTATCATATTTTGAGAACGGTACGAAAATGAATTTGAGCATGTTTTAAGTAAGTGAGTAGTGTGATATGTGAACGGTGAGGATAACAGTTATGTGGCCTTGAAGGAAGTGATTTGCCCTTCGACACAGACAGAGAATGGACTTGAGAAACCTGATCTGTTTCCTAACTCTGTATGAAGATTGTTGTCAAGGAGATTTGTATGCAACTTGTGGGCCCATCTCTAGTTGAGCTAGAACGGTGGCAATGTGTCAGTGGCAGTGTGGCGTAAGGGTCAACTGACCTGGCAGCAGTTGCATGGCAGGCCTGGAAGGAAGTTATCCGCCCTTCGATGCAGTCAGAAAATCGACTTGAAAAACCTGATCCGCTTCCCAATTCACTATGAGGATCGTGCGATATGCGTTATGATATGACAACATAAGGGAGATGGTGTAGAGACTGCATGTGTTAGGATTGCATTGATGGTTTTCATGTTCATTTCTGCACTACTTACTAATCCTTAGGCTGATATGTGTTCTGTGGTGTAGGTACAGTTGATCAGGAGGGTGAGTTTCCTGAGCTTGGCTAGGAGTAGCGGACAGTTGGCGGCACATTACCATGCACTGGTAGGTGGAGTTTGTTAGGGTGTCCCGACCCGGGGAGTTAGGGTGGTATGGATGGGGTTTTGAGAAGGGTTTTGAGAGGTTTTGAGCGATTTTGGTTATGAATGTGTATATTTATACATATGGGCATTGCATTGCCTTATATTGTGGATTTTCTTCATTGTTAGTCAATGGGTTTGTTTTCCTTCAACTTTGTTTCCTTTGGGTGATTTCGTATGAGTTTGGATTGATACATATGAAATTTTAGTTCGGAAACGTTGTATGCAGGTTTAATTTGTTTTGGGGATAGCCGTTTTTAGGCGTTACTCTACCGAAATTTTAGAAAAAACACTGTGGCAATTAGTGAGATGAATAGAAGGAGCGTGCAACGCCGAGGCTCGGCGCCAGCGCCGACGCCGTCGACTGGATCGCCTGGTCGACAGCGACTCCGATCGTACGGAGTCGGCGACGACGACAGTTTCTTTTCAAAAAAACATTTAGCCCTCATCTTTATGTTTAGATTTTTTTTTTACACGATAATTTTACTGTCCAATTTTTAAACGCTTTTAATTAGTTTCCGCTACATAAGTCTATTATAAAACGTTTTTAAATCATTCAGTTTTAGGTATAATTTGGATAAGATAGAGTTTGGTGTCAGAGCGAAACGAAAACCAGTGGGTTTTCGGGCGCGACAAAATTGAAATTGCCAATTCTGAAATTTATTGCTCAATCCAAAACGTAGAAAATGGATGATAGTCATTGATGAGTGATTTGTGAATGAATGCAACATCTTATATTAACTCCTAATAGTTAATATCTTTTGTGAATTGCTGAGCATGAATTGGAAATGGCTAAGATCATTTTGGTTCTGTTTTCATAAAATGTTTAATTTCTAGTGTTTAATTTGTGATGTTTTTGTTTTCTGTTTTGTTGTTTTTTTAATTGTTTTAGAATTATGTCTAAATAAATGAATCCATCATGTTATAGCTCTTAATTTGATCAAATCAACTCAACATTGATTTGGCCAAAAATGAGAAATGCTTGGTGTAACGAACTCTTACCTCTTAGTAAAATATTGTTCGCTTTGGGCAACTTTATGCTGTCATGGATTTGTTTTTTATAAGGACTTCTCAAATGGTCACCCAACTTGGTACTACTCTAACCCGATCATTCTTACTTCGGAGTTTTAATGGGATCTGGTTCAATTGTGCTACAAAATGCGTCTTACTTTCTAGGAGAGGCATCCTCTACACATGTTTCATTCCTATCTTCCCCACAAGCGATGTGGGATTGCGCCCGACCTTCCTTTGTAACGATACTTGATTTGCCTATACTCGGGTTTCTCAGAAGTTTTACCTCTATCGCACTGATGATCTTTCGGATCATCACAATCTATAATAACCCTTAATTTTCGTACTTAGAAATCGGTAAAAATTTAAAATTTTCTTTTAACATAAGAAAACTCATTACAGTTCGTAAAACTACTTTTTAAAACATTTAAAGCACGTAGCGGAAGACTTTATCGTTCGTGGAAAACCCCTCTTTCAAATCCTGAAGCAAAAGTTAAAAATACATATTTATTTATTTGTTCTTTTTTTTTTTTAATCTGGAATGGCCGATCGATTGACTAGAAGCAGCCGATCGATCAACTACCATTCTTGTCACCACCAGAAATGGTAACTGTATCACCCGATTGAATGGTTGATCGATCTGCTATGGCTGATTTCACGAGGGGGAATTGATCGCCCATTTTGGGCGATCGATCAACACCCTCTTAGGTGCCGATTCTGGAACTCAGAAGTAAGTTGATCGATCGGTTCTGCTGCTGCCCAGCAGCACCCTCTCACCCTTCCTCTTCTTCTTCTTCTTTTCTTTTTTTAAAACTTCTAACACTTTGTAATATTTCTACACATTTCTATGTTTCTAATGCTACTTCTAAATACTCATTAAGTTCCTACTAATCCTACTAATCTTCTACTACCGTCATCTAACAACACACTTTCAATACATTTTGACTGCTAAGATCATATAAAAATTCTTTAAAACTTATAGTAAGACTTGGAAATCACCTCTTTTAACCTTCAAAATACAATTGGAAAACATAAACACTTTTCTCCACCTCTATACATTCCAAACATATTTCTAAATGGTGAATAACTTACTTCAAATGTTACATATACTACCAATTATGATTTTCTCCTCATGAAAACATATGCATAAAAATAGACTCGTACATTTTCTAAAACATGATGCAAGAGTAAGCTAAACATACATAAAACATGCAACATAATCTAACATTCTGTGATGTAGGCCCGAAGGCAACACACATACATACACAACTTGTTCACTTAACCTTGAAACTTGATAACCTATTAACATAAACATCACCATTCACATCCATTATTTCATTTCCCTAACCATTATACCAATGACATTATCATAACATAACCAATTAACACTTAATGTTAAGGAAGACATACATAATTCTCTACTCAATCCAAGTAGGGTACTTTAACATAAAACATGCCCTCAAATCCATTCAACAATTCAAAATTTGTCCAAACGAATGCATACTTGAATCTCAACTCTATCCAAGCATCCAACAAGGAAGTTTAGCATAAAACAATCTTATTCAATTGAACACATATATCGTAACTCAATCCAAGCAAAGAATCAAATCATTCACATTCTCAGATTTTGGGCTAACATTATGTATAACTTCAAAAATTCATAACAAATTATATATATGTCCGAAGTCAATAATTCTAAATGCTATAAATTCCTCAAAAAGTCTTTATTCACATGCAAAAATCCATTTATCAAAAAAAAATCACAAGAAATGGTAGAATTTCAAAATCGTAACTGCCTTGTATTTTAACCCTAAACTTCTTAACACCTTTAACCAATGCCATATTCTCTTCATATAAACCACCAACATAATTTTATATGATGCTTAAACACCATTTAATAAAAGAAATCAGCAAGTCAACTCAGAATTTTTCTACATAACTCCAAATCCGTAAAACTCCTAAATTATCCAACAAGACTAATTCAAAACTTTCAAAAATCCAACAATTATTCATCAATAATTTTAAACAATTAATCCATCATTAATATATAACATCCAAGAGAAAGAATGGAGCAATAATCCATCATTTTCGTACAACCCATTCAATTTCCATAAAACTCATAACAAAATCTCTACCAAAATCCAACATTTAGGGCTATAGCCTAAAAACTCATTTAAAGAACACCTAAATATTACCTTTATGAAGCAAAAGAACAGGAAAAAACAGAAGATGGAGGGGTTGGAGCTTCGGTTGAGGGAGGAGGCTTCGCGAAAGGGGAAAGAAAATCGTGAGGGTAGGAGGTTTCACGCGTAGGGGAGAGAGAGAGAGAGATATGAGGTTGCTGGAGAAGAGTAAAAAAAACAAGAAGGGGGAGTGGGTTTTGCTGAAGACAACTGTGAGGGAAGGTGAGGGGAAGGGTGTTTGGTTAAGGAGATAATGGCTAGCTTCTCGAAGAAGCTAACATTTGGTTCTTTTTTTAAATCAAACTTTTCCCTTTTATATAATTGTATACAATTTAATTCTCTCTCCTCAATTGTTCTAATCTTTAAATCCTCATCTTGGTTATTCTATTTCCTGGTCTTATGATTTTCTGTTTTCAACTCCTTTTACTTTTATTTGGTAAATCTCAAAAAATCTATCAAGAATTCTATGCACTTAAGTTAAATTATTCGATAAAATATTAGGTGTTACACAATCAACCCCCCACCCCTTGTCCTTTTGGGGCCCAACGTATTCGTTAGCCACATGTCAAGTTGGGTAAAGTCTCTGATACCATTTG
>CM039531.1:692592-747446 GCA_022433055.1 Begonia peltatifolia | reverse complement strand
TTTAAATATGTTTAGAAAAATAGGTTTACAATTGCTTTAAAGACTTTCGTTGGTTTATTTGGAAAAACAATATGATTATATAAATTGGGAGACTTATGTCATTACATGTTAAATGAGAAAAGGATGAATGGAAAAGAGTAGGCAAGGATGATCTCCTTCTAAGAGAGGGCGATGTATCGCCCAACAGGGGCGACGCATCTCCTCACTCTTTGGAGTGGGGCGTTGTATTACCCCACTCGCTGGAGTGCGGGATACAAATTGCCCCAGTGGGGCGCCGTCCCACTGACTAAAAGTGGGCGATACGTCGCCCTTTGGGGCCGATTGAACAGTACCCCATCACGGGTGTTGTTAACGTGAACAGTGCCCAGCACTGTTTTCGTAAACAGTGCCAAATAGAAAAAAACATTTAACAAAATTTTACGCAGGTTTTCTATGAAGTTTTATAAGGGAAGTTTACACATTTTCAGCCCTTTTAAAAATATACCGTAATTGCAAAGAATTTTCTTATAAAGATTTACGAAAAGTCAAGTTAGTAACGGCCGAATGTTTCGGTCCTTGCCTGCAAAACAAGCTCGAGAACGAAAAGATAGATCATTGCTCCTTGGAAACGGTCAAACCGCGAAAAACCAAAAATAGATCAAGATGAACAACCAAACGTGCACAGAATGAAATGAAATTTCATGTGAGATTAATGTTATGAGTGGGGTGTGTGATGGTGGAAAACGTGGTCAAGATTTGTTATGTAGAAGAAGTTATATAACGATTCCAAGAATCGGCCAATAAGAACTATTTTGAAGCTTTTGGCAATGTTTTTTTTCGAGGAAGGAAACTCGATTCAAGGACATGATTTGTGGCCACTTCTTGCTGTTTTCAACTCTTAAAAGAGTGAAGATGAAGATGGCTAGAAACTCTTTCCAGTACCAAGCTAGAAGGGAGGTTTGGAGGCGCAACCCCTCGGTTGACAACCAGTTGAGCCTTACCTTGGTGCTTCTTGCTACAAGTTTCTTCAAAGTTGAAGAAAATCCATGGATGCTCATTCAAAATCAGCCAAAAAAATTACAAGAACCAATTACTATGATTTATAGGCCTAATGGTAGTGGGTTAGGGTTTGGTAAAGTGCAGTCTCACCTTGGGCCACCATTTGGGCTTCCATGCAAGTCATGTCTTCAAGGCCTAAACCCAAAATCATATCACTTCTATCCTACCATATATCTAGTTCTAAATATCTAATATGCATGCATATAATAAAGTTGAACAAGAAGGCCAATGTTTGCCCAAATAAGTTCGAACGAAAAAAAAGTATAAGTCATGGCTCGGGAAGACAAATTCTCATGTGAGCACCTTCATCACCTCACTTGACAAGGAGCTTTGGTTGGTCCATATCCAAAGCTTTGATCTCCCACTTCAAGTCTCCGAAGGTGTTCTCCAAGTGTTCACACGAACCGTTTCTTGCAAAAAAGACAAATGTGTAAGAGCAGATGAGTTAATTTATGACCTCGGTTTTGGGACCGAGTAATGGGCCTATTGTAATACCCCGTGAACCTACATGTTCCCGGTGCGCTACAGTACGTCTACACACTATGACATACAGAAACTTGACACAACTCACTCAATTTAATACCACTTTCTTTTTCAAATCATATTCAAAAGAACATTTGTGAGTATAAAAATTATTGATTCGATTCGAAAACAACTCATGCCTCGAATAGAGAACACGAAATCCTCAATATAAAAATACGCAGCGAAAAATCCAAAAATTTAAAATAGTTTTAAAATAAAACGACAAGACTTGAAATCCTAGGAAGGCGTCCACACATAGCTTGAACTATACAGATTCGGTGTCGCACACCCACGCCCTCACTTCGACGCCACGCGCGCACCCTCATAGTGCTGCGCGTGCCAACTCAATATCACCACGCCACGCGCACGCTCACAGCGCCGCGTGCCCCACGCACCCTGCCTCCATACCACACGTCGGCACGCACGACCTCACCTGACACTGCACAACCCTTGAGCACCCGTAGGGCAACGTACCCCGCGCACCTGGGACTACGCCGCACTTCCGCTCTCCTCCACACTTCTCTAACACTCACTGTACACATGCCGACCTATTCCATATCCTCTCGACTCCCAACCTTTCGCTCGAAATTTTGGCAGAGTAACGGCTAAAAATTGACTAACCGAAAATTTAAACCCAGCACACAGTTAACCAGAAACTAATAATATTTATTTATCAACCATCCAGAGAATCTCTATAACAAAATAATCAAATTTTAAATACAACGAAAATCTATCAACTACAAATGAGGAAAGTCCACAGTATAGAGTAATACCAAGCTCCTACATGTAAAGCAGACGCGTACGTCACCGAAATCACACGCACTCCATAAACGCATATACAATCGACGCCTATACAACTCGTCTGATCAACTGTACATCGACACAGCAAAATAAAATACCCGCAATAGCCAAGCCACCACCTACCGTCTCCACGAGTCAGGTCGCCCTAACAAAATCCGTGGTCTGGTGCCCCGGTCGCACATAACCAATCGTCCTATGCCTCAGGACTAGGCTCTCGAGGTTCACCAGCAATATCGTCAGTATCTACACCATAGAACACACAAGATAAGCCTAACGCTCAGTAAGTAGTACAATATGAAAGTAAAAGCCGACAATGCAATCCTATCACATGTCGTCTCTACACTCACACTCATGTTGTTACATTCGTGACGCGTAGTGTAGTCGCACCAGGGTAAGGAAGAACCTAGCGCCACCCTTCACCCTGACACGTCGCCACCGTCCCGGACTCCCCAGCAACGAGGCCAATAAGTTACACACACGCATCACCACACAGCAACCACATCAGGGTAAGGGTGTACCTCGCGCCACACTACACCCTGACACGTTGCCCCCATCCCAGCCTCCGCTGCCATGGGGTCACAGTTGCCACACACATGTTTCGCGACAACCCAACCGGCCCACTACTCAAGCAGAATCCACGATTAGTGTTGCACCGGCCCACACACTAGTAGGATCTGCGGTACCGTTGCCCATCATTCTCACCGTCAACACATACATGCTGCATGACGGCCCAGCCGGACCATTCCTCAAGCGAAATCCGTGGTTGGTTACGTATCGGCCAACACACTAGCAGGATCCGCGGTACCACTGCCACACGTCTCACCATTTACTCAAAACATACTCAAAACCATTTTGGTTCCCTTTTAAAAAAAATGATGCATGTCAAACAATATGCACGCACACCACAATCAATTACATAAATCCTAAAGTTCTACGGTGTAGGCCCACTTGGGCAAAACGCATGCAGACACTACTTACTTGGCATCCTAAGCTCACGCGACGCACAGCTTCGCCAAAAATGCCTTAACCTAAAACACAAAAAATCACTCATCAATCTTTACTTCAAAATTCACCAAATAAGTTAAAAATAATATCCCTTAATTAAACCCTGGAAATTCCAACTAAAACGAGTCGCTAATTTGGTTCGACAAAAAATTAGGCTAAACTTCGGATGCGCATAACTTTTACGTCCTTTATCAGAACCGAGTAATTCAAGAGGCTAAACGTACCCTTGGAAACCTAGTATAACATACTTAGATGGATTTTAAAATGGTAAACCACAGCTAGGTGGAAAAATCACGAAATCGAATCTGCCCTTTTTATCCAATTTCACATATTCGTTTTCTTCAACCAAAACTCACTCAAAACTAGTTTTACGCATAAAAAACAGCCATGCTACTATCACGCATCACAATTCTACAAAAAACACTCATTAATTTGACTTGGATTAAAATCTGACATAAACTTCCGACGCGCATAACTTTTGCGTCAGATATCAGAATCGAACGATTCAAGCTGCCAAACGTTCCTCTAACAACCTAGTTTAACCGAAAAAAATAGAATTTAAAACGGACAACGAGGCTAAGCCCAAACGGCCAAAAACAGAACCTGTTTTTATATGAAAAAAAATTTAAAATGTCAACTTCGACCAAATTTCACCAAATTTTTCACCATGCAGCCACATTCCAATCAATTATGCATAAACTAACAACAATTTGAAGTTACTCAATCAGAGAGTTCGAATGGCATCACAATCCCTCCCAGTTTTCTTCTCAATACTAGAACACCACCGATGCCCACTCCTCTTCCCCGCTGCAAATCCCTCCACACTTGTCACAACTAGCCGAGGCCGGAACACAGGCAATACTACACCTTCGGCCACCAAAAATAGAAGAGTAGCAGTGGACATCCCCACCTGTTCTTGGTCGGGTTTGGGGCGGAAATGCCAAGCCCTTAGCGCACCCGCCCTATCTTCTAAACACCAAGGACCGAGCTCAAACAAAGCGAGAGTTCGGAAGCAACAGAACTCCCCACTTGCTGGAGAAAACAAAAATGGAGGAGGGCAGTTTACCTTGGGACTTCAGCACGGGAATGGTTGAGCTACATGTTGTCCCGACTCGTCGGAGCTCCCTAACCACGTCTGCTATCGCTAACCTCTCCTCCGGTCGTCAGCCGTTGTCAGAGCTCGAAGTTTTCACTCCCTCTCTCACGTCTCCCTCTTCTCGGGCGTTCAGGTTGCAGAACGCGTGAAGTGGAATGGCTTCTTCGTGAAGCCATTCCACTTAATAGGTTTTTTTTTATTTAGTTAATTAATTTACCAAAACGCCCTCACATGTTTTTATCGTCCGTAGCTCCTTTAAATTCTCGTGCTCCCAACTTTAAAATTTTGGAAATTAGATGCTAAAACTAGATTCCACATTTTATAACTTAATTTTACCCGTTGAAACATTTCTCGAAACCCCAACCGAGCTTAAATTAAAATTTCAGAAATTAGATTTAAAAATACAAAATCTTCCGGGTTATTACAACCCCCCACCTTATAAGAATTTTGTACCCAAAATTTACGTACCGAATAAGTTGGGATACTGACGCTCCATGTCATCCATCGACAAAGGCAGTTTAAGCTAGTACGCAGTCCTCCCAATCCTCTTGACAATCGGGAATGGCCCCACAAACCGAGGGTTGAGTTTCCCTCGCTTCCCGAACCCCACTACTCCCTTGAACGGCGAGATCTTCAGAAATACCTTGTCGCCCTCACTAAACTCCAACTTCCGATGCCTCTGATTAGAATAACTCTTCTGTCGACTCTGAGCCGCTTCAATCTGCTTTCGTATCATAGAAATTTTGTCGATAGTCTGCTGTAAAATCTCAAGACCTATCAATCGGGCCTCCCCAACCTCATCCCAATACAATGGCGACCTGCACTTCCTTTCGTAGAGGGCTCGTACGGCGCCATATCAATGGTGGACTGGTAGCTATTATTATACGAGAATTCCACTAACAGTAAGAACTTACTGCACACCGCCTGCAACTCCAACACACAGGCTCTGAGCATATCCTCCAGAATCTGTATAGTCCGCTATGACTGCCCGTCGGTCTGAGGATGAAAAGCCGTATTGAAATCTAACCTGGTCCCCATGGCCTTATGCAGACTCCTCCAAAACTTGGACGTGAATTTGGGGTCTCGGTCTGAAACAATTGACACCGGGATCCCATGAAGCCTAACTATCTCCTGAATATATAACTGGGCAAACTGATCCATGGTATAAGTCATCCTCACAGACAAGAAGTGAGATGACTTCCTCAACCTGTCGACGATCACCCAGATAGCACCATGTCCCTTGGTAGTCCTCGGCAGTCCCACTACAAAATCTATAGTGATCTGCTCCTATTTCCATTTCGGTACTGGCAATAGTTGGAGCATACCAGACGGTCGCTGATGTTTCGCCTTCACCTATTGACAGACTACGTAGGTCTCAACATACTCAGCCACTGCTCGCTTCATGTTAGGCCACCAATAGTGCTGATTTAAATCCCAGTACATCTTAGTGCTTCCAGGATGAACAAAGAAAGAAGATGAATGAGCCTCTAATAATATATCATTCCTCAGCTCCTCATCCTTCGGGACGTACCACCTATTCTGAAATTTTAAAATCCCGTCCTCTGAATAGCTGAACTCAGAATTAGGCATGGCCTACATGCTCGCCTTCAGCTCGCTACACTTTGAGTCAGTCTCCTGGGGCTGCCTAATCCTGTCCCAAATAGTCGGCCTCAACGACAAGGCCGAAAGAGTGGCTGTCAGATCAGAAACTACCTCCAGGCCAAACCTCTGCATCTCTGTCAACAAGTCAACGGGCCTTATCAAAGTCATGGCAGCAGGCGAAGATGTCACCCGACTTAAGGCGTCTGCCACCACGTTTGCTTTTCCCGGGTGGTACTTGATCTCCAAATAGTAATCCTTGACCAGTTCGAGCCACCTCCTCTGTCTTCAATTCAGCTCCTTCTGCGTGAAAATGTACCTCAGGCTCTGATGGTCTGAATAAACCTCGCACTGCTGCCCATAAAGGTAATGCCTCCAAATCTTAAGTGCAAATACAACAGTCGCAAGCTCCAAATCGTGAGTGGGATAATTCCGCTCGTAAGCCTTCAACTGCCTAGAGGCATAGGCAATGACTCTCCCACCCTACATCAAAACACACCCCAAACCGATCCTGGAGGCATCACAATAAATGCAGATTTTCTCTCCTTCCACAGGCAACGTCAGTATAGGAGCTGTAGTCAATCTCTGCTTCAATGTCTGGAAGCTGTCCTCACACCTGTCGTTCCATTTATACTTCGCATTCTTTCTGGTCAGCCGAGTCAAGGGAGCTGAGATCTTAGAGAACCACTCAATGAAGCTCCGATAATATCCAGCCAACTCTAGAAAACTGCATATCTCGCTAGCACTGGTCGGCCGCGACCACTCCTTTACAGCCTGAACTTTCACCGGATCAACTGAAATACCCTCAGAGGAGATAACATGCCCCAAGAAGTGAATCCTGTCCAACAAAAACTCACACTTCGAGAACTTAGCGTACAGCTGATGCTGGCTCAGAATAGTCAATACGGTCTTCAAGTGCTCCTTGTGCTCCTCCTCACTCCGCGAGTAAATCAGAATGTCGTCGACAAACACGATCACAAACTTGTCCAAGTACTCCCTGAACACTCGGTGCATCAAATCCATAAATGCACCAAGAGCATTGGTCAGCCCGAATGACATAACTAGGAACTCAAAATGTCCGTACCTTGTCCTGAAGGCCGTCTTCGGTACATTCTCACCCTTTACCTTTAACTGATAATAGGCGGACCTCAAGTCGATTTTAGAAAACACTTGGGCACCCTGTACCTGATCAAACAAATCGTCAATCCTCAGCAATAGGTACTTGTTCTTCACCGTTAACTTATTCTGCTCCCGATAGCCAATACACATACGTAGAGATCCGTCCTTCTTTTTGACGAATAGAACTGGCACGCCCCAAGGTGAAATACTAGGGCATATAAAGTCCTTATCCGTCAGCTCCTCCAACTGAGCCTTCAGCTCTTTAAGTTCGGTAGGTGCTAACCTGTACGAGTTCTTGCACACCAGCTCGGCACCTAAGAAAAAATCTATCTCAAATTCAATATCCTTGTCAGGGGGCAACCCTGGCAAATCATCCCGAAACATCTCTGAGAACTCTTGCACAATAAGGATATTCTGTAACCGAGTATCACCCTGTGACTGCGCATCCCCGACACTTGCCAAAAACCCCTGGCAACCCTTGCCCAACAACCATGGAGTATGATGAGAAAAGTTAGCAGAAATCCTTGCAAGACCTTTACCTCCTTTAAATATGTAGCTTTCCCCGCCTGGGGGCCGAAAATGAATCTTTCTGGTCATGCAGTCAATCTTGGCATGATGTCTGAACAGTCAAACCATTCCCAATATCACCTCATAACCGCAAATATGAAGTATGACAAGCTCGACATATAACTGCTTTTTCCCCACTGTCACCACATTGCCCCGCACCACCTGTTCTGAATACAAATGTTCCCTTGATGGCAAGGTCACATCATAATGTTGCTCGGCGGAACTGAACTCCAAGTTTGCCTTAAAAACAAAACCCGTCGACACAAACGAGTGTGTAACACTCGTATCAATCAATGTATAAGCTGCCACACCAGAAACAAAAATGTTACCCGCAATCACTGATGGTTGGGCAGCATCATCTGGCCCAAAAAGGGCAAAGACCCTCGTTGTAACTCTAACTGAGGTCTTGCTCGTAGCTGGGCATCTGTTAGCAAAGTGTCCCACCTCATTACAGTTGAAGCAACGGTTCTGACGCGGCTTCTGGCACTCGCTAAACATGTGGCCCACCTCACCACAGTTATAACACCGCACTGGGCCCACTCTACACTTGCTTGGGTGGCTTCTCTGACACTTCGGGCAAACTGGAAACTTTCCCGACCCTTGCGGCATCTTGGTGCTCCTCTGGCTGCTGGAACTGTCACTAGGCCTCTTCAGACCTTTCTGCATAGACGCCTCCCCGCTCGATTATGGCAGCGACTCTCTGAATGATCTCCAAGGCTGCTCCTTGGGTTTCCTTCCTATAACTAGGAAGTTTCACTTGAGCCTCCTCAATGTCTAGGGCCTTCGCTATCACCTCCTCGTATGGCATGCCTCAAGTCCCCATAATCTGCATGCCCATATAGATATCCGGCTTTAGGCCCTGCACAAACTGATGTACCTTATTCTCATCGAGGCTCACCAAATGCCCTGCAAACCGCGACAAGGCCTCAAACTGTCGTACATACTCGGCCACAATGCCGGTCTGACTCAACTGCGTAAACTCCACCATCTTACGTGTCCTGACAGAATGGCTGAAATACTTACCGAAAAACACCAACCTGACTTCCTCCTAGGTTATGGTCTCCACATCTCTCATGGCTACTACAGTATCCCACCAATGGCTCGCACTCTTTGCCAGATAGAATGCCGCACTAAAAACCTTGTCCTGCTTCTCCACCTCTGCAAAACCGATCATGCTCTCCATTCTCCGTATCCATTCCTCAGCACTGAGAGGATCCGGAGATAACCTGTCAAAAGTCGGGGGTCTAAGTCCATACAGCCTATCACCCCATCTGTCATACGAACCTTGGGCGCTAGACTGACCCTGGTCGTCCCTGCTCATAAATCTCTCCAGCTGCTTAGACTGGCGGTGGACTAACTCGGTAAGCTACCGGACGGTATCATCCTTATCACCCACAGCTCTAGGCGCCTCTCATCGTGGTCAGCCTTTACCTCTGCCTCTCGCCTCTCCTGACATTTTCTACCTTTAACATACACAAAACTCACATTAGTCCTACAATAAATTTAAATCTAAACACTTACAGTTGGTGGAGTGCTCCCATGCAGCGGCTGGCGGTGTTAGGTAATCCTCTGAACGACGTCGACCCCGTGGCTCTGATAACATAACTGTAACACCCCGTGAACCTACACGTTCCCGGTGCGCTACAGTACATCTACAAACTATGACATACAGAAACTTGACACAACTCACTCAATTTAATACCGCTTTCTTTTTCAAATCATATTCAAAAGAACATTTGTGAGTATAAAAATTTTCAACTCGATTCGAAAACAACTCGCGCCCCAAAAAGGGAACACGAAATCCTCAATATAAAAATACGCAGTGAAAAAGACAACAATTTAAAATATTTTTAAAATAAAACGATAAGAGTCTGAAATCCTAGGAAGGAATTCAACACATACCTCGAACTACACAGATTCGGTGTCGCACAAGCACGCCCTCACTTCGACACCCCGTGCGCACCCTCACGGTGCTGTGCGTGCCAACTCAACATCACCACGTCACGCGCACGGTCACAGTGCCGCGTGCCACACGCACCCTGCCTCCGTACCACACGTCCGCACGCACGCCTTCACCCGACGCCGCAAGACCCGTGAGACACCTGCAGGGCCGCGTGCCCCGCGCACCTGCGACCACGCCGCACTTCCGCTCCCCTCCACACTTCTCTAACACTCCCTGTACACATCCCGACTTATTCCATATCTTCTTGACTCCCAAACTCTTTCCCGAAATTTCGGCAGAGTAACGGCTAAAAACTGGCTATCCCATAATTAAACCCTCCACACAGTTCACCAGAAACTAACAATATTTATCTATCAACCATCCAGAGAATCTCTATAACAAAATAATCAAAGTTTAAAACAACGAAAATCTATCAACTACAAATGAGGAAAGTCCATAATATAGAGCAATACTAAGCTCCTAAATGTAAAGCAAACGTGTACGTCACCAAAATCACATGCATTCCATAAACCCCTATACAACCGACGCCTATACAACTCGTCTAATCAACTGTACATGGACACAGCAAAATAAAATACCCTCAATAGCCAAGCCATCACCAACCGTCTCTACGGGTCGGGTCGCCCTAACAAAATCCGCCGTCCGGTGCCCCAGTCGCAAACTGCCAACCGTACTGCGCCTCAGGACTAGGCTCTCGAGGCTCACCAGCAATATCGTCAGCACCTACACTATAGAACACACAACATAAGCCTAACGCTCAGTAAGTAGTACAATATGAAAGTAAAAGCCGACAATGCAATCCTATCACATGCAGTGTCTACATTCACACTCATGTTGTCACATCCGTGACACGTAGTGTAGTCGCACCAGGGTAAGGAGGAACCTAGCGCCACCCTTCACCCTGACACGTCGTCACCGTCCCGGACAACCCAGGAATGAGGCCCACAAGCTACACACACGCATCATCACACAGCAACCACATCAGGGTGAGGGTGTATTTCCCGCCACACTACACCCTAACACATCGCCCCCCTCCTAGCCTCCCCATCAACGTGGCCACAGTTGCCACACACACGTTTCGCGGCAGCCCAGCCAGCACACTTCTCTAGCAGAATCAGCGACTGGTGTTGCACCGGCCCACACACTAGTAGAATCTGCGGTACTATTGCCTAACATCCTCACCGTCAACGCATACACGCCGTGCGACGGTCCAGCCGGCCCACTCCTCGAGTGCAATCTGCGGATGGTTACGTACCGGCCCACACACTAGCAGGATTCGCGGTACCACCGCCACGCGTCTCACCACTTACTCAAAACATGCTCAAAACCATTTTCGTTCCCTTTTTAAAAAAATGATGTATGTCAAACAATACGCACGCACACCACAATTAATCACATAAATCCTAAAGTTCTACGGTGTAGGCTCACTTGGGCAAATCGCATGCATGCACTACTTACCTGGCATCCTAAGCTAACTCGACGCACAGCTTCGCCAAAAATGCCTCAACCTAAAACACAAAAAATCACTCATCAATCTTTACTTCAAAATTCGCCAAATAAGTTAAAAATAATATCCCTTAATTAAACCCACGAAATTCTAACTAAAACAAGTCGCTAATTCGGTTCGGCCAAAAATTAGCCTAAACTTCGAACGCGTATAACTTTTGCGTTCTTTAGCGGAACCGATTGATTCAAGAAGCTAAACGTTCCCTTAGAAACCTAGTATAACATAACGGATTTTAAAATAGTAAACCACAGCTAGGTGGAAGAATACCGAAATCGAATATGCCCTTTTTATCCAATTTCACATTTTCGTTTTCTTCAACCAAAACTTACTCAAAACTAGTTTTACGCATCAAAAACAGCCCTGCTACTATCACACGTCACAATTCTACAAAAAACGTTCACTAATTTGACTTGGACCAAAATCTGACATAAACTTCCGACGCGCATAACTTTTGCGTCGGATATCAGAATCGAACGATTCCTGCGGCCAAACGTTCCTCTAACAACCTAGTTTAACCCACAAAAACTGAGTTTAAAACAGACAACGAAGCTACGCAAAAACGGCAAAAAACAGAACCTGTTTTTATATGAAAAAAATTTGAAAATGTCAACTTTGACCGAATTTCACCAAATTTTTCACCATGCAGCCACATTCCAATCAATTATGCATAAACTAACAACAATTTGAAGCTTCTCGATCAGAGAGTTCGAATGGCAGCACAATCCCTCCCGATTTTCTCCTTAAAACCAGAACACCGCCGATGCCCACCCCTTTTTCCACGCTGCAAATCCCTCAACACTTGGCAAACCTAGCCGAGGCTGGAACACAGGTAATACTACACCTTTGGCCACCAAAAATAAACGAGTTGCAGGGGACATCCCCACGTATTCTTGGTCGGGTTTGGGCCCGAAATGCCGAGCCCCTAGCGCACCCGCCCTATCTTCTAAACACCATGGACCGGGCTCAAACAAAGCGGGAGTTCGAAAGCAACCGAACTCCCCACTTGCTGGTACAAAACAAAAATGGAAGAGGGCGATTTACCTTGGGCTTCAGCAAGGGAATGGTCAAGCTACACGTCGTCCTGACTCGTCGCAGCTCCCAAACCACGTCGGTTGCCGCTAACCTCTTCTCTGGTCGTCAACCGTCGTTGGACCTCTGAGTTTTCTATCCTTCTCTCACGTCTCCCTCTTCTCGGGCGTTCGGGTTGCAAAACGCGTGAAGTGGAAAGGCTTTTTCGTGAAGCCATTCCACTTAGCAGTTTTTTTTTTTTAATTTAGTTAATTAATTTACCAAAACGCCCTCACGTGTTTTTATCGTCTGTAACTCCATTAAATTCTCGTGCTCTCGACGCTAAAACTAGATTCTACATTTTATAACTGAATTTTACCCGTTGAAACATTTCTCAAAACCCCAACTGAGCTTAAATTAAAATTTTAGAAATTAGATTTAAAAATTCAAAATCTTCCGGGTTATTACACCTATGGGGCACAACACCAAATTACGGGCATTATATCCACCGTCATTTAGATCATAGCCATGGTTAGATCCTAATTTTCTCCAATGTCAGCTTTGGAGAAACTAATCCGCTATCCAATGATTACAAGGATTGTAGCTTTGGTTGAAGTAAATTCTCCAATGTCAACTTTGGAGGAATTGATCGTCTCTTCATCGTCATCTAGATCATAACTTTGAGGAGTTAGGTTCTTCTAAGGACGAATAATATGGAAATGAAAGCACATGTTAGAAATGCATTTTAGTACAGTGTTTTAAATTTCATATAATGTAGCATCCAAGGAAATAGTTACCAAGCTAGGCTTAGATACTAGTCCACACCCCACCCTTATAAGCTAAAATAGTTGGATGATAGAGATGATGTTAAAGTGACCAAACAAGTGACCGTGGAGTTTGCATTAGGCAAGTACAAGGATACAGTCTTTTGTGATGTACTACCGATGAGTGCAAGTCATTTACTCTTAGGCCGACACTGGTAATATGATCATAAGGTCGACCATGATGGGTTCACCAATTATTACTCCCCAAAGTTTGGAGGTAAAACCTTTAAATTAGCACCTTTTACACTCGAGCAAATAGCGAAAGATGATGTCATTAGAAAGGAAGAGAAGAACAAGAAAAGTCTTTTCATGACAAAAAAAGAATTAGTGGCATCTGTCTTAAAAGGAGACGCTTGATAATGATAATATTTAAAGATAGGATCATAGAGTTATGAGTTATACCTAGCCCTGTTAAGGATTGATTCCATAAATTCCAAAACATCTTTCCCGAAGAACTACCCTAAGGGCTACCACCTCTTAGAGGCATTGAACACCAAATCGATTTACAACATGTGGCTATGCTATCAAATAGACCACCCTACAGAATAAACCCCAAAGAAACAAAGAAACTTCATGATCAACTGCACAAATTATTGGACAAGGGCTATATTAGAGAGCTAATGAGCCTGTGTGCTGTGTCCTAATTATTAGTTCCAATGAAGGATGAGACTATGAAAATGTGTATTTGTAATACCCAGAATTTTCCGTTTAAATTAATTTTGGACTTACGTAAATATAATCGGTGGAGTTTTGGTGGGAATTGAGAATGGAGAATTTCTACTCATAAATATAATATTATTTTGGGACTAATGGTGAAGCAGAAATTTTAAGATTTCAACCGAACACGGATCGAATAGTAGATTTATTAAACGGATTATAGTTAAGGGCGAAATACTAATTAAGATTATTATTATTATTATTAAAAAAAATAGAAGAGAAACCAAAACACCTTATGGTGTATTCTCTAGCGCAACCCTCCCCTTTCCATTTCTCCCCTGCCCCCACGTGAAGCCCTCAGCGATTCTCCTCCGTTCCTCTGTGAATCTTCAAATCCAAGCTACGTTTTAGTTAGTTTCTAATAGTTAGTTAGTTATTTAGCCGTTTCGAGTGTTAAAATCAAATTTAGTGAGAGTGTTGGAAAGTTTAGGAGAAACCTAGGAGGGTAATACGAGGATTTGAAGTTGAAATTAATTTCTATTAGTATGCTGGTGTTTAAGCTAGAAGTAGTAGTAGATTATGAGATTTGATGGGAAAGATTGAGAGGTTGAGTAGCCGAATATACGAATTGTGGAACGGTGTCTGTTTGGCCACATCCGGCCAAGTTGTCGATGTGCAATTAGGAAATGGATGGTACCATTAGAAACTAGAGGTCCTGTGAAGTTTGTAGCACTTTAGATCGTCAAATTCGGACAAGTATTGCAGAAGTTATGAATTTCCGAAGTTGGTCAGAAATTGAGTTGAATTTTTGGTTTAGTGGAGAGTTTTTGTTTTGTACGAGTTATGACTTTCAAGCTAGGAAGTTATGAATTGAACGAGTTAGAATTGATGAATGTGTGATTTGGTAGGTATTCTCAGTGAGCGTACGAAGCTATGAAGTGCGAGGAAAGTTAGGACGCCAAGTAAGTAATGGATTGCTTCTTTTTTCCTTCGGGCCTACGCCATGGAAAGGTAGGATTACTTGTTTGTTTTGATTGTTTGTTTTGTTGTTTGGTCAGTTGGTTGTGCATATGTGTTGACATGCATCATGGTTTTGAATTACGAAATAACGACTTTTGAGCATGTTTTGAATTGTGCATATGAAATGTAATCAGATAAGAAAAGATGCCACGTATGGGAATGCCTCGTCGTTAACGTGCTAGTGAGAAAGCACTATAGGGTTCCGATTGATGAAAGTACGTAAGATGACATGGTTTGTGGACGTCTCATCATTAACGTGCTAGTTAGAAAGCACTAGAGGGTTATATTATCGATGTTGGGAGGAGATTTTGTATCGTCGTTCCGTGTGTGAACATGATGTGTGCCTCTAATCTCGATCCGTGGGTCATGGTTTGGGCGTCCTGAGTGTGATAGGATTGGTGCCTACTTGACTCACACGTGAAAGTTGAAGATGATAACAATGAAAACAAAATGAAAACGAAACCAAGTGTAGAAACTGCATGTGTTAGGGGTTGAGTTGTGCATTGATTTTCAGTTCATATTCCATACTTGATAATCATTAGGCTTATGTTTTGTGTTCCGTGTTGTATATAACGACGAGCTCTCCTGTGAGTTGTTAGGTGACGGGCATGATTAGGATGGTGGTTGGTGACGCATGTTGTATGCCAGTGCAGGCAGTTTGTTGGGGCGACACGACCATGGTGGGATAGGTTGTGGAATTTTGTGTTAAACACTTGTGTACAGATTTTTGAGGGTATAGGTTGGGTGACACGATTATAGTTGGGAGTGGTGTAGGGTTATGCTTTTGAAATTACTTGTGGAGATTATGTCTTAAAAATAAAAGTCTTTACTTCATGGTTTTAAAAGTGGAAGTGTTCGTCATGTGTTTTCTTTCGAACTGGTTTTAATTTTTTATATTGCTAGTGCAAAGTGTTAACCGAAGTATATAAGTGTCGACTGGTCAGGAGATTGAAGCCTCCGACATTTGAGGGCCATATGACAAATCCGACTGTTGCAGAAAGATGGATACGCACCATTGAAAACATGCTCAAGTATGCCAATGTGGAGGAGGGGAATATGGTTACATGTGTGACATTCCACTTATCGAACGACGCTCAGAGTTGGTGGGAGACAGTAGAGGCCATTATAGTTGCGCAGAACTTGACCTGGAAGAGATTTAAAGAAATGTTTTATGACAAGTATTACAATCGAACGGTCAAAGCTGTGAAGAGGTTGGAGGGAAAGAAACCGCAAATGCAGAATAGGTCCCCGCAATGTCCAAAGTGCTTGAAGAGCCATCCAGGAGAATGGAGACAGTTTGCAGGCAAATGCTACAATTGCAATGAAACTGGTCATATTTGACGAAATTGCACAAAGCCGAGAGTCAACCTGTACTTCACCTATAAGGAGACCAATCACATATCTAGGGACTGCCCCACAGCAAAGAAGAGTCCAGCCAAGATGATGCCCAGGATCTTTGCTATGATAGAGCACGAGGGTGAATATCGACCAACTGTTATTTCAGGTACGGTACTACTTGATAGATTCAGAAGAACCACACTCCTTTGTTGCTACGGCTTTTGTGGTGAAAGCAAATTTATGGGCTAAACCAGCCGGGTGTACATATGAAGTGAGGCTACCATCTGGTGAGTGCATGCACTCCGATCAAGTGGTACGTGACAGTGTCATATCAGTGGGAAATAAGAGTATGCTTGCTGATTTGATTGTGTAACAATCGTAATTTCGCGGTACCGATTTTTGAGTTGTCAGGACGATAAACGACATGATTCGGGTTGGAATGCAGAGCGAAAAATTTGTAAGGTTAGGTGGGGAATTATTTCGAGGCTAGTGGTGAGGAGAAAATTTTAGGAATCTGACCAAAAACGGATTGAATGGTCGTTTGATTAAAAGATTAAAGTGTGAGCATGAAATAGTAATTAGGTTACTATTATTATTATTATATATCTTTTATTTATAAAATATTAACAGAGAGGAGAGGGATTCGCAGAAACCCTCTCCCCTTTCTGTTATCTCGTCCCCCCTCCCAGCCGCGATTTTCCTTTCGGCTTCCTCCTTCCTGCGTCATTCAGTCGGCGGTTGTTTGTGGTTTTCTCCTCCATTTCAGCGGTTCAAGGTAAGTTTAAGTAATTTTTGGGTTAATTTATTTTGTTATTGGATCTTGAGGAGAAATTGATGGATAGAGATTTAGGGTTTTAGAGTTGGAGCATTTATTGGATTGGTTATTGTTATTATGGCATTGTTGACGATAAATGTAATAGATTGACGAGGAAATTGTTGAGTTTTATTGAAAGATGGAGAATATGGGATTTAAGCACTAATACGGAACAGGCTGTGAATTTTTGGCCTAGCTATTGACGTTCGTTTTAAAAACCCTTTTTGGTGTGTTAAACTAAATTACGATTGGAACGTTTGGCCACTGGAATCGAGTGATTCTGTTAACCGACGCAAAAGTTATGCGCGTCAAAAGTTAGGATGATTTTTGAGCCAAGACAGGTTAGTGAACGATTTTGGTAAGTTCGTGAAGTATTGAGCTAGTGGGATGAATTTTTACGGGAAGTTGATTTTTGTTGTAGGTTGAGCAGGTTTCGGGTGAAACGAGCACCACGGAGAGCTAGAACGCCAGGTAATTAGTGTAGGTAGTGTGTGCATGTGCATTGCCCTTATGGGCCTACACCATGGGATAGTAAGGTGGTATTGTGTGGTTTGCATGTTTGTTCAGTGATGCATCATGTTTTGAAAAGTGAATGAAAATAGTTTTGAGCATTATTTTTAGTAAGTAGTAGTGAGACGCGTGGTAGTGGTACCGCGGATTCTGCTCGGGGAGTGGGCTGGTGCTTAACCAACCGCGGATTCCACTCGGCGAATGGACCGGTTGGGCTGTCACGTGGCGTGTATGTGTTGACGGTAAGGATAATGGGCAGTGGCGCTGCAGATCCTTCTCAGGTAGTGGGCCGGTGCTTCACCAGTCGCGAATTCTGATCGGGGAGTGGGCCGGCTAGGCAGTTGTGTGGCACAGTTGTGTGGCTTGTCGGCGTTGTTGCTGGGGAGTACGGAACGATGGCGACGTGTCAGGGTGTAGCGTGACGCGAGGTTCACCCTCATCCTGGCCTTGCTGCACTAGGCGTCTCAGAATGGTGACAACTTGAGTTTAAGTGTACAGACTGTATGTGACAGTATTGCATTGTCGTTTTACGTTTCATAATGCACTACTTACTGAGCGTTAACCTTACGTTGTGTGTTCCGTGGTGTATGTAATAACTCAGAAAATTTTGAATTTTTAGATCTAATTTCTGAAATTTTTAATTTAATCTCGGTTGGAGTTTCGAAAAATATTTTAACGGGTAAATTAAGTCATAGAGCTCATAATATAATTCTAGTGATGGTATTTGAAATTTTAAAGTCGGGAGGACGAGAATTTAACGAAGTTACGGACGGTAAGAACACGTGAGGGCATTTTTGTAATTTAATCAATTAAAACAAAAAATAAATAAATAAATTATATGTTATGTGGAATGGCTTCACGAAGAAGCCATTCCACTTCGATTTTTTGCGAGTCGAACGCCCGAGAGAGACGCGAGCAAGAAAGTGATTGGGGAGGGGGCGAACTGCCGGCGATCGACCACCGGGGGAGAGACGTGACGCGCTAGACGGTTTTGGCGAGGCAGAAACTCGGTGGGAGTGGGTTCATCCCGAGCTAAAAACACAGGTGAGTTCTCCCCTGTTTCAGTTTCTGTCGACCAAACTTGGAAGCTCAGTCCTTCTTGAAATTCCGACGGTTAGAGCTCGTTTTTGTGGGGTGTTTTAGAACCTAGTGAGTGTGTGTGTGTGGCTCGACCTTCCCGCGATAGAACCGAATGAGAAACAAGGAATTTTCTCTTTCGGTCTTGTCCTGCTTTGATGGTCGAGCATGGAGTTGCTTTTGCTTCTACGTTTCAAGGAGTTTGTGCTAAATTTAGGAGGAATAGAGGTGAATTTCAGGGTTCAATGAGCCAGTTGAAAAATGCACGGTTTTGGGTAGAAAACCGTGAGAATTTTTGTGCAGCCATGCTGTTTTCTGATTAGGAAACACCAAATTGTTAATGTATGCATTGGTAAACCGAAATGTGGATGTTTGGTGAAGAAATTGGCAAAATTGGACCGAAGTAGAGATTTTAGATATTTTTCGTATAAGAACAGTTCTGTTTTTGGGGATTTTGATGGGGCTACAGTTAATCTTTTTAAATTCTATTTTAGTGGGTTAAAATAGGTGTTTAGAGGAGCGTTTGGCCGGTGGAATCGTTCGATTCTGATGTCCGACGCAAAAGTTATGCGCGTCGGAAGTTTATGTCGGATTTTGGTCCAAGTCAAATTAGTGAGCGTTTTTCGTGGAATTTTGACGTGTGATAGTGGCATGTCTGTTTTTAGTGCATAAAACTGAATTGAGTGAGTTTTGGTTGAAGAAAAACAAAAATGTGAAATTTAATAAAAAGTTGCAGATTCGGTTTTGGGATTCTTCCACCTAGCTGCAGCTTACGGTTTTAAAATCCCTCTTAATATGTCAAACTAGGTTCCTAAGAGGACGTTTAGCCACTTGAATCACTCGATTCCGTTAAAGGACGCAAAAGTTATGCGCGTCCGAACTTTATAGTTTTTTTAGGTCGAACCAAACCAGTGACCTGTTTTAGTTGGAATTTCATGAGTGTAGTTAAGGAATGTTATTTTTAGCTATTTCGTGAATTTTGAAATAAATACTGATAAGTGATTGGTTGTGCTTTAGGTTGAGACTTTTTGGCGAAACTGTGCCTCGACCGAGCTTAGGACGCCAGGTAAATAGTGCATGCATGTGTTTTGCCCAAGTGGGCATATACCGTAGAACTTTAAGATTTTATGTTGTTGATTGTGGTGTACGTACGTATTGTTTGACTTGCTTCATTTTTTTTAAAAACGGGAACGAAAATGGTTTTGATCATATTTTGAGTAGGTGACGAGACGCGTGGCGGTGGTACCACGAATCCTACTAGCGTGCGGGCTGGTGCTTCACTAGTCGCGGATTTTGCTCGAGGAGTGAGCCGGCTCGGCCGTCGCGCGCCGTGAATGTGTTGACGATGAGGGTGATGGGCAGTAGTACCGCGGATCCTACTAGCGTGTAGGCCGGTGCAACACCAGTCGCAGATTCTGCTCGAGGAGTGGGCCGGTTGAGCTGTCGTGAAACGTGTATGTGTGGCAACTGTGGCCCTGTGCTGGGGAGGCTGGGATGGGGGCGACGTGTCAGGGTGTAGTGTGGCGAGAGGTACACCCTCACCCTGATGTGGTTGCTGTATGGCGATGCGTGTGTGAAGCTTGTGGGCCTTGTTGTTGGGGAGTCCGGGACGATGGCACCGTGTCAAGGTGTAGGGTGGCGTTAGGTTCCTCCTTACCTTGGTGCGGTTACACTACGCGTCACAAATGTGACAACATGAGTGTGAGTGCATGTGATAGGATTGCACTGTCAGCTTTTACTTTCATGTGGTACTACTTACTGAGCGTTAGGCTTATGTTGTGTGTTCCATGGTGTAGGTGCTGACGATATTTCTGGTGAGCCTCAAGAGCCAAGTGCTGAGGCATAGGACAGTTGGCGGCGTGTGACCAAGGCACCAGACGGTGGACTTTGTTACGGCAACCCGACCCGTGGTGGTGGTAGGTGATGGTGAGATTCGTTGGGTTGTTATTTTGTGTCGGTATTATGTAGATAGAGGCGTTTGTATAGACGTCGGTTGTACAGGAATATATAGAATGATTGTAGTGTTTTGGGGACGCGGATGTATTTTTATATATTAGAGTATGATATTGCTCTATACTGTGGACTTTCTTCATTTGTATTTGATGGATTGTCATTGTCTTTAAACTCTAGTTTTGTTATGGAGATTCTCTGGATGGTTAATAGATAAATACTATTAGTTTTTGGTGAACTGTGGGCAGGGTTTTAAATTTTTGGGATATCCAATTTTTAGGCGTTACTCTGTCGAAATTTCGGGAGAGGGGTTAGGAGTCGAAAGGATATGGAATAGGTCGAGATTTGTATAGCGAGTGATAGAGAAGTGTAGATGAGCGTGGGAGTACGACGTGATCGCAGGTGCGCGGGGTACGCGGCCCTGCGGGTGCTCACGGGTCGTGCGGCACCGAGTGAGGGCATGCGCGCGGACGTGCTGTATGGAGGCAGGGTGCGTGGGGCACGCGGTGATGTTGAGTTGGCGTGTGCGGCACTGTGAGGGTGTGCGCAGAGCGTCGAAGTGGAGGACGTGGGTGCGCGGCACCGGATATGTGTAGTTCGAGGGGTGTTGGATTCTTTCCTACGATTTCGAGTCGTGTCGGTTTATTTTAAAACTAATTTAAATTATTTTCTTTTCTGCTGCGTATTTTTATATTGAGGATTTTGTGTTCCCTCTTCGGGGCGCGGGTTATTTTTGAATCGAGTCAAAAAATTTTCATACTCACAAATATTTTTTTGAAGATGATTTGAAAACGAAAGTGGTATTAAATTGAGTGAGTTATGTCAAGTGTTAGTGTGTCATAGTGTGTAGACGTACTGTAGCGAACTGGGACTGTGTGGGTTTCTCTGGGTGTTACAGTTATGGTATCAGAGCCACGGGGTCGACGTCGTTCAGAGGATTACCTAACACTGTCAGCCGCTGCACGGGAGCACTCCACCAACTGTAAGTGTTCAGATTTGAATTTATTGTAGTACTAATGTGAGCTTTGTATATGTTAAAGGTAGAAAATGTCGGGAGAGACGAGAGGTAGAGGTAGAGGGCGACAACGACGAGAGGCGCCTCCTAGAGCTATGGGCGACATTGATGATACCGTCCGGCAGCTTACCGAGTTAGTCCACCGTCAGTCTCAGCAGTTGGAGAGATTTATGAGCAGGGACAACCAGGGTCAGTCTAGCGCCCAGGGTTCACCTGACGGAAGGGGTGACAGGCTGCATAGACTTAGACCCCTGACTTTTGACGGGTCATCTCCGGATCCTCTCATTGCTGAGGAGTGGACATGGAGCATGGAGGCTACGACCTGAGAGGAGTTCAGGTTGGTGTTTTTCGGCAAGTATTTCAGCCATTCTGTCAGGAGACAGAAGATGGTGGAGTTTGCGCAGTTGAGGTAGACTGGCACTGTGGCCGAGTATGTACAGCAGTTTGAGGCCTTGTCGCAGTTTGCAAGGCATTTGGTGAGCCTCGATGAGAATAAGGTACATCAATTTGTGCAGGGCCTGAAGCTGGATATATATGGGAATGCAGATTGCCGGGACCCAAGGCATGCCATACGAGGAGATGGTGGCAAAGGCCCTAGACATTGAGGAGGCTCGGGTGAAGCTTCCTAGTTATCGGGAGGTACCCAAGGAGCAGCCTCGGAGATCATTTAGAGAATCGCTGCCACAGTCGAGTAGGGAAGCGTCCATGCAGAAGGGCCTGAAGAGGCCTAGTGACAGTTCTAGTAGCCATGGGAGCACAAAGAGGCCACAGGGGTCGGGACAGTTTCAAGTGTGCCCGAAGTGTCAAAGGAGCCACCCAGGCGAGTGCAGAGTGGGCCAAGTGCGGTGTTATAACTATGGCGAGGTGGGCCACATGGTTAGGGAGAGCCAGAAGCCGCGTCAGAACTTCTGTTTCAATTGCAATGAGGTGGGACACTTTGCCAACAGATGCCCAGCTGCGAGCAGGATGTCAGCCAGAGTTACACCGATGGTCTTTGCCCTTTTTGACCCAGATGATGCTGCCCAGCCATCAGTGATTGCAGGTAACATTTTTGTTTCTGGTGTGGCAGCTTATACCTTGGTTTATACGGGCGCCACGCACTCGCTTGTGTCAACGGGTTTTGTTGTTAGCAAGCTTGGAGTTCAGTCCCGCCGAGCGACATTATGATGTGACCTTGCCATCAGGGGAACATTTGTATTCGAAACAGGTGGTGCGAGGCAATGTGGTGACAGTGGAGAAGAAGCAGTTATATGCCGAGCTAGTCATACTCCATATGAGCAGTTATGAGGTGATCTTGGGAATGGACTGACTGTAAAGACATCATGCGAAGATTGACTGCAGGACTAGAGAGGTTCATTTTCGGCCCCTAGGCGGGGAGAGCTACACATTTAAAACAGGTAAAGGTCTTGCCAGGATTTCTGCTATCTTTACTCGTCAGACTCCACGGTTGTTGGGCAAGGGTCGCCAGGGTTTCTTTGGCAAGTGTCGGGGATGCGCAGTCACAGGGTGATACTCGGATACAGGATATTCTTGTTGTGCAGGAGTTCTCGGAGGTGTTTCATGATGATTTGCCAGGGTTGCCCCCTGACAGGGAGATTGAATATGAGATAGATGTTTTTCCAGTTGCCAAGCTAGTATGCAAGAACCCGTATAGGTTGACACCTACCGAACTTAAGGAGTTGAAGGCTCAGTTGGAGGAACTGACGGATAAATGCTTTATACGCCCTAGTTTTTCACCTTGGGGTGCGCCAGTTCTATTCGTCAAGAAGAAGGATGGATCTCTACGTATGTGTATTGACTATCGGGAGTCGAATAAGTTAACGGTGAAGAACAGGTATCCATTGCCGAGGATTGAGGGTTTATTTGATCAGCTATAGGGTGCCCGAGTGTTTTCTAAGATCGACCTGCGGTCCGGCTATCATCAGTTAAAGGTGAAGGGAGATGATGTACCGAAGACGGCCTTCAAGATGAGGTACGGGCATTTTGAGTTCCTGGTTATGTCTTAAGGGTTGACCAATGCCCCTGCTGCTTTTATGGATCTGATGCACCAGGTGTTCAGGGAGTACCTGGACAAGTTTGTGATTGTGTTTATCGACGACATTCTGATTTATTCGCGGAGTGAGGAGGAGCATAGGGAGCGCTTGAGGACCGTATTGACTATTCTGTGCCAGCATCAGCTGTATGCTAAGTTCTCAAAGTGCGAGTTTCGGTTGGACATGATTCACTTCTTGGAGCATGTTATCTCCTCTAAGGGTATTTCAGTTGATCCGGTGAAGGTTCAGGCTGTAAAGGAGTGGCCGCGGCCGACCAGTGCTAGCGAGATACGCAGTTTTCTTGGATTCCGGTGTCGACTGTTTCAGACCGAGACCCCGGGTTCACATCCACGTTTTGGAAGAGTCTGCATAAGGCTATGGGCACCAGGTTAGATTTCAGTACGGCCTTTCATCCTCAGACCGACGGACAATCAGAGCAGACTATACAGATTCTGGAGGATATGCCCAGGGCCTATGTGTTGGAGTTTCAGGCGGCTTGGAGCAAGTTTTTACCGTTAGTGGAATTCTCGTATAATAACAGCTACCAGTCCACCATTGGTACGGCACCGTACGAGGCCCTCTACGAAAGGAAGTGTGGGTCACCATTGTATTAGGATGAGGTTGGGGAGGCCCGATGGATAGGTCCTGAGATTATACAGCAGATTGTCGACAAAATTTCTGTGATACGGAAGAGGATTGAAGTGGCTCAGAGTCGACAGAAGAGTTATACTGATCAGAGGCGTCGAGAGTTGGAGTTTAATGAGGGTGACGAGGTGTTTCTAAAGATCTTGCCGTTCAAAATAGTGGTGAGGTTTGGAAAGCGGGGGAAGCTCAACCCTCAATTTGTGGGACCATTCCCGATTGTCAAGCGGATTGGGAGAACTGCGTACCAACTTCAGTTGCCTTTGTCGATGGATGCCATTCATGATGTTTTTCATGTCTCGATGCTGAGAAGTGTATGCGCGATCCCTCTCAGATAGTGCCACAACAGGATATAGAGATCCAGCCGACGCTTTCCTACGAGGAGAAGCTAGTGAGGATCTTAGGATCAGCTGTGAAGGTGCTGTGCAACAAGGAGATCCCGTTGGTAAAGGTGTTGTGGTGCAACTATGGTGTCGAGGGCGCAACCATGGTGTCGAGGAAACTACTTGGGAGCGGCGTGGAGACATGGAGCGTCGGTATCCCAACTTGTTCGGTACGTAAATTTTGGGGACAAAATTCTTATAAGGGGGGGGGGTGTAATAACCTGGAAAATTTGAGATTTTTAAATCTAATTTCTGAAATTTTTAATTTAATTTCGATTGAGTTTCAGAAAATATTTTAACGGGTAGAGCTCACAATCTAATTCTAGTGATGTTTTTTGAAATTTTAAAATTAGGAGGACAAGAATTTAACGAAGTTACGGACGGTAAGAACATGTGAGGGCATTTTGGTAATTTAATCAATTAAAACAAAAAATAAATAAATAAATTATATGTTAAGTGGAATGGCTTCACGAAGAAGCCATTCCACTTCAATGTTCGGCGAGTCGAACGCCCGAGAGAGACACGAGCGAGAGAGTGATCGAGGAGTGGGCGAACTGCCGGCGATCGACCACCAGGGGAGAGACGTGACGCACTAGATGGTTCCGGCGAGGCAGAAACTCGGCGGGAGTGGGTTCTTACCGAGCTAAAAACAAAGGTGCGTTCTCCCCTGTTTCGGTTTCTGTTGACCAAACTTTGAAGCTCAGTCCTTTTTGCAATTCCGCCGGTTAGAGCTCCTTTTTATGGGGTGTTTTAGAACCTAGTGAGTGTGTGTTTGGCTCGGCCTTCCCATGACAGAACCAAATAAGAAACATGGAGTTTTCTCTTTCGCTATTGTCCTGCTTTGATGGCTGAGCGTGGAGTTGCTTTTCCTTCCACATTTCAGGGATTTTGTGCTAAAATTTAGGAGGAATAGAGGTGAATTTCAGGGTTCAATGAGCCGGTTTAAAAATGCACGGTTTTGGGAAGAGAACCGTGAGAATTTTTGTGCTGCCATCATTTTTTCTAATTAGGAACCACCAAATTGTTAATGTATGCATTGGTAAACCGAAATGTGGATGTTCGGTGAAGAAATTGGCGAAATTGGACCGAAGTTGAGATTTCAGATATTTTTCGTATAAGAACAATTCTGTTTTTGGAGATTTTGATGGGGGTACGGTTAATCGTTTTAAATTCTGTTTAAGTGGGTTAAAATAAGTGGTTAGAGGAGCGTTTGGCCGCTACAATCGTTCGATTTCGATATCCGACGCAAACGTTATGCGCGACGGAAGTTTCTGTCAGATTTTGGTCCAAGTTAAATTAGTGAGCGTTTTTTGTAGAATTTTGACGTGTGATAGTGGCCTGGCTGTTTTTCGTGCGTAAAGTTAAATTGACTGAGTTTTGGTTAAAGTAAAACAAAAATGTGAAATTTAATAAAAAGGGGCAGATTGGGTTTCAGAGTTTTTCCACCTAGCTGCGGCTTACAGTTTTAAAATTAGTCTTAGTATGTTAAACTAGGTTCCTAAGGGGATGTTTAGCCACTTGAATCACTCGATTCCGTTAAAGGACGCAAACGTTATGCGCCTCCGAACTTTAGGCTGGTTTTCGGTCGAACCAAACTAGTGACCCGTTTAGTTGGAATTTCATGAGTGTAGTTAAGGAATGTTATTTTTAGCTATTTCGTGAATTTTGAAATAAATACTAATGAGTGATTGTTTGTGTTTTAGGTTGAGGCTTTTTACCGAAACTGTGCGTCGAGCGAGCTTAGGACACCAGGTAAGTAGTGCATGCATGTGTTTTGTCCAAGTGGGCCTACACCGTAGAACTTTAAGATTTTATGTTGTCGATTGTGGGGTGCGTGCGTATTGTTTGACATACATTATTTTTTTAAAAACGGGAACGAAAATGGTTTTGTGCATATTTTGAGTAGGTGACGAGACGCGTGGTGGTGGTACGGTGGATCCTGCTAGCGTGCGGGCCGGTGCTTCACTAGTCGCGGATTTTGCTCGAGGAGTGGGACCGACTGGGCCGTCACGCGGCGTGAATGTGTTGACGGTGAGGGTGATGAGTAGTTGTACCGCGGATCCTACTAGCGTATGGGCTGGTGCAACACCAGTCGCAGATTTCGCTTGAGTAGTGGGCCGGCTAGGCTGTCATGAAACGTGTGTGTGTGGCAACTGTGGCCCCATGCTGGGGAGGCTGGGACGGGGGCGACCTGTCAGAGTATAGTGTGGCGCGAGGTACACCCTCACCCTGATGTGGTTGCTATGTGGTGATGCGTGTGTGTAGCTTGTGGGCCTCGTTGTTGGGGAGTCCAGGACGGTGGCGACGTGTCAGGGTGTAAGGTGGCGTTAGGTTCCTCCTTACCCTGGTGCAGTTACACTACGCGTCATAGATGTGACAACAAAAGTGTGAGTGTAGAGACTGCATGTGATAGGATTGCATTGTCAGCTTTTACTTTCATATTGTACTACTTACTGAGCGTTAGACTTATGTTGTGTGTTCTATGGTGTAGGTGCTGACGATATTACTGGTGAGCCTCGAGAGCCCAATCCTGAGGCATAGGACGGTTAACGGCGTGCAACCGAGGCACCGGACGGCGGACTTTGTTAGGGTGACCCGACCCGGGATGGTGGTAGGTGATGGTGAGATTCGTTGGGTTGTTATTTTGTGTCGGGTATTATGCGGATAGAGGAGTTTTGAATAGACGTCGGTTGTTCAGGATTGTATAGAGTGATGTAATGTTTTGGGGACGCGTACGTATTTTTATATGTTAGAGTATGATATTGCTCTATACTGTGGACTTTCTTCATTTGTTTTTGTTGGATTGTCGTTGTCTTTAAACTCTGATTTTGTTATGGAGATTCTCTGGATGGTTGATAGATAAATACTGTTAGTTTTTAGTGAACTGTGTGCAGGGTTGTAAATTTTTTGGATAGCTAGTTTTTAGGCGTTACTCTGCCTAAATTTCGGGAGAGGGGTTGTGAGTCGAAAGGATATGGAATAGGTCGGGATGTGTACAGCGAGTGCTAGAGAAGTGCAGATGAGCGTGGGAGTGCGGCGTGATCACAGGTGCGCGGGGCACGCGGCCCTGCAGGTGCTCACAGGTTGTGCGGCGCCTAGTGATAGCATGCGCGTGGACGTGCTGTACAGAGACAAGGTGCGTGGGGCACGCGGTGATGTTGAGTTGGCGTGTGCGGCATCGTGAGGGTGTGCGCAGAGCGTCGAAGTGGGGGAGGCACCGGATTTGTGTAGTTCGAGGGGTGTTGAATTCTTTCCTAGGATTTCGAGTCTTGTCGGTTTATTTTAAAACTAATTTAAATTATTTTCTTTTCTGCTGTGTATTTTTATATTGAGGATTTCGTGTTCCCTCTTCGAGGCGCGGGTTATTTTCGAATCGAATCGAAAATTTTTCGTACTCACAAATGTTCTTTTGAAGATGATTTGAAAACGAAAGTGGTATTAAATTGAGTGACTTATGTCAAGTGTTAGTGTGTCATAGTGTGTAGACGTACTGTAGCGCACCGGGACTGTGTGGGTTTCTCGGGGTGTTACAGTGTATGTGAAGAGATTCTTGAGGGTGAGTTGCCAGAGCCTAGATAGGATGAGTAGGCGGTTGGCGGTGTACGGCCGTGTGCCAGCAGGTGGAGTTTGTCGCGGCGGCCCCACCGGTAGAGTGAAGCCGAAAGGTAGGTTTTTTTTTGGAGTTGTGTTTTTGAGAAGTCTGAGTCGAGTGTATAGGTTTTAAGGCTTAGGTGGGTGTGAATGTTAATAGTTGGGATTGATGTATAGGTGTATTTTTAAACTATTTGAAAAAGTTTTGATTGAATGATTCAGGTTTTGAATCGGTGGTTTTAATCATGGTAGTTTTCGTGTTCGTTTTCTTTTGAGCTGCTGTTATTTATAGGCTGATGCTACAAAGTGTCAACCGATGTCCATAGGTGTCGACCGGTCAGTGTAAGTTAGGATGTGAGTGTCGACCATGGGGTTCGACCAGTGCAGGCAGAGAGCAATGAGGTGCCGACCGGCGACTATGGGTGTTGATCGGTTAGTGTAAAATCAGTAAGGGTGTCGACCACGGGGTTTGACCTGTAACGCCCAGGTGGTGCGAAACATTCGTTGCAAGTTATGAAGAATGTGGAGAAGCTATCTATAATGGCACCCATCGAGGCTCGGAGATTATTAATGGGTGAGCATTTTTGCTTTCTTGCAATAATTTTAGATACTCAATTTCACGTGGAGACAAAACCACAGTATATTGTGGTAGTTCGTGAGTTTCTAGATGTATTGTTGGACGATTTGTCCGGCTTGCCCCTAGACCGTGAAGTCGAATTTGTGATTTACACATATCCTGGTGCAGAGCCAATATCGAAGAACCCTTACAGGTTGGCTCCTCTGGAATTGAAAGAGTTGAAAAAGCAGCTGGAAGAACTGTTGAAAAAGGGGTTCATATGCCCGAGCTTTTCACCATGGAGCGCCCCAATTCTATTTGTAAAGAAGAAAGACTGATCGCTCCGAATGTGTATTGACTACAAGGAGCTGAATAAGCTAACCGTAAAAAATAAGTATCCACTGCCGAGGATAGATTGACTTATTTGATCAACTCCAAAGGGCTCAGATTTTCTCAAAGATAGACTTGTGGTCGGGGTATTACTAGCTAAAAGTCAGATCACAGGATATCCTGAAGACAGCCTTTCGGACGAGATACGGACATTATGAATTCTTAGTGATGTCGTTCAGGCTAACAAACACTCCAGCCGCTTTCATGGACTTAATGAATCGGGTATTCCAAAAGTATCTAGTTAAATTCGTCATTGTATTCATCGACGATATCTTGTTTTACTCCCGTAATGAATACGAACATAAAGAGCATTTGGAGATGGTTCTTGAGACTTTGAAGCAGCATCAGCTGTATGCAAAATTCTCCAAGTGCGAGTTCTTGTTGGATAAGGTCCATTTCCTTGGACATGTGATTTTCGATGGAGGGATATCGGTGGATCAAGCTAAGATACAATTGATCAATGAATGGCCTCAACTAAAGAATGTCAGGGAGATTCGAAGCTTTCTTGGGTTAGCTGGCTACTAAAGGGAGTTAAGTGAGTGACTTTCAAAGATTGCAGTACCCCTGACTCGTCTGACAAGAAAGGAAGGCAAGTATGTATGGTTGGAAGACTGTGAGCACAGTTTCCAGATACTGAAGCAGAAATTGACTACGGCTCTCGTGTTGAAATTTCCAGCGATGGATGAGAAATTCAGTATTACCGTGATGCTTCCAGAATCGGATTGGGTTGTGTCTTGATGCAAAACGGAAAGGTGATCGCTTATGCTTCAAGGCAATTAAGGCCTTATGAGCAAAATTATCCAACCCACGATTTGGAGTTAGCGGCGGTCATGTTCGCGCTAAAGATATGGAGGCACTATCTTTATGGACAGCAATGTGAGATATATTCAAATCACACAAATCTGAAGTATATCTTCACTTAGAAGGAGGTGAATATGAGACAGAGGCGGTGGTTGGAGTTTGTGAAAGACTACGACCTGGAGATCGAATACCATCCCGGCAAAGCCAATGTAGTGGCCGATGCATTAAGCTAGATTTTGACCTCAGTTTCAGCAATGAATGCCGAGATGTCTAAAGAGTTGAGTACAAAATTTCAGAAATTTAATTTGGAGCTAGTTTTAAATGTGGCAGTAGAATTATCAGCCTTATCTCTGAAGACGTCAATTTTTGAGAAAATTAGAAAAGCTCAACAAAACGACCTAAGGTGCAACAAATTTAGGACGAGCATAACATCTAATGATAGAACCGAGTTTAGCAGTTCGAATGATGGAATCCTGAAGTTCCGGAATAGATGGTATGTTCCGAACAATGATCAACTTCGGAATGAAATTTTGTCTGAAATGCACTACTCAAGGTTTTTTGTTCATCCCGGAAGCATTAAGATGTACAGGGACCTTAGGCAACATTATTGGTGGCCTAGCATAAAGATGTTTGTAGCAAGGTATGTAGAGACATGCTTGATCTGCCTACAAATCAAGGCTGAGCATCAGAAACCGGCTATAAAGTTGCAACCATTGCCGGTTCCATAATGGAAGTGGGACCAAATATCCATGGATTTTGTTGTCGGGTTACCCCAGACGACAAAGGGATTTGATGTGGTGTGGGTGATTGTGGATCGTTTAACTAAATCCGCACATTTTCTACCGGTGAAGATGACATTCAATATGGACCAGTTCACAAACCTATACATTCAGGAGATAGTGAGGTTGCACGGAGTACCAATTTCGATTGTGTCAAACAGGGACCCAAGATTCACATCACAATTTTGAAAGAGTCTGCACAAAGCAATGGGGACACGATTGAATTTCAGTACGGCCTTCCATCCTGAGACTGATGGACAATCTGAACGGACTATTCAGATTTCAGAGGATATGATTCGAGCCAGTGTACTAGAGTTCCAAGGTTCGTGGATCAAGTATTTACCTTTGTTGGAATTCTCGTATAACAACAGCTATCAGTATGGGCCCCTACGAAGCTCTATATGGGATGAAGTGCAGATCGCCCCTCTATTGGGATGAAGTCGGTAAAGTCGGCTTGATTGGTCCAGAAATCATGCAACAAACGACTGAGAAGATCAAGATTATTCGACAACGGATATTGACAGCTCAAAGTCGACAAAAGAGCTATGCCGATGGAAGAAGGAGAGAATTAGAGTTCAAAGTAGGAGATGAAGTTTTGTAACACCCCGAGAACCCACAAGTTCCAGGTGCGCTTAATACATCTACACACTGTGACATACAGAGACTTGACACGAACTCACTTACTTTAATACCACTTTCACTTTCATATCATATTCAAAAGAAAATTTGTGAGTATAAAAATTTTTCGACTCGATTCGAAAAAAACGCGCGCCGCAAACAGGGAACACGAAATCCTCAATATAAAATACGCAGCGAAAAAGATAATTTAAAGTAGTTTTAAGAATAAGACAACAAAACTTGAAACTCTAGGAGGGAGTCCAACACACACCTCGAAATACACAAATTCGGTACCACGCGCCCACGTCCCCACTTTGGCACCCCGCGCGCACCCTCTCGTTGCCGCGCGCGCCAACTCAACATCACCACGTCACGCACACGCTCGTAGCACTGCGTGCCACACGCACCCTGCCTCCGTACAGCACGTCCGCACGCACGCTCTCACCCGACGCCACATGACCCGTGCGCACCCACAGGGCTGCGTGTCCGGCACACCTACCATCACGGCGCACTCCCGCGCCAATCCACACTCACCTAGTACCTCACTGTACACACCACAACCTATTCCATACCCTCTCGACTCTCAATTTTTCTCCCGAAATCTTGGTAGATTAACACTTAAAAACTTGCTATCCTGAAAAATTTAAACCCTGCACACAGTTCACCAGAAAACTAGAAATACCTATCCACCAACCATCCAGAGAATCTCCATAACAAAATCGAAGTTTAAAGACAGCAAAATCCATCAACTACAAATGAAGAAAATTCACACTATAGAGCATTACCAAGCTCCTACATGTAAAGTGTACGCGTATGTCACCAAAATCACAAGCACTTCATAAACCCCTATACAACTGACACCTATATAACTCATCTGATCAACTATATATCGACACAGTAAAAGTGAATACGCACAATAGTCAAGCCACCACCTACCATCGCCACGGGTCAGGTCGCCCTAACAATCAACTGTCCGGTGCCTCGGTCGCGCTCCGCCAACTGTCCTACACCTCAGGACTAGGCTCTCAGGGCTCACCAGCAATAACGTCTGCACCTACACAATAGAACACACAACATAAGTTTAACACTCAGTAAGTAATGCGATATGAAAGTAAAAGCCGACAATGCAATCCTATCACGTGCAGTTTCTACACTCACACTCATGTTGTCACATCTGTGACGCGTAGTGCAGCCGCACCAAGGTGAAGAAGAACTCATCGCCACCCTACACCTCGAGACGTCGCCACCATTCCGAACTCCCTAGCAATGACGCCCACCAACTACACACACGCATCAGCACGCAGCAACCACATCAGGGTGAGTCTGTACCTCGTGCCACACTACACCCTGACACGTTGCCCCCGTTCTAGCCTCCACAGCAATGGGGCCACAGTTGCCACCGACACACACTTCGCGACAGCCCAGCCGGCCCACTTCTCGAGCAAAATCCGCGACTGTTGAGGCACCGACCCACACACTAGCAGGATCCGCGGTACCACTGTCCATCATCCTCACTGCCGACACATACATGCCGCGTGACGGCCCATTTGGCCAACTCCTCGAGCAGAATCTGCGGTTGATTACGCACCGGCCTGCACAATAGCAGGATCCGCGGTACCACTGCCATGCGTCTCACCACTTATTCAAAATATGTTCAAAATCATTTTCGTTTCCTTTTTAAAACATGATATATGTCAAACAATACACACACACACCACAATCAACAATATAAACTCTAAAGTCTACGGTGTAGGCCCATCTGGGTAAAGCACATGCATGCACTACAAACTTGGCGTTCTAAGCTCACTCGATGCACAGACTAACCAAAAATGCCTCAATATAAAACATAAACAATCACTCATCAATTTCGCTTCAATATTCACTAAATATGCTAAAAATAACATTCTTTAACTAAACCTATAAAATTTCCACCAAAACGAGTCGCTAATTCGGTTCGGCCGAAACTAGACTAAACTTCGAACGCGCATAACTTTTGTGTCTGTTATCGGAATGAAACGATTCAAGTGGCCAAACATTCTCTTAGGAACCTAGTTTAACATACTAAGACGGATTTGAAAACGGTAAGCCGCAGCTAGGTGAAAAACACCAAAAACTGAATCTGCCCTTTTTATCCAAATTTCACATTTTCGTTTCCTTCAACAAAAACTCACTCAAAACTAGCTTTACACATTAAAAACAGCAATGTTAATACCACGTGTCACAATTCTAAGTAAAACACCCAATAATTTAACTCGGTGCAAAAGTTGATAGAAACGTCCTACGCGGATAACTTTTGCGTCGGATATCAGAATCGAACAATTCCAGCGGCCATACATTCCTCTAACAACCTAATTTAACTCACAAGAAAAAAGAATTTAAAACGATCAACTGAAGCTAGGCCAAAACTCTAAAAAACTGAACATGTTTTTATATGAAAAAAAACCCGAAATCTCAACTTCGATCTAATTTCGCCAATTTATTCACCGAACAATCACATTTCAACCTATTAATCATAATCTAACCAGAAATCAGAAATTCAAGCACCAAAACCAAATTTTGGCTCAACCCGCCCTCAGTTTTTCTCCCTCTCACCGGACACCTATTGTCCATCCACTAAACACACACATTCACCTTTTTAATTCACTCAAACATTGCAGCCAAGTCCACAGAAAGTAGAAGGAAACCGAGCACTAAGCTGAACCAAAAAGAAAAAATGAAACAGGCCTCACCTTTGGATTTTGGAGCTGAGAAAATCAAACCACGCTTGAAACGGGTTTTGTCGGACAGATCTGGCTCACCGGTGAGTGCTTCTCCATGCTGGCCGTTGCTGCTTGGTAGCTCAGTTGGTTTCTCTCTCGCCCTCGATCGCTCTCTCGGTCTCGGCGAAGAACGGGGTGGAGTGGCTTCCACCCGAAGCCATTCCACCATAATAAGTAAAACAAAAAAATTAAATTTTAATTTAATTACAATTTACCATAAAGCCCTCACGTGTTTTAGTCACCCGTATCTTCGTTAAATTCTCGTATTCCTGACTTTAAATTTTGAAAACCATCACTAAAACTAGATTCTGAGTTTTATGACTTAATTTTCCCGTTAAAATATTTCTCAAAACTACAACCAAGATTAAATTAAAAATTCCAAAAATTATATTTAAAATCTGAAATTTTTCCGGGTTATTACATCCCCCCACCTTATAAGAATTTTTTTCCCAAAATTTACGTACCGAATAATTTGATATACGGGCACTTCATGTCTTCACGCCACTCCCAAGTAGTTTCCTCCACACCATGATTGTGCCACAACACCTTGACTAAAAGGATCTCCTTGTTGCACAGTACTTTTACAGCAGACCCTAAAATCCTCCCTTGTTTCTCCTCGTAGGACAGTATCGGTTGGATCTCTATATCCTGTTGTGGCACTAACTGAGAGTGATCGCACATACACTTTCTCAGCATCGAGACATGGAAAGCAACATGGATGGCATCCATCGACGAAGGCAACTGAAGCTGGTACGCAGTTCTCCCAATTCACTTGACAATCGAAAATGGCCCCACAAACTGAGGGTTGAGCTTCCCTCACTTCCCGAACCACACCACTACCTTGAACGGCGAGATCTTCAGAAACACCTCGTCGCCCTCACTAAACTCCAACTCCTGATGCCTCTGGTCTGCATAACTCTTCTGTCGACTTTGAGCTGCTTCAATCCTCTTCTGTATCACGGTAATTTTGTCGACAGTCTGCTGTAAAATCTCGGGATCTATCAATCGGACCTCCCCAATCTCATCCCAATACAATGGCGACCTGCACTTCCTTCCGTAGAGGGCCTCGTATGGCGTCATACTAATGGTGGACTGGTAGTTGTTATTATACGATAATTCCACTAATGGTAAGAACATACTCCAAGCTGCCTGAAACTCCAACACACATGCCCTGAGCATATCCTCCAGAATCTATACAGTCCGCTCTGACTACCCGTCAGTCTGAGGATGAAAGGTCGTACTGAAATCTAACCTGGTACCCATGGCCTTATGCATACTCCTCCAAAACTTGGAGGTGAATCTGGGGTCTCGGCCTGAAACAATCGACACCGGAATCCCTTGAAGTTTTACTATCTCCTGAATATATAACTGGGCAAACTGATGCATGGTATAAGTCATCATCACAGGTAAAAAGTGAGATGACTTCGTCAACCTGTCTACAATCACCCTGATAGCATCATGGCCCTTGGCAGTACTCGGCAGTCCCACCACAAAATCCATAGTGATCCGCTCCCACTTGCACTCCGGTATTGGCAATGGTTGGAGCATCCAAGACGGTCGTTGATGTTTCGCCTTCACGTGTTGGCAGGCTACGCAAGTCTCAACATACTCAGTCACCGCTCGCTTCATGTTAGGCCACCAATAGTGCTGATTCAAATCCGTGTACATCTTAGTGCATCAGGGATGCATAGAGAAAGAAGATGAATGGGCCTATGTTAATATCTCTTTCTTCAGCTCCTCATCCTTCGGGACATACCATCTATCTCGAAATTTTAGAATCTCGTCCTCCGAATAGCTGAGCTCAAAATTAAGCCTGGCCTCCATACTCGTCTTCAACTCGCTACACTCCGATTCAATCTCCTTGGTCTGCCTAATCCTGTCCAGAATAGTCGGCCTCAGTGACAGGGCTAAAAGAGTGGCTGCCAGATCAGAAACTATCTACAGGGAAAAACTCTGCATCTCTGTCATCAACTCAATAGGCCCTATGGAAGTCATGGCAGAAGTCAAAGTTGTTACCCATCTCAAGGCGTCTGCCACCACGTTTGGCTTTCCCGGGTGGTACTTGATCTCCACATCGTAATCCTTGACCAGTTCAAGCCACCCCCACTGTCTCAAATTCAGCTCCTTCTGCGTGAAAATGTATCTCAGGCTCTGATGGTCTGAGTAAATCTCGCACTGCTGCCTATAAAGGTAATGCCTCCAAATCTTGAATGCAAATACAACAGCTGCCAGCTCCAAATCGTGAGTGGGATAATTCTGCTCATAAGCCTTCAACTGCTTACAGGCATAGGCAATGACTCTCCAACCCTGCATCAAAACACACCCCAAACCAATCCTTGAGGCGTCGCAATAAATGTAGAACTTCTCTCCTTCCACAGGCAGCATCAGTATAGAAGCCCTAGTCAATCTCTACTTCAATGTCTGAAAGTTGTCCTCACACCTGTCAGTCCATTCGTATTTTACATTCTTTCGGGTTAGCCGGGTCAAAGCAGCTGAAATCTTAGAGAACCCTTCAATGAATCTCCGATAATATCCAGCCAACCCTAAAAAACTGCGTATCTCCCTAGCACTGGTCTGCCGCGGCCACTCCTTTACTACCTGAACTTTTACCGGATCAACTGAAATACCCTTAGAGGAAATAACGTGCCCCAAGAAGTGAATTCTGTCCAGCCAAAACTCGCACTTAGAGAACTTAGCATACAGCTGATGCTGGCTCAGAATAGTCAATACAGTCCTCAAATGCTCCCCGTGCTCCTCCTTACTATGCAAATAAATCAGAATGTCATCGATAAACACGATCACAAACTTGTCCAGGTACTCACTGAACACTCGGTGCATCATATCCATAAATGCTGTAGGAGCATTGGTCAACCCGAAGGACATAACAAGGAACTCAAAATGTTCGTACCTCGTCCTGAAGGCCATCTTCGGTACATCCTCACCCTTTACCTTCAACTGATGATAACCGGACCTCAGGTCGATCTTAGAAAACACCCGGGCACCCTGTAGTTGATCAAACAAATCGTCAATCCTCGGCAATGGTTACCTGTTCTACGTAGGGATCCGTTCTTCTTCTTGACGAATAGAACTGTCACTCTCCGAGGTAAAAAACTTGCGTGTATAAAGCTCTTATCCATCAGCTCTTCTAGCAGAGACTTCAGCTCCTTAAGTTCAGTAGGTGCTAACCTGTACGGGTTCTTGCATACCGGCTCGGCACCTAGGAAAACATCTATCTCCAATTCGATCTCCCTATCAGGGGGCAGCCTTGGCAAATCATCACGAAACACCTCCGGGAACTTCTGCACAATAAGGATATCCTGTAACCAAGTATCACCCTGTGACTGTGCACACCCGACACTTAGCAAAAACCTCTGATAACCCTTGCCCAACAACCATGTAGTCTGAGGAGAAAAGATAGCAGAAATCCTGGCAAGACCTCTACCTGCTTTGAATGTGTAGCTTTCCCCACCCGAGGGCTGAAAATGAATCTCTCTGGTCCTGCAGTCAACCTTGGCATGATGTCTGAACAGGTAGTCCATTCCCAAGATCACCTCATAGCCGCTCATATGGAGTATGACTAGATCGGCATATAACTGATTTTTCCCCACTGTCACCACATTGCCCCACACCACCTGCTCTGAATACAAATGTTCCACTGATGGCAAAGTCACATCATAATGTTGCCCGGCGAGGCTAAACTCCAAATTTGCCTTAACAACAAAACTCGTCGACACAAACGAGTGTGTAGCGCCCGTATCAATCAATGTATAAGCTGCCACACTAGAAACAAAAATGTTACCTGTAATCACTGATGGCTGGGCAGCATCATCAGGCTCAAAAAGGGCGAAAACCCTTAGTGCAACTCTCACTGACGTCTTGCTTGCAACCTGGCATCTGTTGGCAAAGTGTCCAACCTCATTGCAATTGAAACAACGGTTCTGACGCGGGTTCTGGCACTCTCTAGACATGTGGCCCACCTCGCCACGGTTATAATACTGCACTGGGCCCACTCTGCACTCGCTAGGTTGACTCCTCTGACACTTCGACACACTATAAACTGTCCCGACCCCTACGGCCTCTTGGTGCCCCCTGGCTGCTGGAACTGTCACTAGGCGTCTTCACGCCCTTCTGCGTGGACGCCTCCTCTCCACTCGACTGGGGCAATGACTCTCAGAATAATCTCCGAGGCTGCTCCTTGGGTACCACTCTATAGCTAGGAAGCTTCGCCCGAGCCTCCTCAATGTCCAGGGCCTTCGCTACCATCTCTTCGTATGGCATGCCTCGAGTCCCCGCAATCCGCATGCCCATATAGATATCCGGCTTCAGGCCCTGCACAAACTGACATACCTTATTCTCATCAAGGCTCACCGAATGCCCCGCAAACCATGACAAGGCCTCGAACTATCGGACATACTCAGCCATAGTGCCAATCTGCCTCTACTGTGTAAACTCCACCATCTTCCATATCCTGATAGAGTGGCTAAAATACTTACCGAAGAACACTGACTTCAACTCCTCCTAAGTCATTGTCCCCACGTCTCTCGTGGCCACTACAGTATCCCACCAATGGTAGCATCTTTGGCTAAATAGAATGTCGCACTAGATACCTTATACTGCTCCTCCACCTTCGCATAACCCATCATCCTCTCCATGCTCCGTATCCACTCCTCAGCACTGAGACGATCCGTAGATGACCAGTCAAAAGTTGGGGGTCTAAGCCTATCACCCCCTCTGTCAGACGAACCCTGGGCACTAGACTGTCCCTGATCGTCCCTGCTCATAAATCTCTCCAGCTGTTAAGACTGGCAGTGGACTAACTCAGTAAGCTGCCGAATGGTATCATCCATATCGCCCACAGCTCTATGCGTCTCTCGTCGTGGTCGACCCCTGCCTTTCGCCTCTCTTGACATTTTCTACCTTTAAAATATACAAAACTCACATTAGTCTTACAACAAAATTAAATATAAACACTTACAGTAGGTAGAGCGCTCCCGTACAGCGGCTGCCAGTGTAGGTAATCCTATGAACAATGTCGACCTCGTGGCTCTGATACCATAACTGTAACACCCCGAGAACCCACACGTTCCCATTGCGCTTACTACGTCTCCACACTGTGACATACAAAGACTCGACGCAAACTCACTTACTTTAATACCACTTTCACTTTCAGATTATATTCAAAAGAACATTTATGAGTGTAAAAAATTTTCGATTCAATTCGAAAACAACTCGCGCCCCGAAGAGGGAACACGAAATCCTCAATATAAAATACGCAGCGGAAAAGATAATTTAAAATAGTTTTAAGAATAAAACAACAAAACTTGAAACCCTAGGAGGGAGTCCAACACACACCTCAAACTACACAAATTCGGTGCCGCGCGACCACGTCCCCTCTTCGGCACCACACACGTACCATCTCGGTGCCGCGCGCGCCAACTTAACATCACCGCGTCACGCGCACGCTCGCAACGCCGTGTGCCCTACGCACCCTACCTCCGTACAGCATATCCGCACGTATGCCCTCACCCGACGCCGCACGCAACCGCAGAGCCGAGTGTCCTGCGCACCTACGATCACGCTTGTAATAACCCAGAAAATTTCAGATTTTTAAATTTAATTTCTGAATTTTTAATTTAATCTCAGTTGTCGTTCCGAGAAATATTTTAACGGGTAGATTAAATTATAAAACTCAGAGTGTAGTTTGTGATGGTTTTCGAAAATTTTAAAGTCGGGAGGGCTAGAATTTAGCGAAGTTATGGACGATAAAAACACGTACGGGCGTTTTGGTAAATTTATTATAAAATTTTATAAAAACAACTGAACGGCTTTCGCAAGCCGTTCAGTGTTTGGTTTTGCTTCGCTAGAGCCGAGAATGAACGCACGAGAGAGGGTGATCAGGAGCTCTGTTTTGGTCTTCGATCGGGGTGTCCGATGAGCGGAAGCGTAGGCACGGGTGCGGTTCGTTTCGAGCGGAAAAATCCCAGTTAACGCCTCCCCTGTTTCAGCCTCTGTAAGCCGAGCGTGAGGGCTCGATTCTTTTTCCTTCTCTCCGATGAATTGGCTCAGCGTGGGGGCGACTATAGGCTGTCAATGCTGGTATTAGTGAGGGGAAGCAGTGGATGCTCGGTGAGAGGGAGAGTGACCGAAAAAGGGGGGGGGGTGTAATTCAGCAAGATTCGGGCTGGTGCTCGAATCTTCCATTTTCGAGTGGATTAAGCATGAGTGAGTGGGATTTGGCCGATTACATGTAGAAATTTTGGAATTTTAACTAGAATCAAAAATCGGATTGTTGTTTGTATAAGAGCAGATTCTGTTTTCAGTCGTTTTGGCCTAGCTTCGGTTAATTATTTTAAATTGTGTTTTTGTGGGTTAAAATAGGTTGTTAGAGACACGTATGGCCACTAGAATCGTTCGATTCCGATATCCGACGCAAAAGTTATGCGCGTCAGAAGTTTATGTCGGATTTTTGTCCAAGTCAAATTAGTGAGCGTTTTTCATAGAATTTCGACGTGTGATAGTGGCATGACTGTTTTTGGTGCGTAAAGTTAAATTGAGTGAGTTTTGGTTGAAGAAAAACAAAAAAGTAAAATTTAATAAAAAGGGGCAGATTCGGTTTTGGAGTTTTTCCATCTAGCTGCGGCTTACCGTTTTAAAATCCATCTTAGTATGTTAAACTAGGTTCCTAAAGGGACGTTTAGCCACTTGAATCACTCGATTCTGTTAAAGAACGCAAAAGTTATGCGCGTCCAAACTTTAAGCTGGTTTTTGGTCGAACGAAAACAATGACCCATTTTAGTTGAAACTTCACGAGTGTAGTTAACGAATGTTATTTTTAGCTATTTCGTGAATTTTGAAATAAATACTGATGAGGGATTGTTTGTATTTTAGGTTGAGGCTTTTTTTGGCGAAGCTGTGCATGGAGCGAGCTTATGACGCCAGGTAAGTAGTGCATGTATGTCTTTTGCCCAATTGGGCCTACACCATAGAACTTCAGGATTTTTGTTGTCGATTATGATGTTCGTGCGTATTGTTTGACATGCATCATTTTTTTTAAAATGGGAACGAAAATGGTTTTAAGCATATTTTGAGTAGGTGACCAAACGCGTGGCGGTGGTACCGCGGATCCTGCTAGTGTGCGGGTCGGTGCTTCAACAGTCGCGGATTTCGCTCGAGGAGTGGGCCGGCTGGGCCGTCACGCGGCGTGAATGTGTTGACGGTGAGGGTGATGGGCAGTGGTACCACAGATCCTACTCGCATGTGGGCCGGTGCAACACCAGTCGCGGATTCCGCTCGAGAAGTGTGCCGGCTGGGCTTTCGCAAAACGTGTGTGTGTTGCAACTGTGGCCATGTGCTGGGGAGGCTTGGACAGGGGCCACGTGTTAGGGTGTAGTGTGGCGCGAGGTATACCCTCACCCTGATGTGGTTGCTGTGTGGTGATGCGTTTGTGTAGCTTGTGGGCCTCGTTGCTGGTGAGTCCGGAACGGTAGCAACGCGTCAGGGTGTAGGGTGGCGGTAGGTTCCTCCTTACCCTGGTGCCGCTACACTACGCGTCACAGATGTGACAACATGAGTGTGAGTCTAGAGACTGCATGTGATTGGGTTGCATTGACTGCTTTTACTTTCATATTGTACTACTTACTGAGCGTTAGGCTTATGATGTCTGTTCTATGATGTAGGTGCTGACGATATTGCTGGTGAGCCTCGAGAGTCTAGTCTTGAGGCATAGGATGGTTGGCAGCGTGCGACCGAGGCACCGGACGACGGATTTTGTTAGGGCGACCCGACCCATGGGGACGGTAGGTGGGGGCTGGATTCGTTTACGGGTATTTTTCTTTTGCTGTGTTGATGTACATTCGATGAGATAAGTTGTATATGCGTCAGTGTATAGGTGTTTAGGGAGTACGTGTGATTTTGGCGACGTACGAATATATTTTACATGTAGGAGCTTGAAATTTGCTTTGTATTGTAGATTTTCTTCACTTGTAGTTGATAGATTTATTGTTTTTAAATTTTGATATGGTTATGGAGTTATCTTTAGGTGGTAGATGGATAGATATTTATAGCTTTCTGGTGAACTGTGTGTAGGGTTTCATTTTTGGGATAGCCAGTTTTTAGGCGTTACTCTGCCAAAATTTAGGGAGAGGGATTGTGAGTCGAAAGGATATGGAATAGGTTGGGATGTATACAGTGGAGTACCTGAGAAGTGTGGGTGAGCGTGAGGGTGCGGCGTGATCGCAGGTGCACGGGGCACGCGGCCCTGCGGGTGCTCACGGGTCGTGCGGCGCTGGGTGAGGGCGTGCGTGCGGACGTGTGGTACGGAGGCAGGGTACGTGGGGCACGCGGCGCTGTGAACGTACGCGTGACATGGTGATGTTGAGTTAGAGCGCGCGGGGAGTCGAAGCGGGGAAGTGAGTGCGCGGCACCTCGAGGGGTGTGTTGGATTCTTTCCTAGGATTTCGAGTCTTGTCAGTTTATTTCAAAACTATTTTAAATTATTTTCTTTTCCACTGCGTATTTTTATATTGAGCATTTCGTGTTCCCTCTTCGGGGCACGAGTTGTTTTCGAATCGAATCTAAAATTTTTCATATTCACAAATTTTGTTTTGAAGATGATTTGAAAACGAAAGTACTATTAAACTGAGTGATTTGTGTCAAGTTTTAGTGTGACATAGTGTGTATATGTAGACATACTGTAGCGCACCGGGAACGTGGGGTTTTCTCTGGGTGTTACAGTTATAGTATCAGAGCCACGGGGTCAACGTCGTTCAGAGCATTACCTAACACCGCCAGCCGCTGCACGGGAGCACTCCACCAACTATAAGTGTTTAGATTTAAATTAATTGTAGGGCTAATGTGAGTTTTGCATATGTTAAAGGTAGAAAATGTCAGGAGAGGCGAGAGGCAGACGTAGAGGCCGACCACGACGAGAGGCGCTCAGAGCTGCGGGCGATATGGATGATACGGTCCGGCAGCTTACCGAGTTAGTCCACCGTCAGTCTCAGTAGTTGGAGAGATTTATGAGCAGGGACGACCAGGGTCAGTCTAGCGCCCATAGTTCATCTGATAGAGGAGGTGACAGGTTGCATAGACTTAGACCCCCAACTTTTGACGGGTCATCTCCGGATCCTCTTAGTGTTGAGGAGTGGATACGGAGTATGGAAAGGATGATGAGTTTTGCCAAGGTAGAGGAGCAGGACAGGGTCTCTAGTGCTGCATTCTATCTGGCCAAGGATGCGAGCCATTGGCGGGATACGGTAGTGGCCACGAGAGATATGGAGACCATGACATGGAAGGAGTTTAGGTCGGTGTTTTTCTGTAAATATTTCAGCCATTCTGTCAGGACATAGAAGATGGTGGAATTTGCGCAGTTGAGGCAGACCGGCACTGTGGCCGAGTATGTACGACAGTTTGAGGCCTTGTCGCGGTTTGCAGGGCATTTGGTGAGCCTCGATGAGAATAAAGTACATAAGTTTGTGCAGGGCTTGAAGCCGGATATCTATATGGGCACGCGGATTGCAGGGTCCCGAGGCATGCAGTACGAGGAGGTGGTAGCGAAGGCCCTTGACATTGAGGAGGCTCGGGCGAAGCTTCCTAGTTATCGGGAGGTACCCAAGGAGCATTCCCAGAGATCATTCAGAGAGTCACTGCCACAGTCGAGCGGGGAGGCGTCCGTGCTGAAAGGCCTGAAGAGGCCTAGTGACAGTTCCAGCAGCCAGGGGATCACTAAGAGGCCACAGGGGTCGGGACAGTTTCCAGTGTTCCCGAAGTGTCAGAGGAGCAACCCGGGCGAGTGCAGAACGGGACCAATGCTGTGTTATAACTGTGCCATGGTGGGGCACATGTCCACAGAGTGCCAGAAGCCGCGTCAGAACCGCTGCTTCAACTGCAATGAGGTGGGACACTTTGCCAACAGATGCCCGGCTGCGAGTAAGACGTCAGCCAGAGTTAACCCGAGGGCTTTGCCATTTTTGAGCAAGATGATGCTGTCCAGCCATCAGTGATTGCAGGTAACATTTTTGTTTCTTGTGTGGCAGCTTATACTTTGATTGATACGGGCGCTACGCACTCCTTTGTGTCGATGGGCTTTGTTGTTAGGGCAAACTTGGAGTTCAGTCCCGCCGAGCGTCATTATGATGTGGTCTTGCCATCAGGGGCGCATTTGTATTCAGAACAGGTGGTACGGGGCAATATTGTGACAGTGGGGAAGAAGCGGTTATATGCCGAGCTAGTCATACTCCATATGAGCGGTTATGAGGTGATCTTGGGAATGGACTGGCTGTTCAAAGATCATGCGAAGATTGCCTGTAGGACTAGAGAGGTTTATTTTCGACCCCCGGGCGGGGAAAGCTACACATTTAAAGCAGGTAAAGGTCTTGCAAGGATTTCTACTATATTTACTCGTCAGACTCCACAGTTGTTAGGCAAGGGTTACTAGGGGTTTTTGGCAAGTGTCATGGATGCGCAGTCACAGGGTGGTACTCGGTTACAGGATATTCTTGTTGTGCAGGAGTTTCCAGAGATGTTTCGTGATGATTTGCCAGGCTTACCCCCTGACAGGAAGATCAAATTCGAGATAGATGTTTTCCCAGGTGCCGACCCGGTGTGCAAGAACCCGTACAGGTTGGCACCTACCGAACTTAAGGAGCTGAAGGCTCAGTTGGAGGAACTGACGGATAAGGGCTTTATACGCCCTACTCTTTCCCCTTGGGGTGCACCCGTTCTGTTCGTCAAGAAGAAGGACGGATCCCTACAAATATGGATCGACTATAGGGAGCTGAATACGTTGATGGTGAAGAATAGGTATCCATTGCCGAGGATTGATGATTTGTTTGATCAGCTACAGGGTGCCCGAGTATTTTCTAAGATCGACCTGAGGTCCGGCTATCATCAGTTGAAGGTAAAGGGAGAGAATGTACCAAAGACGACCTTTAGGACGAGGTATGGGCATTTTGAGTTCCTGGTTATGTACCGAAGACGACCTTTAGGACGAGGTATGGGCATTTTGAGTTCCTGGTTATATCCTTCGGGTTGACCAATGCTCTTGCAACATTTATGGATCTGATGCACCGAGTGTTCAGGGAGTACCTGGACAAGTTTGTGATTTTGTTTATCGACGATATTCTGATTTATTCGCGGAGTGAGGAGGAGCACAAGGAGCACTTGAGGACGGTATTGACTATTAAGAGCCAGCATCAGCATTACGCTAAGTTCTGGAAGTGTGAGTTTTGGTTGGACAGGATTCACTTCTTGGGGCATGTTATTTCCTCTGAGGGTATTTCAGTCGATCCGGTGAAAGTCTAGGCTGTAAAGGAGTGATCGCGGCCGACCAATGCTAGCGAGATACGTAGTTTTCTGAGGTTGGCTGGATATTATTGGAGATTCATTGAGGGGTTCTCTAAGATCTCGGCCCCCTTGACCCGGCTGACCAGAAGGAATGCGAAGTATGAATGGACCGACAGGTGTGAGGACAGCTTCTAGGCATTGAAGCAGAGGTTGACTACGGCTCCTTTACTGACGCTGCCGGTGGAAGGAGAGAAGTTCTGCATTTATTGTGATGCCTCCAGGATTGGTTTGTGGTCTGTTTTGATGCAGGGTGGAAGAGTCATTGCCTATGCCGCTAGGCAGTTGAAGGCTTACGAGCAGAATTATCCCACTCATGATTTGGAAGTGGGGGGTTGTTGTGTTTGCACTCAAAATTTGGAGACATTATCTTTATGGGCAGCAGTGCGATATTTACTAAGACTATTAGAGCTTGAGGTACATTTTTACGCAGAAGGAGCTGAATTTGAGGCAGAGAAGATGGCTCGAGTTGATCAAGGATTACGATGTGGAGATCAAGTACCACCCGGGAAAGGCAAAGGTGGTGGCGGATGCCTTGAGTCCGGTGACAGCTTCGACTTCTGCCATGACTTCAATTGTGCCTGTTGAGTTGATGACAGAGATGCAGGGTTTTAGCTTGGAGGTGGTTTCTGATCTGGCCGCTACTCTTTCGACCTTGTCGTTGAGGCCGACTATTTTGGACAGGATCAGACAGCCCCAGAAGACTGACTCGGAGTGTAGCGAGCTGAAGGCGAGTATGGAGTCCAGGCCTGATTCTGAGTTCAACTATTCAAAGGATAGGATTTTGAAATTTTTGGGACAGGTGGTACGTCCAGAAAGATGAGGAGCTGAGGAAGGATATATTATCAGAGGCTCATTCATCTTCTTTCACTGTGCATCTCGGAAGCATTAAGATGTACAGGGATTTGAGGCAGCACTATTGGTGGCCTAACATGAAATGAGTGGTGGCTGAGTATGTTGTGACCTGCGTTGTCTGCCAGCAGGTGGAGGCAGAACAACAGCGACCATCTGCGATGCTCCAACCATTGCCAATACCGGAGTGGAAGTGAGAGCGGATCACTATGGATTTTGTGGTGGCACTGCCGGAGACTGCCAAGGGCCATGACGGGATCAAGGTGATTGTGGATAGATTGACGAAGTCGTCTCACTTTTTGCCGGTGAGGATGACTTATACCATGGATTAGTTTGCCCAGTTGTATATTTAAGAGATAGTTATACTTCATGGGATTGCAGTGTCGATTGTTTCAGACCGCGACCCAAGGTTCACGTCCAAGTTTTGGAAGAGTCTGCATAAGGCTATGGGCACCAGGTTAGATTTCAGTACGGCCTTTCATCCTCAGACTGATGGACAATCAGAGCAGACTATACAGATTCTAGAGGATATGCTCAGGGCCTGTGTGTTGGAGTTTCAGGCGGCTTGAAGCAAGTTTTTACCGTTAGTGGATTTCTCGTATAATAACAGCTATCAGTCCACCATTGGGAGGGCGCCATACGAGGCCCTCTACGGAGGAAGTGCAGGTCGCTATTTTATTGGGATGAGGTTGGGGAGGCCCGATTGATAGGTCCTGAGATTTTACAGCAGACTGTCGACAAAATTTCTGTGATACGGAAGAGAATTGAAGCGGCTAAGAGTCGACAGAAGAGTTATGCTGATCAGAGGCGTCGGGAGTTGGAGTTTAATGAGGGTGACGAGGTATTTCTGAAGATCTCGCCATTCAAGGGAGTGGTGAAGTTTGGAAAGTAGGGCAAGCTCAACCCTCGGTTTATCGGACCATTCCCGATTGTCAAGCGGATTGGGAGAATTCTGTACCAGCTTCAGTTGCCTTCGTCGATGGATGTCATCCATGATGTTTTCCACGTCTCGATGCTGAGGAAGTGTATGCGCGATCCCTCTCAGGTAGTGCCACAACAGAATATAGAGATCCAGCCGACATTGTCCTACAAGGAGAAAGCAGTGAGGATCTTTGGATCAGCTGTGAAGGTGCTGCGCAACAAGGAGATCCTGTTGGTCAAGGTGTTGTGGCGCAACCATGGTGTAGAAGAAACTACTTGGGAGCATCATGATGATATGGAGCGGCAATATCCCAACTTATTCAGTACGTAAATTTTGGGGACAAAATTCTTATAAGGTGGGGGGATATAATAACCCGAAAAATTTTAGATTTTTAAAATTAATTTCTAAATTTTTAATTTAATCTCGGTTGTCGTTCCGAGAAATATTTTAACGGGTAGATTAAATTATAAAACTCGAAGTCTAGTTTGTGATGGTTATCGAAAATTTTAAAGTTGGGAGGGCGAGAATTTAGCGAAGTTATGGACGATAAAAACACGTAAGGGCGTTTTGGTAAATTTATTATTTAAATTATTTTATAAAATTAAAAATTTTATAAAAAAAACTGAACGGCTTTCGCAATCCGTTCAGTGTTTGGTTTTGCTTCGCCAGAGCCAAGAGCGAACACACGAGAAGGGCGATCGGGAGCTCGGTTTTGGTCTTCGATCGGGGTGTCCGACGAGCTGAAGCGTAAGTGCGGGTGCAGTTCATCTCGAGCTGAAAAATCACAAGTAACTCCTCCCCTGTTTCGGCCTCTGTCGGCTGAGCGTGAGGGCTCGGTTCTTTTTCCTTCTCTCTGATGAATTGGCTCGGTGTGGGGGCGACTATAGGCTGTCAATGCTAGTGTTAGTGAGGGGAAGCAGTGGATGCTCGGTGAGAGGGAGAGTGACTGAAGGGGGGAGGGGAGAACTGAGCAAGATTCGGCTTGTGCTCGTGTCTTCAATTTTTGAGTGGATTATACATGAGTGAGTGGGATGTGGCCGATTACATGTAGAAATTTTCGAATTTGAACTGGAATCAAAAATCGGATTGTTGTTTGTGTAAGAGCAGATTCTGTTTTCGGCCGTTTCGGCCTAACTTCGGTTAATCGTTTTAAATTCTGTTTTCGAGGGTTAAAATAGGTTGTTAGAGGCACGCATGGCCGCTGGAATCGTTCAATTCCGATATCTGACGCAAAAGGTTATGCACGTAGGAAGTTTATGTCGGATTTTGGTCCAAGTCAAATTAGTGAGCGTTTTTCGTAGAATTTCGACGTGTGATAGTGGCATGGATGTTTTTTGTGGGTAAAGTTAAATTGAGTGAGTTTTGGTTGAAGAAAAACAAAAAAGTGAAATTTAATAAAAAGGGGCAGATTCGGTTTTGGGGTTTTTCCATCTAGCTGCGGCTTATCGTTTCAAAATCCATCTTAGTATGTTAAACTAAATTCCTAAGGGGACGTTTAGCCACTTGAATCACTTGATTCCATTAAAGGACACAAAAGTTATGCGCGTCCGAACTTTAGGCTACTTTTTGGCTGAACCATACCAATGACCCGTTTTAGTTGGAACTTCATAAGTGTAGTTAAAGAATGTTATTTTTAGCTATTTGGTGAATTTTCAAATAAATACTGATGAGGGATTGGTTGTGTTTTAGGTTGAGGCTTTTTTTGGCGAAGCCGTGCGTCGAGCGAGCTTAGGATGCCAGGTAAGTAGTGCATGCATGATTTTGACGGTGAGGGTGATGAGCAGTGGTACCGCGGATCTTGATAGTGTGTGGGCCGTTGCTTCACCAGTCGCGGATTTCACTCGAGGAGTGGGCTGGCTGGGCCGTCACGCGGCGTGAATATGTTGACGGTGAGGGTAATGGGTAGTGGTACCGCAGATCCTATTAGTGTGTGGGCCGGTGCAACAACAGTCGCGGATTCTGCTCGAGAAGTGGGCCGGCTGGGCTGTCGCGAAACGTGTGTGTGTGGCAACTGTGGCCCCGTGCTTGGGAGGCTGGGACGGGGGCGACGTGTCAGGGTGTAGTGTGGCACAAGGTACACCTTCACCCTGATGTGGTTGCTATGTGGTGATGCGTGTGTGTAGCTTGTGGGCCTCGTTGCTGGTGAGTCCGGGATGGTGGCGACATGTCAGGGTGTACGGTGGCGGTAGGTTCCTCCTTACCCTGGTGCAGCTGCACTACTCGTCACAGATGTGACAACATGAGTGTGAGTGTAGAGACTTCATGTGATAGGGTTGCAATGACAGGTTTTACTTTCATATAGTACTACTTATTGAGAGTTAGGCTTAGGACGGTTGGCGGCGTGCGACTGAGGTACCGGACGGCGGATTTTGTTAAGGCGACCTGACCCGTGGGGATGGTAGGTGGTGGCTGGGTTCGTTTGTGGGTGTTTTTCTTTTGCTGTGTTGATGTACAGTTGATGAGATGAGTTGTATATGCGTCAGTGTATAGGTGTGTAGGGAGTGCGTGTGATTTTGGCGACGTACGCATAGATCTTACATGTAGGAGCTTGAAATTTGCTTTGTATTGTAGATTTTCTTCACTTGTAGTTGATAGATTTATTGTTTTTAAATTTTGATTTGGTTATGGAGTTATCTCTGGGTGGTAGATGGATGGATAGATATTTATAGCTTTCTGGTGAACTGTGTGCGGGGTTTCATTTTTGGGATAGCCAATTTTTAGGCGTTACTCTGCCTAAATTTTGGGAGAGGGATTGGGAGTCGAAAGGATATGGAATAGGTTGGGATGTGTACAGTGAGTACTTGAGAAGTGTAGGTGAGCGTGAGGGTGCGGCGCGATCGCAAGTGCGCGAGACACGCGGCCCTGCTGGTGCTCACGGGTCGTGCGGCACCGGGTGAGGGCGTGTGTGCGGACGTCCGGTACGGAGACAGGGTGCGTGGGTCACGCCGCACTATGAACGTGCGCGTGACATGGTGATGTTTAGTTGGCGTGCGCAGCACCGCGAGGGTGCGCGCGGCGTGTCGAAGTGGGGACATGAGTGCGTGGCACCGAAATGGTGTAGTTCGAGGGGTGTGTTGGATTCTTTCCTAGGATTTTGATTCTTGTCGGTTTATTTTAAAACTATTTTAAATTATGTTCTTTTCCGCTGTGTATTTTTATATTGAGGATTTCGTGTTCCCTCTTCGGGGCGCAAGTTGTTTTCGAATCGAGTCGAAAATTTTTCATACTCACAAATGTTCTTTTGAAGATGATTTGAAAATGAAAGTACTATTAAACTGAGTAAGTTGTGTCAAGTTTTAGTGTGACATAGTGTGTATATGTAGACGTACTGTAGCGCACCGAGAACGTGGGGTTTTCTCGGGGTGTTACAACGCTGCACTCCCGCGCCCATCCACACTCCCCTAGTACCTCACTGTACATACCACGACCTATTTCATACCCTCTCGACTCTCAATCTTTCTCCCAAAATTTCGGCAAAGTAATGCCTAAAAACTGGCTATCCCAAAAAATTTAAACGCTGCACAGAATTCACCAGAAAACTAGAAATGGCTATCCACCCAAATCCATCCAGAGAATCTCCATAACAAAATTGAAGTTTAAAGACAGCAAAATCCATCAACTACAAATGAAGAAAATTCACAGTATAGAGCATTACCAAACTCGTACACGTAAAGTTTACGCGTACGTCACCAAAATCACAAGTACTCCATAAACCTCTATACAACTGACACCTATACAACTCGTCTGATCAACTATATATCGACACAGCAAAAGAAAATACCCACAATAGTCAAGCCACCATCTATCTTCTCCACGGGTCGGGTCGCCCTAACAATCCACCGTCCGGTGTCTCGGTCACGCGCCGTCATTCGTCCTACACCTCAGGAATAGGCTTTTGGGGCTCACCAGCAATAACGTCTGCACCTACACCATAGAACACACAACATAAGTTTAACGCTCAGTAAGTAATGCGATATGAAAGTAAAAGCCGACAATGCAATTCTATCACGTGCAGTTTCTACACTCACACTCATGTTGTCACATCTGTGACGCGTAGTGCAGCCGCAATACGGTGAGGAGGAACTCATCGCCACCTTACACCCTGACACGTTGCCACCGTCCCAGACTCCTCAGCAACGATGCCTACAAACTACACACACAGAGCACCGCGCAGCAACCACATCATGGTGAAGGTGTACCTCGGGCCACACTACACCCTGACACATCACCCCCGTTCTAGCCTCCCCATCAACGGGACCACAGTTGCCACACACACACACTTTGCGACAGCCCAGTCGGCCCACTGCTCGAGCAAAATCAGCGACTGGTGAGGCATCGACCCACACACACTTCGCTTCAATATTCACTAAATATGCTAAAAATAACATTCCTTAACTAAACCCATGAAATTTTCACCAAAACGAGTCTCTAATTCGGTTCGGCCGAAAACTAGCCTAAACTTCGAACGCGCATAACTTTTGCGTCCGTTATCAGAATCGAACTATTCAAGTGGCTAAACGTTCCCTTAGGAACCTAGTTTAACATACTAAGATGGATTTTAAAATAGTAAGCTACAGCTAGGTGAAAAACACCAAAAACTGATTCTGCCCTTTTTATCCAAATTTCACATTTTCATTTTCTTCAATCAAAACTCACTCAAAACTAGCTTTACACATTAAAAACAGCAAGGCTAATACCACGCGTCACACATCTACGTAAAACGCCTAATAATTTAACTCGGTCTAAAATCCGACATAAACTTCCGATCGCATAACTTTTACGTCGGATATCGGAATCGAACAATTCCAGTGGCCATACGTTCCTCTAACAACCTAATTTAACCCACAAAAAAAAGAATTTAAAACAATCAACCAAAGCTAGGCCAAAACTCCCGAAAACAAAACCTGTTTTATATGAAAAAAAATCCAAAATCTCAACTTCGATCCAATTTCGCCAATTTCTTCACCGAACAATCACATTTTAACCTATTAAGCATAATCTAACCAGAAATCAGAAATTCAAGTACCAAAACTGAATTTTGGCTCAACCCCCCCTTGGTTTTTCTCCCTCTCCGGACACCTATTGTCCATCCACTAAACACACATATTCACCCTTCTAATTCACTTAAACATTGCGGCCAAGTCCACAGAAAGCAGAAGGAAACCGAGCACTAAGCTGAGCCAAAAAGAAAAAACAAAACAGGGATCACCTTCGGATTTTGGAGCTCGGAAAATCAGACCACGCTTGAAACGGGTTTTGTCGGACAGGTCTGGCTCACCGACGAGTGCTTCTCCACGCTGGCCATTGGTGCTCGGTAGCTCGGCTCAGTTTCTGATGTGCCCCATAGGCCCGTCACACGATCTCAAGTCCAAGCACACTTTAATTAACCTACATTCTCACACATTTTATTCTTGTGCAGGTTATGATTCAATGGAGCCGGAAGTTGCAAGCTTAAGGTGGGAAGTGGAGGCTCAAGACATGGAGCAACCGAGACACATCATTGCATGAGAAGCCACCCTTGAAGATCATGAAGCTCTTAAGGGAATTTGTCTTCTCGAGCCAACTTTTATGTAATGTTTTATTTTGAACTTATTGGGCAAACATTGGCCTTCTTGTTTAACTATTTATTATGTGCATGCATTAGGCATTTAGGAGTAGATTGAATGGTTAGGATAGATGATGGAATGGGCTTCGGGCTTGGCTTAAATTGAAGTTGCATTCGGGCATGCAAGGCATACCACTCTCGGCCGCAAATGCACCAAGGAGAAAGTGCCACAAGTGGTGGCCCATTTTACCCAATTTGGTCACACCATTGGGCTGCCATTTGAGATGCTTGTCCCCTTTACCTTTTGTGGAAGAAACATGGATCCATGACATGGCATTCAGCAAGCCATTGATCGACCACTGGGCTGCCATCATCTCAGCCGCACACTACAACACTTGGAGCCGGTTACAAGCTCCTTTGCACCAAGATTTTGAAGACCAAAGCACAGCCCTAAAACCCTCCATCCTAGGCCTATATAAGCATAGCATTGGTGTTTGTATTTTGGTTGGCAAAGTTAATGAGCATCGGATGTTTTCTAAGAGGAAACTGAGAGAGTTTTCCCACCACCATTCAAGGTAAGTGCTCGGTTCCATGAACCGATTAGGAGTAGCCTCCTAGCTTGGCAACTCAAGGTTGTTGCTCGAGCTTGTGTTCCACTTTTCTCTCCTCCCTTTCAAGGGAAGGAAACAAGAAGGAAGTGGCCAAAACTGGTTCCCCAAGTTGAGAGCCTTTCCATGGAAAGGTTGTGATTGCCGAGAACATAATATTGTCTCTTCGGCCAACTTGCGGGTTTGCTTGCACAAGTTTGTCATTTCTAATCAATCTGGACCATGACCACCACCATCACACACCTCGTTCACTCCACTAATCTCACACGAAATTTCATTTCATTTAAAGCACATTTGGTTGTTCATTTGCTGTTTTTCTCAAAGGTTTCTCGGCTTGGCCGAGATCCGAGGGCCTAACCGATCCTTTCATGCATTTTAGTGTCCGAGCAGGGGCTTGGCTGTAACAGTTTCTCTCTCGCCCTCGATCGCTCTGTCGACCTCGGCAAAGAACAAGGTGGAATGGCTTCCACCCGAAGCCATTCCACCATAATAAGTAAAATAAAAAAATTAAATTTTAATTTAATTACAATTTACCATAACGCCCTCACGTGTTTTAGTCACCCGTATCTTCGTTAAATTCTCGTATTTCCGACTTTAAATTTTTAAAACCATCACTAAAACTAGATTCTGAGTTTTATGACTTAATTTCTCCGTTAAAATATTTCTCGAAACTTCAATTGAGATTAAATTAAAAATTTCAGAAATTAGATTTAAAATCCAAAATTTTTCCGGGTTATTACAAGTTTTCCTAAAAATTTCACCATTCAAGGGTGTAATGAGGTTCGGGAGGAGGGGTAAGTTGAGTCTAAGATACGTTGGATCATTCCCGATCACAAAAAGAATTGGAAGAGTTGCGTACCAAATATAACTGCCAGCTTCCAGTGAAGAAGTTCACAATATCTTCCACGTGTCGATGCTAAGAAAGTGTCTTAAAGATTCGTCGCACGTTGTGGTTCAGCAGGAGATTTAAGTACAGCCAACCTTAGCATACAAAGAAAAGCTAGTGGAGATTTTAGATTATGTAGTGAAGACACTACGCAACAAGGATATTTCGCTAGTGAAAGTATTATGGCGTAACCACAATGTGGAAGAGGCAACGTGGGAAAGACAACATGATATGATGGATCGTTATCCTGAATTGTTTAGGTAGCAAATTTTGAAGACAAAATTTTTTACAAGGAGGGTGGAATGTAACATCCAGAATTTTCTGTTTAAATTAATTTCGAACTTACGTAATTTCAATCGGTGGAGTTTTAGTCGGAATTGAGAGCGGAGAATTTCTACTCTTAAGTATAAGATTATTTTGGTACTAATGCTGAGGAGAAATTTTAAGATTTCAACCGAACGCGGATCGAATAGCGATTTTATTAAACGGATTAACGTTAATGGCAAAATAGTAATTAGGATTATTATTATTATTATAAAAAAAAAAGAAAAAAAACCAAAACACCTTATGGTGTATTCTCCAGCGCAACCCTCCCCTTTCAATTTCTCCCCTTCCCCTGCGTGAAGCCCTCGACGATTCTCCTCCGTTCTTCTATGAATCTTCGAATCTAAGGTACATTTTAGTTAGTTTCTAGTAGTTAGTTAGTCTTTTAGCCATTT